>CM052713.1:19796985-19819054 GCA_028551405.1 Uromys caudimaculatus
AGAGGATGACCTCGATGGCCATCAGGGAGAGACGAAAGGCCCTTGGGCCTGAGGATGTTAGAGGCCTCAGTAAAGGGGAATATCAAGGCGGGAAAATGGGGATGGGTGGACGGGGGGGTGGGGTGGGAGGTGGAATTCCCTCCTAGAGGCGGGTTGGGGAGGGGATGGGGGGTATACAAAGAGGAGACTCAGAAAAGGGAAACATTGGAAATGTATATAAAGTATCAAAAATAAAAAAGGAGGAAAAAAAAAAAGGATGTTTATTCTTGACAGTCAAATTGATTGAGTTGTGTATTATCTAAACAATAAGTTGGGCACACATCTGGGTCTGCCTGTGAGGTGTGCTAACAGAGATAAAAACCTACAGAAGAAGAGTAGACTACTAGCTCTGATGTAGACAGCACCATCTGACATCTGTAATATAGAAAATTGCATGCTTCCAACATATAATGGCTCAGAAGATTCATTATCATTCTATAAAGGGGATATGGCAGCATAGTGAGGAAATACTGGACCAACACGAGCTTGTAATCTAGCTGGACAAACAAAATTATGTAGCTTCAAGTCCAGTATCATAGGGCTTACGTGGCTCTCAGCCCTTTCAGCTTTGTTGCCTGTAACGTTATTTATCCTGTTAGGTTGATTCTATTTCCTGTGTATGCAGTTCTTCCTAGTAGATATTTTATGTCTTTGGCATCTCCAATATCTCAGGGTAACAAATGCAACACAAATTTCACTTTAATGGCTTTATGCAATGGCCTCTCAAGATTTCTACACAGGGACTTCAATGGTACATGCCTGACCTCAGCAACTTTCTGACACCACAGAGGAAGAATCATGACTCTAAAGCCATGAATAGATGGAAAACACTGTCCAGGTTGGCTACCAGTTTCCAATTGCCCATGGCTTAGCCTAAAGACATTTGAGAAATTTGGTAGCCTGAATGAGAATGACACTCATAAGCTCAGATATTTGAATACCTGGTTTGTAGTAGAAGATCCTATTTGGGTAGGTTGAGAAGATGTCATCTTGCTAGAGGAAGTACTTGACTTGGGATAGGTTTTGAGAGCTTAAAGACTGGTATGATTTTGAGTTTGCTCTCTGTGCCTGCCACTTATGGTTGAAGATGTAAGATCTCAGTGTTTGTCACCAGCCATCGTATCCACTTGCCACCATGCTTCCTTGCCATGCTGGTGATGGACTATTATAGCCCTGGAGACACAGGCTCCAAATAACCTCTTTTTTCTATAAGTTGTCTTGGTCATGGTGTTTTATCACAACATTAGGAAAGTAACACAGATAAATGTCTATATCATCTAATCTTGGAAACTTTCTTTGTACTTATATCAAAATAGCATTTTTAGTCATTTATTTTAGCCTTTCCATGAGCCTCAAGACTTTCTAAGTGAGGCTCCCAGCAGAAGCACTTAGAAATGGCCTGTCATATTTTAATTCAATCTCAAATATTAGTTCTAAATCAAATAATTTAAGCATGGACTCCAGAAGAAATTGGAAAAGGAAATAAACCAAGAAAATATTTAAAAATTTATAGATTTAAATTATACAGCTAAGTAGACTAGAAAAAAGGCACAATATCTTGATAACAATAAGCCTAGTTTTATAAATTACTTTCCCTTAAATTTCAAAAAAATAGATGTTACAGAAATACTTTCAGAGTATCAAAAAAACAATTCATTTTCTCAAGATTGTATAAAATAGGAAGAATGTTATTTTTACTTGATTAAACATATCAATTATATCTTCACAAATTGAATAAATGTTAGAGATTTTCATTAAATTCAAGAGAAAGACAAAATATCTATGGTAATTAGCAGTGTAAAGAAAGTCCTGATCATACATTACTAAATATATTAACTAAGATGGTTAAGAATTCAAAGAGAACTTATTTATAGAATTTATAGGATTCCATTTATAGAAGAATCAAAGAAAATGTACAGCTTATTTACAAAATACTTACAAAACTGTTCAGTTGGGTGGTTGATTTGAAAGCATCACATTGGAAAACTAGGGATTATTGAGCACTGACAGGTATGGAGAATGCTCTTACTTGTTGTTAGGCCTATTTACATTTGACAAAACAGAAGCTAAATAACTTGCCCCCAAATCAGATAGCCAATACTGGAAAAGTCTAAGATGATACAATGAAAGTCTGTATCCTTAAAGTAATATTTATAAGCCGGAGTAATATTTACTTAGACTGTTTAAAGGAAACAAAATTTATTATTCCCCCTAAAAAACCACAAAACATGTGATGCTGTGGTGGTCAGCATTTTGAGGTATTCATTATTTTTCTACATCAGAGTGCAATCTCAGACGTGCAGAAGATGGTACTGTCCAGGATTATTTTGCCCTTGACTTGATTAGACTGTGCAGTTGATATGAGCTGTACAGATTCCATAAATCAATTTTCTTAAGATAGTGAGAGAGTCACACTACTATTGTAGAAGACTCAAACTTGTATGGACATGCTGACAGGGAAAGATTGTGTCTTTTTTAATTTCTTTTATTTTTTTAGATATAATATAATTACATTATCTTCCCCTTCAATTTTTCCCTCCAAATCTCCTCCCAAATACCCCCTTTGCTCTTTTTCTTACTCATGAATTTTAAAAAATGAAATGTTGTTATGTGAATATGTGTATATATATATGCATATATATTCCTAAATGTAACCTGCTCAGTCTGTATAATGTTACTTATATGTATGTTTTCAGGGCTAAACATTTGGTATTCAATGACCACTTGGCGGGGAATATTCTTTCTTGTGGAAGACTATTTTTCTAATACCAGTCACGACCGTTATAGAAAGCTATAATCAGTTAAAATGCAGAGCTGTGGAGCCCAGTTCTTCTTTTGAGTTATTGGTATGGGTTGTCCAAGAGATTCTCCAAACATCACAGGCTATTATATTGCTGAAGACATAATGCACTTCATACACATGAGCTAGAAGCCTCTAAGCTAGAACTGACTTGAATGACCTCTTCCTGAGATCCAGTTTTTATCATAAGAGAAGGCACTATGCAAGCTTCCAAAGGAGAGAAACAACCAAGATTTCTTCTCCTCAGCTATGACACCTGAGAACCACAACACTGACCAGCATGGCAAAAACAAAACAAAACAAAACAAAACAAAATAAAGACAGAAAACAAAACAAAAAAGCCAAACAAACAAACAAAACCCCCAAAACAACAGGGTATAGTGGTACCATGCATACTTTGGCAGTAATGACAGCTCTTGATTTGGATTTAATATCCACTTAACAATAGGGAAATCATGCTTGGTACCTAGCCTAGAGATAGTGAAGTCTTGAATCTTGGAGGAGACCTACAATCACTAATTTACTAAGCCAGCATAGTCCCTAACTAAATTAGAAATATTTGTATTTATAACCACAGATAAGCGTAGTTCTCAGCCTTCATCCAGAAAACCTCGTTTTGCAAAAGTCAAGACTGCTATAGAAAGGTACAACCAATCAAAATGCAGAGTTGTAGAGCCCAGTCCCAGGAGGTACAAAAACAGGCTATGCACCGAGGACTGGTGATTTTTGAAAAAGAGGGGATGGAAATATTTTTAAAACCCAGATAATCAGAAATTTTGCTGTGAGATTGTGTCTTTTAGTAACGTCTAAAGCTATACCCATAAAGCCTCACCAGCTTGACAGCCTATACATGAGTTCAACAAGGACAGCAACAATAGACATGCTAAGATGACTTCTTGACCTGAGCTGTCCTCAGCCACCAGACACTAGAAAATGAGATGCTCAGTCCTGGAACAGTCAGGAAATAAATCCTGTCGACAATATGAATACACTTGGAAAAATAATAGGTTCTATGACTAAGAGATATCATGGTCTTTGAGAACTTATAACAGTCTACTACTTTGGCAAATGACAAAGTCAATGTCTAGAGCTGTGAAGTCAGCAGCTGCCAATAAGTGGACAGTAGGCTCAGCTTAGTGCCCACTTTGTGGTCCTCTGAGGCATTCTGTGCATTAGAAACTCACATGTACTCCCTTAAGACTTTATCTTGGACGTTGAGGAGTATAAATTTTGCCACTCCTCCACTCACTGCTTTTATTTATCTGCATCCATAGAATAACGGATACTTAAGGTAGAGTATGAGCAGTCACATATAGAAATAAACAAGTAAGTTTTGTCCCATGTAAATAGTTGCAGAAGGATGTTCTGGAAATAGCTTGAAAAGGCAGCCTTATAGAATCACCCTCTTGCAGCAGAAACAAGCTCTCCAGAATAGGCAGATCTAATTTGCTCACAAGCTCTCATTTGCCTCAGTGAGATCGAAAGGCAAGGCCTCTGCCAGCCCAGCAGAGAGAAACTCTGCTTCTGTGATATGTCTTGGTCTCTGAGGCAGGGGGTTGACTTTAGGGACAACAGATGAAATAACTTGGCTTGTCATTTATATCGCTGTGCACAGATGGTTTCCAGGCATCTACAGACTTTTTCTCAGTATGATTTACTGTACCTTCATCATGTCCCAGGAGACCAGGTGAGATATCCACCACTAAGCAGATATTGTTGGTAGTGGATTGTGCTGTTCCAAAGGAGCCATGTGGTTGCATTTTGGAATTTAAAATAACGTCATTACTTATAAATTAAACTTTAACTGTCTGTTTGCCAAATGGGAAAATATATTCAAGGGAGAAATTTTGCTCTCTATCTCTCTGACTCTATGTCTTTGTCTCTCTCTCTACTAAAGATTATATTATTTAAGTCTCACTTAAAAATGCAATGCATTCAACTTTTTTTCTGATGAAAACTATTGAGCAATTATATTTTAAATATTTATTTCAGTTTTAATTAAGTGTATGTATGTGTGTGTATCTATGTGAGTTTGCGAACACATGAAAGCACGTGACTGTGGGTCTAGCAGATATCATAGGTTCCCATGGAACTGGAGGTACAGGAGTTGTGCTTGATTTGAGTGTAGAGAATAGAACTCAAGTCCTTGGCAAACGCAGTGCTCTTAACTGATTAGCCATATTTCCCATTATCTTGAGCCATATTTTAATTCAATTGTATAGATATGAACCATTTGCATCAATATTTTGAAAAACTCAATGCAAGACAATCTAGGTATTAGAATCAAGTAGCTCATAAAGATAAGAAATATAAAAAATAGAGCTGAGGGGGTACATTTTAGTGGTACAATTTTATAACAGGCCTGAGGTTCTGAGTTCAATTCCCAGGCATATAAAACAGTAAAAAAAAAAACCAGCAAAAGAAGATATAAAATATGTGTTTCTTTGAAAGACAAGAGAAAGTAGAGGTTATCAGTTGGGTGAGCTCAAATATGGTGTTCGGGTTGACTAGGTGTTATGTTTGCTTAGCCTTAAGGACGATCGAGAATAGACAAATTGAAGGTGATCATTTCACACATAAAATCACATTGGCATGAAAAGATACAGCATATATTTTAGACAGCAAGAAATGGAAAATGATTTTACATAACTGAAGTATGATTATTTCCCTCAATGAACAATTTTTAAATTTTAACCGCCCTATTCTACGAGAACTGTTTCTCATAAACTGAATTCTATCCCTGTGTCCCAGAGAAAAAGCAAAATCTAGAAGATGATTGCAGCTGGCGGCTATTGAGACATCCTGAGTCAGCATTACACCATGCCTTTATTATTCAGGTCGAACCGAGAGGGTCTAAGTGCTTTGTCTAAGGTTAAATAGCTGAGGACAAACCTTGGGTTTCAAGCAGAATGGACAACACTATTTCTTCATTATGTAAATTACTTCCCTGTGGTCACATGTTTCAGGATGCAGATTGCCACACTCTTTTCCATTTGCAAGGTTTTATTACTTTATTTCTTTTAATTTACCAATTCTACAATGGGAAAATGAAGTTAAGGGTCATGGGAAAAAGTTTAGAATTGATGTTGAGGGCAGGACAAGCCAGCCGAGGATGGCTGACTCAGAAAGCCTTTGCCTGAGCCGGGGGTTGTGTGGCTGAGGCCTGCAGTTGTTGCAGAAATTGCAGAGGCATGCGTGTGTCCAGAAGGCTATGTCCTGAACAGACTCAGAGGTGTTCTTGTGGAATTAGCTACTATTCACAAACAGATTTTTTGATTTTTGGGTAGTATTATATCCAGGGATCTTTATGTAATGGGTTTAGTTTTGGTTCTTTGCATGTTCTAATTTATTTTTCTGCTTTTTTTTTTCATTAAAAAGATACAAATTGTTAGCTCCTTGAGATATTTATATATTTTGTTCTGATCATATTTATTGTATTCTCCAACTGCTCCCAGATCCACTCTTCCTTGCCCACTCACCTGTCTTTGTGTCTTTGTTGTCATTGTCTTTTCTTCCTTCTCATGGGTTTTTGTTGTTGTTGTTGTTTTGTAAAACAGTAAAAAGTAAAACAACTTATCATGCAAGATTCTGTTTTTGAAAAATCCAGGTGAATTTATAATCAACCATATGCAACTTACTTTCCTACTGATAATGCCGATCAATGTTATAGTATTCAAAATCAGAACTACCTAAGGAGGGCAGAGACATTATGAGGGCTATTGAATACTGGAAAACGGAGCCTTAGAGGATCTTCTTCCATCATAAGCTGAGCTTCCTGCTTTTGAGCCTGAGGTAAAGTGAAGTCTTGAAACTCAGAGAGTTTTGAAAATTTCAGACTTAAAGAATATGAGGATGGGTTGAAGGTCATTGAACAGAATCATAGAAAATAAAAGAAGAGAGGTTCGTGTATAAACTGTGCTCAAATCTCTAGACAATCCCTGTACCTCTCATGTGTCCACTGGCTCTAAGCAATCTTTTTTGAAGCAATAAATAAATAAATAAATAAATAAATAAATAAATAAATAAGAACTACTGCATAAGAGATCAAATTTGGAGTTCACATCCAACTAAGTAGTTGTTTACCAAAAGCAAAAGTAGTGCAGTTCTTTGAAAGAATAAATATTATTCATCAAGAGAGGGGAAAATAGCAATAACAATAAATACAACCACCTAATAAGACAAAAAATGCACAAAAATCCCCCACAAACAAAATGAAAAATTTACAAAGCATACATGGAGCTTGTTTTGTGTTGGCAAGCTACACCTTGGGACTGGGGCCTGTCTTATGGTTGATATACCCAGGACCCCTCCACTGGAGAAGACTGACTTTCCTTTCCTTATCAATCTCAAGTAGCTTCTTGATGTGGAAGTAGGGATACTTTGTGGCACTTCCCTTTCTCAGTACTGGGGTCCTATCTGGCTTGAATCTGTGCAGCTTATGCTGCCTCTGTATCAGTAGTTCATATGTATAGCACTCCTGCTATGTTTGGACGATACTTTTCTTGAAACCATTTATCTCCCGCGGTTCTTATAATCTTTTGCCTCCCCCTTTACATAGATCCCTGAGCCTTGAGCAGAGGGGTTTGGCGAAGACATTCCATTTGGGACTGAGTGTGGCAAAGTCTCTTACTCTCTCCACACTGTCCAATTGTTGGGTTTTTGCTCTCATTGCCATTTACTGCAAGTAGCTTCTCTGTCGAGGCTTGAACGATACTCTGTTCTATGATGGGTAGAGCGATATGTGATCAGGAATGATTTTATTACTATACGGAGTGGAACTTTAGCTAAATGTGAGTCATTCTAGTAGAAAGTTGCCTTAAGAATATCTTCTCACAAAACACATTGCTGGAAAACTAATGAAAAGCAACCCGTTAAAACACTTGCAGCACACACTGTTTTTGGAAGGTTTGTCTCTCTGGGGTAGAATGAGAATACAAGAGAAACAGGGATCTCCCAAAGTGAAATACAAGTTGACAATAATTGTGATGCCCCTCCCTTTTTGCCTGTCACTCTCCTTGTCCTTCATCCAAGCTACAAGCAAAGCATGTGAGCGATGTCAGTTCCATTTACTATGTTTATCTCATTTAATTAGATGTATCCCTGCACCGCTCATAGACGTTTGAGGCTATTACATAAGTAGCACAAAGAGATGAAAAGAAATATAGATATCAATGTAGGTTTCAGAAATAATATAGGGGAATGCTCTAAACATCTGGAGACATATGGGTAAGGAATCCCACATATTTGATGACACAAATGTAACTACCTTTGTCTACTACAAGTCAACCCTCTAATAATTACTTACTTGACATTAAAATGTCAACTAAGTGTGTATGGTGATGTAGAAGATGGGTGTCATGACTGACAAACTCAAATGACAAAATAATGCATATACTCTACATATAACCAAGTCCAGCATATTTGTTATGGCAAGGTACCAAAAACCAAATACAAAGCAAGAAATAAGGGGCAAACTAACAGAGAATAAAGTTAAGAAAAGTTCCTTTTTCTTCTTGATTTGTGTTGTTATTATGTTTGTGTGATAAATATGCCTTAAGATAGCTTTGTATCCAGGCAACTAAAAGGAAAAGGAAAAGGGACTAGATTTTGCTTTGCACATTAAGTGAATGGTAATCTATAAGAGAAAGCTATCAAGAAGAACTGTTTTTAAAGCATCCCACTGTTACAGAACACAGCATGAAACCAGGGCTGCTCAGGTAACCCAATGAGAGCTCGGACTTAATAGTTCTTTCTCCTCATCCTTCTTCAGTCCACGTGGAACTAGCGTCTAACCTCAGGATGGCCTAAAATGCATTAACCTGGTTATTTGATTATGCTAACAAGACCTGGACATTTTGTCCAGTAGATCTTCTTAAAACTTATTCTCACCTCAAAATCCACTTTAGCTCAGAGGCCATTTAAAGTACATTTTTGATCAATAATGCAAATAAGGCATTTCTTAAACTCTGAAAGTAGAAAAATGCATCATTAAAGGTTTCCTGAATTTCAGATTAAATTCATAAATCTTTGCATCTCTTTTTACAGATACATGCAAGTCCCTTGTGCTACCATGCTCATACTTCTTCTTGGTAATTTAGTCAGCTCCAGAGAAACTTGAAGGATTGGATCACTACCCGGGAAGATACAAAGACTCAGTAATGTTTAATTGGTTCGTGTCTTTAACAATTAATTTTATGTGTTAACTGGATTTTACTTTAAACTTTAGATGAATGAGAATGACAACATAAGTGAAAAATATTTAGAACACAAAGCTTTTTAAATCATCTCTCTGTTAAAGGAAGACATTGTAGACCATGGCTACCCAGATACCTTGTTATGAATATCAGGTTCAGAATTCCTTTTATCCCTATTCTTCCGATCTACAGTAAACCAAAGATGTATGATGTGGTTAGTACCTAGTATTTGGTTAAATATTCCTTTGGGGTGCACTTATAAAAGTGTTTCCAGGTGATAATATCATTTGAATTAGTAGACTGATCCAACTCATTGAGAGCCTACTTCTAACAAAAATATAGATGAAGAGAGAACTTACTCTTCCTTCTTGACTGCTGGGCTGCCTGTCTCTTCTGACATCCTGGAACTCCCACTGTCAGCTAGCTCTACTGGGCTCAGACTGACACTGCTCAACCAGATTTTCTGGGTGTCCAGATTGCTGATGGCTAACTCAGGAATGCAGCCTTTCTAGTCACGTGAGACAATTTATTATACATTTTATGTCCCTTCTCTGTCCTTTTATCAGATATATTTTCATTTTCTTACCATATTTGAGAATATATAAAATGATTTATTCTCTCTCTCTTACTTTTTTTTTTCTTTTTTGAGACTCCAGACAAACTAATCTTTATTAGTGACTTTCTTTGGTGCTTTGACAAGATTCCAGAAAAAGCCACTGAGAGAGAAGATTGATAGTTTTAGGATTGAGCCCTTCATGCTGGAGAAGGCATGGTGGTATCGAGACCAGCTGTGTCAGAAGGCACATGAGACAGCAAGCCACAGTGCTTCTGGTGTCTGGAAGTAGAGAGAGAAAAATGCGAGAGTTCTTCAGAATTTCTCCCTTTTATTCAGTCTACGAACTTGACTCATGGGATCGTGCTAGCTTCACTTAGGGTGACTATTCTCTGTTCATATAGGTCTGTCTGAATCTATAGTCTATGTAGAATCATGATCAGTGACACTCTCCCAGCTGGAATAGGAGGTTTGCTTACGGATGAAGTTGAAAATCAAGATCAATTATTGCAACATCCTTCTGTGCTTCCCTTGTGTTTGGGTTTTCTAGGAGTCTATCTTAGAACTGGTAGCTTTTGTTTACCATTTATTTTATGACTTATCTTGTCATAATTCCAGTTTTATCTGAGGTACCATTGACCTTGATAATAAATTTGGCTGGAATGATTCTCCATTCTAAGATCAATATTTATCAGGTAAGGCCTCTTGATTTCTCATAGATAAAATAGAGATAGTCATATAAACTAGATTTTTCAGAGCATAATATGAAATAATGTATGTTAAAAGTTTAGAGCAGATTAAATAAAGATTAACTGTGCTGTGTTAAATATAACCAGCATGTACTTTCTTTGTTGTCTTCATCAAATTTCAGGGTCCTAAGAGTTTACGTTTTAGTATTACTAATTTTCTGCACTCTAAAGTAAGCCAAGTACAGAAATAATACCAAACAGAATGTCTGTAGACAGACAATTCCTGAATTACAAGCACACATTGCACAGACAGAGCATCTGTTAATTATTCTCCAGCAGGGCCAGCCCCTGTGTCATTGAGTATTGATTGGGTGATTTTTCAGCCTCTTCTCTTGGCTTGTTGCAGCCTTTTCTTCCTGTGTTTTGCTTGGGTACATCTGATAGATGAGATTCTGCAGCTCCCAGGAAGTAGCACTGTCTCCCACACAACATGGCAAATTGGAGGCAGGAAAGTGTGACTGAAATTATCAAAACTTAGCAAACCTCATATCTATTGAAATTTATAAAATATCTGCACATTATTATAAAGCTACCAAACATTAGCTATCCTTTCACTAAATTATTGAATACACTTCACAACTGATGCAAAATCAAGAGCATAAGATATGATTCAGTAGTTTGGAATAGTTTCAATGCTTTCTGTTTTTCAGAGGTCAATTTTATTTGACCTTTGTAAGTACTTAAGTTCCTGCCTTCTCCATCTTTTTTTGTTGTTGTTGTTTTAGAGCTGTTTGATAATAATTTTGATAACCCCATAGCACTCTTTTCTTATTCGCCTATTTGGTGTTCTCAGTACAGCACAGACTTAGGCTGACCTCAAACTTTTTAAAGTGTGTAAATCCCCGTGCTTTCCACATTTCAGTACAAACTCTTACCCCAGTTAATCTTGTTTCTGTTTCCTCACCAGAAGAGCACATTTCCCCTTTGTCTCCAGAAGCTTCTTGCACGATATACTTACTAGTTTAAAAATTAAGGGATGTAGGATAACATTGGCAGGCAAATCAGACAGGGAGTTATTTCAGCAGAGACCTGGGTTCAGTCCCAGTTATGGTCCTCTTTTTAACTGAGGTGGGCCTCTCTAAAGAGTATATAGAACAGTGATTCAGCCCTTCAGCAGACTTCAAAGACTTACAAATTAGAGAGCTTTAGTAATTTTGTCAAATTTTTTGAGCCATGTAGCTCTTACTTATTTAGCCAAACTTCTGGTCTCTGACATTCTACTTTCAAGGACATTCCAGGACACTAACTTTTCAAGTGTTTGCAACCTCAAAATAGTTCAAGGGCTGACCCAGAATATGATATTTATTGCTGTTTGAGGGACATTTTAAGGGCAATTGAACATTTTACAGGGTCTGAGAATGTGAGTTTTGAAAAATCAGCTCTGGAAAACATTGCAGTAGAGGAGGGTGTACGAAGAGATTGGAAACCTGCATCTGGAGACCTTCCAGATGTCAAACCTGCATCCTGTCGGATGATGCTGGCTGAAAGCAAAGATGTGATTGCTACACTGAGGAGTTTAATCACCTACACAGTTTGTCCATTTGATTGTGTTCCTAGCACAGGCTGCAGGGAAGCCAATCTAAAAGTTCCAGGTTCTGGCTAAAGATTAAAAAAAAATACTATTAGATTCACCAATTTTTTATGGGGCTTTCAGCAGTCACTCCCTCCTAATGAACTATAATAATTAAATATCTGATGATTTCTCTTTTAAAAAGGTCAACACAAGTGCCAATTTTAATCTCCTAATCAGTGATTTCTTAAAATGAATGTGGCATATTATCTCACATCATTCTACCAATATTTCCTGGAGGAAGAACCTGGAGCCAGAAGAATGGGAATTCTGGCAGGGGGTTGAGTAACGGAGTCCATCTTTCCAGTATGTCTGATTTATCATGTAATAATAAGTAGCTGTCATTTGAGATTACTTGTGGTTGTTTGCTGCTGGTAACAACATGAGTTGGAGGATGTATTCTTTGATGAGTTGTAGTGTCATGTGAGATACTCTCTGTGCTTTGCTTTTAAATGAAAAGTTGTAATAATTTATTTTTTGTAATCTATTGGCAAAAAAACCATAGTTGGTTGTCTAGATTATCTTTTCTATTTCAGATAAAAATTCATCATAGAATCTTTCTGGTAATATATCAATCAATAATTCCAAATAAGGTAATTTGTTGAAAGCAAAAATATCAAATATATATCACAAACTGAAATTTCTGTCAAAGACTTTATTTATTCAAGACAATAATTGATCATATTTATTTATAAAATATAAAGCTAAAATGTGAAGATGACAGAAAAAGACCAACACATTTCGTGAGTCCTTGGGAGTTTGTAATTCAGCAAAAGAAGTAATGTACAGAGAACAATGAAACAGGAAGAACCAAGTTGCCTGGTGGAGGAGAATTGGCATCTTTGGGGTCAATTAGTTGCCAAAATGGGTCTTTATGTCTGTTTAGTTAATATCACATCCATGTACATTCTAGAAATACTTCTTTATGGATAAAATTAATCATTTCCAGAAAAAGAGATTATGAAAAACATTTGAGTCATTCCATATGTATGGATAAACCATGTTCTAGAAACCAGAAAGGACCTCTCTATTAGCAATAACATATATTGCTTTCAACATTATGGTATCAGGCTGTAAACTCTAACTTCTTTTGTCCGATAAAACACATAAGGATAGTGGGTATCAGGATAACAGATCTTGCTTCCGGATCCTTGATATGAGGATCTCTGTGGAGTTTACTGCCACTTGGCATTTTAAATACTGGAAAGAACAAAAAAGGCTGGACTCCTGAAGCCCTAATAAATATTGCATAGTTTATACTGTGCTAATTTACTAGTGAATGTTTAGTTAATAAATGTTTTATGTAGGCAAATTTAATATTTGCTTTCCTTATAATTGGTATCAGGATGATAAGAATGAATTTATTGAATGTAAATTTCTTCTGTGAGGGTTGTTAATTCTCCAAGGACCCCAGACTTTGGCATGGCTGATAAGTTTAGGATACCTCCCAGAAAGCTCCTTCTACAATATGACAGACAGAATAATTAAGCAGAGAATAGATAACATATTGAGGAACCAGTAAATATCTTAGCTCATAATTATATTCTCACCTTGGTGTTAAGCTGAGTTCCAGTTAATGGCTTTTTACATTTTCTGAGCTGAGTTTCAACAACTGAGAGTTATTTTCTGGCAGAAACAACTATTGAATATGCAGCATCAATGCTGAATATTTCCATGTGGCATATAATGCAGTTACTGTTTTGCTGGAGAGGATATTGAGTCTTGAGGGAGAAGTTACGTGAATGTGACATTGGGCTAATTGATTTGTGTCACTAATTTGCATTTTTGTATATTGTATTTTATTCATTCAACTTCTAAGCAGGTTTCACGATTTAAGTTGCAAATTCATAACTTCATTGTCTATAATTTAGTTATCTAAAATCAGTTATTATGATGACTTTCATGGAAATTCAACAGGGAAGGAAAGAAGCAACCATGTGTCCAGTCTCATTATGTAGGTCAGTAAGAGTGCCTGCAAGCAATGCAGGAAAAAGCTGCTGTTCTCACTCACTTCATAGTGGGTTGAGGAGGTCATTCATACTCAGATTTGACATGTAATTAACTGGGAGGGTATTCAGTAAGTAGACATAAAACGAAGTGGGGATACGGACATAAGTTTCATGCTATTGAATGGCCCAGGTTTAAAGCGGCCGTTGAAGATAAACATTGAAAACTTTGGTCTGAATTGTTTTACAACCATATGTGTATGACAGAGCTATGAAGAAACAGTATAAGATTCTGGCATAAGTAATTACAAAACTAATTATTTATGTATATTTGTAGGTGGGACTCAGGCATTGATATTTTTGAAAATACTCAGGTATTCATTGTAAAGCTAGTTTTGGGAAATACGTTCTTTTAGCCTAATGGGCAATGTCACATTTTCTGAAACATCAATCAAGAAAGATATTTATGAATGTTTCAGTTATTTCATGTAAAATCTTATCCCTATAGATGGTTGCATTACAGATGAAATTTTTGCTCTATCACTGTGACTAATGATATGAAGCAATAGTATTTTACTGTTTGACTTAAAAGAAATGAAACAAACCACTGGGGTGTTTTCTATATTAAGCAGTCTACATTTCAGTTCCTGTGTTCTGTAACCATTCATTACAAAGACTAGGGAAACAATAAAATATTTCATTCCTTTCTTTTTTAAGAAAAGATTCAATGCATGGCTTTTACATATGTGTTTGTGTTCATGCATGTATGTGAGTGACTGCTGTGGGTGCGAGCAGAGTTCAGAAGATTCCCCTGGAGTTATACATGTGTATGAGCTATCTGATGATGGTGCTTGGAGCGAAACTTGGATCCCCTGGAAGAGCCCCAGATACTCCACCTTTTTCCTCTTTGATCACAGTTTCCTCTCTTCCGACTCATCCCAGCTGCCCCCATCTCCCCTCCCATCCTAATCTACAGCTTTTATTTCTCTATCATTAGAGAATAAACAGGCTTCCCAAAAGGAATAATAAACGGAGATAAAACAACAACAAAATGGAATGGGACAAAGCAAACACTTAACCAGTGAGAGATTTCTCCAGCCCTTATTTGATTTCACGAGGAATAAAAAATCCAACAACAAAAACGAACAAACAAAAAACAAAACACAAGATATTAGGATTGTCTTCAGTGTCTACAGATAAGTGCAGGTGTCAGAAAAACATGAAGTAAATGTACGTGAAGTCTTATACCTGCTCCTTATCCCTTGGTTTCACTGTAAAGCCAGCTGCCAGGCAGTGGAGGAAAGGCTTGATAACAGCTCTGACAGAGAACTCACACTATAGGAATTTCCAAGGAAGCTTGTCCAGGCCACCACATTTCTTTAAATTCCATAGCATTGATAAAATGGTGTGAAAAATTTAAACAGATTTATGAAAGTACTTTCAGAATACTTAATCTGATATATATTCACAAATACCCAGTCAACTTTGACCTAGTTTCCAATGAATTCTAAAATACTAATTAGTACCATCTGTTACAATTTGTCCCGAGGCTTGCTTGCTTTCTTACATTATAGAAGCATCTACTTTCCTACTTGTCCCCACCCTGTTTTCATAATTTTTTTTGATGAAAGGTGGCAAAAGTGCACTTCATCCAGCATCATTATTGCATACTTTCCCCCATATAATTAAAGACTAATAGACATTCTCTTATTCCTTAGAAATAACAGAGTCAATGCCAGGTGTCCTTCATTAATTAGCTCAGAACAGAGAAGCTTTTCAAAATATCAAACCCAGTGATTTTCCTGGGTATTTCTTCCTATGGTTGTGTTCTCCCATACAGCCTGGGATTGATACTATGGTGATATTTACGTGAGCCCCTGAAACCTGCAGTGTCCTTATGTGGTTCTGGATGACTTGCTAGTGTAAAAATATCTCAAAGTGTATCATAAAGAGCAAATGATGCCTGTTATTAGTCCCATAAAAATATTTAGCCATATAAGGTTTCCGAGTTGCTCTACATAGTATTATCCTAAGAACATTACGATTCACATTATGTAAAAACCACAGTTTGTGAAATGTAGATTTAAGTCTACCAGAGTTGATTGGTCCTTTGAAGAAAAGTGGCTTGAATTGGTAAGCATAAAAGTTGTAAGATGAAAATGCAAAATTACTTACTATATACATATTTCTGAGAGGGTGGTCTGAGTTTTATCTTTTTCTAGAGCATCTTATGATCTAACTGAAATAGGAAACAAGTCTAGAAAACAAATAGGAAGAATATAATAAAATGAGCCACAACAGAGTACCAGCAGGATACTATGAGTACTATGTGCAAGGAAATATGAATACCATCCAGACATGGAAACAGAAGCTACCTCATAAAAATATCATTAACTCATATTTTTGTGGACTTGAGGATAGAACCAAAGATCTCAGTTATGCTCAGTGAGCTCTTTACCAATGAAATATATCCCCAGCCTGCCCACATTAACTACATTTTAAGTGCTTTACTTGAACATGAAAAGGTAGCATATCAGAT
Source organism: Uromys caudimaculatus (assembly GCA_028551405.1). Classification (NCBI taxonomy): domain Eukaryota; kingdom Metazoa; phylum Chordata; class Mammalia; order Rodentia; family Muridae; genus Uromys; species Uromys caudimaculatus. Next base: position 19,813,376 of record CM052713.1, read on the forward strand.
ATAGATGACAAATAAGTGGCTAGGAGGCCAAAATGTTATGTTTAGCTGTCAAGAACCAGACATTCTATGTTCAGGTAGAGTTCACTGTGACAATAGACAGATAATGGTGGGTAAAAAAGTAGTTAACTCAGCTTAGATTATCAAGGATAGTGAATTCCAGGGTGGCAAATATGAGACAGCAATTTTATGACAATTAAGCACAGGTAATCATTTTTGGAATATGTGATAATCATAGTTACATGGTTGCAATTTCCTCTAATGACCCTAATCAGTAGAAATATCCACATGGGGCTTGCATAAAGAATCAACTAAGGAGCCGGGCAGTGGTGACCCACGCCTTTAATCCCAGCACTTGGGAGGCAGAGGCTGGTGGATTTCTGAGTTGGAGTTTGAGGCCAGCCTGGTCTACAGACTGAGTTCCAGGACAGCCAGGGTTACACAGAGAAACCCTGTCTCGAAAAAAACAAAACAAAACAAACAACAAAAAAAGAATAAACTAAAGAAGAAAAAAAATCGGGTAAAGTTGAATATTGCCCTCAGGTTCTTGGAAAAGCATACCAGAAGAGTGTTTCTCATATTTGCTCAGGAATCTGGTAAAATGCAGATTCAGACTCAGTAACTCTGGCACAGGGTTTGATAAGTTTCAGTTTCAGCAAGTTTCTAGGAGCTAGGTGCTGTGTTTGTTTGCCTGTTTTGATAATCTGTAGGCTACGTGTTGAGTCAAAATCATTCCAGCTGTGTGATTTCCAAACTCCAGCAGAGTCAAAATCACCATATGAACTTTCAAAATTACCACTGCCTGGATCTCGTTTAGAGACTCAGATAGAGACGGTATCAACATCAGGGTTTTAAGAATTCCCCAGGAATTCTGATGTTGGGGCTGTATCGAAAAGGTGTGCCCTAGGGTAGGTCTTGAGTTAGTGTTTCTCAATCCTTGAGGCACAGAATACTGCCTTGGAGAAGTCCTGAAAGTCGCAGCACTCAGGGGCTTGCCAGGCCAATTTAGCTCTCTCCATTATAGAAACCTGGACACTGGGCCTTTTCAATAGCTCCCAAGATGATTCTGATAGACAAAATGGCTTGAAACCACCTCTGGGGATTGTGGGGAAAGCATTCAGGAATTCTTTTCTGTCCGCTGCTGGATACACAATTCTTTAAAGCTGTTTAAGAGTCGAGTGCCCATTTCTACTTATTCTCTTATCAAATATATTTTTAATACATGTGTCATTGACCAGGTTTAAAACCCTTTAACACTGATGTAGGTAGAAGACATTGCCTATTGTCTCAGAGTTCGAATTAAAATAGAATGAACTTATTTTTTGGAACAAAAGGAGTTAGAGTTAAACGCAGCAGTGAAGGGCTGATCCCATAATTTTGTTGACTGTTAGTGCTCTCAGGTCCCTCACAGGTGTTCAGATATCCTCCCCAGAAACCTGGAAAACTACCATAAACCATTGCAAAACAGGAAGAAGAAAATGGTACTTGGACGAGGAAGATACAATCTGGCAGTGGAGAGAGTCTAGCAGTGGGATAGAAACTCAAGGAGACCTGGCCTGGTTATATTGTTACTCACTGATATGTACCTCTTTTAGTTCCATAGTCTGCAATCAGAGGGATGTAAACTATACACTGTTAATAAGTAACATTACATGCAGAGAGCCCGGGGAGTAGTGATGAATATTCTTGATGTTGTACAACTCCGTTTTATTTCTGTTTGTCGTCACTGCTTTTAAAAATGCAGGTGCTCCACATTGGAGCTTACACCCCAAGAGTCCAGGGTGTGATGGACAGTCCTCCACATGGAATGATAGCATAGGAGGAAATCGGAAGCAGAACACTTTGGAAAAGGTCCCTGTCCTCATGCAACCTTCACTTCTTTTTTATAGAACTGAAGATGATTTTACATTTGGGCTGTAAGATATGACTGCAGTAGTAAAAAGGAGAGGTTAGTATGAAGACATCTATTAAGGAATGTGAACATGTTATTTGTGCTGAATAGGTGGAGTAAATAGTAAGTCCTAAGTTGTTTATGAACTTGGATACAAACTGAGCATGAAATCCATTAGGATGCAGAATCGGAACACGATAGAGTGTTTAACATCGGAGTATCATCCTAAATTTTCAGAGGTTCTGAGAAGAAAAGCAATTGAATTATTTATCTGATTATATTCTGTCTTGTCATTTCATCTAAGTGACTTAGATATAAGTTAGCCATGATGTAAAACTTACAGATAAAATGCCGAATGGGGGAAAGACTCTACAGCTTATGGTAAATTGACTTCTTAATAACTTTTTTGCTATGAATATGTCACTTCCTTGGTATCGATTACAAGGGATGAGACCCAGTTTAAATTCAAATGACTCAGCTTACTGAGAATTTGCAAATATGGCCATGTGAGTATGTTCCTGAATGTTAGAGTTATGATCCATAATCACTCCTGTAGCTGGGATCAACACATACAACTGATATGGCACCCGGTATTGTTCACAATACTTGTTACATAACACATTTTGTTAATCATCTCCATTACTATTATTATTATTATTATTATTATTATTATTATTATTATTATTAAAGCCAAACATCTGCAGAGTGTTCTTTATGTATCAGTCAGGGCTCTGAGTTCTTCTTTGGTGTTGGTTTGTTTGGCACTGAAAATCTCCTTTTGAGGAAGGTGTTATCATTCCCACTTTCCTCGTGTGGAAATTAGAGTGGAGAATGTTTAAGCATCAGCCTGGGATCACCCAGCTAACTGGTGACCAAGCAAAGACCTAATTCCCTGTAGCTGGCTGTTTGAACCCATGAGGTACTGATTTAATGAACTATCCTTATTCCATATTCAACATTAATCTGAAGTGTATTTTTCCATTGGAAAACGAGAGATGATACTTTTGCTGGAAATTACATGTATAAAGATGCATAGGATATGCTATTAGACCTCACTGCCAATCACTTCTTTCCTGCCACCAGTACTCTAGCAAGAAAAGGAGAGAAATGGACTATATCATTGGTTAAATTGTGCCATTAGATCTTTTGTGAATCATCTGGTTTGGGACAGAGTCCATGTTTAATAGTCTCTTGAGTGGATATGAAATCCAGCTTCTTTGCTATTGGGCTGAACCAAAAAAATCAGATTCATGTAATGTCTGATAGTGATGTCCCCATCTTACTCTTTGTTTTTTGTTTGTGTCCCTTGTGTTGAAAATCAATATATCCTTGGAATCTCCTCTTGTCTAGAACAGCATCATGTATCTGTTTCTGATTCTTATTATCTACCTTGTACAAAACATGTCAAATAGTTACCCAGTTACACTTTGTCCAGTTTTAAAGCTTATGTCCAGACATGAGTAAACCAGGCTGACATGATCTATACCTTTACGGAGGTTCCAGAGTGATAGGATACACTGCTGTGTGAACAGATATAACCGCCTAAGGAAGGAAGACTGTGATGGGGAATGGTGATCTGGATGAGGAGTCATACAACACTCTACATGGCGAAGAACACAGAGCTAAAGCATAAGGAAAGGAATATAAACTTGTGAGGTTTTAAAAGTTCAGCGGCAGACACGTGCAATTGATTATGAGATCCTCTTAACGTAGCACCTGTTTTATAATTAGACATTAATTGTTTTGGATGAAGATATGAATGCAAAATACAGATGTGACGAAAATCTTTCCTTCACTATACTATACTCTAGTTCCCCAGAATGTTCATGGTTTAACCAGATCTCATCTTTAGCCTTTGATGATGCCCTGCTAAGCTCAGTTTCAGGTAAGAATATTATAAGCCAGCTTACTGGAATTTCCAACTCCTCTTGATATCTATTTACCTTGTTATCTATGTATGAATTTATCAGGGTCACCTTTTGACCACAAACAAACAATCCCACTTTTGATATCTAATCAAGTTGCTCTTAATGATTTTTCATCTTTAGATTTCCTCATTTTTCATTGACCATAAATTTCTAGCTGTCAGGCAGGCAGAGCAGAGCATATCTATAATTCTAGAACTTAGGGGGCTGAGGCAGGTGACCTAGGGATCTATAGGCAGCTTTGGCCATATAGGCAGACATTGTTAGTCAGGATTCTCTGCATAAACAAAAATAATAGACTATATGTATTTGTGTATGTGTATATGTATGTATGTATACACACACACACGCGCACACACACACACACACACACACACACACACACACACACACACACACACACACACACAAAGGAAACTCATTAGAATGGCTTACAGGTTGTGGTCCAGCTAGCCCAACATTGACTGTCTGCCAATGGAAGATACAAGAATCAATATTCAGTAGTTGTTTACTCCACAGGGCTGTATGTCTCAGCTGGTCTTCAGCATACACCAGAATCCTGAAGAATTATGGTGTATTGCCAGGGACAGGCTTGAGAGTGAAAGTAAGTAGGCAGAGAGAGACAGAGACAGAGAGAGACAGAGAGACAGTCAGAGAGAGAGAGAGAGAGAGAGAGAGAGAGAGAGAGAGAGAGAGAGAGAGAGAGAGGAGTTTTTTCCATGTCCTTTATATAGGCTGCCACAAAAAAAGGTGTGGCCCATCTTAAAGGTAGATTGTGCTGCCTCAAAAGATCTGCCTTAAAAATGGATTTTCCTACTTCAAAATATCAAGAATAAAAGTGGGTCTTTCTACATCAAATGATTTAATTATGGAAGAAAAACCTCACACGAATACCCAGATAGTTGGACTTTAGTTAATTCCAGATGCAGTCAAGTTGACACCCAAGAATATTTATCATACAGACCCTGTGTTAAAAACAAATAAATCTCTAGATGTCTCTGTTGAGTTTGGAGTTGAAGTAGTCTTTCTGCTGTACCGAAACAGGCTTCCCCCCATTTCAGTTGTCTTTATTATAACCTTCCTTATTAATTTAGAAAATTTCTGATTTTTCTGCAGAACAAGGTTAAAAATTTGACCCAAGCCAATATGCAGAAATTCTCAGTTTACTTTCTTCCTGGTACAGATAATTTTTTTCTGTAATTGAAAAATTAATCTCTATATCATTAGTTGTTATACACATTAAATGAAAATACAATGGAGAGGTTGTGGGGAAAAATACTTTTAAAAAAGCTATTTCCCATTTAACAGTTGCTGAGTAAGCAATAGACATCCTTTACAATGATTATTTTCATATATTCCTGGTATCTGGTATCTGACTGCTTCCTCAAGTTGCGTACCAAATATGTTAAGAGTAATTTTACTACTTAGAGGGAAAATTCACACCTTGTATTGTGCTCTTCAACCCTTCACCCTTCAAATATTGCAAAGTCATCTTGTACTTACTTTTGAGCAGAGTATGTCTGCTTTTATGCTCAAAGCCAGTAGTTCACAACCACATTCATCATATTCCAACTTCTCTGTATTCTATTTCTATTTTTGCTTCATTACAGCACCACTGGATCTTTCACCTCTCCTGTTCCAGTGTCTGTCTAAAGTTAGTTCCCTTCCTGAAGACATTTTAATGATGCTTTGTTCAGCATCTCAAGGTGCTCACCTGCACTTATATGTAAATGTTCACATTTTTCTGCCCTTGTAGCAATTGGACAACAGCAATATTTACTTTAATTGCCATATTTTGTCATTTTTTCCCTAGTCTCATTTCTAGCAGTCTTACTTTGTGCTGATATTTGGGGGGTAAAGGCGTCC
>CM052713.1:19819554-19898426 GCA_028551405.1 Uromys caudimaculatus
ATATGATATTTTTAATGAACAAATGATATTTTATTGATTAAATAATTAATTTTCTTACCTTGTACTACAACCACAGTTTTCCCTTTCTCCTCTCCTCCCAGTTCCTCTCTTTCTTCTCTCTTCCTCCGTGTTCCCCTTCCTTTCTCCTCAGAGAAGGGGACACCTCCCATGATAATACGTACCTTGGCATATTAAGTTTCAATAGGGTTAGGTGCATCTTCTTCTATTGAGGCTAGATAAGGCAGCCCAGTTATGGGATAGGAATCGAAATGGAGGGAAATGGAGGGAGTCAGAGACACTCAGGTTCCTGCTGTTTCAGGTCACACATGAAGACTATCCTGCACACCTGTTGAATAAGGGGTAGAACATCTAGATCTACCCCATGTATGCTCTTTGGTTAGTAGTTCAGGCTCAGTGAACCCCTGTGGGCCAGGGTTAGTTGATTCAGTAGGTTTTCTTGTGGTGTCCTTGACTTCTCTGTCTCCTTCAGTTCTTTCTTCCCTTCTGCCGAAAGATTCCTTGATTTTTTCTTAATGTTTAGCTGTGGGTCTCTTCATCTGTTTCCATCAGTTGCTGGATGAAGCCTCTCAGATGATAGTTTTACTAGGCTCTTGTCTGCAAGTCTAGCAGAGTGTCATAAATAGTGTCAAGAGTGGGCTTTCTCTCATGGCATGAGTCTAAAAGGAAATTTAACATAAATTTATCTTAATATTGAAATAACATCATCTACCTTATTTGGTATAAAATTGACTATTATCACGTATTTCATTAAATTCTCCAATAAAACTACTCACGTACATAAACAATAAAAATGTTTTACATTGCTTCAAAAATTGAAAAAATGAGTATCTATATAACTGTGAGTATGTCTTTTTGGCCCAAATGAAGCAGCTTAATTGTACTTTAGTGATCTCAATATGATACATGTTTTATGGACACACACACACACACACACAATGTAATAAAAGCCCCAATTTGATGTTGCCATACTAATGGTAGAATTTTATTTCTACTTCTTTATATAAATATATATGCAATATATATGTATATCTATCTTACATTCTACCAATATACTGTACTTCCATGGATTTAATATTTCTCATGCATTCTAATTGTCTATTTTCCTTAGCATAATGTCCTTCAGTTTGCTCCATGAGTCAACTGCTTTGAGAGAGAGAGAGAGAGAGAGAGAGAGAGAGAGAGAGAGAGAGAAAGAGAGATCTTCCTTGACTTGCATATTGCATTCTACAAATGTACCTCCATCTTCTATTATTTATATCTATACCTACAGTTTAGAAGACCAGTAAAAGGTGCTTCAGTGTTTAAGTGCTTCCTTGACTGCATGTTTGTCTGCATATAACATTTCAATTTCACAAATGATTAAGGTGTGACGCTTTTCAGAGAGAGTCTTAAACATTGAAGCAAAGAAATAAAATGCATGTTAATGAAAGAAAGGGCACAGGAGAGACTACAGGAAGGGGCACTTTATGCCAAAAGATTGCTGAATCTAGTAATTCTTAGAATAATCAAGCATTTCTCTTACAATATAAAAGGTCAAACAGCATATCTTAAAATGCAGAAGAATATCTACTTAATTTTAAATTTGTCCTTGTAACTTCCAGTGTTATTTAGAGGACAAAATGACTGAGGTTAATGGACTTGTATATGCCACTAGCTAAAATGGTTGATGAAAATATGAATTTAAGTGATTGGGACAGATATTTCAAGCCTGTAATGATATGTCATCAATCTCACAAATGATTTTGTCTCAAGTTTATCTGAAGACTGAGGCACATTTTTTGTCAAGTTTTAAATCTATGCATTTTTGCACTAAAGAAGCAATCTAAAACTTTCCTAGATTTTATATTATCACAGTCATGAAAATGAATCCTTACTCATCATTGGTTCTTGTAGAATCAATAGTTACCACAGAAGACTGTTGGAGTTTAGAAGTGAGGAGAAGGGGTTTGATTATCAACATAGTGACCTGATACCTACTAATCAGTTTTACTTCTCAAAATATAAAAGTTAAAAAAAGCAAAATTAAATAATTATAATGTAGAATGTGGAGCCTAGCCCTAATGTATACATCTATAAAAGACTCCCACACCTAATTCTTAGAGAACATTGTGGAGAGCTTTTGGGGCCACTTGTAGGAATTTGGCAGGAATTTGACATTGGGCTAGAAGAAGGAAGTAGGTTCAAATAAATGCAGCCGCAGAATGTATTGTATTCCTTGTATCTTGGTCATCCAGATAAACCCATAGACACAGTGACCATGAGACTTTGTATATTGCCTTGCTTGATCTCTTTGTGTATTGCCTTGTTGGACTACTTTGTCCTTGATCTAAGAATTGACCTTATTCTTTGCATGTAACTAGAATAGTATAAGAGCAAACTGGAAAAAAATAAACCCACTTCAGCCACAGCACTGGCTGTAGTCATGCTATAGCATTGTCTAATTGTCTTTTTGTTTTCAATCTTCACTCTTTCTCTTGAGATGCTGTTGACGGACTGAGCTTGTTTGGTCAGAATATTGAAGAAAAGTAGGCAGAAAGATTTGTAAGGGCCAGACAACGCAGGAGTTTGTTGTGATATTGTCTCTTCTAGTAACATCAGAAGCTACATCTATAAATTATCACCAACATGACTATCCACGTGTGATAGTCATGAACAAGGACAATAACTAATGACATGCTACACTGGACAGGGGAAATTCCTACAAGGCCCCAACCCTACACAAAGAGCTACAGGCAACCGAGGAAGCTGGGAGCGGAGAGGTAGTCCTCCCCAGGTCAGAGTAGACCAACTGGTTTTCGGCTGATATATGGTCATCCCTGAAAATATACATATAAGTATCATTATATGGATTGAACCAGTTATATTTAGAAATATGTATGAATATACAGGCACATATATGAATGCAATTAGAATTAGTGAAAATAGAGGCCATGAATTTGAAGAAGATCAGGGAGGAGAATATAGAAAGGTTTAGAGGGATGTAACTGAAAGGAAAATGTTTCAATTAAGTTATAATCTCAAAAAAATATAAATGAAATGAAAAATTCAATGAGCTGGAGGAATGGTTAAGTGGTTAAGAGCACTGGCTCCTCTTCCAGAAGACCTGTATTTAACACCTACCACCTATGTGACAGCTCATAGTTGTCTATAACTCTAGTCCCAAAGGATCTGATGTTCTCTTCTGGTTTCAGCAGGCAACAGACCTACATGTAGTACACTAACATAAATACAGACCAAAAAAATCCATATACATAAAATAAAAATAAAAAACTATATGGTTATTCATATCTTTCAACAATTAGTATTTAAGCCAACATTTTCTCTTTCATACAGTATTTATTTCATAGTACATTGTTGTGGGCTACACTTTTACTTTAGGTTGATATTTAATTTTAAAAAACGACAACTAGCAGAAAGTGTATATCATATAGAAAGAAAGCCCATTATAGTCTTTGTGGATTGTTAGCAACATATTTGTGATCTTAATATCCATTGAAATGTTGTCTTGTTGACATCTGAAATATGAACAAGAACATAGTGAAAAGCAGAGAACGCCTGCCTCTTAATGAAGATTTTGAGATTCTGATAGCCTGAGAGGCACACAATCTGGATGCAGGAAATCTACACCATTTCTGCCACTGGACTGTACTTAGCTGGCTTGCCAAGGCTCTGTAAAGTCCCTCAATTGCTCGTTCTTTTCTGTGACGTTTTCCCATCACTATCACTCTGTTTCTAATTTCCTCTTCCAAGGGACTCCTTTTCAGCTGATTCTGTAGAAGCACACCTCATTCCTTGGTACTGATCTGTTTTCTATCATCTTATGTACTCTAAGCTGATACATAATATTAGAGCTGTAATCAGAAGCAGACATTTTATCTAATCTTTACCCTCAGAACCTAGCATAGGCCCAGGCAGATTCTACATAGGTACTTGCTGATTGAAGTAATTCACGGCACAGGGCTGAGGTAAGATGTCATTTAAGATTTCATTGTAAAGATATACACAAAGCTACTGACCCATTATGATGAGTACTTAATTCATTCTGTTTCTTAGAGTTTCTAGACTCAGATGTATAGGCCTTTAGTTGTATTTTTATCTATCCATATCTGTACATGAATACAGTATCATGTCTTTTTCTGTCTTAATCTATTGTTTCATTCCATGCTTCCATATATGTCTCAGGATGGCTTTTCCTTTGTTTGTATGAAGTTAAGGTCTAGGACTGTGGAGCATATGTCTCTGCTCAGATCATTCAGTCACATCTCATACATTCGCCTCTTACTCCAATGTTATTTCTTCTTTCCCTCATCCTTTTCACCTCCTCCACTTAGTTATTAATTATAAAAGTATATGCTCTAACAATCTTTAAAATCTGTGGACTCTAGCAGTATCCTAACGTTACATTCCTTGGCACTTCAGCCACCTTGGTTTTGGGTTTAAAGTCGATCTTAATCTTTACCCCTACTCACTGTATTTCCTGTGCCTTTCCCTTTAGTAGTATTTCTCTCATAAAATTGGGTGTTTACATTTAGGTGATGCTGAAAATTGATGTCCTATTAATGGATTGCTGCCTTAGATGATTGTCTTTATCTTTCCTCACTAGTTTTGATATGGAGTCTATTTTCAAGTATTAAAACAAAATCTGCTGCTTCTTTCCAAGATCCATTGACTTGGAACACCTTTTTCTATGCTTACTCCCTAAGTAAGGGTTTTTGTGTGTGTGTGTGTGTGTGTGTGTGTGTGTGTGTGTGTGTGTGTGTGTGTGTTAAGGTGCGTTCCTTGTGGCAGCAAATAGATGGTTCTTCATTTGTGAGCCAACTAATCTTTTGATTTGGGGAACAAGATCATTTATTCTTAGGGTTATTAATTGAATACTGTTGGTTTTTTTGTTGTTATTTGTTTGATTTTGGTTTTCTGGTTTTTGTTGTTTTGGGCTTTTTGTTTTTGTTTTTATTTTCTTCATTTGATTTCATATTTTCTTCTTTCTTTCCTGATTAGTATTATTCTAGCAATTTTTACACTCTTCTGTGATTTCATGATAGACTTGCTTTTGTCTTCCATCCAAAGGATTCCTTCAAGCATTTTCTGTAGGGCCGGATTAGCAATCATAAATCCCTTTGGCAATTTTTTTTATCATGGAACATTTTATTCATCTTTCAGTTATGTCGGATAAATTAACTAATATTTTTGGGCTGCCAGCTTTGGGCTGGCAGTGTCTATCAGAACGTGAAATACATCTATCTAGGTGCTTCCGGATTTTAACATTTCTATTGTGTGATCTGCTGTTTTTGTGTTGGCTTGCTTTTATGTGTGAATTGATGTTTCTCTCATATTGCTTTCAATATACTTTACTTTGTATATTTGTGTTTTAATTATGGTATCACGAGGGCAAGCTCTTTTCTGACCTTATTTTTTGGTGGACTTAATACCTACTGCTTGTTGTTGCTGAAAAGAGACACTGGCCCTTTATTATATTGTATTTTATTATTATTATTATTGTTATTGTTGTTGTTGTTTTCAGTTTCAGAGAGCTAGTCCATTATTATCATGGAAGGTAACATCATAGAACCATATAAGCCAGCATAGCGCTAGAGAAAAGGCTAAGAATTTTATATACTGATCCACATGCAGCAGGGAGAAAGAGAGAGAGAGAGAGAGAGAGAGAGAGAGAGAGAGAGAGAGAGAGAGAGAGAGAGAGAAAGAGAGAAAGAGAGAAAGAATGGACCCAGTGTGAGTATTTGAAACCCCAATCCCACCTCCAGTGACATACTTGCTCTAACAAGGTCATACCAACTCCAACATAGCTGTACCTCCTAATCGTTCACAAAAGTTCATCAACTGATGACTCAGCATGCAAATGTGGGTACATGTGAGGGACATTCTCATTCAAATAACCACAAGTACTATACCTGGATTGGCATCTAATTTAATAACTCAGAATTTTTTTGTGTAATGATTCTTTCAATATTCTATTGATGGAATCTGGTTTTCACCTGAGGCAACCTATGCTTTGGGATTGAGGAACTCTTCTCTGAATGGCACTCAATTCTATCACATCCTGCAAATACTTCAAATAGAAGAAGAGCTGTAAGAAATAAACCAAATAATAATATAACAGTGGATGCATACATTCCAGATCAGTAGTCTAAATGCCAAAAGAATGACACATGGTGAACCATCAATGCCTTGGAGAACCCTTAAGAGAGACTCCAGAGAAAATGACAGAGGGTCTTTACTTCAAATGCATTTTGTTCCATGAAGTGTTCTTAAACATGATTTTATGCCTGTGACAAATATTTGCATTGAATTTATAAGACATGTTTATTCTTCTTGGATGTTGGAATATAGCTGCAGAACCCATTCTGGTGAAGGGTATGCTGAGGGCTGTCCTCAGTGTACCAATCCACTCTGGTATGACCTTCTGCTTTGCTTTCATGCTTTCCTGGATATAATCTATAGCACATGCCAGGTAATTGGGTTTAAATTTAACTGTCCAGAGAAAGTTCTGGAAAAGGATTGTTCTACTATGTTCTTACTGGCATTTATTTACATGTTTTCCTATCATGTTTCTGAACTCAGACAACCTTCATTGGATTATTACTTTCTTCATTAATTTGTGTATAAAACCATGCTAATCTGAAGTAAAATTGTCTAAAGTATTAGACTATAGTCTGCCCCACTTGTTAAGGTCATAAAATCCAAGGTCTTGCAGACAGATCTGCATAGGTTGATGAATGTTGACAATAAGAAACATGAGAAACTAAGACAACATAACTCCTCTAGAAATTGCTAACCCTATGGAATAATTATCTACCAAGAGTATTTGAGATGGAATTGCAGGCAAAGAGCTCAAAAGATTAAATATGTTAGATGAAATAGAAGAAGAAAATCAGGTCATAATAGAAATTCAAGCAGCTGGAATAAGAAAGTCAATGTGAAATATGAAAGATAGAGATACTGAAGAAAAATCAATCACAAATTCAAAACAATATTTCAAAGAAAAAGCTTCATATAAACTCCCAGCAATAGAATGGATTGCTGGAAGGATAGAATAACTGAGTTTGGAGAGAATGGGGCAGAAATTAACAATCAAATAAGGACAAAAGTTAAAATATGATTGTAACATAGGGGAGACAAGGATATATGTGACACCGAGGAAACTCAACTCTGTGAATAATAGGCTCACTGGCTTCCGTGTGCTCAAACATGCTATGTAGACTGCTGGGAGAGAGAAGAAATCGGCAGTATTAAACAACTGGGAACTCTATTAACTCAAGGTCAACCTGACCATTTAAGGCATGCCTGCTGAAACAGAAGTGGAAACAACATTCTGTGGTTAATCAACCACCCTCAGACTGGCTTCGAAGCCTTCTCTACAATCAATAATACATGCCTGGTATAATAACCCAGTTAAAATTTGTAAATAGAGAGGTCATAGGTCCTAGGAGATAACTTTCTACTGTTTAGATAAATTGACATAGCACTACATTAGATTCTAAATATTTATATTTATGTCCATAGGCAAATGCTGCGCTTATCCTTAATCAGAGAAGCTTATCTTTGCAGTGAATAGCAAAGAATGCAGAGAGCTGTCGCTGCTTTGCGTGCTTTGAATAAGTGACAGTTGAATATGTAGTTCCAAACAGGACCTTTGTATGAAAGCCTTTAGGGTTCAGGGAACACTGACAAGAGAGGAGCAGAAAGAGAGTAAAAGACAGAAGACAAGGAGAGCGGCGGTACAATGTTACCTTTGGGATGCAGTCATTGCAAACCTTTAGGGAAGAAAGAAGAGATGAGGTAGAAATTAAACAGCAGGGCTCCACTGATGCTGTATATTTTACAGTTCTCCCCAGTTTAAACAAGCTATAGTCATTCACAGGTCAGACCACTTCAGTCTCAAGATGAGTCAATTTGAATCAGACATTTCCAAGATCCTGTACATAGTCCTTCTATATCGAATCTACCGTAACCTTTCTTTTCCTCAGAGTTGTTATATAGGTTCTTAAGACTGTTTCTGAAAAGAGACACTCCTTAATCATTTTGAAATTGAAATTTTGTATGCAGGCAAACATGCTTTTAAGGAGGCACTTAAATACTAAAGCACCAAGCTGTAGGTATAGATGTAAATATTAGGAGATGGACTCATGTACAGAATGAAATATAAAAGTCAAGGAAGATCTCTCTCTTAAAGCAATTGACCAAGGAGTGAACCAGAGGACACTATGCTGAGGAAAATAGACAGAGCACATGTAAAAATACAGTATAAGAATATGTGTAAGTATAGTATAGGAAGTACAGTATTGGAATGTAATATAGAAATGCATCTATCTATCTATCTATCTTTATTGCACACATATATATACAGATATAGAAATAAAATTCTACTATTATTATATGTAATTATCAAATCAAGGCTTTTATTACATTCTGTGTATGTCCATAAAACATGTATCATTTTTGAAGCACTGAAGCATGTTAGAAAATTTCCAGAGCCAAGAACCTAAATGACTAGATTAACAACAGGCTATTTGTGAAAATCTTCAGGCTACCCCAGTGGCTGTCAGGGGCACATTATCATAATGGCGACTGTTATTAGAGCTTAGATTCCCACAGCTATGGTTGTTTTTCCCTGAATAACATGAGCAGAAAATGGAAGACATTTCTCCAGATTCAACATCAGCTTCCATTTGAAAGCACTGGCCATACTTCCTGTTAAATTGTTCAGTTACATTTTAAATCTTCAAAGAAAATCCCAAACCCAAGTCTCACATAAGTATAGAAACTCTTAAACATTTGTCGTTTAATTATCTGATTTTGTTGAAACTCATATGTGTGTGAAATGGTCATTAAGTAAAATCTCCATAAAACAGCATAGCAATTTAGTAAGTTTATAAGCAGATAAATAGTATAGGATGTTCAGAAATTTCATAAGAAATTATGTGAATGAACAATTCTTAAATTTGGTATAAACATTACAATGTCTATTCTTTCATGGATAAAATGGCTTTAAAACAACTGTAAAGCATTGCATATTAGATTAAGAAATTATAAACATTAACTTCATTTTAAAGAGTTCATCTAATCACTCTTGCACATCACGGTATTTTATTTTTATTATATAGCATATATCATAATCATATATTAATCACAAATCACATATGTTATATCATATATTATATATTGTAATATATATTATTAACATATTTAGACTTTTCTTCCCACGTTTGTGATGTCCATGTATGTGTGGGTGATAACCTGTGTGATATGTATATGGCTAATCCTTTTAGTGCAGGCAGGGGTACAAGTGTGTGTGGATAGATGCAGGTTCCAGGGTGGTTTAGGAAAAATCTCTCCTTCCACTTCAGTCATGCTAGGGATCATGAGCTTATCTTGCTCTAGAGATTCTCTGCCTCAGACCTTCAGAGTTGGAAACAAAAGTGAACCAAAATGCTCAACCAGTTCTCACAAGGCTTTTCTACATCCAAAATCTAGCTTTCCTGCTTGAATGCAAGTGTTTAAATTGCAGAGTCATTCCCTTTCCCCATATGCTTACTTTTAAAAATAGAATACAAGATAATAAGCTTCCTTAAAGCATTTTTACATAGACAATAAGTATATATTTTGAGGCATAAAATTCATGCCATTAAATATATCATTTATATTCTTTACTCCAATGTATCTTAATTTCATCTTACAGATTCCATCCAGAAATTTAATCATCTCCTATCTGAATATCATTAAATCTTTTCCACGGCCCCAGAATGAATTATTTTTTTCTTTTTTATAAGAAAGCACTCTTATAATAAGGCACACCAAAAAATTCCCAATGGAAATAGAAAAAAAGAAACCTCATTGTGTCTTTAGGACAATGCGATCATTATTCTGAGAATTTTCAACTGTGTCTCCATAGCTACCTTTAGCATACACTTTGACTTTTAGACTATTGAAAATTCCAGGCTTGGTTTTTTATTTGTTTGTTTGTTTGTTTTAGATTTATTAGTTTGTCTTTTATCTTATGCTTTGAAGGAAATGCAGAAATCAAAACACTAACATTTGATGTATAATTGTGAATGGATCAAAATATGAAACCCACCTTTTTTAGTAAAATGGAAGTAGGACTACACTGTAGAAAACAAAGTTAAAAGGCAAAATTCCTCAGGTTGATATGCTCCCAGAAATCTTGGGGTTCATTGGATGGACACTTGTTGTTTTATTTTAAAGAATGTTGAGTAAAATGAAAGGCTACCAAGATGAGCTTCTTATAAACACATTTCAGACACAAACCTCTGTAGAGTCATTGCCATTGTCTTATGGGTCTATTTCTTTATTTGGAAAATTATGACTGTGAAGTTATTTACCCAAAGTTTCGCATAATGGTGAACATTCAAGTGGTAGGCAACCCACAGTACTACCCAGGTATGATAATTATGAACCACATTAATGGCCAGCATGGGCCATTAACCCTAACATGCTTGAACTTAAGACCTGCTCTACAAGAAAGAAACAATGTCTGGTATTTGAGTTTTAGGTAACTACTCAGTACTAGTAAAGTCATGGTTATTGATAAGGAATCCATAATCATTAACTTACTAAAACATAATAATCTCTAACAATAATCTATAAACATTTGTTCTTACACTTAGACATAAGTGTGTTTTTCACCCCTCATCAAGAGATCTTATCTGTGACAGAAAACTACAACCAATCAAAATTGAGAGTTGTAGATCCCACACTTACTTCTGTCTCATTATCGTTACTGATGTTATTAACTTAGTTGGAATGGGATACTTCCAGGTTTAATTATGTCTGTGATCCTTCGCTTGTTTCTTCAGTCAGACTGCTTATCTGAGCTGACACCCTTTGCTCAATTCATTGTTGATCTAGATGAAATTTCTTTGGATTGTTATGGTTACTGCACACCTAAAAGAAATAATTCAGTCTAGCTAGAGTTAGAAAGAATGAAAGTTACCTGGGATGACTCGGGTTTTGGTGTCTTCAGGGGAGCAGACTAGCTAGCAGTTCACCCAGGCACAAAGCTCTGGCCTGAAGAGGAATGGAATTCGGGGGGAGGGGTTTTGGGGAGTGATGGGTCCAGAGTCCACTGGGCTCCCAGAGACAGCTGTGGGACTTCGGGAGATGTTCTGAGAGCAGAGGACTGCTGGGTATGAGTTCAGTCAGAGAAGATGCACCTAACCCTCAAGAGACTGGAGGCCCCCAGGGACTGGAGAGGTCTGGTGCGGTGGGGGGTGGACGGTGGAGACATCCTGGTAGAAACGGAGCAGGAGGCAGGGAGGAGGTATGGAATGTGGAACAGTCAGAGTGTGGACCAGGAGGGGATAAAATCTGGAGTGTAAAAAAAAAAAAGATTAAATAAAATTATAAAAAGAAAAAAGTTATCATACACATGTAAAAACATGTAATGAATTAAAATCTGAAATAAAATGATCAGACTAAACTCACCTATACGTTATATGAGAACTCTGATGTTAACCACAGTAACATATATAAAGTTATCAGAAACCTGAAGCAGAACAGGAGAGATTCAAATATACATACCTGAGCCTACGTACTAAACATATTCTAAAAATTACCATTTTTAGCCTAGAAAAATGAGGATGAAATAAACAAGTTTCTCCTCACCATATGTTATTATTAACCAGCCTCTTAATTTTTTTTCAATTTCCATTTTATAAGAAAACAGATGTTTCTGAATAGGTGGAGGTGGGTGGATAGAAAAACCTACAAATATGGCTACTTTTATATCTATTTTTCAAAGGAAAGACATTATAGCCTCCACTCCTTTAAAAGCTTTTTATGGCACTTGCTTTTATATTCTACAGCAATTTTCATTTGTCTTCCCTTAACCTAGTTTGAGCAAATAAATAAATAATAATGAAATGCAATTTACTTTATTTCCTTCTTCAAAACTGAAGTAGCCCAGGGGAAAATACCCAATTGCCCAGTGGTCTGTGTCATAATCTCACACTAGCCATCCATCTGGCCTTTCAGTTCCTTCCCTTGCTCCAGTTCTCATCATTTGATGCCCCCTCTTTCTTCCCTGTAGAAGATTCCTAAGTGAACTCCATATTGACTTTGTTTTTCTCAGAAATAACATCTTCAAAATAGTTAATTGGAAAGATAATCTAGAAGTCCCAAGAGTATCAGGGATTCTATTGCTGACAAGCCATTTGACTTTTCCACTTTTTTTCTGAGATTTTAATTACCTCAAATTTATAATCTTATTCTCAAATTTCTTGACAAAGTTAAACAAAATTATGCATATCACATTTTTTGAAATAATTCTCTGTTTTAAACAAATACCACACATCCCTAAGTAAAGCTAGGAAGAGCTTCCTAACAGAAAACCAACAGATACCATTAAACATTACTGCTGACTGGAATTAGCGCATTCACCAGTGCAGGTGTCTCCATGGTTTCAATGGATCCTGAAATGATTTGCTTTCTTGCTCCTGTAGGTCATTTCCGTAAACTTTCTATTCCCAATGCCTGTCTCTAGCCTTCTGCATGGATTGGCATGTAGCTCAATCACCTTTCCAGAACCCTTCCCAGACACCTTTCCTTGCAAGGTGACATATGCTCTTACATATATAATACTTTTCCTTTCTATGAGATCATTCTACACACAGACAAATGGCATGGGATGCTTTGCTGTATATCCCATGAAGACACTCCTTGTTCAATCTAATTGGAGAATTATTAATTTAACTGGTATTTCCTTTTCTTGGTTTCTTTTTCCTTGCAATACATGCTACATGTTAATAGAAAATAGCAATAACTTCGATACTCATTGATTACTGAGTTGATAAAGATAGAAGTTCCTGTGCACAGGAGCCATTGTGTTTATGTGTCTTACTATGAGTGTTCTATGGCCACACTATGTTTTCATGCATGGGAGGGTATGAAGATATTATAGGAGGAAGCTGGAAAAGAATTATAAACAATGACTTCCAAGAAATTCTTTCTATTAATTAAACAAGTAATTATAGGTTCTTAATTCATACTATGCTCTGTTATAAGGAACCACGGGTATAGCTGTAGAGGGTCTGGCGGCGACAGTCAAACAGATAGATTCAAACACAAATGTTGTAGTAAATGTTACAGCATATGTGGAGTGGTGAAAAGGGATGAAGTAAGCTAAGGTTTGCAGTGTAGAATAGGTGATCAGGAAAGTCCCACTGACACGCTGATGTGATGTGCAAGTAGCAATCCAAGCAATGCTGCACACGCACTTCTAAACGCAGGAGGTAGAAACAACAACTGCTATAGAAATAATAATAAGGAAGAAAGCCTAGCTTAACCATTTCTGCCAAACTTTGACCTGCCACCTTCTAAGTGAAAGCACTGTCTTTCTGGCCTAAGTAAATCATTCTACTAATTGCATACTACATAAGAAATGTATAATTCCCCATGCTATTTTCCTTTATCATAAAAGTGAAGCTTAGCTAGGGAATTGAAGCTCCCGCGGTCTCAGAACCGCTCTATTCACTTGTGTGGGTGTAATGTCTTAATCCTGGAAAATTATTATTTTAACGATTCATCTTTTAAAAATTTACAAATGTGTGTGTTTCTGTGTGAGTGTAAGTGCTCGTGTGTATGCTTATATGTGTGTGTGTGTGTGTGTGTGTGTGTGTGTGTGTGTGTGTGTGTTTCTGTGTGAGTGTATGTGTTTATCTGTGTGTTTGTATTCACAGAAGCCAGAAGCCCTATCAGATCCAATGGAGCTGGAGTTAGAGGCATCTGTGACTCACTGGACTTGGGGATGGGATCCAACTCTAGTCCTTATGATAGAAAAACATGCACTTTTCACTACTGAGTCATCTCTCCAGCCCCACAAATTGATCTTTATCTTATAAGTACTAGTATGCTACAAAGCACATACATTTGTTATTTGTTTTAATGCGATTTATCATAGTTCTTTTTTTTTTTATTTCCTGATTTCTGAGTCCTTGACCTCCTGCCTTTCTGTTTCTGACTCTTGATTTTCAGGCAAGATGTTATTCCCAAATATCAGTGATGAGGCTCGTGCTGAAGGGTTGGGATTTGTCTCTGCTTAACTTCAGTATAACAAAGAATCCTTTAAGGAACATTAAGCGGGACTACAAAGTGGACTTGGACATTTTGTTCTGTGTTAAACTGTGACATTGGAATCCATAGGCAGGACATGTTTCTATCTGTGGTTTTAGTGGCTGAGAAGTTACTTGGGCAATTATCCAGTGGAGAACACCTAGGTTCTCTGAAGAAAATGTGGGGACAGAACCTTGGCTCAGTAAAATGGTGTTCCAGCTGGGATGCTGCTCATGGAACAGATTGATCTTGAAATCTGGTCCACAAACCAACTTAACAGCAGGAATTTCACACATGCAGGCACAAATAAGCACTTGTGCAGTTGCCATGAAATAGCTGCTAATATTGTATAAACTAGCTTTCGCCTAGGCAGCCAGCTTTTCAGATAAAATGTCAATTCAACTATGTAATTACAGGAACACAGAGCCAATGTCCAGTGGTAGGAATTGGGGGAAAATGTTTATTTTTGTTTAAATTGTACTGGCTTTATAGACTCACTGAAGCACTGTTTCTTCAGATTCTGACATATTCAACTACAAAGTTAAACAAAATAGCCCAAGTCCCTTCCTCCCTTTTAGTGATTATATGCCAGTACCTATGTAGATGCCCTAGGAGTTAAAAATAGCTAACATATAGTTTTTGGACAGCAAACTAGGGAAGCAAACTAACCATATAGGGAAGACAGACATATAAATGCTAAATATAAAATATTGCACAAATGATTTAATAGTCAACAACTTATTTTTTCTTTTAAATGGTGGAAAGCAGAGAAAAAGAGAGAGTTAGGAAGGTGAGCCAAGGAAATCAAGTGACTTCCCACAACTCTGTCTTTGTAATTTTGCCATGGGGTTAAGTTTAAGTGGAGGGTCAGATGTATCCTACATTAGCAATCCTGGACAAGGTGTAGCACCTGCCATCATTGTCTGTCTGGGCTCCAGCATCTCCTTTTAGGCAGTCTAACAAATTGTCAACACTGTATGAAATCTTCCAGAAGATGAGTTCCTCCTCTGGTTTGGACCAGACTTCATCCTTCTCCCAGCATGAGATTCTGGGGGAATTTCAAAATTTTAAGACTTATTAAGTATATTTTAAATCATACAATTTCCGTGTCCCTAGGCAACCTACTTTCTCCGTTTTGGCCATTGCTTTTCACTCTATCAAAGTGATGACATTGAATGGATGTTTAAAAAACAGAAAGCATTCTTTATTAAGCATTGTGGGAAGGAAAAATGGAAACTAAAACAATGTAAAATGTCCTATGTGTACTGGGAATTGAAGGCATTTCCCTTTTATCTATCTATCTATCTATCTATCTATCTATCTATCTATCTATCTATCAATTTTTCTTAATTCACTTTACACCCTAATTGCTGCCTCCTTATGGTCATCTCCTCCTACAACCTTTCGCCCAATTCCCCTCCAGTTCTTCTCTGAAAGGGTGGAGGCCCCTGGGTATTCCCCGCCCATGCCATGGCGGGCAAGTCTTTGAGTGGCTAGGCACATCCTTTCCCTTTTAATCTCTTGCATGAAAATGGGAGAGAGAGAGAGAGAGAGAGAGAGAGAGAGAGAGAGAGAGAGAGAGAAGACTCTTAAAGGTATCAAACACTGCTTTCTACAATGACCTACCTGCATTTGATTAATGCTGACAGGGTATAAATGGGTAAAAAGCTTCCAAGAGATGACTCAGGAAAGATACACAAATGGCTAGTAATACCTGCAAAGACTCTGAGTGTCATTAATCACCATGAAATGTAATTAAAACATAAATGAATGGGCCTCCATATTTTTAGAATGACTATTATTAAATAAGGAGTGAAAATACCTCAAGCATTGTTGAGCATGGAAATTTACTGAGAATTCATTAAAAAAATTTAAGCTGCCTTCTGAAAGTGGCAGTTCCACACTTGTGCGTGGGATTTTGTAGGGCTATATGGTTTACATTCCTATATCCTCGTGATCCCTTTAATGAAGACTCCATTTTCATTGTTGAAACCAAAAGTTCTTCATGTCAGTGGGACCTTTTCCATATGTGCATAATGAATATTATCCTTCATGCTATGGACTAGTTTCAATGAGAGAATGTGCTGAGCTTTGATAAAGTTCAGTTTAGAAAGTTTATATGACAACTAATATATTTTCTGCAATCTAAGAACCGTTTGCTTAATTCTTGTAATTTTATACTTTTTGGATTAGCGCTTAGTTCTACCTGCAACCAGCACCATTTGTTGAAGATGATGTCTTTTTACCAGTGTGCTCCTCTTTTAAAATATCTGGTATTCATAGGTGAGTGGATTTTGTCTGGTTATTCAATTCAATTCCATTGAAGATTATGTCTCATTTTGGGGCCATCCCATGCTGTTTTTATTAACATAGCTTTATTCTTGAAAATTAGGGCTAGGGATACCTCTAGCAGTCCCTTTATTATTCAGTATTGTTTTATTTATCCTGAAAATTTTGTGTTTTCATATGAAGCTGAATATTTTTCTTTCAAAATCTGTGAAGATTCATGATGGAATTTTGATGAGAAAGGCATTAAATCTGTGGATTGCTTTTGATCCATGAGCATAGAAGATCTTTCCATCTTCTGATATTACCTTCAATTTCTTTCTTCTATGACTTGAAGTTATATGAGCCTTTCACTTGCTTGGCTATAGCTATTACAAGGTATTCCTTGAGGATATTGAGGAAGGTGTTTCCCTGATTTTTCTCAATCATTTTGTCATTTTTATATAGGAGAGCTACTGATTATTCTTTTTTGAGTTAATTCTGTGGTAAGCTTCTTTGCTGAAGTTGCATTTCAGCATTAGGAGTTTCTTGGTTTAGCTTCAGGGTCACTTCTATACTACCACACGTGTATACTATCACATCGTGTGCAAATGAAGATACTTTGAGTTCTTCCTCTCCAACTTTTACCCCTTTGATCTTCAGTGATTTAATTATTTTAGCTAAGACTGTAAATGCGGTATTGAATTGGTGTAAAGAAAATGGACAACTTTGTCTTATTTCTGATTATAGTGGAATTTCTTTCTATTTAATTCGATATTGGCACCTGGTTTGCTGTAAATTGCTTTTATTGTGTTAAGATATGTTCTTTGTATGCCTAATTTCTTCAGGGGTTTTAATCATGGAGTGGCATTGGATTTTGTCAAAGTCCTTTTTTGAATCTCATTAGATGTGTTTTTATCCCCCAGTTGGTTTATATGGTGAATGAAATTTATCGATTTGCGTATATTAAAACATTCTTGTATCTCTGGAACATAGCCTACTTTATCATAGTGGGTTATCTTTTGGATGTGCTTTTAGATTTGGTTTTCAAGAGTTTTAATTGAAAAATTTGCATCTATCTTCATGAAGAAAATTGGTCTCTTATTCTCTTTTTTTGGTGGGTCTTTATGTAGTTTGGGTATCAGAGTAACTGTGGATTCACAATATGAACTGGCCAAAGTTCTTTTTTTGTGACATAATTTGAGGAGTATTAGTATCAGTTCTTCTAATTAATTAGCTATGATAGAAATCTGCACTAAAACCATCTGTCCCTAGGATGTATTCCTTCCTTCCTTCCTTCCTTCCTTCCTTCTTCCTTCCTTCTTCCTTTCTTTTTTTTCTTTCCTTTTGAGTTAGGGGACTTTTAATGGTTGCTTCTACACTTTTGCCTATCTGACCCTGATTTAAGTTTGCTAAGAAGTGCCTATTGAGAAAAGTTTCCAGTTCTGCTAGGTTTTCTAGTTTGGTGGAGTACAGCTTTTTAAAGTACATCCATGTGATTCTCTGTAGTTTGTAATGTTTATTGTTATGTCACTTTTTCATTAATTTGTTTATTATTTCTGCCTTTTAGTTAGTTTGGATGAATTTTTGTCTATACTGTTAAATATTTTTTTTTTTTAAAAAAGAAATGAATAACACTAGTGGCTTCTCATGCTGGGACAGATGTGGAGCAAGAAGACTACTCATCATTGCTGGTAAGTGCAAACTTGTACACCCATGATGGAAATCAATATGTCTGTTCCTCAGAATGTTGAGAATTGATCTACCTCAAGATCCAGCTATGACACTTTTGAACATATATACAAATGATGCTTCACCTTATGAGAACAGTTACTCAATCATGTTCCCTGATGATGTACTTATAATAGCCAGACAACCTAGATGTCCCTCAATATAACAAGGAACAATGAAACTGTGGTACATTTACACAATGGAATATTATTCAGCTGGAGTGGAACTAGATGAAACTAGAAAAAAAAATCACTATGAGTGATGTAACCAAGACCAAGAAAGATAAACATGGTATATATTCACTTATATGTGAATATTACCCATTAAAAACTGATGACCAACCTACAATCAGTAAACCCAGAGAGGTTAGGTATAAAGGAAGAGACTAGGGGGAACATGGATTTTCCAGGTAGGTTACATAGATTAGATTTAAGTGTAGACTGGGGGCAGGTTAGGAATTCAATGGGATGATAAGGCATGGAAGGGTAACAGAGATAGGGTGGAGAGAGGGAATATGGGGAGAGACAGCTAGACTTAAGAGGAATTTGAGGGGTGGTGTGGAAGCATAGTGTAGCAGGAACCCCCTAAAATATATAACGGCAGTTCTAATGAGGTCTCCTAATAATGTGGCTAATGGAGTCCCAACTGGCCATATCTTGTTACTAAACGAATCTTCCAGTAAGGGATTGAGTTGCATTGTTCCTTATTAGTATTACTTCTGAAGCCCTTACTATAATTTGCATCTTAAATCTGAGGGACTGAGGGCTTTTAGTTTAAATCTGTAGATTATAATGCACTTACAACATTTCTCCCTTACCCTTTCCCCTCCAAGACCTCCTATATACCCCTCTCCATCAAGTTCACAACCTCTTTTTTCACTAATTGTAGTTGCATGCACATGTGCATATATGAACACTGAGGTTTAGTTCTGAAAATATCTTTGGCAGAATGATTGAAAGTGGACAAGTGAGGTGATGGCTGTGTTCTCTTTGTGGTTTTCAATGACACTTTCTATTTTAAATGAGTTGTCAAAGTTGGTGACATTATTATGTTCATACAGTTATCCTCTACTTTATGGCTGTAAAATGTGTAGAAAGAATGCCTCTCTAATTCATAATACTAATAGGTTTTCCCCTGTTTCTTCTACCATCCATTCAGAGATTTCACTGTTCTTAGTGTATTGTAAAGTCTCATTTTTCTGGTGGTTTTTTATCTCTATGAATAAATTTATAATAAACTATAATAAATGCACATATAAATAAAAACAAATCTCTAATGAATAAATTTTATTTATTTAGAATCTTATTTTGTTGTTTCTATACTACTTAGGATATCTTAGCAAAGCACAGACAGAAATAGGAGATCTCTTTGAGTTTAAGGTCAGCATGGTCTACAGAGTGAGTTCCAAGGCTACACAGAGAAATCCTGTTTCAGATTTAAAAAAAAAGAAAAAAAGCAAAAGAAAATAGCATTGGGGTTTATTTCCTGCTAGCACATGAGAAATGCAATTATTTAAAATTATATTTCTTCAATTAGTGTCTTTTCCTAACCTTATAACATAGAATGTTCGTTTTAGCCTTTTTTGTGGATTTTTTCTATTTTTAAATTTAATCGTTCATTTATTTATTTATTTTTGCACTCCAGATTTTTGTTTTGTTTTGTTTTGTTTTTTGTTTTTTCAAGACAGGGTTTCTCTGTGTAGCCCTGGCTGTCCTGGAACTCACTCTGTAGACCAGGCTGGCCTCAAACTCAGAAATCCACCTGCCTCTGCCTCCCAAGTGCTGGGATTAAAGGCCTGCACCACCACTGCCCGGATGCACTCCAGATTTTATTCCCTCTCTCCCCACCAGTCTACCCTCCAACTGTTCCACATCCCATACCTTCTTCCCACACCCCTGTCTCCACGAGGATGTCCCTAACACCCAACACCCACCCAACCAGACCTCTAAACTCCCTGGGGCCTCCAGTCTCTTGAGGGTTAGATGCATCTTCTCTGACTGAACCCAGACGCGGCAGTCCTCTGCTGTATATGTGTTGGGGGCCTCATAACAGCTGGTATATGCTGCCTGGTTGATGGTCCAATGTTTGAGAGATCTCGGGGGTCCAGGTTAATTGAGACTGCTGGTCCTCCTACAGGGTTACCCTCCTCCTCAGCTTCTTCCAGTTTTTCTTTAATTCAACCACAGGGGTCAGCAGGTTCTGTCCATTGGTTGGGTACAAATATCTACATCCGATGCTTTCAGCTGCTTGTTGGGTCATTAGGAGGACAGTCATTATAGGTCCCTTTTTGCGAGCGCTCCATAGCCTCAGTAATAGTGTCAGGCCTCGGAACCTCCCCTTGAGCTGGATCCAACTTTGGGTCTGTCACTGGACCTTCTTTTCCTCAGGCTCCTTTCCATTTCCATCCCTGAAGTTCTTTCAGACAGGAACAATTATGGGTCAGAGTTTTGACTGTGGGATGGCAACCCCTCCTTCACTTGATGCCCTGTCTTCCTGGTCTCTACAAGTTCCCTCTCCGCACTTTAGGGCACTTCATCTAGGGTCCCTCCCTTTGAGTCCTGAGAGTCTTTCACATCCCAGGTCTCTGGTGCATTCTGGAAGGTCCCCCCCAACCTCCTACCTCCCAAGGTTGCCTGTTTCCATTCTTTCTGCTGTCCCTCAGGGATTCAGTCCTTTTCCCTCATCCAATACCAGATCAGGTTTCCCCCTCCCGCCCACCCTTTTGCACATTTTTAAAGATTCATATTTATTTGTATGTATATGTTTATCTCTGTTTGTAGCTGCACATGCGTGCAGGTGCCTTTGAAGTTCAGAAGAGGGTAATGCACTCCCTGGAGTGGAAGGTAGTTACAGGAAACTGGGAACCACCCATGTGAATTCTGGGAACCAAATTTTCATTCTCAGCAAGACATCAAGAACTCTTAGCGCTGACCTCTCTCCAGCCCCCTTTTTGCTTTTAAAAGATAAGCTTTGCATCTTTAGCTATACCGTATTTATGCTTTATTTATTATTATATTATTATTGTTGTTATATTGTAAATTTAACATTTTTGCACATAAGTACAATTCTTATTCCTTTGTAAGAAATAATAGAAAGAAAACCTATGCACGGTTTATGCAATATTTCTCAACAGAAGCATATTGTAAGTTTATAGTAAAGTATACAACCAAGATCCAGTAGAAACTCGCAGTTCTTCTGCTGCAGGATCTTTGAGTTTCTGTTTAGGAGCTATGCAATTTTCTCCTGCCTCATTAACCCCACCTCAGCTTAGGTCCTATAAATACTAATTTATAGCACATTTACAGAGGTTTCACCTTTGAATATTTCTGTGTAAGTAGAATCATGTAATATTTTTTGACTGATTTCTTTTACTCAAGATAATTCTATATATATTCATATGAGTTTATTATTAAGCTTAGTTTATTCCCCTTCTCCCCATGGTGATTTTAAATAGAATGGACTCAAAAGACTCATATGTTTGAATACTTGATACTTAATACTTAGTGGGATTGTTTGGGAGTGATTACAAGGTGTGGCCTCATTGGAGGAGGTGTGTCTCTGGAGAGTATTTTTGATGTTTCAAAGGACTCGTGTAATTCCTAGTCTCTCTTTCTCTGCCTTGAGGTAATATCTCAAGATGTGATCTTTCTGCTTCTGTTCCAGTATCATGGCTGCCTGCTTGCCAGCTGCTTGATTTGAGCCATGATTGTCATGAAATCTAACCCTCTGAAACTGTAAGCCCCAAATAAACTCCTTCTTCCATAAGTAGTCTTGGTCATAGTATTTTATCACAGCAATATAAAATTGAAATAGGATCCCTCTAAAATTTATGAATAGAGGTAACCCAGTCTATTAATACTGAATTTTCCCTCTACCAAATGCACAGCTGAGTTAATATATTTTGGGTTGTTAAGTGTTAAACTGTGTACACGTTTATTTATAAGTATGTGTGAAGGTTGGTGAATATAGACATAAATATTAATTTTTCTGAAACCAAGGACATTCATAAAAATATTAGTTTTGTAGCCTCCAAAACCATTTTGGAGAACATAGTTTCATTTAACATTATGACAAGTTCTGGGAGCCTTCTCCAACATGCAATGTCATTATTCTATCCTAGTCCTGTGACAGGTGTTTTTCTTTTCTTTTTTAATTGGTTATTTTATTTATATATATTTCAAATGTTATCTTCCTTCCCCCACTGCAAACCCCCTATCTCCTCCCTCCTCCCCCCTGCTTCTATAAGGGTGCTCCCCCCCACACCCATTCCCACCTCATCGCCCTAGCATTCCCTTACACTGGGTCATTGAGCCTTCAGAGGATCTAGGGCCTCTCCTCCCACCGATGCCAGGTAAGGCCATCCTCTGCTACATATGCAGCTGGAGCCATGGGTCCCTCCATGTGTACTCTTTTGCTGGTGGAACTCTGGGGTGTCTGGTTGGTTGACATTGTTGTTCTTTCTATGGGCTTGCAAACCCTTCAGCTCCTTCAGTCCTTCCTCTAACTCCTCCATTGGGGTCCCCGTGCTCACTCCAATGGTTGGCTTCGAGCATCCACATCTGTATTGGTCAGGCTCTGGCAGAGTCTCTCAGGAGACAGCTATATCAGGCTTCTGTCAGCAAACACTTCTTGGCATCAGCAGTAGTGTCTGAGTTTGGTGGCTGCATATGGGATGGATCCCTAGGTGGGGCAGTCTCTGGATGGCCTTTCCTTCAGCTTCTGCTCTACTCTTTGTCGCTGTATTTCCTTTAGACAGGAACAATTCTGGATTAAAAATTTTGAGATCGGTGGGTGGCCCCATCCTTCAAATGAGTCTGTGCCCAACCTCTGGATATGGCCTCTATAGGTTCTTTCTCCCCTTTGTTGGTTATTTTAGCTAATGTCATCCCAATTTGGTCCTGGGAGCCTCTTGCTTTCCTGGCATCTGGGACTTTCTGGTGGCTTCATACCCTCACTGCTCCACACCTCTGTTTAATTTTCTGACCCTCTGTACATCTCTCCAGGCTCCTTCCCCACCTGATCCTGCCCCCTTTCCCCCTCCCCTCCTCACTCCCTCACAAATTCCTCCCTCCCAGGATTATTTTGTTCCCTGTTCTAAGCAGGACTGAAGAATCCACACTTTGGTCTTATATATTCTTGAGCTTCCTATGGTCCTTGAATTGTATTATGGGTGTTCCGAACTTTTTCCCTAATATCCACTTATCAGTGAGGACATGCCATGTGTGTTCATTTGTGACTAGGTTACCCTATTCAGGATGGTATTTCAAGTTCCTTCAATTTTCCTTTGAATTTCATGAAGTCATTGTTTTAATAGCTGAGTAGTACTCCATTGTGTAAATGTACCACATTTTCTGTACCCATTCCTCTGTTGAGGGACATCTGAATTGTTCCCAGCTTCTGGCTATTATAAATAAGTCTGCTATGAACATGGTGGAGCATGTGTTCTTGTTATATGTTGGAGCATCTTTTGGGTATATGCGCAGGAGTGGTATAACTGGATCCTTAGGAAGTACTATGTCCAATTTTCTAAGGAACCCCCCAGACTGATTTCCAGAGTGGTTGCACCAGCTTGCAATCCCACCAGCAATGGAAGAGTGATCTTCTTTCTTCATAGCCTCACCAGCATCTGCTGAGTTTTTGATCTTAGCCCTTCTGGCTGGTGTGAGGTGGGATCTAAATGTCTGTAAGGCAAAGGACACTGTCATCAGGACAAAAAGGCAATCTATATATTGGGGAAAGATTATTTCCAATCCTACATCTGATAGAGGGCTAATATCCATTATATATAAAGAAATTAAGAAGTTAGACTCCAGTGACAGGTATGTTGTAATATCTCACTGTGGTTCTAACATGGTTTTTAATAGCCCATTATCTTGGACACCTTGTTGGGGAACTCATGTACTATGTGTACACGTGCCATTGTTGTATCTGCTTATATAGTTTGTTTATTTTAGTTGTGTTAAGAATTAAATTTTAAAAATGATTTTATAGTACAGAACTTTTTTAGGTAGTTTCTCATATACTCCAAACTCACTTCATGTATTTTAACACCTTATATATTTTAGTATATTTGTTATAATTAATGAACCAATGTTAAAACATTAGCTACAATTGATATTACTACAATGTTGTAGTGAGCTATCTGAACTACTGCAGAATATCTTTGATCTGCCATTGCTTTTCTACATATTTATACGACCAAGAGAAATTTCTTAATGCTACTCAGTTTCCTTATGTGTAAAATATATTTCATTGACTAAAATTTGAGAAACTATAAGGGGTACTTAATATCAATCATACCTATTTTAAAAATTTATATTCTCCATTCATTTTTAAAACAGATGTTTAAATTTTATAGAGATTTTCAGAAAATTACTACATCTAATTTAATAAATTGTTTAATTCATTAAGTATTTTATTTATCAAAATGATATATATCATAAAAAAGCAGAAAATAGAATTAAATTTAGAAAAGAGTATATACCTCCAGCTGTAGATAACAAGCATCAGACACCTTCATTCACAGATAGGAAACACCATTCCCTACCATCTGTAGACAATAATTATTATTGACCTCGATCTGTAGGTAATAAACATTATACCCCTCCAACTATAGATAAAAAGCATTATATCCTTCTGTTTGTCTGCAACAAATATCAATCAAGTCCATATATTGACATATATTTCCCATTTGTAGTTTATTTGTTGACTGCTTTTTTTTTACTTTAACAATATTGACAATATTAGATTATACTTTACATAATAGAGCAGATTTAAAAACTTAACATAATGTTAGTTTTATGCTAAAAATGGTATACTCACTGGAGAAAAAAGTGAGAAAATACTAACGAACTAACAGTTTAATAATCAGTACTATTTGTCTATATTTCATGTCAACTGGATAATACAAATGAAAGTTGAAATAATATTAAAATACTTATTACTCTGTTCCTTCTGTAAGTATTAACCACATTTTAAGAACAATTCTATATTCACAGCATATAACTGGTTATGGGACTTTTAACAGATTCCAATTCTCCTCACTCAATTTGAAGAAATAATCTTGTTGTAGATTGTATTGTATACTTGACAATTGAATTATATCTTTTTCTTAAGTCAAGTGTAGTTGCTGGATAAAATAATCTTTTAAAACTACCCTTAGGCTGAGGAGATGACTCTTTACAAAGTGCTTACTGGGCAACTGTAAGAACATGAATTCCTATCTATAGCACCCATAGAGACAGAAGGATAACTAGGGATTTCTGATTAACACATCATCTGCAGGAACAGTTGGAGACTGTGTCAAAATGGATAGTATAGAGATGATAGAATAGAATACCTAACATCATCCTACTCTGTCCTCTGTATATGCCCAGAAGCACATATCTATGTTCTCTCTCTCTCTCTCTCTCTCTCTCTCTCTCTCTCTCTCTCTCTCTCTCTGTCTTTCTTTCTCTGTGTGTGTCTCTCTGTCTCTGTCTCTCTGTCTCTCTCTTTCTCTCTGACTCATACACACAGAGATGAATAAAAATATAAGTAGAGAGTGAAAGAAGCACTGGACAAGTGTTATAAGTGGACACATGAAACAGTGTCTTATCGGAGATCATTTGTCAAACCAAAAAATGTGAAGATTTGATTATTATGATCTTAAGAAATGTGGGCGGGTGGGTGGGAGGAGGAATTCCCTCACAGAGGCGGGGAGGGGGAGGGGACACGGGGTTTCCAAAGAAAAGGGGAATCATCGGAAATGTAAATAAAAAAATAAATAAATAAATAAAAATAAAAGAAAAAAGAAAAAAAAAGAAAAAAAAAAGAAAAAAAAATAAAAAAAAAAAAAGAAATATCTTAGTACAAAGGGCAAATGTTATATACAAAGAGAGAGAAGGAGAATTTGGTAAGGACAAGCAAAGAAAATGTTTGCCTCTACATCAGATGGCAAAAGAAATATCTTTTAAATAATTTATAGACATAATATCAATTTGTTTAAAGTGCTTGTTAATACAAAGAAATGTGAAACAAGAATCATTAAATTTGTTTTCAAAATAAGAAGTAAATTTTTAGATATGAAAAGTTAAACAATTACAATAATTTAATATAGACTTTTCAGTAATTCAAACCCAGTTGAAGAACAAATTACTATGTGAGAAACAATACTTCAGAAACTATTCAGACTTTTACAAGAAGAACATGAAAATAAAAATGAGAAAACAGTAAAAACATAAAGAAGATAATATCTAGTGTATTTTAATTGCCTCCTCAAACCACCTCTACCACTTAAATACTTTATTTTAAAAAACTCATCTGTAAAATATCTAAAACAAACCACAAATTTAAGTTATTTATATTACTGTGTGTGTGTGTGTGTGTGTGTGTGTGTGTGTGTGTGTGTGTGTGTGTGTATGTGTGTTTGTGCATGAACAGGAGGCATGGAAAATAATTCCAATTATAGTATGTTTCCATTATAGTGAAACTACAGAGCTATAAAGTTAAAGTTTTTAAAATCTTTATATAAAGAAAAATTATATTGAGAGTTGTTGTCTCAACTACAATGAAGAAAACTTAAGCATAAAATTATGTTTTAAAAATCTTAAGAGGAAAATTGAATCACAAGTGGCAAACTGACATTCATTTTTTAAATGAATTTTTAAAAAATTAAAAATAGAAACATCATGTTTTGAGCCAAAATGATCACTATTGAGGAAACCAACAATGATCCTGGACAGGTTTAGGTAAAATAAGACATATAAATTAATAAAAATATTGGCAAATAAAATAAGTGTAGACTTAGGTAAAATTTGAAGAATAGAAAATAATTGAAAAGAGGACACCCAAGTCTGTGTTGGTATGAGAAAGCAAAGATGCTATCTGGTTCCCACCCCCTTGCTTCTCTCCATGAGCCTACAATACTTTTAGGAACTTTCATTCACCTAGAGTGTAATAAGTATTGGCCAGGTCCCCAATGCTTCTCCTTCTCCCCATTTATTCTAGAATGAGTGGGGACTCTGACTGATTCAGAGTGACCTTAAACACTCTTCTCTCACTCATCCCTATATTTCTTCCAGGATGTCAGATTATTCTAACTGATCCCTTGTGAAGCCAGAGACCTGTGATTCACCACCTAAAATGCTACCTCTTTCTCTAAAGCTTTGCTATGAGGATTCTCACTTTTCCAGAATGAGGTCAGAGATATGCCACCCAAAGGCCTATTCCCTCATCAAGCACCAGAATAGTGTTTAGGCTCATGAAGTCTCAGACTGGCCAGTGTGAGATCAGAGATGCACAACTTGCTACCATCCCTACTCACACATGTCCAGGCTATTGCCATCCATGCTCAGACATGTTCAGGATATTGCTGTGTACAGAAAGCAATCCAATCATCCCTGGTGAGGTGTAATACAACCCTAGTTCTCATTACTTTTACTCATACAAAGGACCCATCTACTGAGGTCAAAGTTGTGACGACTTGATCACAGCACCTCTTCACGTATCCCTCTGACTCTCTGTGAGCAGTTAGAAGCCACCTACCTCTGCTAGAGGAGTGGCAGGTCACCTTGGCTTCCTCACTCATGAGTCATTATTGAGCATTCCATGACTGAATTCTGAGCACACTCAGGCAAATGAAGCTGAGGGAACACCAAACACCAATCCAAACACTAAACCAATGTATACCCAAGGTCTCAACCAACTCCAAATATGAAAGTCCCAATACAAAAGCACACCAATATGTGTGGGTATTCATAAATGACCAATACTGTAGCAATAGTCACTGAGAGTTACATAAAATTCCAGATTCAGAACTCAAAGGACCAACTGTAGATTAACAAAATCAATAATGATGCGAATACTTCAATGACCTTAAAAGGGACACTAATATACCCCTAATATATTTAAATGGAACAAGAAAAGCACAAATAAATGAAAATAATGTCAACCAAAAATACAAAAACTGGCTTCAATGAAGAGATAGAAACTCTAAAATAAGAAGAAATGAAGCAGGAAAGGAGGAATCCAACGTGTCTACCGAAAGGCTTGTCGGAAAGCCGTTGTTAGAGGATGCATCATGAGGAAGACAATCAGAACTTGAAAACAAAGTAGAAGAAGTGGATCAGTCAAACAAAGAAAGAAAATATTTGATTAAAAGTTGTTTAGACCATAAATGCCAGGAGAGGTGTTGAAGGAGTAGGCTATTGACGTGCCTTTGGGGATGGCACTCATATACAGAGCTCATACCATTGGAGTGGAATTTCTAAGCCAAGGAGGATTCACTGGTTTTAATGTTACCCTTTCAGTTTTCTAGAGACACACTGGACAGTTCTCCTAGTAAGGGGATGCAGAATGGCATGCTAACAAAGACATTGGTCAGCCATTCAAATGAAAACACAAAGGTGTTTCAAGATTATTATAAAATGGTCCTTCACACTTTGGCTAATTTGATCTGTGCAAGCTTAAAGTTAGAGCCTTTGTAGCCTTTTTTATTTTAATACAGCTAGTACTCTGAATAAAATATAAAATTGTCTAATTGGGTGCACTTGTGGAATACAAATGAAATCAATGAGACCATTTTCCTGACATTTTCTAAATCTTCTGCCAGAATACATAGGAATGAAAGTATAAAACTAGTCCTAAGCAGAACTCCATAGTATCAAGATGATATACAGTTTTACTGCTGAGAATGGCAAGGTGAAAGTTCATATTTCGTAACCCAGAACTTTACCTTCCTATGTTTGCACTGGAACCACATTCAAAGAAGAATGGGTCTGCTCTCCCTCCATTGTCAGGTACCAATGACCAATAGTTCCTCAGTAAGTGGTGGGACCTGAAGATCATGTCCTCTCCTTGTAAGGCTGTGCAGCTGGCTTGCCCACTTGTAAGTCTTTAGAAAGTAATGTAAAATTATTTTAAAGAATTGTTTTCACTGGGTAGAGGGATGGGATATGGGATTTCTGAAGGGGAGACCTGGAAAGGGGAAAACATTTGAAATGTAAAT
This sequence comes from Uromys caudimaculatus, assembly GCA_028551405.1. Taxonomy (NCBI): domain Eukaryota; kingdom Metazoa; phylum Chordata; class Mammalia; order Rodentia; family Muridae; genus Uromys; species Uromys caudimaculatus. Next base: position 19,848,644 of record CM052713.1, read on the forward strand.
AAAGAAAATATCCAATAAAAAAGGAAAAAAAGAAAGAAGGAACTGTTTTTATTTCTTTTCCTCTCCTGCCACCCCCTGTGAGGTGTGTGTGTGTGTGTGTGTGTGTGTGTGTCCATAGAAGCCAGAGAAGAGGCTAATGATCCCCTGGAGATGGAATTATAGACACCCAGACACCCAGCAGCATCTGACATGGATCATGGGGAGTGGAACTCAGATCTTCTAGAAGAGTAGCAAGTGCTCCTCACTACTGAGAATTCTCTTGCACATTTAAACAGGTTTTAAAAATGATTAATGCCTTCCAGAGATTTCTTCAGAGCCCATTGGTGGAATGTGCTTTTTAGTTTGACTAATAATTTTATTTTGATCACATTGCTGAGGATAGTTGCATCATTTAAAAAATTTAAGCCTTACATTAATGATATATTCATCTATCTATCTATCTATCTATCTATCTATCTATCTATCTATCTATCTATCTATCTATCTATCTAAGCAGATTCTCATTCTGTAGCTTTTAATGGCCTCTAACTCATTCTGTAGGACAGGTTTTCTTGAATCCTCAGAGATCTCAGAGCGCACAGATAAGAAGCACATGACACCTATATCTTCTTAATGAAAAAATTACCTAATAAAAACATAAATACATCAATTTCTAGTTCTTAGTATTACTCCTATATAATTATAAATATTTTATACTTGACATATTTTGTAACTGGCAGTTTTTAACTTGGCATTTGAGTGAGTTTGTACTATTTTTCTTTCTTGTTTGCCTGTTTTCTAAGACAAGGTTCTCACTGTTTCATGAAAGGCGATAACTATGTAGCCTAGACAACCATCATTAGCTTTTATCAAAGTTGATTTTACTTATACTGGCTCATAGAGACTAAACTGCAACCAGGGAGCATTCATGAGATGGACGTAGGCTATAGGTACATATGTAACAGTTGTGTCTTCATATATAAACAGAAGGATTTCAAGCAGGATTCCTAACAGCAGGAGCAGAGCCTTTCTCTGTTTCCTACCTTTGGATCTCTTTCCTCTAGCTGTGCTGCATTGTCTAGCCTCAAGAGCAGATGCAACTAGTCTTACTGCAAGCTGATGTGCCAAGGCTGGTGGATATCCATGGGAGACCTCCCCTTTTCTGAAGAGAATGGGAGGATGGATAGAAGTGGGGGTTGGAGAGAAGGACTGGGAGGGCAGGAGGGAGGGGAAGCTGAGACTGGGAAGTTATGTAAGTAAAAAACTTATCAATAAAAAAACTACAAGGAAAATTCATAGATAGGAAATTGATAAAAAAGATGATGTCACTGACCTCTGACAATAGTTATGTTTGGATCGTGTTGCCCTCTGAAATGTTCCTTATGGTTTTTTTCCCTGTATTTTCCTTATGTTCTGTATTCTCTTAAGTTCCTTAATGGCTACTTTTTTATGCTGCTAATGGAGTTTTTCTACCATACCATATTTGTCAGTTGAATTTCGATGTCATTAGATTCATTTATGGAAGTTACTTTTCTTGTTTTTCAAATATACTTGCCTGTACTATCTAAGATATTTTTAAAGTATAACATACTAACTGTCCAAGTCTTGGACCCTTATCTAGTAGTATAGGATTTATAGCATTTCTTGATCAAGAATCTGAGATTTTATTAAACTGTTTTTATATAATGATTTTAAATATTTTATGTTAATTCTAGTATAATTTTATGTGAATCCTATGGGTCTTGTCTTAAAATGCTTTCTCCCAGAAGTTTTTGTTTTTCTCTTACCTGGAGTGTGTGAGCAACACCTACTTGGAATTCTTTTAAAAATCATTTTTAGTATTCTGTACCAAAGGCAGTACAATCACAAGTACTACTGGCTGTTATGAAGAACTCTCAGAAGCCACCATTTTGTCTGTCTGTCTGTTTGTTTGTTTGCTTCTTAGCACTACTTACTCAAGGACAGGTGAACATGTGTTGAAATCTCTAGCCAGGCATTGAATTTCTGAACTGTGATTCTTCAGAGTTTCTGCATCTCTTTGAATTTCTCAGAGCTCAAGTACTGTTCTGTTGCCTCTCTCAGTCCTTCTCTCCTCCGTCTAAGACTAGTTAGAAGTGAGGTCAACTCTGGGCCACAGGTTAAAGGAAGCTTCACTGCTCACAGAAACTTTGCCTGTTCTGAAATAGAAATTGTGTTGTTTCTGCACTTTATGTGGTGAAAGCTATTAAGCTTACAGAATGACAAGATCATTTAGTCATGCGTAAGTTGAAGATGATGCATTTATTATTCAGTCAGCCATGTTGCTAGCAAATGAAAGTCTTGATATTTTTCTACGTATTTATTTTGTGGCTTAGCATAATCTACATGCAATGCTATTTAAAGATAACCAAAAAAATGTTGATAAAAGTGATTTATGTGACAGCACACAATATCTGATTTTTTGATGTAATTAAATGCTACACTGCCATATTAAAGGAAGTTGCATAATTTTTCTTGTAGTGAATAGAGAAATGACTATATCCTGATTCATGTCAGCCTATTTTAAAGCTTGAAAGTACTCTCAAGTTATGTTACATGACAATGGTCATTATGTCTTCTACTCAATTTTATTTTCAAACTAAATTTAAAAAACCTCAAAATTGTTTTTGACATAATATCTTAGTATTCCTATAAGAAATAGAACATATTAGGGATCTGAGGCTCAAAAGCTATAATACATAACTTTATTTGCTCATTACATATAAGATTTATAATGTCAAAGTGGCTACATTAAGGATGCTACCTAATTCTTGTTAAATTTTCTTAGGAATCTTCTGGGTTTGTTTTATTTTCCTGTCATATGATGATTTCTGAAGCAGAAATAGTGTATCATGTTGTCTCCTTAAAGGGAATGTTTATAAGTAGAGATGCTGTACCATCAATCAAGGAGGGCCTTGAAATACCTTGTGCTGCACAGTCGGCTAACATAAGTTAGTTACCCTTTCATCCCCTCTACCTCTGGCCATTGAGTTTCCACTCCTTTTTACTAGCTTCACTTCTTTAGTAATTGTTTATAGTAAAGCAGCATTGGGCAACCCATAAAGCTGTTGTCATTGTGTGTGAACCCTCTGCCATACGCCCATGTGTTTGAGTACCCGGTTCCCAGGTTAGCACCACCTTTAAAGAAGTTATATAAATGGCAGGAGGGACAGAATTGCTGGAGGAAGAATGTCAAGAGAGGTGGCCTTTGAGGTCTTATGCCATGGTCCACTTCTGATTCTCTTTCTGCTTCTGAACAAATGCACCAGGACAGGCCATCCTCGTGCGCCTGCCACCATGCCTTCCTCCCTGTGATCAATATCTCCTCTGGAACTTTAAGACTAAACACACCCTTGCTCCCCTCAGTTGCTTTGCGAGGGTACTTTATCACAGCAATAAAAACTCACCAATGCTCAGTTTCTCTCCTGTTATCCTATTAGTCCAGTTTGTGCAAGCATGGAAGTGACAAATGTAAATTCCATTTTCTCCACAGAAAACAAAAACAGGAAAATACTCCTAAAGTAAAATGATTGAAGTAATTAGCTACAGATCATACAGAAACCAGTGTGTTACGCAAGTAGTCTTATATTACCACACAGGCTCTACTTATCATTTAAAAACTGCCACATTGTTCTGAGAAAAATGTTATACCCACAGTGAAAACTGGGAAGTTTTTGAATGACAAGACCTTACATATATCTAAAATATTAAGTAAAATGTTAATGGAAATTACTTGGTAACTAGCTATAGGAGCTTTTTGTTCCCAGCCTTCACTGCAGTAGCTTCGTCTTTTAATGTGATATACTTTAGATAGGTGCTTCTTAAATGCCAGCGTATTGTGATCAAAGTGTGACCTTGACTTCCTTTGCTTTGGGATTCCTTGTTTGATAAAAGGAAAGATAATAGCTTTATAGCATATTAAAACATAAGCATTCAGATAACAAGATGAAAAACAGTGCCCTTTTTTTGATAATGGCAGAAATTTATTAAGTTGAAAATAGATATCTAGATGTACTTAAGCTATTTAAGCTAAAGTTGGCTATTGAATTAAAACACGTCATCTTTTTGCCCTTTGGAGGAAATCCAAATGGAGCTTCCAGATGCTTTTCTTGGTTATGAATAAAAGCATCAGCTGCATAGCAATCGTGATCAAAGGCATTCAGACAAATTGAAAGGAGGTGAGATGTGAATTACATCAGCTCAGCAGGACAAGTGTCAGATTTATTGAACTCAACAAGGGCAGCCTGTGAGCATCTCAGTCCCAGGGAGTGTGGGGAGGCAGCCATGCCTATCTCTACCTTAAAAAAATAAAGCAGGGAACATTTTAAATTCTTTAATCTTTGAACCTTACGTATGTATGTTAGGAACAGTGCATAGCAGTTGCTGCGATGTTTCCCACTCATTTAGGATCTCTTAACTTGAAAACAATGCTAATTTTAACTTCCCAAAAATTTTTGTTATTCCTTTTTTTTTTTTTTTTTTGATACTTTATTTACATTTCAAATGTTTTTCCCTTTCCAGGTCTCCCCTTTGGAAACCCCCCTATCCCATCTCCCCTTCCCCTACCTCTATGAGGGTATTCCCCTACCCACCCACTCCAGTCTTCCCTCCCTGGCATTCCCCTATACTGGGGCATCTAATACTCTCAGGCCCAAGGGCCTCTACTGCAACTGATGGTCAACAAGGCCCTCCTTAGCCACATATGTGGCCAGCACCATGGGCCCCTCCATATGCATTCTTTGGTTGGTGGTCCAGTCTCTGGGAACACAGGGTGGGTGCTGACCAGTTGACACTGTTGCTCCCTCCCCATGGGGCTGCAAACTCCCTCAGCTCCTTCAGTCCCTTCTCCAACTCCTCCATCTGGGACCCCACGCTCAGTCCAACAGTTACTGTGAGTTGCTGTGAACTGAATCTTGGGTATTCTGAATTTTGGGGCTAATATCCACTTATTAGTGAATACATACCCTGTTCATTCTTTAGTGACTGAGTTACCTCACTCAAGATGATATTTTCAAGTTCCATCCATCCCTGACCTCAGGCTGTACTACAGAGCAGTAGTGATAAAATTTTTGTTATTCTTCTCTCATTCAATACATCCTGATTGTAGCCACCCTTCCCTCTCTTCCTCACAGCTCCGCTCCCACACCCCCCTTCTCCCCAAGGTCCACCCCTCTTCTGTTTCACATTAGAAAAGAGCAGGCCTCCCAGGAAGATCAATGGGCAAGCATAATTAGTTACAGTAATACTCGGCACAAACCCTTAGATCAGGGCTGGGTGAGACAATCCAGTAGGAGGAAAAGGGTCCCATGGGCAGGCAAAAGAGTTGAGGACACAGAGAACGTGACCCACAGAATCAAATATGCAGGGAACAGAGGGAATCACAGAGAACAAAATGGCAATCACTGAGCCTGAATGGGTATGCACCAGGTCCTCTACATACATGTTAAGTATGGTTGCTTAGTGATTTTGTAGGATGGATCTGCACAGTGGGAGTGTGGATGTCTCTGACTCTTTTGCCTGCTCTTGGGACATTTCCCCTCCTCCTGGCTTGCCTAACCCAACCCTGATATGAGGGTTTATGCCTAGTCTTATAGTAATTTGCTATGCCAACTCCACCCCTCTGGCTCCTACAATTCTTCCTCCCTCACTTCCATGAGGTCCTCTTTTAAGAAATAAAATATAAGATTATTCTTTTATCTTCTCATTCTCCAGCAGTCACTCTAAATCACAATTAAGACTGATTTCAAAGCATTTGCTATTTAATAAACCAGGAGACCTGAGACTCATATGATTAAGCAGAAAAGTTAGGGAGCAGAAAAAGAAAGGCACAGAAAAACACTCAGTGTGCTTATATTTTCTCAGAAATGGTTCAAAGCCCCAGTTTTTATGCACAGGAGGAGTTCAATTATCCTGGGACAGTGTCGGGACTACACCTATTTCATCCTCACTGAAGACACTCGGATTTTTCTTGTTTGTTTGCTTGGGGTGGTTTAGTCAATATGGTGTCAGAGCCATCTACAGGGAAGAAGTTTCAAGGATTCCATCAGGCCCTCAGTAGCAGTTCACACCACCCTGGTGACTGCTACACAGCACCTTTATCCTGAGCTTTACTGCCTGACTTAAACCATCATGAACAAAACTTCTTATATTGACTTTAAAGAAAGAATCTGCCACACACAATTTTTTCACCAGAATATTGAACCACAGTGAATTGATATAGAAAATTGTATGATAAACAGATCATTTTAGCTGAAAAACTGATTACTATCCAGTGTCTTGTAAAGTCACTAAGCCCTTATCTAGAGGTTTGGAATTGCTATTGAGCAGGATGAGTCATTCTGCTAACTTGAACTGTAATTTCATGATGATTACAAGATTAGAATTGATTCTTTTTTTCATAAGGTTTAATTGATTATTTAGGAATGTAACTTCATGAAGCCTGAGCATACTAACTTTAGAGTACTCCTAAGGGTGTCCCGGAACTCTTGGGAACCCCTCTCAAAATAATAATAATGATACTACTACTACTACTACTACTACTACTACTACTACTACTACTACTACTACTACTACTACTAGAGAGACTCGATTTGTATAGCATATCTACACACTGGAGCATGTAGAAGTGATTCTTGATATTGTTTATATATTGCCTTTGACATAAGCTTCTAAAGAGAAACACTAAAGAAATAAATGTCCAGTAAATTTCATCTAATTTGGGTAATATCCAGGCCGTTGAGGTTCTTGGAAGGCCAATGATGTTTAAATTAACTGAGTCTAATTTAGAAAGCAATTAGTCATAAGATCAAACATTCTCAGTAGCTAGACAAGACATTACATTTATGTCAACTGAGAATTTAGTTATCTTCTTTACGCTTTTCAAATTTGTTCCTTTTCTCTCTGCTGTTGGTCTATTTTATAAACAGACACACACACACACACGCATGCACACACGCACACAAATGCACATACACATACACAATTAATGTAATGAAAGGCAAAATCTAAAGCAACACTTAAGGACAAATATTGTCAAGAGGAGGTTCTATAAATTCTCAGGACATAGACAACTTGTCACTTAATTTTTCTTTCTGTTCTTCACTTAACAATTCATATTCCTATTGTCATTGATAGTACCAGCTGTCTGTGACATTCTTTCCAAAGTAATAGATCATTATATGGTGTATCAAATGGTTCACATGCAAGCTTCAGTTTATACTTTATAAGCTAAATAAATAAAATATGTATATGTAAATATAGATAGTGAAAAAATAATTTAATATACTAGGATTGCACAGATGGAGTTATTATAAAATGAACCTGACAGAGGTGTATAATAATTCTACAATGTCAATGCAATTAAAAATAATACACATAGTTTTTAACAGGTGAAAGATATACATGACCTGAAGAGACATGGGAAAATTACAGATATTTTTAACAGAAGTCAGTTGATGTTTTCTTTGAGAACACACCTGCTGTGCTTCCACATAGATATCTTCACTTTTAAAGTTGATTAGAAACCATGTGCTTCTTTTTTCCCGGTTTATTTAAAATAGAAAATTTTCCCTTACATAATACATCCTGATTACGGTATTCCCTCTCTCGATTGCTTTAAGTTCCTCCCCATATCCCCACCCATCTGGACCTGCTTCGTTTCTTTCTCTCATTAGAAGACAAACAGGCTTCTAAAGGATAATAGTAAAATAAAATATGATAAGACAAAACTAACACATCGGAACTGGACAAAACAAAATGAAGGGAAAGAGCCCAAGAGATATCACAAGAAACAGAGACATACTCATCCACACACTCAGAAATTCAACAAAAACACTGAACTGGAAGCCATAATACATATGCAAAGGACCTGGTGCTGATCCAAGCAGGCCCTGTGCTTGCTGTGTCAGTCTCTGCATGTTCATATGAGCTTTGATCAGGTTGATTTAGAAGACATTGCTTTTATGATGTCCTCCATCCCCTCTGGCTCTTACACTCTTTCCCCCTCCTCTCGTGAGGCTTCCTGAGGCTTGAGGGAGGATTTGATGGAGACATTCAATTAAGGGCTGAGTGTTCAAAGTTCTCTCACAATCTGAATAATGACTGAGTATGTGTCTTTGTATTTGCTCCCATCTGTTGCTGGAGGAAGCTTCTCTGATGATGTCTGAGTAAGGCACTGATTTATTGATATAGCAGAATGCCATTATTGTCATTGTACTGCTGTGTTTTTATAATAATAATAATAATAATAATAATAATAATAATAACAAATAGCATTATAATATATAATAGATAAGTATAATAAATAATAATAATTACTATTACTAGAACAGTAGCATTTTTTAACCCTAGGTACCTGGACTATCCAGTCTCACGTTCTAGGTCACCCAAGAAATTCTGGTAGGTATAGTTTCCTTATTGAGGAGTAGACTTTAAGTAAAACTAGATATTAGTTGGATACCCCCACAAACGTGCCATTATTGCACTAGCATATTTGCAGGAAAGACATCATTACGAAGCCATGTACTTCTTGATAATTCTTCTTTATCTGGTCAAAGTAGAGAGTGATATGTAGATCTAATGTTTTCACCAGTTCTGGCCAGTATTCCTTTTTTGCATGTTTTAAATTGTTTTTTTTTCCTTACAAGAACTGACTGAACTAAAAATGCTGATAAAATATGTGCAACCATAATATTTTTGATAGATTGCTTTTCCGGGTGGCATAAATTCCCACATTTTACCTTTGATCACTTTAGAAATCATGTTTGAGTATAAGTTAGTGTGCTATTACTTAAGGAAATGACCCTGAATCATAGTTACTGATAGACTACAGAATGGATTTATTATCATCGGATCTATATCCCCCCAAAGCACTGTTGCTTTAAAAAGTGGTCTACTTTTATTTATTGATTTTGTTATTAAATGTACTTGTCCATGTCCTATAACCTAGTGGCTCTCTTGAATTCATTTCTCCTGTTTGATTAATTGCTTCAATTATCCTATAAAATCTTATCACACTTCTAAATATGTAGGACAATACATGTGCTAATTTACTTCACATGGACATTCATTGTTCATGTTTCATGTTGTACACCATAAATAATTTCCTTGTCAGTAAATTTTAAATATCATTGACTAGTTGGAGTGAGATCTCGGTTATATCTCAGGTTGTTTTGTTTTGTTTTTCTTATTGAGCAAGGTCTGCTTCCTTGGGTCTTCTCATTAGTAAGATGAAAGGTTTGCACTAGATGCACTTTCAGGTTTCTTTATGTCCCAACAAAATCTGAGAGAGATACATTCTAAGTGAATATTAAAAATCATATATAACAGAATCAGAGACAACCTTTGGATCCCCATCCCCTACCTAGACTACCTGATTGGGCTTCAATAAGAGAGGAAGTTCTTGGTCCTCTGGGACTAGATGTCCTAAAATGCAGTGGTACCCAAGGAGAGCTTCCTCTTCTCTCGGGAGAAAGGGAGGGGCTAATGGAGGCAGGAACTTTTAAGGGTGGGACTGGGAAGAGAGGAGGGAGGGCAGATGCAACTGGGATATAATATAAATAAAAATAAATTGTGGAAAAATTCATATATAAGAAGAAAAATGCAATTGCAAGCCTTAATGAGCACAAATTATTTCCCAAATCACGTAATTTGGAAATTGTAGAGAAATACTTGCTCGGCTTCAGAAAAATCCACCACATGTTTTCATGATATTTTAATAAAAATCTATAAAAGAACTCTTGATGTAACTCTTTCATTTTGTTTCAGTGAATATTAAGCATGACTACATGAAGTAACATGAAATTGTATAATAGTACAAAACAATATTGTATCATGAAATATTAAAGCTTTTTGATACAGATCCTCTTATTTTTTCTTTTAAAATGATTGTATAGAATGAATGAGAAAAATCTTTGTAAATATGTTATCATTGTGATAATTAAGACTCAGTGCAATGGGAATGCAAAAAGCTCCTAACTCCAAGAGATGATGCTAAGAGTGGAATTACTGCTGGACAGTGGTGGCATATACCTTTATCCCCAGCATTTGGAGTCGGAAGTTGATGTATCTCTGTGTTTGAGACCATGCCTGGTCCACAGAGAGAATTTCAGAAAAGCCAGGGCTACATAGAGAGACCCTGTCTCAAAAAACTAACTCCTCTCAAAAGTGATTTACAAGTTGATGGAGCTGAAACTGAATTTTAAATAAATATAAAGAAATCAATCATTTGATCATGGTGGAAAAAATTTTAACCTTTGATTACTCTTAAATTCACATAATGAGTATAAAAATATAATTATATATTTGTTAATTTGCAAAAGAAATTTTTTCCCAATACTTGAACTACTCAGAGAGTAATTAGCCTCCACAGGTCCCCATGAATTTCAAAAGATTACTTAATCTTCCTTAAGAGTAACTTTTATTAGGGATTTGCCTTGCAAATATCTGAAAATTGATTACCATGGAGATGGCAGTATCAGTTTCCTATAATGATTTACTTAACTTATAATGTATAGAGATTGCAATTAGATACAATTTTAGATGGAAGTAAAATAAGCTGGACCCTTGTATAACTCTGGTGAATGTGTGAGTTGGTAAATCTTGGAAAAGAGAATAGTTATTCAGCAAAATTCATTTAAATGTAAATATGAACATATGAAAATATAATGCATTCACATAATTATAATGCTATGTTTGCAGAGTTAAAGGGAAACAACAAATCTTATAAGCTTATAATATAAATTCATACAAATTCATTGCAAGAAAATTACATAGATCATTAAAATGTTATAAAAATTAAAATGCAAATATGACTTAACAGTTTCATTTCTAGGAATTTACCTCATAGATACTATAATAGATACTCAAACAATATTTACAGCAATATTATTTCTATTAGGGAAAGTATGCAAAGTAAATACCCTATCAATAATGGGCATACTGAATAAATGCAACCGTTAAGAAGGGAAAATGTGTACGCAAATTATGTGAATTTTCAAAATATATTAAATACAATTGAAAAATTCAGGTGCTGTCTGTAGGCAATCTTCATTTATATGCAATTGTATAAATATGTTTGCATTTATTAGGGCATATATATATATATTCAGTATATATAATTCATATAAATGTGTGTGTGTGTGTGTGTGTGTGTGTGTGTGTGTGTGTGTGTGTGTGTGTATATATATATATATATATATATATATATATATATATATGTTAGGCAGGAATGGTATTCACTAGTGTTCATTCTCATTTTCTTCTTGGACATATAGATATCATATTTTCCAAACATTAAGGTAGCCCAGAGCTAATAGAACATAAAGTTTTAACTGGACTGACAAAATGACAAGCTCCACTTCGTTCCACCACCAGCCTTGTCCTGTCTTAGAGCTTCCTTATGAAGGTCTTGTGCTGAGAAGGAAGGGCTACAAGATAAAAGGAGCGTGGATGACCAATGAGCTGTGATGTCAGCTGTTGGAAGGTCACAAGGACAGATGAGAAATTTGCAGATAAAAAGATTTAATCTTTATTATATCCCTTTAGCTGTGGTGTTTTTCAGAATTGTCTATGTTGTTTTCTTTAAAGGTTAATTTAGGAAGCCAAACTATTTAAAATAGGCTTCCTGATATAATGTGCAATATGAGATCACATATTCCATACAGTCATGCATTGGCCAAGTGCTTTCAAATTGTAGTATCCTTTTCTCGTGATCTCATGGAATAATGAAAAACAGTTAACCCCTGCTACATGTCCTGACGCCCAAAGGTTGCAAAAAATGCCAGACAGACTTATCTTCCACATTTCAGTTTTCAATAGTAGTTTATCCAGAAAAGCAGTTTTGGGGGCTGGTGAAACCATGCTCTCTCCCTTCCTAGTCTCAACACAAAACTGTACTGGGCTTTGTATAGTGCCTTTTCCTGTGCCTAGCTGTTGGTTGTCAAGGGCCACCACCTCCCAGACCAATAAAAGTCTGATCTTGCTGTTGAGTCCATCTGGGTTCTTAGTTTTTCACTTACGCTCACCATGTTACTTCTTTGGTGCTGGATCCCAGGAAGGATTTTGGAGTAGGGAGACTGCGACATGACTGGTCTTGACCATACTTCTTTTTCTTCCCACAGTCTCTATCTTCCCTTTGTCTTCCGAAGAGCCACTCTGTCCTCTTTCTGGCATGTCCAGCAAATTAACTCTTTTTCCTATCCTCTATCCTGACCTCCCATACTCAAGAAAGCCATCCTTATTACTTCTGAAGTGAAAACATGACATTCTCCTTACTGAACACACAAACAGATTAGAGCCTTTTCATACCTAAAGGGTGAATTGGAAGTTACAATTATTTTTCGGCTCTAAGGGTGTTTCATTCTTCACAACAATTTCATTACGGATGTCTGAGAAATTTTCTGGAATTTCTTTCTAGTGAAACTTCCAACTTTGTGGAATGCTTCATAGTATGGTATGGTCAGTTTTCTCCAGCCACTGATGACCCTGGCAAAGTTCAAGGTTAGATCAGAATGCCAATCAGCCAGCTTGTCCTTGTCAAACTGACCAACCTTCACTTAGGGGGTAAAGACTCCTCAAAGACATAAAAGAAAAGACAAAGAAAAGCTCTCCAAAAAACAAAAAAACAAAAAACAAACAAACAGAAACCCAACAAGTGCATTGGGGCAGGGATCCCTGAGATTGTTCTACTTCGTTGGGTTCTTTCTATTTGTCCCCGTGATGACCATACCTTTGTTGTCTCAAATTGCTAACCAAATATTCTCTTTCCTGCTACCTGTCTGCCTTACCTTGCCATTGGGCTTTGCCTTCACCTATAAAGACAGTAGCTGATCTTTGACCTGGCAGGGAAGGTTTTGCTAAATTGTCTGTACCGCTTATCTTTCCCAAGACCTTTCAAAAGGTATTCTTCCCTAACAATTGCCCAGGGTTCCTCACCAGCTGGGAAGAAGCCTATATCACAAGGCCTCTTTATGTGTTCATAAATACCGCTTCCAATGCAACCTCACCAATTCTGCTTCACAAGACTTTCTGAACCATTTCATCACAGATGGGCCTACCTACACAGTACCCACCTCGCTGAGCTTCCCATTTTCAATATGTCTGAGTCCTATTCTGGTTCCCAATATTTCTGGGATCAAGGAAAAAGACCTGATTTCCCTACTCTTAGAAAAATCTTGGCAGCCTTCCCCCCTCCAACTTAAAACTAACTCGGCTGCTACCTATCAGTTCCTAACAAAGCCTTCATTTTCCTAGGTTTCCTGGACACCAATGCCCTTTGCTTAGCTTGTGGAGCATCTAACTCATTCTGTGTCTGGCCACTTTGGGTATGCTTTTGGGAATCAGAATGGTATCAATGGGACTGCAGGTTTCTTTGAATCCTTCAACCTCTCTGTCTCACCAGGTCTCAGAAAGCCTTAAAGAAATTTCAGGTCAGCTCAAAACTCTTCATGATCAACTCTAGTTTAGTTTGATGTAGAATTTCGAAATCAAAGCATGAACTCCAGTCTGCAGCTGATGGAGGGAACTGTGTCATACCTCAAGGAGCAATACTGCTATTACACCAACAGACACAAACTTGTTTGAGATGGCTTCAGAAATGTTAAGGAACAGGCTTGGAGAATTTAACAAGAAACCTAGTTCTCTGGATGGGTTGTTGGTTTCTTTCTATCCTGGTTCTTCTCATTTCATGCACTCTCTATTTATTATCACCATACTTATATTAGCTACCCTGTCTTTTAAACTGTTTACAGAAAGTCCTCCTGGTTTCCATCATTGATCCGCCACCCAGGAAAAAGTTAAAGAGATTGCTTCTCGTACTGTTATTCTCAGACCAAGTGTCTTTGCCACCAGTGGTAAGTATACAGAGAGAAAATGATACTCCTATCCTTTACCTAGAAAGGGTCTAATATAATGGAAAATATCCTTAAAACCATGGCTGGAAAACATGCCGAAGGTTCCAGGAAATATGCCATCCACGGAATTCAGAATTCTTAAAAGAACCCAGAGTCTATCAAGTAGCCTAGGACCCAAGGTTGCAAAAACTGTCAATCTGATTTATCTCCCTCCTAAAAAGTTTCTGAAAGTAATTTATCCAGAAATGCAGGTTTGGTCCTGGCACGATCACCTCTTCTCCCTCCCTACTTCCTACTACAAAAGGTCTTCTCAGCTCTATACCCTGTATTTTTCCTGTACCCTCAGATGCCCAGCCAGAAAGTCTCAGGGATGTCACCTCTCAGATCAATAAAGGTTGGTGTTGAAGTCAACCTGAATTCTTAGTCTTTGATTTCTCCTTTCTGTGATGTTATTTCTTCCATTTATTTATTTATTTTTGTAGAAAGGGCATGGAGTCTCCCACATGGGAAATTTCTGTGTGAAGGCCTGGACATGGTACATTACCATGTTTCCTTTTGCTAGGAACTGCCATGTGGCTCTACCTAAGTGCCAGCATGAAAATGTGTAATTTGACAGTGAACCCAGGAAGAATAGTTAATGAAATCTGCTCAACTGTTAAATGGCTGTACATAGATCAAGAGACTTGCTTTTCATTGAGAGAGCAGTTGGTACTGTTTGAATTTAAAACAATGAGTCCCCACAATTTTTAAATAAGAATGATCATAAAAGTATCAGGAGAAAATGTTCATGCTATGCTTTTTTTAAATGAAAATTTATGATTTTTTTGTTTGTAATAAATTACATGCCTTTTATAGAAATGTAAGTATAAAACAAAAAGCAAACAAATGTAAGACTATCCCCGATTCTCATGCTCCCATTATAATACCTTATTAGGACAGATGAAGTTGTTACCCTCACTTTACAACTTCAAATGAAGGACTTAATGAAATGTAGAAATTCCCACAGTGGTATAAAGAGTTGGGGAAGCAATCCTGCCTGGATCCAAGAACAGAAGGCAAACAACAACAGCAAAAACAAAAGACAAACAAACAAAAAACAAAACAAAACAGGCTTACCAGTGTAATGCTACTGGAATAACACACCCAGAATGGTAAGTCAGGGCAAAGGCAGCGGTGAAGTAAGCCATAGGTACTTCTCATTTCATGTATATTTTTGTTTACATAACAACCAGGTGCTGCTCCCAGCAGGCAGTGTGCACCTGGGAACTCAGTGAGCATTGATGAGACTATTGCAGTGTAGGTGTCCCAGCAGCAGTGGTTGGAGATATTAAGGCTAAAAAGCTGAATCCTAACACACAACACAGTTTGGATGTTTCATAGGCGAGTGAAGCCTGGAGATGGCTTTTCTGTCTGTTCTTAAGCCATGGCCCATTTTCCCCTAAAGCTCCTTCTGGAACGGTTGGAGTCTGATACAGCATGATCCTGGCCAAGATCCTAAATAGTGACTCTGGCAACCCACTGGCTGGCTGTGATTAAATACATGCAGGTGTTGAATTCTTTTGAGTCTCAAGGCTAACTGTACTCAGTTATTATGAACATCCATTCCATAAAAGGATATAGAACTGAGAAAATACATTTTGAGTCTTTTCCTAGTTAGCTATAGAGAATAGAAAATTACCTTTCTAACCAGGGCTATGTGTGATTTTCTCATATCTAACATGGAGAAAATACATATTATTTAATAACTACTTTGTAGTTCTAAACCCAGACTGTGATAAGAGCAATTGATTTTCCAAATAGCTACATTTATATTTTTCTGTGCTTGTAGGTAGTAGTAAATTCTACATTATCTGGTTTTAACACTTCTTCTACTCCTTATAACCATCATAGGACAGAAATGCAACTTACTCCTTTGTCTTTCTTGGTGTCTAAAAAAGAATGTTAGTAATAGTACGCTCTAATTCAAACTTTAGCAATGAACAAAGACTTTGGTTTTCAAGTTGAAAAACATAGTATACTATGGTAATAATAAGTCTCTGAAGTTTTTAGGGACTATTTTAGAACCATTATACTTAATGTATGAGGCTCTCTGGAAAAGTGTAGAATAATAAGCTGTGAATAGCCCCATAATTCACTCCATTCATAGCATGACTACTGATTTTAAAAATCTTTGAAACATGCCCAGATATCTATGACCGGATTGCAGTTTTGTATTTAATGTAGCAATTTTCATTTATATTCACTCCTTGGAACTTCAGACCTATGCTGCTCCGACAGCTTGTCAGGAGTAAATCTTGTCAAACAGGGTATTCCCTTTGGAAAACTTCACACAGCTTTTGTCGCTGGTGAGGACGAAAGAAAAACATAGCAAGCATGTTCCATCCAATTAGCAAAGATGTGTAGGCTCTCTGGTAGTGCAGCTGTGCAATTGGCAATGAAGGGAGGGAATTTTATGGTTTCTGAAAACCTCTCATTTGTGACAAACTTGGAAACTCAAAGTGAACTATTAACTCTCTCATGACCGTTTTTATAACTACAGAAAAAAAGTCCATTCTATCTCTCAAATAAGCAGGAATGGTTCTATATTCGTATCAATGCATTAGCAATTCCTAGATAGTTCTTTAACACCAATTTTAACTAGGAAAATGTTTTGGTTTGTATTTTTTTCTGTGACATTTAGAATTTCTTCTGTTATTAAAAACTCTAATTATGTATTTGGAAGATCTGGAATAAGACAAAATCTAACACTTGTAAGTTATGAATACAAACTCTCTGTTTGAAGTGTCTTAACTCAGTTTCTCAGATACAAGAGTTTATGATGGTGTTGTTTTTTCTATATAATCTTTAGCGAGGTCATCATATAAAAATCTGTGCAATAATAAAATCTTGCAGCATACACATTTATAGGGAAACACAGTTGTAAGATACCACCATGGTCAGAGAAACAATGGTCCTAATGTGCCCTGAAAGGCAGTTTTGCATTTTTATAGCCCTAGGCAGTCAATGAGACATTTTTATAGATATAGCTTCAGATCTTTCTCCACATCTTATAACATTGTCTTGTCTTTTTTTCCCCCACTCGACTGATGAAAAAGGTGAAAGAAAATCTTCAATAATTTTCCTTGCACGACCAGACCCTTCCCTGCATGTGCTGACTTTTTGTTGGGATAGTTAAAGGAAGATCAGTGTAAAGGCTCTCCCCTGGGGAAAACATGTACACTCTTCAAGGAATGTGAGGGAATGTGGTGAAATCAATAAGAGAATGTGGAAGAAGGGAGAGGGAGAGAAAAGTAGAATAGCCATAGATTCTATAGAGAGAGTGTGGGTGGATTACATCTTATAGAAAGTGGAGTGAAGGTGCATCAAAGTCCAAGGAGGGAAGCAATATCACCTGGCTCATGTTTTAAATGAATCGTACTAAGTTTTCTATGCCAGAAATTATTTTTGCAAAACATATGCATTATTAAAAATAACCCAACATTATTTTCTAGAGATAATCATTATCAACGTGTGATTTGTCTACCTCCCCTGACTTTCAAGTTAGTGATTTTAATAATTAAAATTTGATCCTGAAGAATTCATGGTACCATAAATGCAATCTTTTTGCATCAACCATTTCTACAATTGAAGAAGAAAAAGCTTAAAATAATGTAGTTTAAAGAGAGAAACTTTAAAAGAAAAGTAATGAGAAGTTCCTTTCAATACAGGAAATACACTCAATACAAGAAAACTGCAGAGACTCAAGACTCAAAAACATTATTGTGGTGGTAAGCTGATTGTGTGGTATTCATTGTCAGTGGTAAGCTGATCATTGCATAGTTCTCAGAAAACCTACCTCCAACTATAACTGCAGGCGGCACAAGGTATGTTAGATAGATGCACAGTTTGTATTCTCCCATTTTGCATGATGATATTCTAATTTCAATACTGGGTTAGAATCAGGTCATGAAAAAAGAGGTCACAACCCTCCATGAGCTGAACAAGACTAAGCAAATCAACTTGCATTCTAAGGTTAGTACTGAAGCAGATAAATGTAAACTAATGACATCTCTTTCCTGTTCATTATTTATTTAGATTTTGTTCATTTGAAACATGATGTAGGGGACAAAGAGAATATAACAGAGGAGTAATCTTTCCTTCCTGAGGAAGTAGCTGAAAACAGTAGCTGCTTCAAAAGGGATCTTTGCCTTCTGGCCCTTTGTATGTCAGGTGATTTTTGGATAATTCTGTGGAAATTATAATATGATCTAGCTTGTAGGTTTCTTTCTAAATTTTGTTTGAAAAGAGGGTGCTTTTGAAACTATGCACAATTCTTCATTTGAATGTGTTATTATTATATGTGGGATAGTTGTTGTATACAGTATATAATAATATGCTTTATATATGATGTATTATGTTTCAGCTAATATTATATCTAGATATTATATATATTATATAATAACATATTACTATTATTGTCTTATTAGTATGTTGTTATGAAATTACTTCATTTTTCAGAGTTAGAGTAGCACAATGATCCTCATAGCTGCAGCAAAGAATTAGGTACATCAAGTCCTAGGTCCACTCTCACTTCTATTAAGTATATCTCTTGGTTAAGATGTAATACTAGCAACATATATTGTATCCTTAACATACTTGACTTGACCAATCTCATCTAACTTCTGGGCTCTTTTCTTTCCAAAGTGTCACATTCAATAGCATTTTGAATTTAAGGGGAGGACTATCAAATAAAACTGCATAAAAACAACCAATGGAAAGTAAAGTATTTCATTTCCTTGTAGTTTGGGTGTGAGATGATGAAAGATACATTTTTCTTTCAAATACAATGACTCAGACTTTTTTTCTTATTTGAAAATCCTCTTAAAAGTAGACACATTTGTTGAATGAACAAAATAATCCTGTAAAAAGTAGGTTGAAATATACTACTTTTAATAATGGAAGCCTTATTAAAGCCTCTCTTCCATTCTGCACAGCCATTTACCTTAACATGTTTTTAGTACTATAATGGAAGCAAATTATTATTATCTCTACACTCTTCCTCGTTGAGGATCTTGAGTAAGAACTGACAAAGTTCATGGAAATAAAATGTGTTTTAATACATTCAAGTCCAACTATTTAAACAAAGCACAAGGGATGGACATTAAGAGGGAAAAGATATGTAGTCAGAGATAACACATAACAATGGGTAATGTCAGGTATGTCATTCTTGGGAAGAGAGTGAAATTTGTGGCTGTGAGCATGGACTGGTATTGCAGTCTATGGGTGAAGGGGTCAGCAGGTTAACAGTTGTACTCTCTTCCTTCATGCATGTTCCCCTTCTGGAACCCTGGGTTTCTCAAGGTTCACCTCCTCAATTTCTCGGCTGAAAAAAAAAGGTGAGCTTTCATCTCAGACATAGAGTCAAAGGTGCCTGGTACTGTTCTTATGATCTCCTGTATAAAACAACCAAACAGAAGGTAGCCACGCCCTGCCAGTCACCAGCTCCCAGCCTCCATTCACACTCAAAGATGCTTGTGCAGCTTCCAGCTCTCATTCCCTAGGTAGCTGTTTTTTGAAAATCAAATTCTCTAATTTCCAGGGGGAATCATTTCATAGAAGCTCATCGTGTTCTGCTAGAAGCAGCACATTCATGTCTATGTCATATCATAATCAACATGATCTAGGAAAATTAGGTTACAGTGAAATGCACACTTCCCCTTTGCTTCTGTCCACCCTGGACTGAGAAAGGATCACTGAGGCAATTCTAACATTATGCTATATAGTCACTCATACTTAGGCAGAAGTTTCTAGAATGATTTCTAGACTAAATCAAACACTAGTGCTACAACTCATAAATAGAATTATCTCATGGATCTACTATTATACTTAATTATTTCCATGAAATGATCATACCACAGATAGAGCTTTCTAATCATCCTCAGTTCTGGAATGAGAAGGATATAGAACTGAGATATAGCCATTCTGTAAGGTTCATGTAATGATTGGAGAGAGCATACACTAGCAGCTTAGCAGCACATCTGAAAGCTCTAGAACAAAAAGAAGCAAATACACCCAAAAGGAGTAGACTGTAGGAAATAATAAAACACAGGGCTGAAATGAACCAAGTAGAAACAAAAAAGTACTATAGAAAGAATCAACAAACCAGGAGCTGGTACTTTGAGAAAAGCAACAAGATAGATAAATCCTTAACCAGACTAACCAGAGGGCACAGAGACAGTATCCAAACTAACAAAATCAGAAATGAAAAGGAAGACAACAACAAAAACTGAGGAAATTCAAAAATACATCAGATCTTACTACAAAAGCCTATACTCAACAAAGCTGGAAAATCTGGATGAAAATGGACAATTTTCTAGACAGATACCAAATGACAAAGTTAAGTCAGGATCAGATAAACCACCTAAACAGTCCCATAACCCCTAAAGAAATAGAAGCAGTCATTAAAAGTCTCTCAACCAAAAAGAGCCTAAGAATAGATGGGTTTAGTGCAGAATTCTATCAGACCTTCAAAGAAGATCTAATACCGATACTCTTCAAACTATTCGATAAAATAGAAACAGAAGGAACACTACCCAATTCATTGTATGAAGACACAATTACACTTATACCTAAACTGCACAAAGACCCAACAAAGAAAGAAAAATTGAAACCAATTTCCCTTACGAATATTGATGTAAAAATACTCAATAAAATTCTCTCAAATTGAATACAAGAACACATCAACACGATCATCAATGATGATCAAGTAGGCTTCATCCCAGGGATGCAGGGATGGTTCAATACCCGGAAATCCATCAATGTAATCCACTACATAAACAAACTCAACATAATGAACCACATGATCATCTCATGAGATGCTGAGAAAGCATTTGACAAAATTCAACACCCCTTCATGGTAAAAGTCGTAGAAAGATCAGATATTCATGGCCCATACTTAAATATAGTAAAGGCAATTTACAACAAACCAGTAGACAACATCGAACTAAATGGGGGAGAAAGGTGAAGCAATCCCACTAAAACTAGGGACTAGACAAGGCTGCCCACTCTTTCCCTACCTATTCGATATAGTCCTTGAGGTCAAAGGGATACAAATTGGAAAGGAAGAGGTCAAAATATCACTATTTGCAGATATGATAGTATATTTAAGTGACCTCAAAAACTCCACCATAGAACTCCTAAACCTGATAAACAACTTCAGCAAAGTGGCAGGATATAAAATTAACTCAAATCAGTACCCTTCCTCTACTCAAAGGATAAACAGGCTGAGAAAGAAATTAGTCACAGTAGTCACAAATAATATAAAATACCTTGATATGACTCTAACCGAGCAAGTAAAAGGTCTGTATGACAAGAACTTCAAGTCTCTGAAGAAAGAAATCAAAGAAGACCTCAGAAGATGGAAAGATCTCCTATGCTCATGGATCGGAAGGATTAATATAGTAAAAAAAAAAAAAAAAAAAAAAAAAAAAAATGGCCATCTTGCTGAAAGCAATCTACAGATTCTGTGCAATCCCCATCAAAATTCCAACTCAATTCTTCATAGAGTTCGAAAGAGCAATTCTCAAATTCATTTGGAATAACAAAAAACCCAGGAAAGCAAAAACTATTCTCAACAACAAAAAGAACTTCTGGGGGAGTCACTATTCCTGACCTCAAGCTGTATTACAGAGCAGTAGGAATAAAAACTGTTTGGTATTGGCACAGAGATAGACAGGTAGATCAATGGAATAGAATTGAAGACCCAGAAATGAACACACACACCTATGGTTACTTGATCTATGACAAATGAGCTAGAACCACCCAGTGGAAAAAGGACAGCATTTTTAACAAGTGGTGCTGGTTCCACTGGTGATCAGCATGTAGAAGAATGTACATCAATCCATTCTTATCTCCTTGTACAAAGCTCAAGTCCAAGTGGATCTAGGACCTCCACTTAAAACCAGATATACTGGAACTAGTAGAAGAGAAAGTGGGGTAAAGTCTCGAACAAATGGGCACAGGGGAAAAGTTTTTGAACAGAACACCAATGGCTTATGCTCTAAGATCAAGAATAAACAAATGGGATCTCATAAAGCTGCAAAGCTTCTGTAAGGCTAAGGACACTGTCAATAGGACAAAAAGGCAACCAACAGATTAGGAAAAGATCTTTACTAATCCTACATCTGATAGAGGGCTAATATCAAATATATATAAAGAAATCAAGAAGTAAGACTAGAGAATCAAATAACGCTATTAAAAATGGGCTACAGACCTAAACAAAGAATTATCAGCTGAGGAATGTTGAATGTCCCAGAAGCACCTAAAGAATTGTTCAACATCCTTAGTATCATGGAAATGCAAATCAAACAACACTGCGATTCCACCTTACACCAGTCAGAATGGCTAAGATCAAAAACTCAGGTGACAGCAGATGCTGGTGAGGACGTGGAGAAAGAGGAATATTCCTCCATCGTTGGTGGGATTGCAAGCAGGTACAACCACTCTGGAAATCAATTTGGCTGACCCTCAGAAAATTGGACATAGTACTACCTGAGGACTCAGCTATACAACTCCCGGGCACATACCCAAATGATGCTCCAACATATAATAAGAACACATGCTCTGCTATGTTCATAGCAGCCTTATTTATAATAGCCAGAAGTTAGAAAGAACCCAGATGTCCCTCAACAGAGGAATGGATACAGAAATGTGGTACATTTATACATGGAGTACCTTCCAGCTGTTAAAAACAAGGACTTCATGAAATTTTAAGCATATTGATAGAAATAGAAAATATCATCCTGAGTGAGGTAACCCACTCACAAAAGAACACACACAGTATGCACTCACAGATAGCCCAAAAGCTTTACATATCCAAGATACAATTCGCAGACCACATGAAGCTCAAGAAGGAAGACCAAAGTGTCCTTTATATAAAGGGGAACAAAATACTCATGGGAGGAAATATGGAGAATATTGTGGAGCGAAGACTGAACGAAAGGCCATCCAGAGACTGCCCCACCTGGGGATCCCTCAGTCACAAACCCAGACACTACTGCGAATGCCAAGAAGTGCTTGCTGACAGGAACCTGGTATAGCTGTCTCCTGAGAGGCTCTGCCAGAGTCTGACAAATACAGAGGTGGATGCATGTACAACATTGAACTGAGCACAGTATCCCCAATGGAAGAGTTAGAGAAAGGACTGAAGGAGCTGAAGGAGCTGAAGGAGTTTGCAACCCCTTAAGAAGAATAACAATATCAACCAACCACAATCCCCAGAGCTCCCAGGGACTAAACCACCAACCAAAGTGTATACATGGAGTGACCCATGGCTCCAGCTGCTATGTAGCAGAGGGTGGCCTTGTCGGGCATCAATGGGAGGAGAAGCCCTTGGTGCTGTGAAGACTCGATGCTCCAGTGTTGGTGAATGCCAGGGTTGGGAGGCAGGAGTGGGTGGGTGGGTGAGCACACTCATAGAAGCAGGGGGATGGAGAATGCGATAGGGAGTTTCTGGATGGAAAACCAGGAAGGGGGATAACATTTGAAATGTAAATAAAGAAAATATCCAATAAAAGAAAAAAAGATCCAAATCGAGAGTCTGCTTTTATGCATTTTTTCATCCATGACAGAAAATGTAATGATTTAATTTTTTACAGCTGAATAAATTTCCATTGTGTGTATCTGTCAATCAGTTGATTGACATCTGCGCTGTTTATATTTTCTATCTATCATGTGTATGATAAACATGGATGTTCACATACACACAGGGATCTTAAATGTAGTGAAAGCATATAACTATAAGGAAACATGTACATATTGTATTTGCATACTTATTCAAATACTTTCTCATGTGTGTGTGTGTGTGTGTGTGTGTGCATGTGTGTGTGTGCATGTGTGTGTGTCTATGTGTTTGTATCACTGTGTGTGCATGTGTGTGTGCATGTGTGTGTGTGTGCGCGCATATACTAAAAAAATTACTCAGTTCCCATCTTCCTCAGTGTTCTCCTTAAAGCTACATAAGGAAGACAAATGTAAGTGGAAAACAGAAGCTTTCATAGGCAGAGACTTAAAATGAATGAAATTGTGGAGTGTTTTCCAGTAACTGATTTAAGAAATTGAAGCACGTTATACAATTTCAAGATAGGGAATTTCCTAATATTTGTCTAAAAATATTTGAACATTTCTGCAGTTCAGTGATTAATAGTAATTTACATTTTCGCTTGCAAAAATATATTTTATTTTAGTGTCTGTTAAGTCAGAAAACTAGTCATTTGGCTTACAGGTCTTGGGCCAAGAAGAATATAGCACATGACAGAAAAAGAACAAAAAGCCTATCATGAAATGAGGATATTTTTCTCTTACAACGAAGTAGAACATTTTGTAAAAAAATTAAAAGTGACAAGAGAGTGCTTGTGGTTGAGATAGCAATCTTTGTAGACCACATTATCTTTTTCTTATTGGATATTTTCTTTATTTACATTTCAAATGTTTCCCCTTTTCAGGTCTCCCCTTTGGAAACCCCGTATCCCACCCCCCCCTTCCCCTGTGTCTATGAGCTCCTCCACACACCCACCCACTCCCGTCTTCCCTCCATGGCATTCCCCTACACCGGAGCATCCAACACCCTCAGGCCCAAGGGCCTCCCCTCCCACTGATGTCCAACAAGGCCATCCTCTGACACATATGCAGCCGGAGTCATGGGTCCCTCCATGTGTACTCTTTGATGGGTAGTTTAGTCCCCAGGAGCTCTGGGGGATCTAGTTGGTTGACCTTGACTGATCCTGTTTCACAGCTCTCCATACCCAAATACCTCTGGGAAAGAGCTAGTCTCCCAGGAGTGTGGACATGCCTGTGAGCACAAGTAAGACCACCACTTCTGTTCAAATTCCTGGCCCAAGAGGGACCTGCCCAGAGCCATCAGGTCATAGGAACCAAGGAACAGCCAGGGAAAGGATCCTCTGTACCTGACCCTGCGCCACATTATCTTTTTAATATTTACTTTTTGACAGAGGATTGCTGGTGTGCAGCAGACACTGTGTTACTCGCCATAACTCTTTATTGGAGGTATTTACATTCTCAGTGAACTGATATGATGGCTACCTGTTCATCATGTGGCAGTCAGATACCAGTTGGGAAAATGATGCCTGTATACATCATCAAAGTCTTACAGGCATCCAGAGTTCCTGGCTTCTTTCATTTCTCTCTAAGTTAGAATAGTCTAATGATATTTGGAGATGATTTTTCCTCTCCCTCCTGTGTTCCAGAATGAGATAATTCAAAAAGAAGAGATGAAATACCCAGATAAAATCAACAGAAGCCATGGAAGAACTGTGTATAAACAAAGAAACAAATATTTCTTTTGCATAACTAAAAGACTAGAAGAAATGTTTGCTTCTTGTTCAAATCTACATTACTCTAATAAATTTCAATTGAAGGTATGGGATTTTTTCAAGATCCGAATCCTTTAAGGAAGGTCATTTGTTCTGTTTGAAATATACATGTGCAGGTTTATAGGCTGTAATACAACCCAGGGTACATATCATGTTAAAAATCTGTGCAGGAGCAGAAAATAGGACTACATCTCAACCTTATATTTGATATGTGAACGCCCTTCTGTAAATCAGCTTTTCTAGGTTTCAGATTCTCCATCTATTAAATTAAAATATATCCTGTTCTAAAATTCTTGAAGACTTTTTGGAGATACAAAAATATATGCAGTATGAAACATTTTATAAAATCTATATGAATATGCAAATTTTCTTATAGGTAGTTGATAAGATATACTCTTCACCTTCACCGACTTGAACAATAGAGAATGTCATTTTCTTCTTGAAAATGGAGTAGTCGTTTGCATGCATAATATGTTTGTTGCATATGACTTCAAATATATAAAATTTCCACAGGAAAATGACAGGAACATACAATTACACTCAAATCACAGATAGAGTTTGGTGCTGCTTTTATATCAGAAAATACCTTTAAAAAAACCAATGTATACAAGAAGAAGTAACCTACCAGATGTGCCACCTCTAAATGCAGAATACATTGCAATTTTTATAAAAATTCCTAAGATTTTGTTAACAGATTCTAGAAATCAAATTATGATTTTCCTCACTTTATGTGTTTAACCTTTAATTTTTCAAAGAAAATGTTTTAAAAATTTGCTTCTATCACTTCTATCCCAATATCTCCTTATCTGCAATTACAATGAAAAGAGGATTAGCTTTTTACTTAAGTCTTCTTTGTATCATGGCATAGGTTTGAAGCCTCAAAAAGAGTGAGAAAACTGACTTGCAATTGTGTGCAGAATATTGAATTGATCAAAATACATACACAGGGTGGTCAAATGTTTTTCTACTTAGTTTCCCTTTAGAGTAATATTTATGCACCATTATTTACTACAGCCATGGCAGAGAACTCAGGCACGTGACTGCAGATGGATGAATTGGTAAAGAACTATAACACACATGGCATGTTACAGTGCAGAGTAGTTTCCAGTCACACAACGCTTGTATCATTTGTACAGGATTGATGATTGTAAAGGACACAGTAGTAAGTGCAGTAAATAAGACACGGAATTAAAAATAGCACACATGGTTGTGGTTAGAATATGGAGAGCGGGCAGGGCAAGTATATCACGCAGACGTACAGAGGTACAGTGTATACGATGGTAATTACACTTAATTATATTCCATTGCTTACTTAATATCTGCGAAGAGCAGAGTTAATACACAGTAACTGTGCGGAGCAATGAAAACAATAACTACCTCAATCTTGGTAGCCATTTCACATTTGCATATACCACAACATCCTGAGTACGGTAAAGATATGCATTTTTCAGTTACAAAGAAAATGTATTTGAAAATATTTTTGCTTTTGCAAAGACTTTAAAGGCATTTCATAGACCTAAACTAGTAATGAGGACTCTCATTCAAATTATGTGTTTTGAATTTCAGAGGGCATCCTTGTTCTCTGTTTAATTCTCCTTTACCTACTGAAACAATTCCATGCACTTGATTTCCTCCACATATGACCTCAAACTTCTGGTGGACGCCATTCCTTCAGAGAGCATAATTATATACTTATTTCCACTCATGTTATCATGTTAGTAGCATGTTAGAAGCATTTGATTTCTACAGTCACTGGTTTAAACTGAGTTGAAATTGTGTAAAATTTGGCCATTGAGATGTTATTTAATCAATATTACATGTGTCACATGCTCTAATGTGTTAATACTTTTACTTAAAAGTTTACTACAAAAACAGATTTTTTTCCTTTTTTTATTATTATTTTTTGATACTTTATTTACATTTCCAATGTTTCCCCCTTTCTAGGTCTCCTCTTTGATGACCACCTATCCCCTCCCCCTCCCCCATCTCTATGAGGGAATTCCACCTCCAACCCACCTGCCTGCCCACTCCCATATTCCCACCTTGACATTCCCCTTTACTGGGGTCTCTCCTCCCCCTGATGGCCATCAAGGCCCTCCTCTGCCACATATGTGGTCCGAACCATGGGTCCCTCCATGTGTATTCTTTGGTTGCTGGTCCAGCCTCCAGGAAGACTGAGTGTGTGTGTGTGTGGGGGGGAGGGTGTCAGGCCAGTTGACACTGTTGCTCCCTCCATAGGGCTGCAGACTCCCTCAGCTCCTTCAGTCCCTTCTCCAACTCCTCCATCTGGGACCTCACTCTCAGTCCAGCGGTTACTGTTAAGTGAAACTTAGGTATTCCAAACGTTTCAGCTAATATCCACTTATCAGTGAGTACATTCCTTATTCATTCTTTTGTGACTGAGTTATCTCGCTCAGGATGATATTTTCAAGTTCCATCCATTTGCCTGCAAATTTCATTAAGTCATTGTTTTTAATACCTGAGTAGTACTCCATTGTGTAGATGTACCACATTATCTGGATACATTCCTCTGATGAGGGACATCTGGGTTGTTTCCAGCTTCTGGCTATTATAAATATGGCTGCTATGAACATAGTAGAGCATGTGTCTTTATTACATGTTGGAGCATCAGAATATTGAATTCAAAAACAGGAAATAATAGGAAGAAAGTTAAATAATATGTTAGATGTTGGACGGAGCCCGCTCAGCACTTGCTGTCCATGCTGAGTGGCCTGGGGCTAGACCCGGGAGAGGCCGGCTAGCCTACGGAGTGCGGGAGACTTCTGGTGGTTCCAGGGAGTCCCACAGTTGCTGTCGATGCGTGCTCCACCGCTCAGACCGGAGAGTGGATCTCCTTGTGGGCCCAAGTATTATAGCCCCTTAGACAAACTTTTCAGATGCCAAAGTAATTTTGCAGCTTTATTCCTTCTGGATGGTGGGCGGCGGGTACGGGCGAAGTGCAGGGACGGAGCAGGCTGGCTGGCAGGGGCGGGCGGAGAGCAGTGTAGAGAGTAGTGCAGAGAGCAGGCAGGCAGAGAGCCAGCGCAGGCAGAGAGAGAGAGCTATGCAGGTGGGACAATCTGATATACTGTTTGGGAAGGGTGCAGGGGCTTGGCAATCGATACTTTCTATTGGCCCTGTTCCGGGCCTCTCTAGTACCACATTTGCCTATGGGAGGGGTCAGGGCTGCTTTCTACGTGACAAATCTCATATGGCAGGCCTCTCTCTATGCAGGGGTTGTGAGAAGTGTGGCTGATTTTACAGGAGTCCTCCGGGAACGTTGGCTAAAAATATAATTCGGTCCCTCGTGAATATTTCACGGGGTCTCCCAGAATTTTCAGTCTTTGCTCAACCAGGGGCCAGATTGCCTGTTACAGACTACTGCCCCCACAGTTAGACATCATTATATAACATATAACATACTTATGTAATATATAAATTATAATAAATTTAAATCATACATATAATTATATACTACAATATTTACACATACTATATTACATAGTAAAATTAATTATATAATATATTCTATTATTATATCCACAATATTATATATAATAGTATTATGTAATATAAAAATTTTATATTTAATAACATATAATTAAATATGTTATATATTATGGTATTACATATATGATATATGACATTTGACATATATATGCTATACAATGTATAACATATGACATATTATGTACAATAAACAATGATATAATATAAAGTATATTATATATTATATAATCACAATGAGTTTACTGGTATTTCTACATTGGTCTCATTTTCCAACTTCTCTGCAGCACTGTGGCCGACTTGATAATCAACAGCACCATAGCCATGTTAGCTGTAAAACTATCTAGCTTGGAGCTACTGGCAAAGAAAGAACAGTTCTGATCACTCCAGAAGGCCTGTCTGTAGAGAAGTAGCATGATATGATCTCTGAGTCACTAAAAAAAAAAAAAAAAAAAAAATCAGTATTTGTCTGTATCTGACCTGGCCTGGAACAAAGTCTTTGTGAACACCCTCACATCTGTGCATATTTTATATTCTATATTTTGTATTCTATTATGTATTCTGTATTCTGTATACTGTATTCTATATTTTTGTATTCTATATTCTCTATATTTATGTTCTATATTCTACATTCAATTCTGTATTCAGTATTCACTATTCACTATTCTACATTCTGTATTATATTTCGATATTCTTTATTCTATATTCTATATTTGATATTCTAGTGCACTGTTTTCTGTGCTGTGTATTCTGTATTCTGCATCTATATCCTGTATTTTATATTCCATAGTATGTTCTATATTCACTATTCTCTATTCAATATTCTATAATCTTTTATAGTCTGTAAAAAATTATATTAGTGTTCTGTATTCTATATTCAGTATTTTGTATTCTTTACTCTGTACTCTGTATTTTGTATTCTATGTTCTATATTCTATACTCTTTATGTTTTATATTCTATTCTGTATTCTGTATGCTGTATTTTATATGAGCTATTCTCTATTCTATATCCTATAATGTACTTCTATATTCTATAGTCTATGTTCTATATTCTTTTTTGATATTCTATATTCTATTCTGTATTCTGTATTCTATGTTTTATGTTATTATATTCCATATTCTATATTGTAATTGTATATTCTATATTCTGTAATCTAAAGCCTATATTCTATATTTTATATTCTATATTCTGTATTCTGTAATATGTGTTCTGTGTTCTCTGTTCAGTGTTCTTTATTCTTTATTCTATGTTCTCTATGCCATATTATATCCTATATGTTATATTCTATGTGCTATATTCTATATTTTAAATACTATATTTTATATTTATTCTATATTCTATATTTTATGTTCTATGTTTTATTTTCTTTGTTCTATATTTCATATTTTAAATAGTTATTGTATATTCTGTGTTCTATTCTATATTATGTATTCTATATTACTTATTTTATATCTTATATTTCATATTCTACATTGTATGTTTTATATTCTTACCTTCTATATACTAAATTCTATATTCTAATACTAAATTATATATCCTATGTTCTATATTCTATGTTCTATATTGTTATTGTATATTCAATATTCTATTCTGTTATTTATTCTATGTTTTAGTTCTTTATTCTATATCCTATATTCTTATATTCCATATTCTGTATTATATTCCAGTTATTCATTCTATTGTCAATATTCTGTACTGTATTGTTTCCATATTATATATACATCATATTCTATATTCTATTATCTATATCCTATATTCTATATTTTATATTCTACAGTGTATATACTTTTTTCTGTGTTCTGTATTCTGTATTCCATATTGATAGTCTCTATTCTTTATTTTATTCTATATTTTGTATTTTATTCTACATTCTATATTTTGACATTCTATATATTGTCTTCTGTGATATGTATTACTGTTCTGTGTTCTGTGTTCTGTATTCTATATTCTCTTTGCTATATTCTCTTCTGTATTCTATATTCTATTTCCATGTTCTATGTTCTATCATCTCATTCTATATTCCTTATTCTCTATTCTATTCTGTATTCTGTGTTCTATATTCTATATCCTATATCTGATGTCTCATGTTCTCGGTTCTCAGTTCTATACTCTAATTCTCTATTCTATTCTCTATTCTGTATTCTATATCATTTTTTCTATATTCTATCTTGTATCTTCTATGTTCTATATTCTACATTATATCCAATATTCTATATTCCATATTAAAATTATATTGTACATTGTATATTATATCCCATATCATATTTCATTATATATTAATTATATATTATATATGGCCCTATTTTAATAATTTTATACTTGAAACATGCATGTACACCACTCTGAGTACCTTATTCCTCTCTGCTTCCACATAGCTTTCCAGTATCTACATTATTCTAGATATGACCACTTGCAGTTGGATAACCTATATGAGAACTTGTTCTTAAAGTAGACCTTCCTTTGTCTTATCGGCCAATGACCAACTTATCTTTTGGTGAGGCCATGTAGAAATTTCCCAGTCTGTGTTAGCTTCTCAAGTGGTGTTGTCATTACACTGAGTCTTATTCAAGCAACCATACTGTTCAGATTTTGTGGATGCATTTTCCTTGTCATAGAAGCACTCCATCTAACAGCAGACCCCCAGGTCTCTTCCATTCTTTTTTCCTTTTATTCACTTTATATCCCAATCGTAGCCTCCCTCCCTCCACTCTTCCCATCCCCACCCTTACAAATCCCTTCCCTCATTGCTTCCACCTCTTCTTCTCAGAGATTGGAAAGCCCCCCTTGGGTACCACCTGAGACATCTAATCCTAGCAGGACTACGCACATCTTCTCCCACTGGGGCCCAACCAGACAGTCCAGTAAGGGAAACAGGACCCAATGTCAAGGACTAGAGAGCAAGACAGTCCTGCTTCACTTGTTAGGGGACCCACATAATCTTACATTCTTTCTGCCCCTCTTTGTACCACATTTATCTAGTCTTATGTGCATTTGAGATGTTTTAATTGGGATAGGACATCCCATAGCAACTTATTGTCTACTTTTTGACTAGCCATGGATCTCTGTCATAGTTTCCATCTCTCTTTTTTGTGATTCCTAGTTTTAAACATTTAGAAAGTGAGTATATAACCTGGGATAGTCACAAGCCAGGAAGGCAAAAAGGCACTAAGCAGGAAATGGGTGATGATGATATTCTATAGTGGGAAATATCAGGACACAAGTGTCATGAGAAGGAAATAGAAAAAGTAGAGGCTTAACTGAGCAGTGGGGAGGAGAGGTGAAGGAGAGAGAAGGGACAAATAAAAGTAAAGATGTTCAAAAAGGACACAGAATCATATTATTTTGCATTTACCTAAAATTATATAATATATAGTATAGTTTAAATAAAACCAAGCCATTTGGTGTGATCCCTTCCTGCAGAGTCATGGACTACCTAACAAAATACATAGGACTAACCAAGCATGTGATGGCCTTTGTAATAGGTCCCGTCCTTATCAACATTTTTGGACCTTGTTAATAGGAGATTTTACTCTTGTATTTCAAATCATCATACTATTTTAAAAAACCCACCTTTTATTAGAAAATAGTTGCTTTAATATTTCAATATTTGATACTTTAAATTAATAATACTTTTATATAGATAGAGTTCAGAGAGAAGTACTATTCACTGATCTCAAGTAAAAGAATGTATATATTAATAGTGATTATCTAATTTGAACAAAACAAATACATGCCAAAAGTACTTTAAGAATTGCACGTGAAATTAAAAGGAAAATGAAATATTGAATAGACTGTTGAGCTTCAAGGCTTTAAAGTTTAGTAGGCAGAGAAGCACTTCTGGAATAGCAGTGAAAACACTCAGCAAATCAAGATGTAAGTACACCACAGAGGTCTTCACAGTCATCTTATTCAGATATCAGGACAGTAAGCTGGGACTTCAAATGTCTCAGAGAGGGTCATGCAAGGCAAACATCTGGTTCTTGGTAATCACACCGAGTTTCCTGGTATTTTACATTGGTCTCATTTTTCTCCTCTGCAGTACTGTGGCAGCCTTGACAATCAACAGTATCATAGCCACGGCAGCTGTAAAACTATCTAGCTTGGAGCCACTGGAGGGGAAAAGTTCTGAATGCTCCAGAAAGCCTATCTCAAGAGAAATATCGTGATGTAACCTCTGGCTCACTGAAAAAAACAACAACTTTATTTTCAACATTTGTCCCTATCTTACCTGGCCTGGAACTCACTCTGTGTCATGAACACCCTCACTTCTGTGCATTTTTACTTATCTATCTATCTATCTATCTATCTATCTATCTATCTATCTATCTCTTTATTTATTTTCACTCCAGAGTTTATCCCTCCCCCTGTCCACCCTCTCCCTGTTCCACATTTCATACCTCCTCCCCACCCCCTGTCTCCATGAGGATGTCCCTACCCCCCACCTCCCACCCTACCAGACCTCTAAACTCCCTGGGGCCTACAGTCTCTTGAGGGAAAGGTGCATCTTCTCCCACTGAACCCAGACCCAGCAGTCCTCTGCTGTATGTGTTGGGAGCCTCATATCAACTGGTGTATGCTGCCTGTTTGGTAGTCCAGAGTTTGAGAAATCTCAGGGATCCAGGTTAATTGAGACTGCTGGTCCTCCTATAGGGTCACTCTCCGCAGCCTCTTTCACTGTTTCCCTAATTCAATCACAGGGGTCAGCAGCTTCTGTCCATTTGTTGGGTGCAAATTTCTGCATCTCACTCTTTCAGCTGCTTGTTGGGTCTTTTGGAGGGCAGCCATGATAGGTCCCTTTTTTGTGAGTACTCCATAGCCTCAGTGTCAGGCCTTGGGGCTTCCCTTTTAGCTGGATCCTACTTTGGGCCTGTCACTGTACCTTCTTTTCCTCAGGCTCCTCTCTATTTCCATGATGATGTATCCAAAAATATGGAACTCTGCAAAAGAAAAGGAAGAAGGATTGTAGTGACCAGAGAGGTCAAGGACACCACAAGAACTCAGTCCACAGAACCAACTAAGCAAGGCCCGTAGGGGCTCACAGAGACTGAAGTAATAATCAAGGAACCTGTATGGGTCTGAGCTAGGTCTTCTGCATATATGTTATCATTGTATAACTTGGTGGTCTTGTTGGACTCCTAACAGTGCAAGTGAGGATGTCTCTGACTCTTTTGCCTGCCCTTGAGACCCCTTTCCTCCTACTAGATTGCCTAGTTTCTAGTCTAGCCTTGCTGTGAGGGTTTCTTTCTAGTCTTATTGTAACTTGTTATGCCATGTTCCATTGATATTCCTGGGAGTCTTGCCCCTTTTGAAGAGAAAATGAGACAGAGGAATGCATTGGGGGTGGGGTGGGATGGGGTAGGGGAAAAGATGGAGAGAAGGGACTGGGGGTAGTGGAGGGAGGGGAAACTTCAGTCAGGATGTAATGTATGAAAGAAGTATGTATGTATGTATGTATGTAAGTATGTATGTATGTATGTGTATGAAAAGAAATATCCATGAAGTATTTAAGAATGGTTGCTGTACTCTTGAAAACCTAAAAATCTTCAGGCCTGAGTAGTGCTGTGCATTTTTTCAAGAAAAACTTGATATAGCAGTAGCCAATTTTGTCATATAAAAATATGGGGGCTTGGGATACTTAGAACATCTTTTAAAAGAACAATAAGACTTGGCACCTACATGTTCTGATTACCAAACTTATTACAAATCTACAGCAGCCATACATAACCTAAGAACTGGTCAGTTCTCACATCATGATCACATAACTACAAACTTAATAATCAGTGGAATAGAACTGCAGGTTTGTAAATAATTTCATACATGTATGATGGATTGTTTTCATCTAGGTGACAGAGTAATTCAGTGAGAGAAAATTTTTTCAACAAACAGAGCTAGAACAAGTAAATATCTACTAGCAAAGCAATTAAGAGAAATCCCCTCTATATCATTAACAAAAAATCACTTAAATGCATCACACATTGTATGTAAAACCCCAAACCTTTATAAGGAAATAGAGAAATAAATATTTTAATATTGTGCTAGGACCTCAAAATCACAAATATTTAAAATAAGAAAATGGGCTATATCAAATTTGAAATTCCTCTTTTTCAGGTGATATCCTAACAACCATAAAGAGAGAGCCTGCAGAGTACTAGTTGATATCTGAATTTCCTTTATAAAATAAGGTATTTACGTAGACTAGACAGTGAGCAGTTGTAGATCAACAATGAACGGATAAAAGATTGAATTCTCAATGAGAATGAAGAAATGTACATTAAAGAAGCAAGACTGAGTGATCACACAAAATACATAAAATTTGAAATCACAGAACAAGAGGAGAAAACATGAAAAATAAGGTCAGAAGGGAAGGAAAGGAAGTGAAAAGGAGGACAGAATGGAAGGGAATGAGAAAGAAAAAGACTGATACTGAAACAGGAAGTCATGGGTAGAAGGAGAATATCCAGAGGACCTAGATCTCCATTTGGGTAAAAGGGTGAGGTCTGAGTATGTTATTCACAGGCACAGGGACAGAAACCTCAGACACAAAAAGAAAGGTATCCATTACATGAACGAGTGAATGAATGAAAGAATGAATGAATGGACATAGATGAGTTACATAAGAAGCTTCAAAACAGGTGCTTGAAGTCTCAAGCTTCCTCATTTCAAATCCAATTGAATTCCGGTTAAAGTGAATTTTTCCCAACAATCATCAATTCCATGACACACTAGTTTCTATAGCTCAACATCCCCAGAAGGAGGCTGCGTATACATTGGCTATTCTACAGACTGATTATAGATTAGAATTATAGTGATGGTTGGAGTTTGGGATGTTGAATAGCCAAGATTAAATGATTTGGGGCTACCTCAGCTTACTCCCCTCCCCCACGTCTGACCTAACACCCCCATGACTATCATGTGAAACATTCTCAGTTGTATTAACACACTAGCAACTTCTACCAACCCGAAAACAAGAATTCAGTCAGAGGGCATCTGAGGCCTGTAGCTGAGACTTCCCTACTTTGGTGTAACCTGCCCAACGGATGCTTCAACAGGGTATTTGTAAAGTGTGTTTCTTTATGATGCTGTTTGTTCTGTTGCTATATGAACTTCAGGAAAATGGTACTAATTTAGGACTGGAGTTTGTCATAACTTGAGTCTGTATTCCCTGGCCATGGTCACTCATATTTGGATGCATAATCAACTATCTCTTATCCTTTTAAGGCAAGATCTGTTTCTTAAATCTGAAAATGGCCAATGGGAAGAACTATGATTAATACCAATCAAAAAGAATATTATACCATAAGAAATGGTCTGAAAGCCACTCGTAAATTAATATGTTAAAAATATAAAAAGTGAAAGTCAGGGCCTCTGAATTTAAATGTCTTGTTAAACATAACAATATACAATGACATAAAACAAATATTTCAATATACTCCATATTAGGAATGAAGAAATAAGAAATAACATCTAAGAAAATCCAGCTTGCTATCTGAATTTTCAAATCATTATAACGTGACAAAGAACCCAAATCAGAGGAGTTGAGAAGAAACACAGAAATAAGTACCACTGAAATGAAGCTAGAGAGGTTCAGGATAGGGCCAGTAAGGACGGGAGGACAGAGAATCCCGTGATACTCGCAGACACTGGGGCCAGTGGAAACCTCTGGACAGGCTCTAAATTACTGTACTCCAGAACATAGTGTGACATTAGCAGCAAACAAGAAAAGGGGATTTGACAAGGAAGAAGGAACTTCCTAGCAAGGACACAGGAAATATGTTTAGAAGCATAAAAGTTGATGATATGCAAATTGTGAATTCTAAGTAATTTGGACTGTGAAGGCTTGTAAAAGAATTTTCTTTTATAGATCAGGTCTTTGGAGAAGTTCTGTATGAAGCCTTCCTCTTTACCAAGAGGTTTGCTTCAACATGTTAATTTTACAGTTAAGATCAGGCTATGCCCCTCTAAGTTATCTCACACTGTATGAAGCTGGTTTGTGTTTTGTTTTTGCTTTGCTTTGGAGGCATCCCTTCCCTTAGGAGGCTATATTTTACAGGTATGTTTTGACTCTACTTTGAGAGAGAAAGATACTGAAGTCAGTAGTGGACTCCGATATCTCAGCACAGGTCAGGCACCACCCATCTAACACTATCTGATAAATGACTTACTTCTGGGAATAGAAAGAGAGCCACAACATAAGTTTATTGGAACTGTGTGGGCACATGGGCATATTAAAATTGTATCAGGAAAACCAGGAACCTAATGTATCAAACTCAATAGGCCAAGCGAAAAGTTTCACTCCCTCACATAGACCCATATATTAGTAAATGTCTAACATTGCAATAGCATAACTCAATCATCTGATATTGGTGTGTGTCAATGGCATACAAGCAGAGGACTCCCCAATTGTCACTGGAGTTTTGGCTTGGCTTGGTCCCCTGCTTTTGACACGACATACATGGCTGCCTGCTTATCCACCTCTTTGCCCAACTTAGACTCAGGTTCAGCCTTCACTTTCAGCAGAAGCAGCTGAAATCTGAAGCTTCACTGTAAAACCAAGACTCTAGAAGCCAAAAAACAGGTTGTTTGGTGCACATGGAAGCCAGACGATCATATCAGATGACATGGAAATTGAGATAGAGGCAATTGGGAGCATTATATAAATGCTGGAAGCTGAGCATGCCTTCTTAACACAGCAGAATGTGCACATAATTGGTACCTATATCTGTGAGCCATCTCTTCATCCCCATTGTTTTCTACTGTTAAAAAAAATTAAATTAACTTTAAATTAAAATATAATCATATCATTTCTCCCCATTCTCTCCAATGTTACCCCTTACTCATTTTCAAATTTGTGATGCTTTATTTTTAATCATATATATCTATATATACATATACATATCAAATAAAAATAAATATATAAATAAAATGCTCCAGTACATTAATGTTGCTTGTATGTATATTATTTTAGGATTGATCGTTTCTGTTTGGTTAACTATATCTGGAGTAGATAAACTCTACCTCTTTCAGAATTACCTTTTATATTTTTAATCCAAAAAACCAAATAAACAAATTTTAAAAATGGGGTACAAAGCTAAACAGACAATTCTCAACAGATATCTTGAATGATCAAGAACCACTTAAAGAAATGTTCAACATACTTAGTCATCAGAGAAATACAAATCAAAATGACCTTGAGATTCTATCGGTCAGAATGGCTAAGATCAAAAATGCAAATGACAGTATATGCTGGTGGTAAAATAGGAATACTCATCCATTGCTGGTTGTATTGCAAACTGGTGCAACCACTCTGGTAATCATTCTGTTGGTTCTTCAGAAAATCGGAAATGGTACTAGCTGAAGACCAATATACTGCTCCGGGGCATGTACCCAAAAGATGTTTCACCATCGCACAAGGACACAAGCTCTGCTATGTTCACAGCAGCCTTATTCATAATAGTCAGAAAGTGGAAGCAACCCAGATGTCCCTCAACTGACAAATGGATACAGAAAATGCAGTTCACTTACACAATGGAATAGTATTCAGCTATTAAAAACATGGACATCATGAATTTTGCAGGCAAATGGATGGAACTAGAAAATATCATCCTGAGTGATATAACCCAGACCCAAAGGGACATGCACAGTATGCTTCACTGATAAGTGGATATTAGCCAAAGCATACAGAATACCCAAGATACAACCCACAGACTGTAAGAAATTAAAAAAGAAGGAAGGCCCAAGTGAGGATACTTCAACCCCACTTAGAAGAGGTAACAAAATAATCATGAGAGGCAGAGGGAGGGAGGGAACTGGGTGGGAGAGGGGAGGGAAAAAGGAAAACAAGGTCAGGTATGAGGGGGGACAGGAGAGAAGCCCAGACATTCAGGAGAATGACTGGAAATATGCAGCTGCCAGGGATGAGGGTAAGGGATGGGAGGAGAACCTGTAGAAGGTCCCAGAGACTTGTGTTTAGGGAAGCTCACAAGACTCAGTGTGGGCAATCTTAGCCCAAGTGCCCAATGCTGGGGAGATGGAACTGGAAGACACAATCTCCATAGTTAGAGCCCACAGTGGAGGGATAGGGACATCAACCCACCTTCAAATTTTTTAACCCAAAATTGTTCCTTCCCAAAATGAATGCAGGGACAAAAATGAAGCAGAGTTTGAAGGAATGAGTGACCAGTGACAGGCTCACCATGGGATCCATCCCATGAGTGGGCACCAAACCCTGACACCATTACTGATGCTATGTTGTGCTTGCAGACAGGAGCCTAGTATGACTATCCTTAGAGAGGCTCTACCAGTGGCTGACTGAGAGATGCAGAGTAAATCAGGGATCTCTATGGAAGTGGTGGGGAAAGGATTGAAGGAACTGAAGAATATGTCAACCACAAAGGAATATCAACACTGTCCACTAACCTGGGCCCCTGGGACTCCCAGAGACTGAGCCACCAACCAAAGAGCATACACAGGCTGGTCTGAGGCCCCTGGCACATATGTAGTAGAGGGCTGCTTTGGCTGGTCTCTGTAGTAAAGGATACACCTAATCCTTTAGAGATTGATGCCCTGGGGAAGGCGGATGCCTGTGGTGGGGTCTCTCAGGGGCAAAGGAGATGGGGATGGAGGAAGAACTCTGGGAGGGAGGAACTGGAGGTGGCAGCATTTTGTATGTAAATAAACTAATTAATTAAAATAATCAAAGAGCAGAAATGATTCCTTTTATGTTTTGAAATCACAGTGTAATTATATCACTCCTTTCCTTTTCATCTCTACAAACCTTCCCATATAGCACTATTTGCTCTCTTTCAAAACCTTGGACTCTTTTTATCAACAACTGTTGTTACACACACACACACACACACACACACACACACACACACACAGAGAGAGAGAGAGAGACAGAGAGAGAGACAGAGAGAGAGAGAGAGAGAGAGAGAGAGAGAGAGAGAGAGAGAGATGAACAGATACTTAAAATAGACACACATATCATACACTGTTAAATACTTAAATATAGTTGGCCCAGTGTATATAATGTTACCAATATCTTTTCAGAGCTGACCATTTGTGTTGGAAAGCCAGTTGGTGTGCTCTTCCCAGAAGAAGACTATTTCTCCCCGTTTCAGCATACCTTAGTTGCCTGTATTTCTTTGTGTAGGATTGAGATCTCCATCTATGGGCTTGTCTCCATTTATGTACATTGTTGTTGCCCTTGCTCAGCTTCTACTTAGGAAGTTATGGTGATGAGAATTTTAGTGGTGTAGCTTCTGACATTTACAGCAAACTTCATGATCCTTTGGCTTGTACAATATTTCTACCCTATCCCATCAATGTTCTCTGAGTTTTAGGTTCAGCAGTAATGTATTTTATCTATCAGTTGGTAATGGACTCCACATCCTAAACTTTGATTGGTTATGATTTGATTCTCTATAATGGTCTCTGCCTGTTGCAAAGAGAAGCCCCTTTGATTCAGGATGAGGACTACAGTTCTATGTGAATATAAGGACAAATGTTTAGAATGCTGTTGAGGATTATGATGATTGCATAACTTGGCAAGTGTAGGTTATTTTATAAGATGCATCGCCAGCTGTGATAGTTAGCTAGATTTAGACTATGATGCATGGCTTCCCTTCTGTTTTGTAAGTCTAATTAGAGAGCTGTTGGTTACTGCCAAGTTATGTATACCACTACTACATCTTAGACTTATTGTGCCATGCTCCTAACATTTTAAAAAATAGCCTAAAGCTCTTCATCTAGGGGTGATGCCCCATGCAGTTCTCCCATCCATGCTGCTATGTCAGTTAGTGTTGTCATTGTTTAGGTTTTGTTTAAGCAGCCAAAGTTTTGAGATTTCATGGTTTGAGATTCCATCTAGAAGCCTCAATCTTGCAACAGACAACCTGGTTCTCTGCCTCTTACAATTTTCTACCTGTCTTGCACCATATTCCCTAAGCATTTGAGGCAAAAGTTGTGTTGTAGATATCCATCAGTTGAAACTGGGCACCCGACCCTCAGTTGTTCTCTGGATTTTGCACAGTTGTGTCTTCCTGTAATGATCCCTATGTGCTAGGAAACAAAAGCTTTTTGACGAGAGGTTAGAACTACATTTACTTATGTATATAAAGATGAGTATATGGATTATTCTGACTTAGAATAGTGGCAGTAGTAGAGTCTCCTCTGATATCACTATTGGATGTAGGCTTAGTACCAGGCATGGTTTTCCTCCTTTTCAATGTGTCTTTTAGTCCAACTAGATAGCAGTTGCTTACTAATAAGGTGTATTTTATATACCTTTAAGAATCTGGTCATGATGATCATGGTTGGGGTTCATCACAGTTGTGTGGGACTATTGAATGCTTTCCTCTCTTGATTTAATTTATTTTTAAATGAGCCTCATATACTGGGGAAAATATTCTTTGATGAGAGGTTATAGCTACACTAACATGTATGTATAAGGATAAATACTTTATTCTGGCTAAGACTGTGGCAGTAGTAGGATCTTTCCTGAGATCTATGCTCTTGCAATTGGTTGTAATTTTAGTACCAGCTGTGGTTTTCCTCCTGTTTATTGTATTTTCGTCACATTAGATATGAATTGGTTACCAACAAGATGTCACTGTTAAGCCTTTAAGGAGGTCTCAGCATCCCTGGAGATGGAGTTGCATGCAGTTGTAAGCCATAGGATGTAGGTACTGACAATTGAACTTGGTTCTCCTGGAAGAGCAGTGCCTGCTCTTAACTACTGCATCATTTCTCCAGCCCCAATGCTTTTCCAGAACATTTGTCCATAGTACTAATGCAGTGTTATAACTGAAACTTCAGTTCAGGTGTTTTCCAAGCTTTGTTATAGAAGAACAACTTGGTACACTTGAGCTGTAACTTTCTCAGAATGAAAACTTAGAAGGGAATTTCTTTTCACCTAAAAATTAATTAATACACAATATATTAATTGTATAGATATTGTACATTGTGTTGTTTTAAAACAACATACTGTTGTACACAATACATACTAAGCATACCTACCTACACATTTATCATTTCCATATGCTGAAAGCATTGAAAATCCCTTCTTAACACCTTGTGAAGTAGGAAATATCTTGTTATTTATAGTCACTCTCTTGAATTGTAGCACACCAGAGATTTTATTCCTATCTAGCTTAGTATTCATTGGTGATCCTTCCCACACCCCTTCCCCCACCCTAAGTCTATACCCTATAAAACCACTGTTCTTCTCTTACATTTAGTAGCATTATTGCATTGTTATTATTATTATTATTATTATTATTATTATTATTATTATTATTATTATTATTTTGTTTCCATATAAGAGAGGTCATGTGGAACTTGTGTTTCTGTACCTGGCTCATCTCACTTACTGTAATGCTTTTCTATTGTATTTACATTATTTCAAGTCACAAAGCTTCATCCTGTTTAAGGTTGACTCTATTCTATTATGGATGTTTCACAGTTTAGTAATCAATTCATCAGCTACTGATATTTACTTTGTCTCCATTTCTTAGCTCTTATGATCAGTGCTGCAATAAAAAGGGAAGTCCAGATAGTTCTGAAATAGTGATTTCACTTCCTTTTTGAGATATATCCAATAGTGGGATTGATGAATAATATGGAAATTCTGGGTTTTTTTAATTTTGAAGAGTCTTCATACTATTTTCTATAATAGTTTTTTCAATAATTTAAATTCTTCATAGTAAAACACATACCTGTGTACCATTTACTTCCATCCATGTCATCTCTTGCTATCCTTCTTTTGACTCTTGTCATGAAAATATCCCATTGTGATTTTAGTATTTACTTTTCAGATAATAATCAGTATTAAGTATTATTTCTGTATACAGGTTAGCTATTAAGATATCTATTCATAAATATGTCTGTGTACATCTATTCGAAACTTTATTAAATGTGTTTATTTGGGGGGAGTGGGTGTAATACTTGCCAGATCTTGCTTGTGAAGGTAAAAAGACAACTTGTGGGATTGATTCTCCCCTTCTAATATATGGGTCTCTGCAATTAAACTCATGGTATCAGAATTAGCAGCAGATATCTTTATCTACTGAGAAATCAACAGTTCCTGTTTACATTTATTGATTTTAAAAAAATCAGGTTATTTGTGGTTTTGAGTTTCAATTCTTTGAGTTCTTGTGTCTTCTGAATAGTAGGCTTTTGTCAAATGCACACTTCGTTAATATCTTCTCCCATTCTGTAAGTTGTCTATGCATTGTCTCCAGAAGTTTTCTAGCTTTCTATAATCCTATTATTTTTCTATGTATGCTTTTTTCCCTGTATTTTGGGGATCTTCATAGAAAATCGTTGCCCATTACAACTATTTTGAAGCATTTCTTTTATTTTTTTGTATTGATTCCATGTATTTGGTCTATTTTGAATCATTTTTGCAACTAATACAAGGTTCTACAGTAAAAAGAATTTCTTTGATAAGAGTCAAAACTAAACTTATCTGTGGGTAAAAGAACACATTTTTATTGTTTGTTGTTAGGGATTATGCTGAGTTAGAAAACTAGTAGTTGTATCTACACTAGCCCAGTATCATACGTGATCTTCCTGTTGTTCATTTAAACTAGAGAGCTTCCACTTACCACTAAGTTATGTATGCCATTATGGATTAACATGGCATTCTGGGCCCTGATACAGTTCATAGACCTCATAGCTGGGTAGGGCTTTTGGTAGCATCTTTCCTTAGATGCTCAACTTCATGTACCATGAGAGGTATTGAAAATGTGTATACGAGAAACATCATACAAACTGAACCTGTTACGTTTAAGAATGTATATTTATATACATATATTCATACAATAACTGTTAGTAAAAAAACAGGCCTCAAATTTGAAAGTGAACAGAGAGGGTTATACCAGAGCGATGAAAGGTAGGAAATGGAAGGAAGAAATGTTGTTATAATTTCAGAAAAAATAAAAGAGTTTGGAAAAGTAAGAAATGAAAAGCAAAATCAAAACCTGGTCTGGTATAGTTCTTATAGTTCTTCCATGTATGGATTCTATGGTTGTACAATTTTTTCATGTTCATCTAAGGTAAGAATTGTCCTTTCTCTGAAACTTTCCTTCA
Source organism: Uromys caudimaculatus (assembly GCA_028551405.1). Lineage (NCBI taxonomy): Eukaryota > Metazoa > Chordata > Mammalia > Rodentia > Muridae > Uromys > Uromys caudimaculatus. Next base: position 19,892,458 of record CM052713.1, read on the forward strand.
CATTTTTGTTACAAAATAGTTTTCTGCCAGTGTGTACATTTCCTTTGAGCCACCTTTTCTGTTCCATTTGTCTGCGAGTCTGTTTGCCTGCTGAAGGCCATGCCATTTTGAATTGTAACTGTTTAAAGTACGTTTTGAATTCAGATAGTATAATGATTATTCCTGCTTATTTTTTTACTCAAGATTTCTTTCATTATTCAAGGTGTTTCATGGTTCCATTCAGACTCTAGGCATACTTTTTTCTAGTTCTAGGAATAATGTCATGCCCTTTTGGTAGAGACTGCATGAATATCTAGATTATTTTATGTTGTATGAGCATTTAGCAATATTGATTCCCCAGTGCATGAACAAGGCTATTTTATGTCCATCACCCTCAAATTACATAGCTACTCTATCCTTTATATCACTGTCCTTTATCGCAGGTTTGTCAACATTATTCTATCTGCTACTACTTTTATTATTATTATGTGACTATGGGTATATCACATATAAAATAGTTTTATAAATCAAACATTTGCTGATAATTAATTAAAAAGAAGTATATTTTAAAACAACTCTTTATATATTTTGAATTTCCCACTTACGAAAGATGAAAGCAAATTGCAAATGAATCAGATGACTGCTTGTTTGCCAGTACAATATAATTCAAAGCAATGCTAAGCCATACTTATATGCTGAGAAATTATGGTAGGAAGATATTAAAAGATTTCATTTTCTAATTAAACCATTATTTTTATGTGAGCAGAAAATCTTGCACTTATAATAAAAACGCTGCAGTTAATAACAGAATAATCTCAAATCTGAACTGAGGTGTTTCACACAGCAGCACTGGATGGTGTGTTGGTTTGCCCCATGTGGAGTGCCAGCTGTGTTCAGAACAAAGGCAACAGTGAAGTCTCAAGATGCAAAATGACAAGGGCTGATAGAAGCATCACAGATTCATTCTGCACTTGATTTTGAGTTAATTGTTGACCACTGTTCTTTCACAAGAATTTCCTCCCACCTGTAATTATGTAACTCACAGCTTAAGAAGTTTGTATTTGAGTATTGAGGAAAAAATCTTTTAGCCTATAATGGTACATCTCTTAAAGAAGTCCAAACAATGACACCCTTAAATGTGCAAATGTTGAAAAAATATATCATATGTACTAATGATTTCTGGTAGAGGGAAAATAATTGTTAATTTCTATGTCATTTTTTAGGAACTTTTTTTCCCACCTGTACTCTGCAAGGGAATAATCTATATATTTTACTAAACATTCAGTTCCTTTATTTATCTTATATGTGTGCTTAAGCCTTCCTGTTGTTGTATTTATTCATCGTCTTTCCTTTCCCTCTGCAATAAACCTGTGACAGAATTTTTAAAACATTTGTCTGGCAATTCCAACTTCTGAAACAGTTGTCTTTTAGCACTTTTTGACTCTATTGCAAAGAATGTTCTTGGTTCTTTGTTGAATAATCTTGCGTTCACCTTCTGCCTTTAATGGCTGAAGAACTCCCAGATCTGTTTCCTTAGACAATTTCTTTCTTTTTCTTAACATTATCCTCCTTCCCAGTTTCCCCTCCACAAGACCTCTATCTCCCTTTCCCCTGCCTCTATGAGGGTGCTCCCCCACCTGCCACGCACTACTGTCTAAGTGGCCTAATATTCCCCTATCTCTGGTCATCAAGCCTCCACAGGACTAAGGGACTCCATTCCCAGTGATGCCAGATAAGGCGATTCTCTGCTATATATCCAGCTGGAGCTATGTGTACCCTCTGTGAACTCTTTGTTTGGTGGTTTAGTCCCTGGGAGCTTTGGAGGTCTGGTTGGTTGATATTGTTGTTTATCCTATGAGGTTGCAAACCCCTTCAGCTCCTTCAGTCCTTACCCTAACTTCCTCATTGGGGTCCCCATGCTCAGTACAATGTTTGGCTGTGTACATCCGCATCTGTATTGCTCAGGCTCTGGCAAAGCATCTCTGGGGACAGCTATACCAGGTTCCTGACATTAAGCACTTCTTGGCATCAGCAATAGTGTCTGGATTTGGTGTCAGCAGATGGGATGGATCACTAGGTGGGGCAGTCTCTGGATGTCCTTTCCTTCAGTTTCTGCTCCACTCTTTATCCCTGCATTTCCTTTTGACAGGAGGAATTCTGGAATAATATTTTTATGGTGGGTGATTGGCCTCATCCCTCAACTGAGGGCTGTGCCTATCCACTGGATATTGTCTCTACGGGTTCAAACTCCCCTTTGTTGGGAATTTCAGCTAATATCCTCACTGTTGTGTCCTGAGAAACTTTTGGCTCCCTGGAATCTGGGACTTTTTAGTGGCTACCCCCAGTTCCTCCTCCCCCCACTGCTATATACCTACTTTCAAATTCCTGACCCTCTGTACTTCTCCCCCATCTCCTCCCATATCTGAATTAGCCCTCTTTCCCCCTCCTCTCTCTCTCTACTTCCCAGAGATCATTCTCTTCCCCCTACTGAGTAGGACTGTAGCATCCACACTTTGGTGTGCTCTTCTTTCTTCTTGGGTTTCATATGGTCTGTGAGTTGTATCGTGGGTATTCCGAGCTTCTTTTTTGCTAATATCCACTTATCAGTGAGTACATACCATGTGTGTTCTTTTGTGACTTGGTTACCTCACTCAGGATGATATTTTCAAGTTCCATCCATTTGCCTGCAAAGTTATGAAATCATTGTTTTTAATAGCTGAGCAGTATTCCATTGTGTAAATGTACCACAATTTCTGTATCCATTCCTCTGTTGAGGAACATCTGAGTTGTTTCCAGCTCCTGGCTATTATAAATAAGGCAGCTATGAACATAGTGGAGCATGTGTCCTTATTACATGTTGGAGCATCTTCTGGATATATGCCTAGGAGTGGTATAGCTAGGCCCTCTAGTAGAATTGTTTCCAATTTTATGAGGAACTGCCAAACTGATTTCCAGAGTGGTTGTACCAGCTCACAATCCCACGAGGAATGGTGGAGTGTTCCCCTTTCTTCTCATCCTTGCCAGCATCTGCTGTCACCTGAGTTTTTGATCTTAGCCATTCTGACTGGTATGAGGTGGAATCTCAGAGTTGTTTTGATTTGCATTTCCTGATGACTAAGGATGTTGGACATTTTTTTAAGTGCTTCTCAGCCATTTGATATTCCTCAGTTGAGAATTCTTTGTTTAGTTCTGTTTTCCATTTTTAATAGGGTTTTTTATTTTCTGGAGTCTGACTTCTTGACATCTTTGTATATTTTGAATATTAGACCTCTATCAGTTCTAGAGTTGTTAATGATCTTTTCTCAATCTGTGAATTGCTGTTTTGTCTTATTGACAATGTCCTTTGCCTTATGAGGTGTTATTTGTCAATTCTTGATCTTAGAGCATATGCTATTGGTGTTCTGTTCAGAAAAATTTCCCCTTCACCAATGTGTTTGAGGATCTGTCCCACTTTCTCTTCTATTAGATTCATCATACCTGGTTTTATATGGAGGTCCTTGATGCATTTGGACTTGAGCTTTGTATAAGGAGATAAGAATGGGTCAATTTGCATTCTTCTACATGCTGATCCCAGGTTGGACCAGCACCTTTTGCTGAAAATGCTGTCATTTTTCAACTGGATGTTTTGGACTCCTTTGTCAAAGATCAAGTGGCCATTAATATCTCTCAACATCAATGGACTCAATTCTCCAACAAAAAGACATAGACTAGCAAGATGGATACATAAACAAGATCCAGCATTTTGCTGCATACAAGTAACATACCTCAGTGACAAAGACTGACACTACCTCAAAATAAAAGGCCAGAAAAAAATATTCCAGGCAAATGGTCCCAGGAAACAAGCTGGTGTAGCAATTTTAGTATCCAATAAAATAGACTTTCAACAAAAAGTTATCAGAAAAGATGAGGAAGGACACCACATACTCATCAATAGAAAAATCTACCAAGAGAAACTTTCAGTTCTGAATATCTATGGCCCAAATGCAAGGGTACTCACACATGAGAAAGAAACATTACTGAAGCTCAAAGCACACATTGAACCTCACACAATAATAGTAAGAGACTTTAACATCCCGCTCTCACCAATGGGCAGAGCATGGAAACAGAAACTAAACAGAGACACAGTGAAACTAACAGAAGTTATGAACTAAATGGACTTAGGAGATATCTACAGAACATTTCATCCTAAAACAAAATAAATCTTCTTGTCAGCACCTCATGGTACCTTCTCCTAAATGGATCATATAATCAGACACAAAACAAGCCTCAACAGATACCAGAAGATTAAAATAATCTCATGCAGTCTATCATATGACCATGGACTAAGGCTGGTCTTCAACAACAACAAACACAGCAGGAAGCCAATATACACATGGAAGCTATATAACTATCTACTCAATGATAACTTGGTCAGGGAAGTAATAAAGAAAGAAATTAAAGACATTTAAGAATTTAATGAAAATGAAGGCACAATATATCCAAACTAATGGGACACAATGGAAACAGTGCTAAGAGGAAAACTCATAGCTCTGAGTGCTTCCATAAAGAAAGTGGAGAGACCATACACTAGCAGTTTAGCAGCATATCTGAAAGCTCTAGAACAAAAAGAAGGAAATATACCCAAGAGGAGTAGATGGCAGGAAATAATCAAACTCAGGGCTGATATCAACCATGTAGAAACAAAAGGAACTATACAAAGAATCAACAAAACCAGTAGCTAGTTCTTGAGAAAATCAACAAGATAGATAAACCCTTAGCCAGACTAACCAGAGGGCACAGAAACAGTATCCAAATTAACAAAATCAGAAATGAAAATTGAGACAGAACAACAGAAACTGAATAAATTAAAAAAGTTATCAGTTCCTACTGCAAAAGCCTATACTCAACAAAACTGGAAAATCTAGATGAAATGGATGTTTTTCTAGAGAGATATCAAGTACCAAAGTTAAATCAGGATCAGATAAATTATCACACAGTCCCACAACCCCTTAAGAAATAGAAGCAGTCATTAAAAGTCTCCCAACCACAAAATCCCCAGGACCAGATGGGTTTAGTGCAGAAGTCTATTGGACCTTCAAAAAGACCTAATACCACTACTTCCCAAAGTATTTCATGAAATAGAAACAGAAGAACGTAATACTTTCTGTGAAGCCACAGTTAAAGTAACACCTAAACCACACAAAGACCCAACAAAGAAAGAGAACTACAGAACAATTTCCCTCCTGAATATTGATGCAAAAGTGCACAATAAAATTCTTGCAAACTGAATCCAAGAACACATCAGAACAATCATTCACCATGGTCAAGTAGGCTTCATCCCAGCAATGCAGGGATGGTTCAATATACAGAAATCCATCAATTTAATTCACTAAACAAACTCAAAGGAAAAAAAAAACCACACAATCTATTCATTTGATGTGGAAAAAGCCTTTGACAAAATACAACATCCCTTCCTGCTAAAAGTATTGGAGTGGAAAAGAATTCAAGGTCCAGAGCTAAATATGATAAAAGCAAGACACAGCAAGTCAATAACCAACATCAAGCTAAATGGAGAGAAACTTGAAGCAATCTCACTAAAATCTGGGACAAGACAAGGCTGCCCTCTCTCCTGCTATCTCTTCCATATAGTACTTGAAGTTCTAACCAGAGCATCAAAAGGAGATCAAAGGGATACAAATTGGAAAGGAGGAAGTTGAGAGAATTTCTTTTTTTCCTTCCTTTATTTCACCGACCCTCCTTTTTCTTTTCTTTTTCTTTTCTTTTCTTTTCCTTTCTTTCTTTTCTTTTCCTTCCTTTCTTTCTTTCTTTCTTTCTTTCTTTCTTTCTTTCTTTCTTTCTTTCTTTCTTTCTTTCTTTCCTTCCTTCCTTCCTTCCTTCCTTCCTTCCTTCCTTCCTTCCTTCCTTCCTTCCTTCCTTCCTTCCTTCTTTCTTTCTTTCTTTCTTTCTTTCTTTCTTTCTTTCTTTCTTTCTTTCTTTCTTTCTTTCTTTCT
>CM052713.1:19898926-19924811 GCA_028551405.1 Uromys caudimaculatus
TTCTTTCTTTCTTTCTTTCTTTCTTTCTTTCTTTCTTTCTTTCTTTCTTTCTTTCTTTCTTTCTTTCTCTCTTTCTTTCCAGACTGGTTCAAGGTCATATAATCTGTCTTGGTCACATTTACAGAAATGCAAATCTTACTTCAGTTTCTGTTCCTTCACTAAGTGTGCACATTTTGAATTGTGTTGCTCATCAACTAGACAACCATCTGTGAAGATCAATCAATATAGGCTCTCTGAAGCACCTTCTCCAACTCTCCTCTCTTCAGGAGGCTCCTCTCTGTGATTCAGAGAATTTCTCCATCTGGCTTTGCAGGGTCTCCATCAAGGTGTAAAGAAATGACGCCAAGAGAATAATAAAATAAACAAAGTATAAATCCTTGCCCACTCAGTCCTTGTGTTCAAAATATGTCCTTTTCCTACAGTTGGTTTGTAATGTGTTCTACCACATCTAAAGTAACTAATTTTCAACATTTTCTGGGATTTCATATATATTTGGCAAAAAGAATAGGATGAGGGTCTGATTCTAACTGTTACAAAAAATTATTTAAGTGCTCTTATTGACACTGATTCATGGAACACGTATGACCACTTTTTTATGATGTGTATGCAGCATCACAAAAAATATTAAAAATATAACCACAGAATAATGTTACAAAACTAAAGGAGGCAGGAAGTAAAAGCACAAATAATAGCCATTTTGTTGTTGTTCTGAATATCTTGCATTATTTGATGAAACTACTTAAAAGTATGAATAAGATGGAACATGTTATTAACACAGCACTTGGTAAGCTAACACAGAAGATTGCTATGACTATGAGACAGTCCTTAGATAGACAGCAAGAGCTTCTTTCAAAAAGAAGAATTTGGAGAGAGAAAGAGAGAGAGAGAGAGAGAGAGAGAGAGAGAGAGAGAGAGAGGCAAATAACTAAGATTATATATATATATATGCTCCCATAAAGCACATGTAGGAAGTATGGTTAAATTATTCAAATTAACATGCCAATATTTTGTAGCATTCGTGGGAGAAACATATGCAACTACTTTTGGAAAGCTCTGTAGAGAATGAATACTCTTCAGCATTGGTTGTTCAGATGAATCTGAGAGTCTTAATACCAGGCCTGCAGCATGTTATATATGCAAAGGGGAAAAATAAAACACCTGATCAATTCCAGCACAGCCTCCAAATGAAACGCCAAAGGAACTGGCTCTTTGAATTATAGCAATGATCTGCTGTGAAGCAGCTGCTCACATAGGCAGAGCTCCACAATTCACTGAAGGGCAAGCACAGCAGTGTGTTTAATCACATTTCTGAATGTCCAGCAAAAACCATCAGGGGAAAAGGTGTTATTAAGCACAATAATGGGAGGAGAAGGCTTTAAATTCTTACACGCAATAAAAACAATACTGAAAAGCTAAAATCTGAATACAACAAGCATAGTATAGAAATTATGTTCATGGAGGAAGAAATGGCATGAGATCAGAAAGAAAATACTGGATTAGCAGGACATTCAATGGTATTTCTACAGGTTTAGCCATATTCATTGTTATGCGTCAAATGACACACATATTGTTAAATGGTACCTTGTTTATCTAAATACTTAATAATTTATCGCAAGTAAAACAGGCATAAAGCATAAGAAAGCAAAATGTCATTGAAGAGAAAATATACGACAAATAATAATGTACTAAGCCATAGGGCAATGCCAGGCGAGCCTTGGTAAGAATCACTTTTAATCCTTCCTACTTCATGTATGGAAAGCTGATTGTTTTCCATCTAATATCACATAGAAATTCCCTCCTGATGACAACATAAACTGGGGCTATCCCTTTGGAATGAAATTTGGAATTTCTGAATAAATTTAATATGTAGGAACTTTTAATATAATGAGTTCTGTACTTTTGTACAAAATCTATATAAATCTTCTATATACATACCAAGAGACAAAGAAACATAAAAGATAATGTTCACTGTTATGTCCTTTGAAAGTGTAACAGAAAATAGTTCAAATAGACCAAACATGTATAAACTACACTTATGCATAAAATAAAACACTAAACAGTAGTAAGATAGTAATAAACATATTTCAGAACTGTTAATGACATGGACAAGCAGGCCAGAAGACATGAGTGGACTAGTCCTCTGAATAGTGGAAAATCATGTTATAATTTGGATGATGTATAAAAGTTTTCATCTTGTAGTTTTCAGACACAATATGAAGATTCAGACCCTTTCATATTTCCATGTACAAAGCATAATGATCTGTTCCTGCCAACATATAGATTTGTATCATTCTATGGATAACATAAATTGAGGAAGTAAGAAAAATTCATGAGTTTTGTGCATAAATTAACAGTCTCACCACTATTTTGGTTTTCAGTTGACAAACCTCAGTCATAACCATTAAACCTCTTTCATTTGGTTATCATCTGTGGTAGAGACCCAACAGAGACCACATCACATCATTTTATAGATGACAACACAATCAGAAAGTTTGAGTTTGTTCTGTAAGCTGACACAAGATCTACATTAACCGCATAGAATGAGACTGTATGTAAACTACGTTGCATCCTTGAGATGAGTCTAGATTGACCATAATATGGACACCTTAGAACATTGCTTCTCTTTGCTAACTATTTAAAAAGAATTTTTGCTTCCATATTTATGAATAAGACAGGCCAAATGCACAAGGTTTACTTCTAGCTAGATTTATATAATTGATTTATGTGTTAATCACATTGTAGTAAAATAAGTTATATGCAATTGTAGTAGTTACTTTTCTGTTGCTCTGATAATCATCGTGACCAAGTCAACTTATAAAAGTGAGTGTTTATTTGGCCTCTACTTTCAGAGGGAGAAGAGTGCATTGTGTTAGGAAAGTGTGACATCAAGCAGCAGACATGGTTGCTGGAGAAAAGCCACCATGAGGACTCTCATCTTAAAGCATGGAGTATGGAGAGTGACCTAAAAGCGGCTCAAGTCTTTAAACACACTTTTTAAATTTAAATTATTTTATTAACTTACATTCCACTTATTACCCCCTTATCCCCCCCCCATAGTTCCTCATCCCATTCCTCCTCCCCTTTATCTCCAAGAGGGTGTTGTCTTCCCACCAAACCTCCCTGGAGCCTCAAGGCTTTCAAGGATTAAGCATTATCTTCTCCCACTGAGACCAGACCAGGCAAATCTCTGCTACATATATGCCAGGGGTCTTGGACCTGCCTGTGTATGTTACTGGCTGGTGGCTCAGTCTCTGGGAACTTCCTGGGGTCTGGGTTAGTTGAGACTTCTGGTCTTCCTATTAGGTCACTCTCCCTTTCAGCTTCTTCAATCCTTCCTGTAATTCAGCCATAGGGATCCCAGACTTCAGTGGTTGAGTGTATGCCTGTTCCAGTGACCTACTTCCTCCAACAAGGCCATGCCTTCTTAACCTGTCCAATCAGGCATGAAAAGCACATAAATAAATGCTCAAGATGATGGAAGAGATTTCATTTAAATCACCACAGAAGACTAACATATTTTAAATTCATTGTCTAACAAATACTCAGAACTTACTATATCAAATATAAATTTGAAAATATTGCATAATTTTTAATTTTGGGGAAAATTGCTTATATGTATGTGGATTATGTTAATTTCATGTTTTAATTTTAAAATATATTGTTTTCCTGTATTGCTCTTTATATGTTATGTATAATTTACTGAAATTGCTACTAAATGCCACACCTTATAATATTGATTGTAAGGATTTTTCTTAGGACAGACTAAAAGATATGTTTGAGTTGGTTATCAGGAAATTATACATTTAGCAATTTCATATTTTCCTATTTAGTAGGCCTTTTGTCATTATGATCTACTTTGCCTCTACTTATCTTTGTTCTCGGTAGTCCAAACAGACATTATCATGTCACCTCAAATTGCCTTTGTTTAATATTGGCAAAATGTGTATTTTCCTGTGTAAACACTTTTATTCATTGACTCCTCGAAGGCATTCAGATGTTGTGCTTAAGATTATCTGATTCTCCCCCCCCCCCCCCAAATATCAATTGGCTGTTGAGACACAGCATGCATCCTAGTTAGGAGCCCAGCATCTGGACTCATGCCTCACACCCAAATATTACTCTGAATCCTGTGAATCAAATAATCCAGAGCAACTGAAATAAGTCTATATGCTCATCTTTAGAAGCAGGATGCTATTATCCTAACACCATAGATGCACAGTGTGATGAACTAATCCATGAAAATGTCAAGAAGTATATGCCACAGAAATATTTCTGGCATGCCCTTTCTAAATATATACTATGATATTTGAATTTCTTTTTCTTAATCTAGTCCATACACTTGGCATAACTGGAGATTTTAGATAAGTTTCAGTTACCTACTGATATGTAATGCTCAGATTTGTTCACATAAATACCAACCATTGTTGTCTAGTATTATTTTCTCAGCTTACTGAGATCAACCAGGCAGGTCTTCTAGTCCATAGAATCATAAGTTCCATTTTCATTTTTACGTGTTCCACACATTCTAGATTCCATTTTGGTCGCTGTATGGGGACACATGCATACCCTAGCATGCGTGCCAAGGTCAGTGGACATATTTGTGGAGTCAGTTCTCTGCTTTCATTTTTATGTGCTTTCCAGGATTGAACTCAGAGTGTGGTTCTATGTAGCATCATTGACTCTACTGAAACTCTCCCACTGAGTTCTCATTATTGACATTCTCCCATCACTCCTTCCTACCTAGTGTCTCAGCTCTTGTCACCATCACTGTGTCTCAACCTCCACAGAAGTCCAATTCTTTAGATTCCACATATAAGAGGTATTTGCTGTGTATTAGCATTATCAACATCTTCATTTAAGAAATTTATGTTTAGATCTACTGTTTATTTTTAAATTATATAATTAGGTTGGGGTCGAGTTTGTGCAGTTCCATGCACATTATGCACAGTAAGTCCCATCAGATACATCCTTTGCCAATATGCTCTTCCATTCTGTATGTTATCTTCACACTCTACTTATTGACTCCATTATTTTAGTTGTGATTTGGTTGCATTTTAGTATTTAGAATTATTTTAGTTGATAGGATCCCATTTGGTTGTTTTGCTTTTCTTTCCTAAGTCTTTGAAGTTTTCTCTCAAAATTCCCTGTCCATTTCAGTCCTGAAGCATTTTGTATATAGCCAGGGCTTTCATAACTTTTAGCCTTCTATGTAAGTCTATAGTTCATTTTTTTCTGGTTATTTTTGTGACTAGTATAGCATCATTCTCCTTTGTGGAGATATACATTTTCAATCATTGTTTAATTGAGCTACTCTCCTTTCTTTTGTCCATGTTTTTCATGGCTTCAGCAAAAATTTTTGGCTATGGATGTGTAGATTTTCTTCTAGGCTCTTTATTCTCTCCCCTTCCTGTCTGCATGTAGATGTTATTCTGCTTGATTGCTTTGAAGTCAGGCACTGGAATGCTTTTTGCCTTGTCCTTCTTGCTATAAATTAGCTTAGATATTTAATGATTGTAGTTATATATAGTTCATGAATTCATTGAACATTTTATCTTTGAGAACTTTCACTATATCTCTAAAGTTATATATTGATATTGAATAGTAATATTTTATATTATAAATTGTAGATTATAAAATCAATTTTGGAAGCAATGGATAATATATTCAATAATGGGATCAAATGAAATATGATAGAAAATCAAGGCACACATACTATATAATAAGGCTTGAACTATATTGTGAGAAAATATTCATCTCTCACCCTTGTTCAGCAACCACTCTGTTGCCTAAATTGAAATGTGTTTTTTTCTTGTGCTGTACTGAAGGAATTTTAAAATGCATTTAATAAGTCTCTTTAGCAATTAATGTGTTCTGGGCGTTTTAGTAATTGTTCTTATGTGCACGGACTCAAAATACACTTGTTAACTCAAGCATAATCTGGAATACTTGAACAAATCAGAACTTTCTGAGTTCTTATGTGATAAACTGTTTCCCCGTGAATTGTATAACCATTGTTATTTGTACTCAAATGCATTATTTAGAGATGTGATATTTTCAAATAACAGAATAAAAATGATACTACAATGTATGTTCTCCAGCAATGTTGAGAAACTGCCATGCTCATTGGCTCTGCTACCAAGGATGTTTTCAAAGAGATGCCTCAGACTTACAGGCAAAGAGAATAATAGGGATCACAGGCAAAGAGCCCAGTGTGAAGCACAATTCCATAAGTTCCCTAGCTCCTTACAAAGGAGATTCCTTTGTAGGTGGCATTATCCCATCTCTCCCACACTCTCCTATTTCTGAGAAGAAGCTACCAGAAGCAATTATATGGAAGGCTAAAGGTATCCCCCTTTGGAGAGTGTTGTCTCTGACTGCAAAGTGTACCTTGTGACAGAGTCGTGGGACGACTTTCCCTGGGATGCAAACTATTCTGGGTATCCACCCACATCCTCATGAATATTTCAGATCTGGCTTTGGCACTGCTGGCTTGTCTATGTCCCAAACTATGAAATAATGCATAATGGATATTGCCCATGCCCCTCCCCAAACAAACACAGGATGCCTCTCTGATTTATTTATTTCTGGAATCCATGCCAGCCAGGGGAAAACACAGAGGACTGCACACTTCAGCAGTTCTCTGGGATTTTACAATCACATTTTATTAGTTTTTCTCTACTAAATCCCATGACATTGACCCAGCTGACACTCTTAATAGAAATAAGATTTCTAGATATTGTAACTTAAAGTGATGGTGAAAAGAAGTTTTAAACTATCAATTTCGAATTTCCAATTTCTGACTTTGATAGTAATAATTTTGGAAGAAGTGGTTATATTATCCCCAAATTAGTATATTTGTTTTCTCAGGTATAAGATGGGAAGAAGACAGTCCTAATCTTTCAGGGGGTTATGAGAAGGATAGCAACACATTATCAAACAGAAATACCAGCTGGAGAGTAAAGAGGTGGGGTTAGAGAACTGTTCATTTGAGTAGCTAATTCACCTGCTCAGTTTTTCAGTTCCTCTCCACAATGTGGGAAAGCAATATTCATCCACAGGAAGGATGCCTTTGAAACGGAACCCATTAGAATGGTCATGAGACTTAAAAGAAGGCTCATCTATAACAGACTCTCAGTAATTGTTAGTTCTCACTGAAGACACATACAGACATTCAGTATTGTAATTGTTTCGGGATCTCCAGTGGGTTATAAAGATGTAAGCTTCTGGATGACAAAGATGTTTCTATCCACAGCTCAGAATACTCTGACAGTGACAACTGAAAGCTCCTGGGCTTACAATGGAACTTTAAGCTTGAAGGATGAAAGGTCACCCATATTTTTCTCACTGCTCAGCAAAATGTTATTTTCACTCCTTTCTCAGGAAAGCCCTGTATGACTAGTGCGTTATGGGCTGTTTGTGGATTTGCTTGCAGCATCGTGACTTGCATTTTCTTCAAGGATTCTCTGACAGCTCTAGCCCATGTCTTCTTTCATAGCTCCCCTCATAAAGCAGTACTTTAGGGTGTATTCCCCCTTTTCTAGGACATCTGGATACAATCTTTTAATAATATCACATCTGTGATGAGCAGGGTAGAGCCTAAGATCCACTTGAGTTATGGAATTTGCATATTGACAGTCATGATTCAGAGTAAAATTTGCCTGTGGGCTCACTTACCCAAGCAACTGCATTCACTGTATGTCTTTCCCCTACAAGTCTTCTAAATTTTTAAGATATATTTACCTCAGGGTTTATGATCTTTCCAATTTTTTTTAGGAATCTGTATTTTGCATTGTGACCTATGAAGAAGTAGGGTGCATTGTTGTGCTCTGTTACTATTAAGTAGACTATTAGTAACCTGAACTTTAGTTTCATTGTATCTTTATTCATTTTCTGCCTTGTGTAAAATAAGCATTCACCAGTGTTTTTCTAGTTTCTACCTTCTTCCAAGGCACATTAGCTATAGGTTTAGAGGTGTAGTAGAATTCTCTCTCTGTCTCTCTGTCTCTCTGTCTCTCTGTCTCTCTGTCTCTCTGTCTCTGTCTCTCTCTCTCTCTCTCTCTCTCTCTGTGTGTGTGTGTGTGTGTGTGTGTGTGTGTGTGTGTGTGTGTGTGTATCCACTCACACCATGTCACTGTTACTTGAATGAGTAGGTATGCCTGGTTTTCTACATGTGCCATGGTTTCAGACTTGGGTCCTTATGCTTGTCCATCAATCATACTGACCTGCTGAGTTATCTTCTCATCACATCAACCATCTAAATGGTCCATGAAAGACTATCACACTTTCATGAATGGGTACTATTTTTATATGATCTTTACTGATCCTAAACACTTGGTCAGGAATGTTTATTGTCTTCTTTAGCTTCCTATGGTCATGTGAACTAGTATCTCTTTGAGACCTGGTAGATGGGAAAATGCATGCGAGGTTGAGGGTGTTAAGGGAACTATACCTTTATGTTTGCAGCTATGTCCACTGATGGTCAGAATGTTTTGCTGTTCTTAAAGCTGTTGAAGCTGTAGTTATATTTTTTTGGCCTTATATGAGCAGTTAAGAGAGTAGAGAACATTACCAGTTACCACACACAGGTATCAGTGAAAGGTCTGTAGCATCAAAGATCTCTATTTCATTACAATATATCTACTGTGTGAGTTTGACTTACATCATTGGCTTTTCAGGAAAATGGTTTCAAGGCTTACTCTAAAAAACTGATCTAGTCCACCATGACTTGAAAGAGAAAAGGGATCACCTTACATAACAGATGTGCTACCTATTTCATAACTATAAAAACATCTAACTATTCTCAATGCAAAGTCAATGGACTCCACCTGGAGTCACCATGTGCTAATCTCTATTTGCATTACATTGTCAGTTTGCTTTGCTGTGCTTAAGCTGTCAGTCACCTGAATTACTTCCTTCGAACTGACTGAAACAAGTAGACAATCTTCATTTGGCAGTATCTCTCTCTTTTCAACTCCAATGTATATAATGGATTAACCACAAAACAGGAATGAAGTATAATTAGCATGGTGAAAATTACAATAACAATAGGAATTTTATAATTATAGGATATGAAAGCTAGATGTCATCAGAATCCCCAACAGAGCTTAGAATGTATCCATCTACCTCTCATGTCAAAAACTGGTCAAGTCTGTAAGCCTAGCATAGTAGATGCTGAAACTAAAAAAATTGCTGAGAGGTGGATATCAGACTGGGGAGTCATAGAAAATAGTAGGTTTTCCAAAACAATGCAGACAGTGCCACACACACACACACACACACACACACAAACACACACACACACAAACACACACACACGAACACACACACACACATTCCTACTGAGTATTTGTCTGATCATTGTCACTGGAAGATGGTAGTCTTTATGGGGCTCATGCTTTTTAAAGGAGAGAGATATACACACAGCTATGACTAGATAAATCAAGGCAACAAAAGTTTTTAAATGGAACAATTTGAATTGCACCTAGAATAATGAGATGCCAATTATGTTTCCTATTAGTGTTTGTTGTTCCAAGTAAAACCAAACAAACAACCCTTTCCCCAAACCATCATCCACAAAACAGCAGAGAATGTCTGAGATGAAAAGAACATGGTCTTGTCAAGAAGACAGAAATGGGAACACTAATTCCATCACAGAGTATACAAAGCAGGCAATAGGCAGTATGGACAACACAGATCCGAGAGACCCAATTATGCATCTATGTGGTGACTGGGTGAGGATGTGGTGGAGAACGTGTGCAGAAAAGGATCCTGGTGAGTAGTCTCTGATAACATGTCCATAGGAGGTAGTATGGGGGAGATCAGTGTTCCTCTTATCTAATGAAGAAATTAAGCTTTAATAAAGAAAGGATTTCCAGTAACATGTTTTTGTATAAATCAAATTTCTATTCACATCCAGCCCTCTCTCATTGGGATTCTACTCATGTCCAAGCCCTATGCAATTGGCATTCTCCTCATGATTCAGCACAATCCCATATGCATTCAGTTCAGGTCTCAGCACTATCTCTTTGTGGCTCCCAGCACTATAACATTGGGTTTCTGCTCATATCCCAAAGTCCTCCGATTGAGGTTCTGCTCATGTTCCAGTGCTATCAGATTATCTTAGCCATTTGGATAGCTGCAGTGACTTCAGATCTATCCACTGTACTCCACTGCCCTTATTTACTTTTGTAGATCATTGAACAGGAAGGCACACAATTTTAGAGATGCAGAAAATACATGGACTGATTGCTATACTGCTCTGTCAATCTCAACTTGAATTTTATTTAGCTTTTACCCCAATATTGTTTCCTTTTTTATCCTTTTCATTTCAGAAGGATAATACTTTGATCTATATGCATACTAAATTCTTATTCCAATCCTGTTGTGATATTGTCCTTTTGTAAGGGCTCACATCCGTTACTACAATCTGAATATTACTCATACGGTGCCAAAGTTAGATGGTAAAAAATAATCATGGGTTGATCTATATAAATGAGTCCTTATTTTAAATCACAATCTCATTTACCAGATTTTGTTGAGATGTGTTGAATCAGAGCCCATATGATGCTGAAAAATATACAGCAACATGAAAAATAAGAGTCTCCTTTAAAATGTCCCATTAAAAACAATTAATTGGCTATTAGTTCTTGCACTAAAAAAGTAATGCAACTATTAATCTTCATGCTTAAGTCATGACAGGTGTGAGAAAAAGACCGGAACCACAGGGTAAATGTCTGGGGAAAAAAAGCTATCTTTCTGCATTTGCTTACACAAATTATACAGAATTAAATTTTAACTATTTTGTCTACCGCCTCCTACCTCAAGAAAATATTTTAGAATTATAGAAGGTGAAGAATACAGCTTAAAGCTCAACTCCTTGTATGATTCAATAACTTGGAAATATTAAATACAAGCTTTCTATTTTACAACCAACATCTAAAGGACATCTCAAGGTTATACAGCAATCTGGATGTTGCCAAGAGATGTGCAGGGTCTCAGATTGTTTGGGAAGCTAGCTGGTTTTCTCTAGAAAGTTTTATTTTCTGCAGAAGTCTAATCTCAGATTAGCAAAGTTCCATTAAGACAAAGATATTTAAGAACCTACCATTGAAATAATTGCTAACAAAATAGCTGTATCATTTCACAGACATGGCAAGAACACCATGATATTTCCATAAAAATATTAAGGAGAAATCATGAAGATTATCCCTATTAGATTTACCATGATCAGAAGATAAACAGCTCACTGACAAACTCCTCTGCTGTGCCATTATTTCTAAAGTTTCCATAAAGTAGGTATGAATAACTACTGCTTTAGGCTGACTGATGCATTATCAGACATCTCCTTGCACATAAACTGCAACATGAATTTCCTTTTGAAAAATGTCTCCCAAGAAATAAGCATTGGAAAAATAATTAGCTGACACATTAACCATGTTATTCTGTTAAGGTCTCCAGAATATCAAAGTCAATCAAAAGAGTGTTATCATTTGAGCACCATGAATTTGGTATGAAAACCCCAAATCAAGTTTTGTTAACAATAAATGCAGTCCAGTTTTACAGTAGGCTTTTATTTTTAAATATATATGACTTACTTCTGCACAGGAGAATCATATGCTGACATATTAATCATATTTCCTAAAAGAAAGCCTTTTATCATATTAGAAGAGTGTTTTATAACTCCCTATTGAATTTCTTCATTTCTCATATATTCAGGCTTTTCCACAACCCTGAGTGGAAGATAAAGGAAACATGAATACTCTGACAAACACAAAATGAAATAAGTTATAAAACTGTGGAGGAAGGCTCTGCTACAAGTAAGTGGAGAAGCAGAGACATAAACTGGACTTCAATCCCTTTGATAATTTCAATATGTCCACATGGAGGCCCCTAACTTAAACTTCAGTCCCAATGTACTGGATAAGAACTCAGGCTTTTCCTGGGCATAACAGCAAGGTATAATTGAAATTCTATCAGATGAAGACATCTTGGTTCTACTTCAAATTCAACTGTGGACAATTACAGTCACTAGTGACTGCTGATCCAGTAAATGACTAATGTCTCTCTGCAGATGTGTGGTAACTTCATCAGTAAGACTGTTGGGTTGATTCTTCTAGACTTCCTATATATGGTAACTGATTGCTAACACTATAGAACAGGATGCAGCTAAGTGAAGTTTTTAGTCAAGGAGGAAACCACCACTCTCTTTTTCCCAAGTTTTTGTTATTGAGATGGTTGGTACAAAAGTGAATGCTGCTTGCAGATATGAGTAGATATTAATACCTAAATTTTCCATCAAAGTGCTTATGGTAATTTTATTCTGTCAATGTTTCAGCCATACACACATGTTTTTTCTTGTGTTTGTTTGAAACAAATATTACATTTCAGCCTAAGCTGGTCTGTAATTAATGGAGATCCTCCTGCCTCTATCTCCTGTGTCTTAGAATTACAGGTGTGTACACCACACCCTGGTCTTTCTGCCTTTTGACACATTACTGGGACTAATAATAATATTAACCATAAGATAGACAATTATATATTGTTTCTTTCTCCACTTATCTTGACATGATTGAATAAAAATTGCACCTGGTCTGTAAACTATGTCTTCTAGTATTCAAGAAGATAATAAACTGAGACATTGAGTCACCTACTACTAAATGTAATCATATTTAAGAATGTAGGAATATATATATATATATATATATATATATATATATATATATATATATATATATATATACATACATATATTCTGGTTTGTAGCTAATTATTTTGGTTTTGAGAGCTTTTGTACTAAGAACGAACAATTAAGGAATTATCATAAAGTAAAATTAGAAAACCGTTGCTTTGAAAAATCAACTAATGGTATACATTGTGTGTTGTGAACATGAAAATGTTGCCCATACTGACAATTTGCGTAGATTTAGGAAGCTAGGATATAATATTAGGTATCCCCTAAGAAATCTAACATGAAAGACACATTCTATAACCCTACAATGGTTTTAACCAAGAAGACTTTTTTTCTTTCAGCTGGAGAAACAATTAATGATTTAGAGTTTGTATTCATCTCTACACACAACCCCTCCCAATTCTAAGGTGAAAAGATGATGCACTTGAAAGGAAACAAGCACAATTCCTATACGACTTCCTGGGCAGCCGTCCAAGCAAGGCTTCTCAGTGCACTCACAAGTAGGACAGAGAAGCAGCTTCCCCCAGGTGGTGTTCCCAGCAAGATGCCTTCATATTGCCAGAGGATCTCATCAACAAAAATAAGCTTGGTGAGATATATCACTGAAGTGGTTTGGAGTGATGGCACTCTAGAGGTGTTTGTTTAGACAGAATCAAAAGATCACATAGCTTGACAGCTACGATGAAGAGTGATGCTACTCTCAGATAACCCCTGCCCCTGCTAGTACAACCTTCCCAGATCCAGGATTTCCACTATCAGTGCATATTGTTTAGTATAGTACACATCAGTAAAACAAATTATGATGTTACATTGACTTATATTCTTCCTTTTATCTGAACTTTTGTGAAGTAGATTGAAGACCCATCTATTTTTTCTTTTAATATTATGGTCATCAAAATAGAAATCATAAAGTTTTGAATTCAGACTTACAACAACTAAAAGAGGCCTATGAAAATAAATATAATTCTGTTAGATTTTTCTTAAAAGATTTGGCTTAGGAGAAAAATCATTGCTTCTTTCATCTCATTCAAAAAATATTTATGATCATCTGCTGACTTATCACTAATTGTAAACTTCTGTGGACATCTTTTATTTTAGTTTTGAGATTGTACTTTAATTATAATATTTCTTCCATTCATTTCCTTCCTCTAGGATCTCCCATTTTCCCTTTCTTTATTCTCCTTCAAATTCATGCCCTGTTTTTCTTCAATGGTTATTGTAATGAGCATTATTGATTTTTAAATCGGCATGAGTGTATCCACTGGAAATACTGAGCACACATGCCCTACAATCAACTGAGACTGACATGAAGTACACATGTCACTTTAAAAGATGCTTATTTCTAAAATAGAGGAGAGTTGGAAACACAGTTAATTTACTGTATGAAGTAATAATGTTCAAATACTCTGGTAATTTCACAGGATGACACATCTTTCTGATAGACGATTGACATTCTGATAGCTTCAGCCAGTTTCACCTATGCCTAAGGTGGCTGGGACATGAGATATAATAACATTATTGATGCCATTATGTCTCAGATTTCAAAGCTTTATCTTTAAGTTTTCAAATGAAAATAAATAAAATAATGACTTTCTCAAAATCTTTGAACCTTTATAGACTTATTTACATCAATCATGAAAATCAATTCAACTCAAAGTTTGTCTTGCCTAAAATATGTGCAGGTATAATGATGGAGAAGAGACTGAGGGAACAGCCAACCATTGACTACCCTGACTTGAGACCCATCCCATATGGGAGAGCCAGCTCCTTACAATATTAATAATATTCGGCTATAATTGCAGACAGGAACCTAGCATTGCTGTCTCCTGCAGGGCTTCATATAGCAGCAGGTGAAGTCAGATGCAGAGATCCATAGCTAAATATCAGGCAGAGCTCAGGGAGTCTTGTGAAGAGTAGAAGACAGAAGTGAGCCAAGGACATTACAAGAGGACCCACAGAGTCAACTATCTCAGGATCCTGGAGGCTCACAGAGTCTGGGCCACCATCCAGGGAGCATGCAGAAGCTGGACCTAAACCTCCTATATATTTGCAGCATATATGCAACTTGGTCTTCATGTGGGTCCCCTAACAAGTGGAGTGGGAACTGTCTTGGTCTCTGATCATGCCATTGGATCCCTTCCACCTACCTGGATTGGCTGTTTGGGGCTCAATGGGAAAGGATGTGCCTAGTCTTGCTGGGACAAGATGCCCCAGTATGGGATGGTACATAAGCAGGGCTTCCCTTCCCTGAGGAGAAGGGGGAAGTATAATTGGGTGAGGATTTTGTCAGGGTAAGACTGGGAAGAACAGAAGAAGGGGGGCTGAATCAGGATGTAAAGCTAATTAATAATAATAATAATAATAATAATAATAATAATAATAATAACAATAACAACAACAATAATCTGTGGCCACTAGATGAGCAAAGTTGTTATATTTTAAAGGCCATTCAAATAAATGGAAAGGCATTCAATTCATCAAATTTTGAATAAAGATCTACAAGATAATAAAATAACAACGGTGTACTGTCTAGTTTTGTGTGTCAACTTGACACAAGCTGAACTTATCATGGAGAAAGGAGTTTCAGTTGAGAAAATGCCTCCATGAGATCCAGCAGTAAGGCATTTTCTCAATTAGTGATCAAGGGGGGAGGGCCCCTTGTGAGTGCTACCATCTGTGGGCTGGTAGTCTTGGGTTCTATAAGAAAGCAGGCTGAGCAAGACAGGAAAAGCAAGCCAGTGAGCAGCATTCCTCCATGGCCTCTGCATCAGCTGCTGCTCTTTGATCTGCTTGAGTTCCAGTCCTGACTTTCTTTCGTGATGAACAGCAATTGGAAGTGTAAGTCGAATAAACCCTTTCTTCTTCAACTTGCTTCTTGGTCATGATGTTTGTGTAGGAATAGAAACCCTGACTAAGACAAATGATAATCAGGAGATCAGATATATGCATGATGGAATAAGCTTTTTAGAGATGAACTTTCACTCACACACATACTCTCTCTTTCTCTCTCTCTCTCTCTCTCTCACCCACACACACACCCACCCACCCACACACACACACACACACACACTCACACACCCCCACACTCAAAGATACTGATACTCATGCACACACATAGTTTAGGTATCTGGGAAATAACTCTGCTAATTATATTAGATAATTTACTTAAAAAGTGTTCTAGAGGACATGCACACTAAATTATGATCACAGTTATCCGTATTCACCTCCTCCATCTCCTCATTATGTGTTTTCTGAACATGCCATCCTCTAAACTTTATGTCTTATTCTCTTTTTATAACAATTAAGTGCTTTCCATATGTTAATAGATAGGATAGCCTAGAGTTGAACTACCCATAGAGTAGAGGATTAAACTTGCTTGATCCCTCCTGCCGTTGGTCCCAGCTGTCATATGTATGTTTGTATTCATGTTTGTATTAGTCATGTTATAGCATGGAACAAAACATCATTTTATGCCTTTTATGTCTGTCCTCCTCTGCTTCAGAAATGTTGCCTGAACATTGGTGTAGTGAGGTTAATAAAAATGTCCCACTTAGGACTGATCACTCAATCCCTTCTCCAAAGCACTTTGATCAGTTATGCATCTCTAAACTGACTGCTTCCCACTGAGCAAAGAAGCATCCATGACCAAGTGTGATTCCAGCCCAGGTTTATGGGAATAAGCGTCAATATTTAGGAGACAGTTTGACAGCAGGAGCATTTAGCAAAATGGTACTGACCATGGACTTTTGACTAGAATTTCAATAACAGACATGAAATTAATTTGTTTATAGCATGACACAAATTTACACAGAAAGTGGGTAGCTGCCCCATAGCATGCTTTCCACTACTGAGCCAGTGCACACATCTTGCTTGGCACCTTGGGTATAGTAGCATGCAGGGTCCAGTTGTCCTAGAAATGTGATTATTATCTTCAAACACTGTGAAAACTAGTGTTTGAAGGAAGACTATTTTCAGGTGAATTGTGGGAGATGTTCTTTGTAGCCAGTGTGTCATATCATATAATTATAGTAAATAAAGAAGATCAAATGTAATAATCTGTGTTATTTTCCGGACCTCTGGGGCTTTGATGAGGTATCCCATGCCTATCAATCTGATTTCTGCTTAATAGCTACATCTCCTGGGAATAATATTGTCTGTTCATGAAACATACTTCAGTTCAGTTTTTAAAATTTTAAGTTTCATTTTGAAAATATTTTATGAACTACTGGGTTTTCATAAGACCTATTTGTAGATCTTTAGTTTTAGTTAACTTACCCCCACCCCTCAGTAGCCTCTCTATTCACTTTTATCTATAATCTACTACTCCCCCTCCCTTAACACTCCCAAAGACTCATTCTTTCCTGGATCCTATTTGTGCTTCAGGTAAAACGCACAAGAAGTAAAAGATTTGTAGCTAGGACCAGCAAATGAGAACACACAATGTTTGACTTTCTATGCATAGTTATTTTACCTGGTATGATTTTTCACTATTATTTTATTTTGTTTTAGAGATGATCAGCCTTATATGTGTGCATACATACCATATTTTTCTGTTCTATTCACCTGTTGATTGTTATCTAGGCTGACTCCATCCCATAACTAAAGTGAATAGAAAGACTTTGAACATGGATGTGCAAGCATGATATAAAGACCATTGGGTATATGTCTAGGAATGGTATAGCTGCCCATGTGATAGTCTTGTTTATAGCTTTTGAAGAACTTCCACACTGATTTACACAGTGACTACACTAGTTTACACTCTCACAAAATCCGTCACGGAACTTGTTGTCATTTGTATTTTCAAAAATAACCATTCTGAATGGGTTAATATGGCATTTTAAAGTGATTTTAATCTACATCCTTTTGATGGCTTTGGATGTTGAGCACTATTTTAATGTTCCCTCTTCATTGGTACTTCTCTTTTGAGAATTTTCTGTTCAGCTACATAGTCATTTTTAATTAGACATTTAGTAATTTTAGTCCTCTCTATATGCTAGATATCAATATTCTGTTGGATGAATAGCTGGCAAAGATTTTGTCCCATTCTTCAGGCTGCCCATTCACTTCCTGTAAGAATATTTTTAGTTTCTTGAGGTCCTGTTTGTTAGTTTTTTGTTAAAACTTATGTTCCCATTGTATTGCATTGTTATGAAAGTTTTTACCCTTTTTTGTCAGAGGATATGTGATCTCATTATTTTTTCTTCAGCAGTTTCCAGGTTGTCTGGACTTTATGTTGGGGTCCTTTAGTGACTCTGGATATATTTGGTAGTTGTTTTTTGCATGACTGTGAAAATTCCTCTGCAATTTATTTAGAAATGTATTTCATTTGTAAATCATTGTTAGTAGGATGCTCATTTTATATCATTATTTTCCCCAAACCATTAGCATGGGAAGTCCTTCTACCTTTTAAAAGCTTTCTCAAATACGGCTTTATCACTGAGGAGTCTATGCGTACTCTGGGCATGCTCTATTGATCTCCTACATTTTTTCTCTTATAACCATATGGACTCTTATAACCATATTAAAATAGTCTTTTGATTATCTCCAACTTGCTTCCTAAAAGTAGTTGAATGGAGTATTTAGGGGAATTGAAAATAACCCACCAAGTTTTAATAGACTAGAAAGAATCACATTTGTCCTAAAATAGGTGTTTTTCTTTTCTTTTTTTTTTTTACAAATCCAAATTTTATAACATTTTTATAATGAATTTCTTTATTACTTGTTTTTAGATTTATTATCACTGTTCCACAAGCATACTAAATAAAATTCTGGCTTGTGTGTTGGTAGGTGTCAAGTTTATCAGTGAAGACATATTGTGCCCATTTTCAATTGTTTAATTCTAGCTCGTGGTATGGATCAGAGTCTAGACAAAAGCACAGCGCCCAGGTAAACAGAGGCCAATCTTCTCTAGATCAGTTGACACGTATGTTTTACAAAAACTTTAGGAGTGAACTAGTGACACAGATAGGAGATCTTTCAAAAATCATCTAGAATCCAGAAGAACAGGATCCTTATCATTCTAAGGAGAAGTCTTAAAAAGACACATATTTGTGGGTTTACATAAGGAAACAAAGGAGACCAATTTAATATATCTTCAGGTTTTTGTATCCAGTTTTTGTACAATAAAATAAAACACAGAGCTCACAGAGGAGAGATAAAAAAAAAAAAAAAAAAAAAAAAACCAGCACCACCAATAACAAAAACAATCTGAGACAATAGACTGAGATAGGAAGGCATCTTGCTGAACAGCAGAAAGATGGTTAAAACCCCAAGAGATGAGAAAGTGTGAAGAAGCAGAAATGGTTAACACAGAAGGGTATCAAAGCCTTAAATCTCACCTGGCTAGAAGAGCGTCATAGATGTTGTCCAACTATTCACACAAGTCTGAACCATACTGATTAAAACTAACTCACAAACTTTGGAGAATACAATTAAGAGACAATTTTCTGGCAATTAAATGAAAAAGATCTACATATATTTCTAACTCAGTGGACCACAAAACCTTGACAATCATCATCACTTTTGCCTGAAACACTCTTCTTCTCGTTTTACTCTTGATATGTTGATGGGTGGAGTCCTACTGATTTTTCATAGTGCTATACACATGTCACAAATATCCTAGAAACCACAGCTGAACACTAGAGTAGGCCAGTTATCATTTTATACATTCACATGATGTATATTTAAAAGAATCTTATTCATCAGAATAAACTGAAACTAATGTAACAATCAGGAAACTTGTTCATTTCCTTCCTTCTTTCCTTCCTTTCTTTTCTTTTTTCTTTTTTTTTTTTCAGATCTATTCACAAAATGTATACTAGTGTGTGGCATCAAAGAGATATTTTTACACAAAACTGGATGCACTAAATCTAATAAAAGAGAAAGTAGGAAATAGCCTCACATGAATTGGTATAAAACAACTTCATTAACAGAACACCAACAACTCAGGCACTAATATCAATAATCAATTAATGGGACATTGTGAAACTGAAAAGACTCTATCAGGCAAAGAACACTGTCAATAGGATAAACCAGCAGCCTCCAGAATGGGAAAATATCTTAACTAACTCTACATCAGACAGAAGGTCAATATCCAAAATATATAAAGAACTCAAGAAATTAGACACCAGCAAGCTAAATAACCCAATTAAGAAATGGCATACAGAGCTAGACAGAGAAATCATAACAGAGGAATTTCTAATGGAGGAGAAGCATCTCAAAAATGTTCAACATTCTTAGTCATCAGGGAAATGCAAATCAAGATGGCTCTGACATTCTATCTTAAACCCTTCAGAATGGCTAAGATCAAAAACTCAAGTTAGAGCACATGCTTGTGAGGAAGTGGAGCAAGGGGAACACTCCTTCATTGTTGGTGGGAGTGCAAACTTGTACTTTTGGAAATCAGTTTGGAGATTTCTCAGAAAATTAAGAATAGTTCTACCTCAAGACCCACCTATACTGCTCCTGAACATAAACCCAAAAGATGCCCCATCATTGCACAAGCATACTTGCTGCATCCCCTGTTCATAGCAGCTTAATTCTTAATAGCCAGTAACTTAAAACAACCAAATGTATACCTCAACTAAAGTATGGATAAAGAAAACATGGTACATTTACACAATGGGACACTACACAATTATTATAACAAAGATATCAGGCAATTTGCAGGCAAATCAATGGAACAAGAAAATACTATGAGTGAGGTAACCCAGATGCAGGAAGACAGTTATGGTATTCACTCATTTATAACTGGACATTAGTTATAAAGTACAGTAAAACCATGCTGCAATCTACACACCCAAAGAGGCTAAGTAACAAGGAGGGCCCAAGGGAAGATGCTTGAATCTCATTCAGAAGGGAAAATAGACACTGGAGGTGGATGGAGGGAGAGAACTGGGCAGAAGAGGGGCTGGGGAGAGGAAGAGGGATGGGGAGTCCTTTCTCACTCCTACCCCACCAGAATCCATCAACTGTGAAGAGCTACATTTCTGCATACTTATCGCAATTTTTAAGAGTTCTCTTCAATGGTTTCCTTCCTACAATGTTTCTCTTGGTGGA
Organism: Uromys caudimaculatus; assembly: GCA_028551405.1. Taxonomy (NCBI): domain Eukaryota; kingdom Metazoa; phylum Chordata; class Mammalia; order Rodentia; family Muridae; genus Uromys; species Uromys caudimaculatus. The sequence goes on from CM052713.1 coordinate 19,919,673, forward strand.
TGTAGAGGTGGGAGAGAGAGTTTGTCACAGAAGTCCATTATGTCTCTCATTCTCAACTGGGAGTCTGCAGTCATTGACACTACTGCAAAAAGAAGCTTTCTCACACTTTGTAGTCAACAGGAACAGGGATTCTGGAATTCCAGATGGGTGTTGGCAGTAACACGGTCTGTGGACATCAACACCCACTTCAGCTTCCCCTCACCCCACACCACCTGCCACATCCCTGGCACAGTAGGGTCACAGATATGGAAATGGCTCTCAACAGCCACATACACCACAGAATAAACCACTAAAATCCCATGCCTTTCACTAGTAAGGGCCACAGACATCAACATGGCCTCTGGCTACATCAAAATCATGGAAAACAACCTGTCACTCTGAGGCAACACAGACCATGCATGTCAAAATTTTCACATTGCACTAAAGATTTTTTTGGACTAATTAAAATTTTAATTGGAGATAATACCTATAATTTGAGCACTTGAGGGGCTGAGACAGGAACACAGCCAGATTCAGGCAAACCTGGCCTTGATACTGAAATTTGTCTGACAATGAGATTTTTAGAGTTGGGAAAGTAACTTGTTAGTGAATTGCTCAACTCAGCATGTGCAAGGGCTGAGCCTAAGAACTGGCTTTAATCCCTTCAAACGACACCCCATGTGGGTCACAATCACTTTTGAGGGTAGAATGACCTTTTCATAGAGGTTGCCTAGACCATCAGTAAGCTCAGATTTTTCTCTTATGGTTCAGAAGAGTCACAAAATTAAAGTTATAACATAGCAACAAAAGTAGTTTTATGGTTGGGGATCACCACAACATGAGGACCTGCATTAAAAGTTCGCAGCATTAGGAAGGTTGAAGATCAGTGGTCTAGGAGTAGATGTCCTTGGGGTTAGGAGGAGGGCATCCCTAAGAAATGCCTGGAGATAAAACTGCAACTGCATGCCACACAAGAGTGGAATAAATTATAAGGATGTCTTATAAATAAAGTGCAATGCATAGTGCCAATTAGCCAGAACTGAACATGATACAAATCAGATTCTGTGCTGAGGGACATAGGCATGTATGAATATTAGAGAATATTTTCCAAAAGTGTATAAAATGAAAAAATTCTTTTTTTCTTTCTTTCTTTCTTTCTTTCTTTCTTTCTTTCTTTCTTTCTTTCTTTCTTTCTTTCTTTCTTTCTTTCTTTCTTTCTTTTTAAGAAAAGAAGTTCTGTAGCTCAGTTCATAGAACACTTACTTAGCATGTCCAACAGCCTGGCTTTGATCCTCAGCACTGAAAAGGTTTTTTGGTGTGGTGGCACATGACTATGCTCCCAGCACTTGGGACATGGAAGCAGGGGACAAAGTCAGCCTCTGTTAAATAGCAAGTATAAAACAGCCAGGCTTCAAGATACTTCATGCTAATAAGAATATAAATAAAATAAATCTGAAAAGCTATATTTAGGTTTGATGAAAATTAACAAACTAATTTTGAACATTATTTTTTGAAATGAAAACCCTCGTTAAAATCAAAGCAGAAGACTTGTTTCTTTAACATCAGGCAATGCTGATCAAAACATAAAACTTCAAGGGTAATGGTGGAAAAATAGCTGTATCAAATATCCTTGGGCAAGTCACTTAGCTACACGATGATTTTTATTTTAAGTAAAGCATGTAGGTAAAAGCTTCGACTTTCTTTTTTTTTTTTTTTCTTTTTTTTTTCTTGATACTTTATTTACATTTCCGATGTTTCCCCTTTTCTTGGTCTCCTCTTTGGAAACCCCGTATCCCCTCCCCCTCCCCGCCTCTGTGACTTTCAACAACATGAAATGACACAATGATGTATCAATGTTGAAAATAATTATTATCACTCTTGACTTTCATATTCTGTGACAAGGTTCTATTTGATCAAGGAGACATAAAGACTGTCTTAAATATGTATTGGCTTAGAGATTAGGTTCAGTTTCTTTTCCCCTTCTTCCTTCCTCAACAAGGTTGGAATTACACTCAATATAACTGCTAAAGGTGTGGGCACAGGGTGTGAGCTGCACTCATTTGTGAATGTAACGGGAGGTATTCAGACTACAGTGGGGAAATATATTGGCTTGGGAACTTGTCATTAGCAGAATCTTCTTTGCTGTTGATGACCTCATGGGTATTTGGCTAGGTTTAGAGCACAAGGCTTGAATTTCTTTCTATGAGTGGAGCTTAAGTACAAACAGGTGGCTCACGCTTACTAACAAAATATAGATGTTACTGTTGCAACCTTGGGTATGTCTTCCCATGCTGCTTATTCTTCTGGTTCATAGGCTTTCTGCTGGGTAGGACTTTTAATTGCTTTTATTCTTAACAGCTTGTACAGCTTTGAATGCTATTAGAGCTAGTCCATAAAGAAGACAGTTCGACATCAGTCTGAGTTAATTCCTACAAGTCCTGTTTCTAATCTGGGTAGTGTCTTCAGAAATAGAGGTTTATCTTCAAATTCCAGAGGCAGCAAGGGCAGCAGCAACTGCCTATATTATTTCCTGAGTCTGTTATCTTGACTGACCAACAAGTGGAATGGTGGTTTTCATGCTTGCCATTGGAGTTTTTGCTATATGTTTGGTGGCTCTTAGGGCAGCTTAATCTTCAAGTGGCACAACTGCACACACACACACACACACACACACACACACACACACACACACAACTTTAAAATAAACATAAACTAATATCTCTATAGAGGTTTTACATATGCCTAGAGTTATTTATCCCATTTATTTTCCTCCCCTTTTCTTATTTAGCAATTTAATACCTCCTCCCCATCTTTTACTCTTTTCCCTTCATACCATATATGCTCTATTGCTCCCCCTTGCTACCACTGTTTCTCTCCTCCACCATGGCCTATTTTTATTGCCCTGGTGTCTTTGCTTAATCTACATTATATATTGTACCTGCAAATAAAAATTGAGAGCTAGGATCTGCACAGCCCAAGGAGTGGTCAAGTCAGGTGATCTGGTAGACCTAAGTTTAGAATTTTGGGAATGCTCCACAGTGGTTGTGTCAGTTTCCAGTCTCGTAAGCAGCTACTGAATGTCTCAGTTCCTCTATCCACACTTTGTCATCAGCCCTAGTTGATAATTGTTCTATTGATATTGGCCATTCTGACTAGAGTGCAGTGTAATTTCAAAGTAGATTTAATTTGCGTTTCCCTGATTCCTATGAGTGTTTAATATTTAACCATAAGTATTTTTAAGCATGTTTGTTTCTTCTGATGAAAAGTCTGTCTTTAGCATATTTTCAATGCTATCATGTTTCCTTGACTACTTGTAATTTTTTATTTATTCTGGATATTAATCATCTATTAGATATATCACTGGCAATATTTTTCTCTGATTCTGTAATCTTTTTCTTTTCTCAATCAATTGTTTCATTTTATGTGTTGAAGCTTTGCAGTTTTATGAAGTCTTATTTTTCAGCTGTTGGCTTTAACTGCTGGACAAAATGGAATCTTATTCAGAAAGTTATTTCTTACCTGTGTCTTGTCAAACACTACCTATATTTTCTACTGGAAGTTTCCAGCTTTTATGTTTTACATTGAAGTGTATTTTTTGTTTTTGTTTGTTTGTTTGTTTGGTCTTTGTTCAGTTTGAAGTGGATTTTTGGGCAGAGTAAAAAATACAGGGCTCATTTTATTATTCTGCTTGCAGACATTTGTTTTTCCAGTATCATTTGTTGAAGATGTTGTTTTTTCTTCAGTGTATATTTTTGGCATCTTTGTCAAATGAATCTTACACAGCTTTTATTACTTATACTCATGTTTGGGTCATCTAATTTGCCAGTATTATTTTTTTGTTCCAATACCATGCTAATCTTATTACTCTAGCTTGTAATACATCTTGAAATCTGGTGTAATCTTTCCAGGATTACATTGCATGAGCTGTTTGCTTTGCTCATGATTGATTTGGCCCTCTAGGATCCTTTATAGTTTTACATGAACTTTGTGATTTTTTTTACTTACTTAAATAATGCTACATAGAGTTTTATTGAGATTGTAGTGCTTCTCTAAATTGCCTTTGGTAGGATCCTAATTTTCTCAGTATTAATTCTATGAGCATGGAGTTCTTTCCATCTTCAGAGTCTCCCCTAATCTTTCCTCACAAAATTAAAGGTTTTATTATAGATATCTTAAAATTCCATAGTTAAGTTTATTCCCAGATATTTTTTAGAAGCTTTTGTGTATAGGAGAGTATCCGTGATCTCTTTTGAGCAGTTTTTATTGGTTTACAGAATGTTTTTGTGAATATCCCATCACTTTGTTGATTGTTCTGAACATTTCAGATGGTTTCTGGTGGAATTTCTGACATCTTTTATATAATGCATCATCTATAAACGGGTAGTTTGAATTCATAATTTCCCATTTGTATTTCATTAATTTCCTTCATTAGTCTTATTGTTATAGCTAGTGCTTCAAGCACTAAATTGGATACTAGGGAGGTTATTGGAAAGTCCTGATCCATTGTGTTTTGACAAAATTGCTTGAAATTTATTCCATTTCGAATTATATTGAGTGTGGAAATTTTTTTACATATACTATTTATTATGTTGAATTATTTTCACTCCAGTTCTACTTTCTGTATAAAGCTTTTATCATGAAGCCACACTGGATTTTCTTAATGCCATTTTCTTTATCTATTGAGATGATCATGTAATTTTTTTATTTAAAAGCATTGAAATGGGTTATTAAATTTACTGACATATAATTTTTGCTTATCCAGGATACTGTTAGGAGTGCCTCACCTATAACTAAAGAACTACAATCAATATATGGCTGCCATGAGAGTGATAATAATTATTCTTTAGGTTAAAGCCCCTGTTGAATTATCCAAACCCAAGTTATCTGTCCTCAGCACATACATATATGAGCAACACTAAGTGGGCTGAGAGGATTGTATTTATTTGTACATATTCATGTTTGTAAATAATGGAGAAAGAGGTCATGAAGTTGTGAGAAATTTGGGGGTGACACTAGAGTGTCCGGCGCGCTGTTTGGTCTCGCCAGCAAGAACCCACGTGGACACACGGATCCTTCTGCAGCAATGCGTTTATTGCATGATGAAAAGAGGAAAGACCCCGGGGCCCCAGAATGGCGCTGTTATATAGCCCCGAGGCAGCG
>CM052713.1:19925311-19964421 GCA_028551405.1 Uromys caudimaculatus
TTGTGGAGGAAGATGGGAGAGAAGCTCACGGACAGACATACCTCTCAGAGCTTGCCTCTGGTCCTGCAGTTCTGAATCCACTCCGCAGAAGCGGAGGGTCTCCTCGGCGCCGGCGATGATGAAGTCGCTACGTTCCCGGGTTTCGGCACTAGAGGTGTTTGGTGAAAGAAGGAGATAGAAGTAATATAAACTCTGTACTATTGTATTGAAATTCTCAAAAAGTAATAATGAAATAAATGTTTCAAAGATAGACCTGTGTATTCATGACAGAGACTCTGATTGCAATGGTGAATAGCCATGCAGAGCTTAGAGCTACAGTTACTAAATTAATTTACAAAAGATCATACACTCTCATAGGAAAAGGTGGGTGATGAATATGGAGAAATGAATATTGTAATTAATTATTAAAATAAATTAGGCAATACTAAAATGATTCCTATCTGATACCAATAGTATTTGTTCTTATCTTGCAAATGTATTGTTAATTGTTAGTCATTTGTCCATACATTTTCATATCTTAATCTATTTTGTAAAATGAATCATTTACATAATATAAAAGTTGGAATGTGTCACATTCAACATATCAGAGAAGACAAGGAAAAAGAAGAAAGTGGTAGAAAAGAATAAGAATACAGTACCAAACCGGGGCAGGGGGAGCAAAGTGTCATAAATAAAAGATGAATGTTTCAATTCAAAAGCTAAGGGAAAATTAAATTACTCCTAAAGTAAAACAAAGAGTCTCTAATTGGATTAAAATTATTTGCTGTGTACATGAGTCACTCTGTAATTAATTTGATGAATATGAAAAGCCAAAATTAAGTGTTATGATTTCAGAACAAGCAGAACACTCATAACACAACACAAATAACAGAAAGAAGAAGACTACAGAGCAAAAGTAGCCAAGCTCTGCCACTGCAGTCCAGGATGGCCTTTAACTTACTACCTTTATGCTTCAGTCTCTGGAATACCTGGTGTTAGGGACAAGGATCAGCTCTAACATTACACATTCTGATTTCCACAGTGTTCAAGTTTCTGCTTTGACTCAGAGGCTACATGCTCTCTCATCTCCAGGCCTTTGTATTTTAGGGCACCATCCTTTACTTGCCTTTACTAGTAATTTTTTACAAGTACGATATCCCCTGTAACTGACTTTAGTAAATATTTAAGTCACTCTATAACTATAGATACTTAACAACCATATAACTACTTCTTGCATTTTTCCAAAATATGCTAGGTCTTCACATTGAGTGTAGAGATTTGAATGAGAATGCACCTTTGCATAGGACAATATAGTAGAGTGCTTGGTCCTCAGTTGTTAGAACTATTTGGGAAGAACTATTTGGGAGTGGTGGCCTTATTGGAGGAGTTTGACCATGGGGCATGCTTTGAGCTTTCAAAAGCCCATACCATCCTAGTTGCCCCCTTGCTTCATGCTTATAGATCAAAATGTAAGCTCTCAGCTACTATTTCAGAATCATGCCTACTTGCATGCTGCCATGTTGCCTACCATGAAGGTCATGGGTTATAACATTCTGGAACCATGAGCTCTAAATGAAATATTTTCTTTTACAAGTTGCCTTGGTCTCATCACAGCAATAGAAAAGTAATTAAGACATTAGGGAATTCAGTACCAATCATCTGGAGACTTTTGGGTATTATAGAGATAATCACGTCATTCTTAGAGTACTGCCAGTTCCTACTACTGTATTTGCATATTAGATTATAGAAGTTTAGCAACTTAATATTATTGCCACAAAAAAAGTAGTACATTCTAGCAGGAGAGAATAATTGACTTTTTGTCTGTTCTCTAATGTATAGGACCATAATAGAAAAGACTTTCAGAAAAGGCATAGTTCAAAGTCATGAATCATCTGGAAATCATCTGGAAACACCTTCATTCAGGTGGCTATTGGCTGGGACATTAGCTAGGTTGTCCATCAGTGCACATAAATAAACATGATATTTCCACAGGGATTGTTTTCCAACCTGGACATCTCAGATATATGGTTTCTTACATGGCAAAGCAGAAGTGTCCAGGTTATCCTAACCAATACATCTGAATATCCAGCATCTCTTGATAGTCCAGGAAAAGCCAAACTATCATTTGTCAATTTTGTTATTAGAAGTAAGTCATAACCTCGTAGATTCAGGTGAAGGAACACCTCTTAAACTCTTTCATAAATAAAATAATTTGTAACATTAAAAATTATATTTCAGTGCCATTAAAAGTGTACAGACTCTTAAATAAGTCTGTAAAAATGTCTCCAAATGATGGGAAATAGCTATGTTTTCAGAATTACTTATGTAAAACATGTTCCTTCTCCTGATTTTGATAAGCAGAATACAAAGAGGGTCACTAATGGCATGTATACACTTGTATAACTTTGTACTTTGGATTGAGGGAAGGGCTTATGTCTTAGTACTAATCAGCACTGTATGGCAAAGATGAAGGGCTTTGTAGATATAATTAAAGCCCACTTTCAAATATTTTAAAAAGGTAAATCAAAGAGGATAATATCTTGGGTAATCTTGACACAGCTATGGATTTTCAATAAGAAAGTCATGAGGTCAGAAGAATTTTCATCTTGCCTGGGAGAAGAAGCAAGTATTAATAAGCTCTGTAGATATAATGAAATTAGTTCAACTAACCATTTGGGTGTGTTTAGAAGCAGGTTTATGTCTGTCTTCATATGAGAAAACAGCTCAGATAAAACCTGACATCACCCTTGTGAAATCTTAAGTAAAGGCCCTTGTTAAGTAGTGCCTATACTCCTGACCTAAAAACCTCAGAGATAATCAATATTTGCTGATATGAGTTACTAGAGGAAACTTGCTGGAGTCATAGAATCTACCGTGATGACGTCAGTGTCCCTGGTCATATCTTATTTCATACTTTTCCACAGGAAGTAGAGGTTATCAGTAGAAAATGGTTATTTCACATAATACATAAAAGTTACCTCTTTGTTTCTCTTTTCTTCCCTACACCTAGTGCTGGAAAATCAAACTAAGGATCCATGCATGCAGAAATGATCCCATTGTATTAGAATATAGTTTTTTAATTGATTGTTTCTGAGATTATAAAAGAATATAATTTCACCTTCATTTTCTCTCTTCAAACAATACTAGATAGTTCTTATAATTTTGCAATTCCTCAACCCTACAAAAAATTACTAGCAAACAAAAAAGTGCTGAGAGAGGAGATATAGTCTTCCATAAGGAATAGCACACCAATTGCTAGTCCAATACAAAGTTGCCAACACTGAAGACTGAAGACTTTCATACAAATAACATTATTCAGACTGAGAAGGTTATCATTAAGTATTTTGGGATATATATATATATATATATATATATATATATATATATATGTGTGTGTGTGTGTGTGTGTGTGTGTGTGAGAGAGAGAGAGAGAGAGAGAGAGAGAGAGAGAGAGAGAGAGAGAGAGAGAGGGGAGAGAGAGGGAGAGAGGGGAGAGAGAGGGAGAGAGTATACCTAGAGTTTTCAGATTGCAAAGACTAGTTGGATGCAAATCCATTGATAAAGAAGAAAGCTCAGAAGAAACTTTGAAGCATCACAATACCATGGAGGCAAACATTGGAATTCTGCCTCTATCAAAGTAGAGATCTTTGGTCAAAAGCTACGTTCTCTCACGACCCCTGCTTTTTCTCTGTATTAAAGAAATAAAAAGACATGTTTCTGTTCTTTAAAATATTTTTTGTTATTGGAGAAATAATTTTCTGTGTTGGAGAAGGTTGCTATGGCGTATATACCTTGTAGGGAGTAAGAAGAGGCAAGTGGATTTTAGACCCAATCACTTACTGATACATAGAAGTCATCAGATAGATCAATATATAAAGTGGGCATTAATATATTCAAGAAAATAGATTGTGAAATAGAAAGTCTTACTCAAAAATTGAAGTTATCACAATAAAATATGAATTAAATATATTGAATATAGGAATTCAATCATAAAATTTCATTGAATAATTACTAATGTAGACCAGCATTGTTTAAATGTCACATATTTCAAACACATGAGTGTGTGTTATTTGCAAAGGGGCTGTATCAAAGTAAACAATTGTGTTTTAAAAATTATTTAATTATATATTGATTGCATAGTAAATGATACTAATTAACTTTATCTGTTTCCTATTTACATTTTTATTAGTAAAGTTTGCTCTTCAGTTTTTCATATATGTGTACTATGTATTTTGGACTCTTCTTCCCATTTTTTTCAGCCTCTATCAGCTCCTCCTTCTTTCTTTGGGTCTCTTTTCTTTCTATAGTAGGTTTTATTTTGCTTAGTGTCCCACAGAGTTTAATTAGGGCTATTTGGATGATCCTGAGTTTGGAACTTACCGTCAAAGTCTGATAAGTCGGCCAGTGGGTATATGACTTCATTCTCCTTCCTAGCATTTCTCTGTTTGCAATACATGAATGGTAAGTAATAGGGCCCTTGTGGCACTTCTGCCTCCATGGCTGTTAGGATGGCTGGCATCTATAGATCCAGTGCCAGTATGCATAACTGCAGTGAGGGTATAGTTCCTACATTCCTGTCCTGCTTAGAAGATGGTATCCCACACCTTTTCTCTTTATCCTCTAAGTTTGGTGTTCTTTCTGTACCACCTCCCTCAATGTTTCCAGAGCCTTGAAGGGCATATTACAATTTTTTTTTCAGGGCAGATTCCAAAGCTGACATTTATTCTCAGCATCTTGTGTAGGCAAGAAGAGTCTTTGCCTTTGTCTTTGATCACTACAATAAAAAACTTCCCTTTCTAAGGCTGAGAGCAACCTTTGTCTGAGAATATAAATAGAAATTGGGATGATCTGATGCTGTATCAGTTCAGATAATTGTAAGAATAGCATTTTCTGAAAGTACCTCTTGACATTGGAAACCAAAGGTTTCTTGACCATGCAGCTAAGTTAATAATGTGCCTTGAGATCATTTAAAACAAGGTGCCCAGTTTCCCTATTGTATACTAAGCCTCTTTAAGCATGATATGTCTTTAAAAAAAACCAATGTAACCAACAAAAGTCCTCTTTCAGGGCCAGACAGATATCAGAAACACACAATAGACTACCAATAAGCCACAGACCATAGACCATAAGCTGAAGACAAAAGGAAAGAAGAGGATACTCAAGCTTGGGTTGGCTCTTGCTGTAAACTACTCTAAGAGGAAAAGCTCATTTTGTTTTATAATATGGGTAATGACTGACTAACCAGATGTCTGAGCAATTTCCCAAGGCTTTAGAGTCTTATGATTATTCCAGTCATGGGTTTTTGTCTATTTACAATAAAGAAAATTTTAATGAACCCTCCCTTGGTCACTTCTCTCCATCTCCCAGTACCTGCCTGTCCCTATACCTCTTCTATTCTCCTTCCCTTTCCTGGGGATTTAACCAAAAGTCAATGGTTAAGTTATTATCATATGTTATTATCATAGTATAACATAATAGTTAAAGATTATGTTCAGCACATAATCTACTACTGAAAAAGATCCTACATTTCTATTTGGAATGACTATTTAGAAAGGAAAATTCTGAGAAAACTATGATGATGAATGCAGAAAGAAATAAATGAAAACAGATCAAAGTATAAGATATATTGGGAGCAGAAAATAAGCATGGAAATATATGTAATTCAATATCCCAGTAGAAATAAGGAGAAAGAAATAGTGCCAAAATTTTGCATGAATGAATAATGGGTAAGAATTTTCAGACCTACTTTAAATAAATTACAGAATCAAAAGTTATAATAGATTGTGAAAAGAAAATAAATATCTGGGTACATCATCGTAAAATTTTTGATAATTAATTATAAGAAAAATTCTTAAAAGCATCTAGAATAAAATACTTTGAAAGAAATCAGAACAGGCCTAAGATTTGATTTGATTCTCATCAGAAACATCAGACTCAGAAACAATGGAGTGAAGTCTTTGGTGAAAGAGTAACTATAAGCCTCATATCTTTATAGAGCAACATGTACTTGAGAAATCAAAACAAAATAATTTAAATCCAAGGAAAATTTAAAAAGATGTGAAACAAAAAACAAAAGACATGCCTAGACACATAACTAAGAGAACATTTCCATGGACCAGCTACATTAAAATAAATGCCAAAGTGCTCAGTTCTTGCTAGGAAATTACCCAGAATGCATCTCAGAAAATAGTCAGTTTCAAAGAACAATGTAAATGTAAATAATAATAATAATAATAATAATAATAATAATATAAATTAAAAATAAAAGCACAAAACTAAGTATTTAAAAGTGTGTTTTTTAATAATTGAATGTAGCCTTTCTGGTTTGCACCTCCATCAGGGCAGATCTGTGTGTCTGCCCCTCTCAACACTTCACAGTTTGCAGGTCTCTGAGGATATCTGCTGCAGCCAGGGCTGCAACTCTCCCAGGATATCTGTTGCAAGCCAGGAACACAGGAGGCAGGCTCGAGCAGAGATATCCAGGCCAGTTACCAAAAGAGATAACCTGATGGCAAGAGGCAAGCACAAGATCATAAGTAACAGAAGCCAATATACATTGACACCATCAGAACCCAGTTCTCCCACCACAGCAAGACCTGAATACTCCAACACACATGAAAAGTATGATGCTGACCTAAAATCCCATCTCATGAAGATAATATAGACCTTTAAGGAGGATATAAATAACTCATTTAAAGAAATACAAGAAAACCTTAAAGCGGAAACAAATAAATCCCTTAAAGAAATAAAGAAAAACACAATCAAACAGATAAAGAAAATGAACAAAGCTGTCCAAGACCTAAAATTGGAAGTAGAAACAATAAAGAAATCACAAATAGAGGCAATCCTAGAAATAAAAAACCTAGAAAAGAGGCCAGGAGCTACAGATACAAGCATCACCAACAGAATACAAAGAGATAGAAGAAAGAAGCTCAGGTGTAGAAGATACCATAAAAGATATTGACAATAGTCAAAGAAAATACAAAGCATAAAATCTCCTAATATAAAACATACAGGAAATACAGGACACAATGAAAAGACCAAACCTAAGAAGAAGAAGAATAGAAGAGAGCAATGATTCCCAGATCAAAAGACCAGAAAACATCTTCAACAAAATCATAGAAGAAAACTTCACCATCCTAAAGAGAGAGATGGTCATAAATGTAAAAGAAGCCTACAAAACACCAAATAGATTGGACCAGAAAAGCAAATCCCCTCATGACATAATAATCAAAGCACTAAATGTGCAGAACAAAGAAAGAATATTAAAAGGTGTAAGGGAAAAAGGCCAAGTAACATATGAGGGTAGACCTATCAGAATTACACAAGACTTCTCAATAGAGACTCTAAAAGTCTGAACATCCTGTACAGATGTCATGCAGACCCTAAAAGAACATAAATGCTAGCCCAGGCTACTAAATCCAGTAAAATGGTATTGGTACAGCAACAAACAGAATGATTAATGGAGCTCTTATCTCTTTCTCTTGCCTCTCTCTTACTTCTCTTACCTCTCCTCATTCCCTTCCCCCCCTCTCCACGTGGTCATGGCCGGCTTCCACTCCTCTACTTCTCTACTCTCTCCCTCTCTCTGCCTTTCTCTGCCTCTACTACCCTCTTAACTCCCCTCCCCATGCCCTAAATAAACTCTATTTCTATACTAAAAAAACAAACAAACAAAAAGAGAATGATCAATGGAATAGAAATGATGACACAGAAATAAACCCACATATATTATGGACACATAATCAACAATTGATAAATGGGACCTCATGAAACTGAAAAGCAAAATACAGTCAATAGGACAAATCGACAACCTACAGATTGGGAAAAAATCTTCACTAACTCCATATCTGATAGAGAGCTAATATCTATAATGCATAAATAACTCAAGAAGATAACCCCTAAAACACCAAATAACCCAATTAAATACTGGGGTACAGACTAAACAGAGAATTCACAACAGAAAAATCTTGAAAGGCCAAGAAGCACTTACAGAAATGTTCAAAGTCCTTAGTTGTCAGGGAAACACAAATCAAAATGATCCTGAGATTCTACCCTATACCAGTAAGATCAAAAACTCAGGTAACAACACACTATGGTGAGGACTGGAGAAAGAAGAACAGTCTTCCATTTCTGGTGGGATTGCAAAGTAGTACAACCACTGTAGAAATCAATCTGGGGTTCCTCAGAAAATTGGAAATAGATCTACCTGAAGACCCAGATATACCACTCTTGTGCATATACCCAAAAGATGCCCCACCATACCTCATGAACACGTGCTCCACTATATTCATAGTGGCCTTATTTGTAATAGCCAGAAGCTAGAAACAACCCAGATGTCCCTTAAATGAAGAATGGATACAGAAAATATGATTTATTTACACAATGGAATACTATTCAGAGGACCAGAAGAATGAATGGAAATATGCAGCCTTGTGGGGTGAGAGGTGGGGGACCCTTTTAGAAAGTACCAGAAATTTTGGAGGTGAGATACTCTCAGCATTCAATGGGAGTGAGCTTAGATGAAATGCTGAACAGTGAGGCGAGGGAACTCAAAGGGTCCACCTCCAATAGATAGGCAGGGTCTCAAGTGGATGGATGGAGTTGCCAAACAACAGACAGAATTTCTGACCCAGAATTGTTCCTGTCTAAAAGAACTGCAGAGACAAAAATGGGAAAGAGCCCAAGGGAAAAGCATTCCAGTGACTGGCCCATCTTGGGATCTATCTCATGGTGAGGCGCCAAGGCCTGACACTATTAGTGGTGCTATGGTGTGCTTACAGACAAGAGCCTAGCATGGCTGTCCTCTGAGAGGCCCAGCTGCTGATTCAGACAGATGCAGATACTTATACCCAGCCATTGGACTGAAGTCAGGGACCCCTATGCTTGAATTAGAGGAAGGATGGAAGAAACTGAAGGGGAGAGTACCCCATGGGAAGACCAGCATTCTCAACTAACCCAGACCCCCCGATTGCTGCCAGACACTGAGACACCAACTAGGCAGCATATAAATGCTGGTTCAAGGTCTTAACATGTATATAGCAGAGGACTACCTGGTCTGGCCTCAGTGGGAGAAGATGTGCCTAAATCTTGAGAGACTTTAGGCTCCAGGGAGTGGGGAGGCCTGGTGTGTGGATAACATCCTCTCAGAGACATGGGGGAAGAGGAATGGGTTGAGGAACTGTAGGGGAGGGACCTGGAGCATGGACAATCACTGGATTGTAAACAAATAATAATAATAATAAATTGAAAAATTATTTAAATTAAAGGTATGAGCATAAACTTAAATGGTAAACTTAAGAATGGTATTAATTGGGCAGCATTTGTAAAATATGTCTTCGTTAACTTTGCAAACTACATTGCAATTTGTGTTACAGGTGTGTTTAATACTTTGACATTATAGCCTGATATTTACATCAAAAATGTTTATGCCCAAGAACTGAAATATGGTGTCATACATGTACATTGTTAAGACAAATTGTGATATTTTAAGTAGATTTAGTTTATGCATTTGTGTTAGGCTATGTTGGCAGCTATAGTTGGGATCAGGCACCAGTTTTGTTCTGGGGAAGGCACTGTAAAGCTGCGGTCTTAGGGCTGACAACAAGAACCAGAGTCTGTTGAGGGTATTACAAGCACAAATGTCCTCATGCCACTGACATTTAAGGATCTGTGCCTCAGGAAAACAAAGGCTACCCCCAGCAAACTGACACATGCCAATATTGACTCTTGTTTTACATATTTCCCCAATGCTTGATTTATTTTGAGATTGTTTTTACTTGTCATAAACAAAATTTGGCATAGCTTTTTAAAATTCTTATTTCTTGTTCTTAAATGGTTATATTTATTATTGAAATCCCTCCGAATGTTTCTTATACAGGATAGCATAGAATTAATGTTCTCTACAAGTCTCTTGCACACTGATCTGTCTAGAAGCTGGGTCTGTTCACTCAAGAGGCGCATTGGAATAATTTTGGATCCTAAATTTACATAATAGTGTCTAATAATAGTGGCTATGAAGAGCTATTTAAAGAAGAGGCACGTTTTGAGTTTTGAGGGTTGATTATAGGATAGTCTACAGCTTTGTCTCAAGGGTCTCCATGCCACAGGCATAAGCAAACCAGATACTAATACATACATCTATTGAAGCATTATTCCTCAAAACTCATAGAAAGGTTACCATCTAATGCCATGAATAAGAATTTGAGTAATCTGTAAATTGGTTATAGCAATATGCAAGCTTAAAATTATTTTGTAAACTTAAATTTTCATTTATAAGACTTTAAAGAATCGATGTTAAAAGAAACAAATTACTCATGTTCCAAAATATGCCTATTCCAATGTAAATTCCTGACCAGCAGTAACACCTTTTAGACAAACTTAGTGGTAGACTACTGCCATAGTCTAGACTCCTTTCAAGGAAAGCATCATTTAATTGATTGTGGAATCCAAAAGGATCTTTGAATATACCAACAGATGTTTAAGTGCTAAAAGAAAAAAATAGGTTGGAGTATTTTTAGATGTAATTAACGAAGCACATGTTATAACTAATTTGTACCTTTAAAAATTGCTTACAGGAGTTTTCTTCTTTATAAGTCATCTGACCTTTAAGAACAGTTTTCAGGAGGTAGACACAAACTTTCTGCATCAATCTATAGTTAGTCTTCAGTTTCTTTATAAAAATTTCTGTTATCTAGCTTTTGCTTTGCGAAAGTTGTTTACAGAAATCAATGTAACACAAATGTAAGGTTGACAATGTTGTAGATGTGTTACATAAAAACATCACAAAGTAAATATTCCCACTGATCCTTTAGTATATTTGGAAAATTATAGCATTGTTTCTGGAAAATTTTCATTATAAGAGCAGATTTCATGCAGCACAGGCTGATCTCAAACTCCTGATAAATAGAGATTGTCATAGAGCTCTGGACCCTCCTGTGTTCACTTCTTAGGTGTGGGAATTATAGGTATATGCCACAATGCTCAGATACAAAAATTATAATTTCTTATATAAATATAGATTATTTCTTTATGTCTGATTTATCATAGATATTTAAATTTACTCCTACCTGATGTTATAGTAGGAGCCATTTGAAGAGTTGCAAATCAGCATCTTCTATGATGATGGTCCAGAGAGTAGGTTGCCATCTTCGTAAATTCTACTTATCAGTGAGTACATACCATGTTTCTTCTTCTGTGACTGAGTTACCTAACTCAGGATGATATTTTCAAGTTCCATCCATTTCCCTGTAAATTTCATGAAGTCATTATTTTTAATAGCCGAGTAGTATTCCATTGTGTAAATGTACCGCATTTTCTGTATCCATTACTCTGTTGAGGGACATCTGAGTTGTTTCCAGCTTCTGGCTATTATAAACATGGCTGCGATGAGCATAGTGGAGAATGCATCCTTATTAGATGCTGGACTGTCTTCCGGGAATATGCCCAGGAGTGGTATAGCTGGGTCCTCACTTAGTACTATGTCCAATTTTCTGAGGATATAACAAACTGATATCAAGAGTGGCTGTAGCAGCCTGCAATTCCCACCAGCAATGGAGGAGTGTTCCTCTTTCTCCACATCCTCACCAGCATCTACTGTCACCTGAGTTTTTGATCTTAGCCATTCTGACTGGTGTGATATGGAAACTCAGGGTTGTTTTGATTTGCATTTCCCTGATAACTAAGGATGTTAAACATTCCCTTTGATTTTCCTCAGTTGAGGATTCTCTGTTTAGCTCTGTTCCCCATTTTTTAATAGTTATTTGGTTCTCTAGAGTCTAACTTCTTGAGTTCTTTATATATATTAGATATTACTCCTCTATCAGATGTAGGATTGGTAAAGATCTTTCCCCAATTTCTTGGTTGCCATTTTGTTCAATTGGCAGTGTCCTTTGCCTTACAGAAGCTTTGTAATTTTATGAGGTCCCATTTATCAATCCTTGATATTAGAGCATAAGCCATTGGTGTTCTTTTCAGGAAAATTTCCCCCGTGCCCATGTGTTTGACACTTTTCCCCACTTTCTCCTCTATAATTTTCAGTATATCTAGTTTTATGTGGAGGTCCTTGATACACTTGGACTTGAGCTTTGTACAGGGAGACAGGAATGGATCAATTTACATTCTTCTACATGTTGACTGCCAGTTGAACCAGCACTATTTGATGAAAATGCTGTCTTTTTTCCACTGGATGGTTTTAGCTCCTTTGTCAAAGGTCAAGTGACCATAGGTGTGTGGGTTCATTTTTTTGGATTTTCAATTCTATTCCATTGATCTAACTGCCTGTCACTGTACTAATACCATGCAATTTTATCAATACTGCTCTTTTTGTTCTAGAGCTTTCAGGTGTGCTGTTAAGCTGCTAGTGTATTCTCTCTCCAGATTCTTTTTGGAGGCACTCAGAGCTATGATTTTTCTTCTTAGCACTGTTTTCATTGTGTCCCATAAGTTTGGGTATGTTGTACCTTCATTTTCATTAAATTCTAGAAAGTCTTTAATTTCTTTCTTTTATTTCTTTCTTGACCAAGTTATCATTGTGTAGAGTATTGTTCGGCTTCCATATGTATGTGGGTCTTATTTTGGTTTTGTTGCTATTGAAGAACAGCCTTAATCCATAGTGATCTGATAGGAGGCATGGGATTATTTTAACCTTCTTATATCTTTTGAAGTCTGTTTTGTGACTGATTATACAGTCAGTTTTGGAGAAGGTATCATGAGGTGTTGAGAAGAAGGTATATTCTTCTGATTTAGGATGAATTGTTCTATAGATATCTATTAAATCCATTTGTTCCATAACTTCTGTTAGTTTTACTGTGTCTCTGTTTAGATTGTGTTTCCATGATCTGTCCACTGATGAGAGTGGGGTGTTAAAATCTTCCACTATTATTGTGTGAGATGCATTGTGTGCTTTGACTTCAGGAAAGTTTGTTTTATGAATGTGGGTGCCCTTGCATTTGCAGCATAGATGGTCAGAATTGAGAGTTCTTGGTAGATTTTTCCTTTTATGTGTATGAAATGTCCTTCCTTATCTTTTTTGATGACTTTTGGTTGAAAGTTGATTTTATCCGATATTAGAATGGCTACTTTTGCTTGTTTCTTGGAACCATTTGCTTGGAAAATTGTTTTCCAGCAAAAATTTTACTCTGAGATAGTGTTTTTCTTTGACTCTGAGTTGTGTTTCCTGTATGCAGAAAAATGCTGCATCCTGTTTACATATCTAGTCTGTTAGTCTATGTCTTTATATTGGGGAATTGAGTCCATTTATGTTAATATATATTAAGAAATAGTGATTGTTGCTTCCTGTTATTTTCAATCTTATTTTTACATTTGTGTGGCTATCTTCTTTTGGATTTGTTGAAAGGTTTCTTTCTTGCTTTTTCTAGGGTGTTGCTTCCCTCATTATGTTGGCTTTTCCATCTATTTTCCTTTATAGGGCTGGATTTGTGCAAAGATATTGTGTAAATTTGGTTTTGTCATCGAATATCTTGTTTTCTCTGTCTATAGTAATAGAGAGTTTTGCTGGGTATAGTAGCCTGGGCAGTCCTGGGAGACCAGCTCTCACCTTGCACTATTTGGGTATGGAGCCCTGTGTCAAAGATCAGCTCCCCAGCCACTCAAGGAGACTGGTAGGCCGGCCCTGGGTCCCTGGGTCCTGAGGGTTCTTGGTAGATCCCTCTGAGCAGAAATGCTGGTCTTTGCCCCGCTTACAGGCTTGTCCACACTCCTAGGAGGCTAGCTCTCTCCTGGAGCTTTTTGAGTTTGGAGGCCTGTGGCTACATTTTTATTAAGCATGTAGGTAATTTTGAGCCACCGATATGTATTTAGTGCAAGACTCAAGTAGCAAATTTTGGATTATAGACAGTTAATTCTGAGAAGCCTATGGCATCATTTTCTTTGAAACTAGCAGAAAATATGGGCATAAAACAGCAGAATGATTATCAGTAATGTAAGAAATAATACAAATGGTGATAGAAAATGAGAGAAAGAATGAGATTTGGGATGTATTTAGCTACTATAATCAGAACACCATGATGCTTTTGAGATAAAGAATCCAGGATGAGTTTTCCATTGACAGTGTAGAGGGTGGGTATGGTATATGAGATCTAATAACTTTCCTGCTTCACTCCACATATGATACATTTAGACAGTGATGACTGCAGTAAAAATATCTTCTACTGCTTCCACACATCAGAAGAATCCCCATAAAAGCAGCTTAAAATCACAACAAATTTCAGAACCTTTGTATAGGCACACAAAGCCTTAATACTGACTATTTCCTGTGTCAAAATCCAGAAACCCTAATATATTGGAAACATGTTTTTTCAAGAATATGAAGTATACAGTCAGCTGTTTAATGACTTTAAATATATGTTGCCTTATGCTTAAAGCAAGTGAATGGAAGTGAATGGAAAACTAGCAAATGATTAAAAATCATTAGCAAGCATATACTTTCTGCACTTTCCTCATTTAGAAGATGGCGTTCTAACTGATGTGTATGTCATATGCACCAGACACTGGACTGTGCACTGAAGAATGCTACTCATAATTACAAGTAGCTGTATACATTAAAAGATGAAATTGGAGATTGTTTCCTACATTAGAAATTATTTAAACAAACATGATGGGTTTGCTCATCACAGAATATGCTAGTTCTCAATTCATCAAAACCATAAAATACCAACATTCTCTGGGAACTATTTTGCAACTGCTCAGTTGTCAGTAATGGGCTCTTATATTTTTGATCAATCTTTGTGATTTCAAACAATAATCAATTTTTTCAAGCTCTTCCATGACTTAACATATGATTTCATGTCAGTAGACTCCATCACTGCTAGTATCCAGTGTAACACTTGCATATTTTCTTTATTTATAGTTTTTCACACTCATAATATATTTTTGTGGAGCCTAAATAAAACTGTTAAGAATTGAGTTTAGCCAAGCTCCCAGCACCTTCTGTTCATGATAAAGATATGATTCAGTTTCTGGAATACTACATTTTTACAGAAAAAGCTAGTTATTGGAACTGGATCTTGAGATGGGAGCTTTTCAAATCTAACTGTTGCCAATAACTGAGCAATTTGGAAATTTCTCCAAGATATTTCATCTACAGAATATTTTTGAGGTTTAAAGAGGCTATAGAAATTCTGGATGGAAAGATTCAATTAATGAGTTCAAACCAAAAAAAAAAAAAAAATAGAATTGATTTGGTTTTTTAATTAAATTATCATAATTACTCTTATCATTACTTAACAGCTTAAAATAATTATATTGCTTGTGTGGAAAATAAGGTTCAGACATTTTTGAAAGTAGTTAGTGTCATCAAGTAGCTAGATAAAAGAAAACAGTTTGAACACATGTTATATGTATGTATATGCACAAATACAATAACCACATATGTATATATCATGAAAACGAGTGAACTACAGATATGCACAATGTATATATGCACTATATATATGCAGAGATATGCACAATATATATGTATATTTATATGTGTATGTGTATATGAATGTGATGTATACGTGTATATTGATCTGGCACTTGGGAGTTAGAGGCAGCTGGATCTCTGGGAGTTTTAGGTGAACCCGGTCTATGTGTTGAGGGTTAGGATTGATGAAACTACATGGTAATACCCTGTATTAAAAACATATTACCCTCCCACCAGCATTGATTAAGGAGTCCTCTTTCCAACATTTGTTGACAAATGAGTTAATGGTAGCTATTATGACTGGAGTGAGGAGTGTCTCAATGCTAATTTGCATTTTCTAAATGATTAGGGATTTAGGACACTTTTAAAAATGGTTACTGATCATGTTTTCCTTCATTTTGTAAATTACTTATTCATTCCATTATCTCATTTATGGATGGGAAGTTTTATTTACTTGGTATTTAAATTCTGTAGTTCTTTGCAAATTCTGTATATTAGGCTCTCTATATAAAACTGGATTTTTTAAAATTTGAATTTATTTTTTATTTACTCACTCACATCCTGCTCACTGTCCCCCTCCCAGACACCGGCTCCCACAATCCTTCCCTAATTCCCCCCTCACCTTCTCCAATGAGTGGGTGCGGGCTTTCCAGGATATCCCCCAACACTGGCACTTCAAGTCTCTGCAAGGCTAGGCACTTCCTCTCCCACAGAGGCCAGTCAAGACATCCAGCTAGAAGAGCAAATCCATTTTCAGCCAAAAGCTTTTGGAATAGAAACTGTTCCAGCTGTTCAAGACCAATTGTTCCAGTTGGTTCATACTCTGAGATCCCCAAAGGTCTAGATTAGTGGACTGTGTTGTTATTCCTGTGGTGTTCCTATCCCCTTCAGGGCCTGCAATCCTGCCTCCTATTCTTCCATATGAGTCCTCAAGATCCATCCACTGTTTGGCTGTGGATGTCTGTATCTGTCTGAGTCAGCTGCTGGGTGCAATCTCTCAGGGGATAACATGCTCCCATCTGCAAGCATAACAGAGTGTCATTAATAGTGTTAGGTATTGGTGCATGCCCATGGGATGGTTCTCAAGTTGAGCCAGTTATTGGTGCTATTCTCTCAGTCTCTGCTCCATTCCCTGTGTCTTTCTTATAGACAGAATAAATTTGGGGTTGAAAGTTTTGTGGGTGGGTTGGTGTCTCTATTGCTTCTCTGGGGGTCCTGCCTGGCTACAGGAGATGGCTTCTTTAGGTTCCATATACCCAATATAGTGAGTCACAACTTAGGTCACTCCCTTTCTTTCTTTCTTTCTTTCTTTCTTTCTTTCTTTCTTTCTTTCTTTCTTTCTTTCTTTCTTTCCTTCCTTCCTTCCTTCCTTCCTTCCTTCCTTCCTTCCTTCCTTCCTTCCTTCCTTCTTTCTTTCTTTCTTTCTTTCTTTCTTTCTTTCTTTCTTTTTGTTATTATTTTTATTGGATATTTACATTATTTACATTTCAAATGTTATCCCCTTTCTCAGTTTTGGCCCCTTCCAGAAACTGTCTATCCCATCCCCCTTACCCCTGCTTCTAGGAGGGTGTTCCTCCACCCACCCACCCATTCCTACCTCCCTGCCTTCAATTCCCCTACACTGGGGCATCTATTGAGCCTTCATAGGACCAAGGACCTCTCCTTCCGTTTATGCTTAACAAGGCCATCCTTTGCTACATATGCAACTGGAGTCACGTGTACTCATTGGTGGTGGCTTAGTCCCTGGGAGCTCTGAGGGTCTGGTTGGTGGATATTGTTGTTTTTTCCTATGGGGTTGCAAACCTCTTCAGCTCCTTCAGTCTTTTTTCTAACTCCTCCATTTGTGACCCTGTGTTCAGTCCAATGGTTGGATGCAAGCAGCTGCCTCTGTATTTGTAAGGCTCTGTCAGGGCCTCTCAGGAGACAGTTACATCAGGCTCCTTTCAGCAAGTATTACTTGGCATCTACAATAGTGGTGGGGTTTGGAGACTGAATATAGGATGAAACCCAAGGTGGGACAGTCTCTGGATGGCCTTTCCTTCAGTCTCTACTCTACACTTTGACTCCACATTTGATCCCGTGAGTATTTTGTTCCCCTTTCTAAGAAGGACCAAAACACCCACACTTTGGTCTTCCTTCTTCTTGAACTTCATGGGGTCTGTGAATTTTATCTTGGGTATTTCGAGCTTTTGGGCTAATATCCACATATCAGTGAGTGCATACCATGTGTGTTCTTTCATGATTGGGTTATCTCTTTCAGGATAATATTTTCTAGTTCCATTCATTTACCTAAGAATTTCATGAATTCATCATTTTTAATAGCTGAGTAGTACGCCACTGTGTAAATGTACCACATTTTCTGTATCCATTCCTCTGCTGAAGGACATCTGGGTTCTGTCCACTTCTGGATATTATAAAAATGACTGCTATGAACATAGTGGAATGTGTGTCCTTGATATATGTTGGAAAATCTTTTGGGTATATATGCCCAGGATACATGAGTCCTCAGGTAATACTATGTCCAATTTTCTGAGGAACCACCAGATTGATTTCCAGAGTGGTTGTACCAGCTTGCAATCCCACCAACAATGGAGGAGTGTTCCTCTTTCTCCATATCCTCGGCAGCATCTCCTGTCATGTGAGTTTTTGATCTTAGCCATTCTGACTGGTGTGAGGTGGAATCTCAGGGTTGTTTTGATTTGATGACCAAGGATGTTCAACATTTCTTTAGGTGCTTCTCAGCCATTCAATATTCCTCAGTTGAAAATTTATTGTTTAGTTCTGTACTCCATTTTTAATAGGGTTATTTGATTCTCTGGAGTCTAACTTCTTGAGTTCTTTATACATGTAGGATATTAGCCTTCTATCAGATGTAGGATTGGTAAAGATCTTTTTCCAATCTGTTGGTTGCCATTTTGTCCTGTTGACAGTGTTCTTTGCCTTACAGAAGCTTTGTAATTTTATGAGGTTCTATTTGTCAATTCTTGATCTTACAGCACAATGGCTACTCCAGCTTGTTTCTTGGGACCATTGCTTAGAAAATTGTTGTCCAGCCTTTTACTCTGTGGTAGTGCCTATCTTACTGAGGTTTGTTTCCTGTTCGCACCAGAATGCTTGTCTTGTTTACAAATCAGTCTGTTAGTCTATGTCTTTTTGTTGGGGAATTGAGATCATTGATATTAAGAGATATTAAGAAATAGTGATAGTTACTTCCTGTTATTTTTATTGTTAGAGGAAGAATTATGTTTGTGTGGCTGTCTTCTTTTGGGTTTGTTGAAAGAAGATTACTTTCTTCCTTTTTCTAGGGTGTAGTTTCCCTCCTTGTGTTGGCATTTTCCATCTATTATCATTAGTAGGGCTGGATTTGTGCAAAGATATTGTTTAAATTTGGTTTTGTCATGGAAAATCTTGTTTTCTCTGTCTATGCTAGTTGAGATTTTTGCTGGTATTTGTATTCTCTATGTGACATCTACCCAGGATCTTCTAACTTTCATAGTCTCTGGTGAGAAGTCTGGTGTAATTCTGATAGGTCTGTCTTTAAATGTTACATGACCTTTTTCCTTTACTGCTTTTAATATTATTTCTTTGTTTAGTGCATTTGGTGTTTTGATTATTATGTGACAGGAGGAATTTCTTTTCTGGTCCAATCTATTTGAAGTTCTGTAGGCTTCTTGTATGTTTTTGTAAATCTTTTTCTTTAGGTTAGTGAAGTTTTCTTCTATAACTTTGTTGAAGATATTTACTTGACCTTTAAGTTAGGAATCTTCACTCTCTTCTATAACTATTATCCTTAGGTTTCATCTTCTCATTGTGTCCTGGATTTCTTAGATATTTTTCCTGGAGCTTTTAGCTTTTTGCATTTCTTTGACTGTTGTGTCAATGTTTTCTATGGCATCTTCTGCATCTGATATTCTCTATTCTATCTCTTGTATTCTGTTCGTGATGTTTGCATCTATTACTCCTGATCTGTTTCCTAGGTTTTCTATCTCCGTGGTTGTCTCCCTTTGTGGTTTCTTTATTGTTTCTATTTTCATTTTTAGATCCTGGGTGATTTTGTTCATTTCCTTTGCCTGTTTGATTGTGTTTTCCTTTAACTCTTTGAGGGATTTTTGTGTTTCCTCTTTATGGGTTTCTACCTGTTTACCTATGTTCCCCTATATTTCTTTAAGGGAATTATTTATGTCCTTCTTAACGTCCTCTATTATCATCATGAGAAGTGATTTTAGATCCGAATCTTGCCTTTGTGGTGTGATGGTGTATCTAAGACTTGCTATGGTGGGCAAATTGGGTTCTGATGATGCCAAATAACTTTGGTTTCTGTTGCTTATGCTCTTATGCTTGCCTCCTGCCATCTGGTTATCTCTAGTGTTACCTGCCCTCATTATATCTGACTGGAGCCTGTCCTTCCTATGATCCTGGTTGTGTCAGAACTCCTCAGAGTCCATCTGTTCCTGTGATTCTGGGATTCTGGGATCCTGTGATCATGAGATCCTGGGAGTGCCAGAGATCCTGGGAGTCAAGCTGCCTCTGGGACCCTGAGATACTGGTGTGACCAAGCTCCTGTGATCCTATGATCCTGTGATCCTGTGATCCTGTGATCCTGGGCATGTTCAAATGACTGAGAGTGCCGCTTCTTCTGGGTGTTATGGGGCTGGCTGCAGAGTTCATGCCCAAGGTCTGCATACTCATTCATTTTTGGTCACATACCTTATTTCAGGTCTCTATCATGTCCTGGAGATGCCTTCCACCCCCCCCCCGTCAGTTGCAGATTTCACTCCTTTCCATGGCCATCTAGCCACCTCTCCCATCCTTCCCCACACCTGATCCGGAAACACCCATACCCCATTTGCCTTTCCATCCTTCCTTCCATTCAGGTACCTCCCTCCATCTGTATTTATGGCTATTTTATTCCTCCTCCGAAGTGAGATTCAAACATCTTAGCTTGTGCATCCCTTCTTGTTTAGCTTCTTTGGGTCTATGGAATATAGCATGATACCTGTATTTTATGGCTGATATCCACTTATAAGTGAGTATATACCATGCCTGACCTTTTGCGACTGAGTTACCTAACTCAGGATGATATTCTCAAGTTCCATTCATTTGCCTGCAAAACTCATGATGTCTTGGTTTTTAATAGCTGAATAGTGTTCCCTTGTGTAGATGTACCACATTTTCTTTTTCCATTCTGGAGGTGAGGGACATCTGGGTTGTTTCCAGGTTCTGACTATTATGAACAAAACTGCTATAAAGATAGTCAAGCAAGTGCCTTTTTGGATGTTTGAGCAACTTTTGTGTATTTGCCCAGGAGTAGTTTAGCTAGGTTTTGAGGTAGAACTATTCCCCATTTTCTAAGAAACTGCCAAATTGATTTCCAAAGTAGTTGCATTTTCCTGATGGCAAGAGACTTTACACATTTCCTTCCTTTGTTGAGAATTTTCTGTTTAGTTCTGTTCCCCATTTTTTAATTAGTTTATTTGGGTCATTGGTGTGTAATCTCTTGAGTTTTTGTAAAATCTGAATATTAGCCCTCTGTCAGATATAGTGTTGGTGAAGAGCTTTTCCTAATCTGTAGGCTGCGGATCTAACCTATTGACAGTGTCCTTTGTCTTACAGAATCTTCCATGAGATCCCATTTATAAATTGTTGATTAGAGCCCGAGCCATTGGTTTTCTCTTCAGGAAAATATCTCCTGTGCCTATGTTTTCAAGTGTATTTCCCACTTTCTCTTCTATGAGATTTAATGTTCCAGGCTTTATGTTGAGGTCCTTGATCCACTTGTACTTGAGTTTTGTAGGCTGATAAATATGGGTTTATTTTCATTCTTCTACATGTAGACATCCAGTTAGTCCAACTCCATTTGTTGAAGATGATTTCTTATTTTCCATTGTGTCGTTTTGACGTTCTTTTAAAAAATCAAGTTTCCATAAGTATATGCGCTTATTTCTGAGTCTTTGATTCAGTTCCATTGATCAACATGTCTGTTTCTGTACCAGTATCATGCAGGGTTTTTAAATCACTATTGCTTGATGTCAGGGATGGTGATTCCTTCTGAAATTTTTTTATTGTTACAGGATTGTTTTGGCTATTCTCTTTTTGTTTGTTTGTTTGTTTGTTTGTTTTGTTTGTTTTCATATGAAGTTGAGAATTGCTCTTTCAAGATCTATTAAAAATTGTGTTGGAATTTTGATGGGGATTGCATTGAACCTGTAGATTGCTTTGCTAAGGTGGCCCTATTCCCTATGTTAATCTCACCTGCCCATGAGTATGGTAGATATTTCCACCTTCTGATATCTTCTTCAGTTTCTTCCTTCAGGGACTTGAAGTTCTTGTCATATAGATCTTTCATCTACTTGATTAGAGTTACACCAAGATATTTTGTATTATTCCTGACTATCATAAAGAGTGTTGTTTCTCTAATTTCTTTTTCAGCCTGTTTATTATTTGTATAATGGAGGGCTCCCGATTTCTTTGAGTTAATTTTGCATTCATCCACTTTGCTGAGGGTGGATATCAGTTATAGGAGTTCTCTGGTAGTATTTTTGGGGTCACTTATGTATACTATCATATCATTGCAAATCATGATTTTTTGACTTCTTCCTTTCCAAATTATATCCCTGCAATCTCTTTAGTTGTTTTGTTGTTTTATCTAGAACTTCAAGTGCAATATTGAATAGATAGGGAGAGAGTGGGCAGACATGTCTTGTCCCTGATTTTAGTGGAAAGGCTTTAAGTTTCTCTCCATCTAGTTTGATGATGCCGGCTGTTGGCTTTCTGGATATTGCTTTGATTATGTTTAGGTAGGTGTCCTTTATCCCTGATTTCTCTATTACCTTTAACATGAAGCAGTGTTGGATTTTTGTCAAAGGCTTTTCAGCATCTAATGAGATGACCATCTGAATTTTTTCTTTCAGTTTGTTTATATGGTAGATTATGTTGATGGATTTTCATACATTGAGCAATCCCTGCATCCCTATGGTGAAGACTTCTTGACAGATATTGACTTTGATGTGTTTCTGGATTCAGTGTGCAAGTATTTTATTGAGTATTTTTGCATCAATGTTCATAATAGAAATTGATCTGAAGTTCTCTTTCTTTGTTAAGTCTTTGTATGGTTTATGTTCCTTCTGTTTGTATTTTGTTTCTTCTTTAAAGACCTCTTATCTGTTTACTTGCATATTAGTGTATTTCTTTAAAGGATTTATTCTTTTCCTCTTTAAAGTCCACTATCATCTTTATAAGATTGGATTTAAGATCATTTTCTTGCGTTTCAATTGTGTTGGGATATCCAGGGCTTCCTTTGGTGTGGTAGCTGTGCTTTGGAAGCGTCTTATTACCCAAGCTTCTGTCTATTGTGTTCTTTTGATGGCCTTTAGTCATCTGGATGATTTTGGTCCCTGAATGTTCTTGTCATAAAAGGTATTTGTTTTGGGGTGATCCTCAATGGTTCTGATGTGTCAGGCCTCTGATGGGTATTCTTGGGTTGTATGTTTCCAGACCTGCAGTTCTGTTTTGTTCATAAGCCTCAGTTTCAATGGGCAGAGAGGGGGCAGGAGAATAGAGGTCCACCTGGGATAGCAAGCTGCTTGGGGCAGCTTGGCTTGGCCCAGAGGGCTTATATAGCAGAGAATTTGGGTGGGGAAAGAGAAGTTTACCTGTATGATTCAAGAGTCTGATGGAGGTAGAAGAGAGGTGACAGGAGAATGGAGGTCCCCTTGGGATAGTAGGCTGCTCATCGCAGCTTGGCTTAACTTAGAGGGCTCAGACAGCATGGACCATTGGAGAGGGCAGGGAATCTTAGCAGTATGAGATTTTAGAATCTCAGTTCTGATGAAGGTGAGCGGAGAGGCAGAAGAAGAATGGAGGTCCCCCTGGGATAGCAGGCGGTTCAGGACAGCTTGGCTTGGCCCAGAGGGTTCAAAGAGCAAGGCAGAGGGGTTGTAAAAGGGAAGCTTACCCATATGGTTCAATAGAATAATAGAGGTGGAGGAGAGGTGGTGAGAGAATGGAGGTACCCTTCATAACTGGGAATTTTTTCTCTCATTTTATGAGCTGTCTGTTTGTTTTTGGTGATAGTTTCCTTTGGTGTGCATGTCATGTAATTCCACCTGTTGTTATTTTGGGCTCAATTTTGTGCTAATGAATTTTTGTTTAGAAGTTTTTTATCTACCCCCATACCATAAATAACATTCTCTTGACCAACCACATAGAGCTTGACACTAAACTCCACTAAGGAAACCTTAGAATCCATCTCTTCCCCTTTTCTGCATATCTACCATCCAACACGGGCCACTGTGCTGATCTGAATTCATTTGCGTCTAATCCGGATTTCCAACCAGAACTTCAGGTTGTGATTCTTAGATCCATTTAATATCCAGCCTGCCCACCAGCTACTGAACCATATGGATAGAACCTTTTGGAGCCCAACTGTGAGCCCTATGTTAGAATCCTCAGAGTCAGTCTTGTCCCAGAACCTGTTGACCTACCACTCTTTTCTACTACTTCAGTAGTCTGGGATTTCTTGGAATCTGAATATGAAGTTCCAAGTAAAACTCTTGTTACCCTATTTACTGGTATCCCTGGGAATCTAAAAGCTGAAACCTAATGTTACTGCAAAACATAAAACCAAAACATTATTCAGCTGTTACTCAACCTGAAAGATTGAGGTAACAGCATGCAGAGACCAAAATATCCACCTAACAAAATTGAGACCAAATATTGTCACCAAATCTGTTCAAATGTTATAAATTTCAGACACCTAAATCCCACTGCCAGAACATAAACATGAACAACCAAGAAATATGCTTCTTCCAGAAGCTGGAACTCCTGTTTAAAATTCTATGACCAAAGCAATTTATCTGAAGCATAAGACAATGGCTTCAAAATAGTAATTGTGAATATGTTCAGTGACCTTATAGAAGATATGAAATTTTGAGCATCATAAGGAACTACTTTAAAAACCTGTATTCCACTACTGGAAAACTTAAAAGAAGTGGGCTCATAAGGGAAAAAATAAAAGTCTGTGAATTTGAAAAAGAACAGGGAATGGTATATGGGGAAAATTCAGAGAGAGGAAAGGGAAGGAAGAAATCTTAAAATTAAATTATAATCCAAAAAAATACCAAGATAAAAATAAAATTTAAAAATAAATGTTTTAATTTCTTGTTATATACAGAAACTATACACATTAAGTTGAGATGAAAGAAAAAAACAATTTAAGCAGATAGATATACAAACACTAGTAAAATATAAGCAGCAATATTAAATGTTCTACCATCACCAATAACAACAAAAAAGCCCAGGGCCAGATGGATTTATTGCAGAACACTGTCAGACTGCCAAACAAGAAGTAAAGCCAGTTTTGCCCAAATTATTCTGCAAAATAGAAGCAGAAAAATCATTTCTAAATTCTCTGAAGCTACTTGTTTTGATACTAAAACTACACAGAGACTTTTTTAAAAAATGGAAATGATTGACTAATATCTATTATGAAAATAAATGAAAAAATTTTCAAATAAGGCATATACTGAATCTAAGAACACACCAAAAATATCACCCAATATGACCAAGCAATTCATTCTAGAGATGAAAGGATGTTTTAACATTGTAGTGGCTATTTCTGATTGTCAACGTGACTATATCTGGAGTGAATTATAATCCAGAATTAGAAGGCTCACCTGTGATCTGGATCTTGAGACTGGAGGACACAAGTTTCAGGTGTGGTGGTACGCACACCTTTAATCTGGGCCACACCTGCTGCTGGAGATCTACATGGGGACATTGGAAGGAAGAAGATTCAATCTTCTTCTTTGCCTGTGAGCCTTGTGGGACTAAGCGACTGCTAGATCCTCGGGTTTTCATTTACAGCTGCTGTCGACCATTGTTGGGGAGTTTGACTACAGACTGTAAGTCATCAACAAATTCCCTTACTATATAGAAACTACAGATAAGTTCTGTGACTCTAGAGAACCCTGACTAATATAAACATACATAAGTTAATTAAGGTAATCCAGTACATAAATGAACTAAAATAGAGACAACAGTTAATCATTCCACTAGATATACAAAAGGCCTTCAACAACAACAAAAATGTCCAACACCATTCCATGATACAAGTCCCAAAGAGACTAGCGATATAAGGGACAAACCTCAACATTATAAAGACAATTTATTTCAGGACAACATCAGTATAATTTTAAATGGAGACAAAATAAAGTAGGAAAAAGCAGGCTTGTTCCCAACAGAGGAGCATTATATAGGTTGAGAATATTGTACATATGTGTTTTTAATTACACACACACACACATACACACACACACACACACACACGAACACTTAACAATAGCTAATGAAAAAAAAAGAGGACATAGATTTATAAAAGAGCAAGGGGAGTATATCAGAAGGCTTTAAGAGATGAAAGAGAAGAAAGAAATTATTTAATTATACTATAATCCAAATAAATAATCGAATACCCAGGTAGTCATTCAATAAAAGTAGAATTCAAAAGCAAGAAAACCTACAAAATACCTGGAAACTTAACAGTATATATTTGAAGGAACAGCGGATCATTCAAGAAATCAGAAAAAATATCATCAAATTACAATAAAAGCACAATTTAGTAGGATATTAAGATATAGTTATGGCAAGACTATAATAAGTAAGAAAGATAAAACCTAAGAAATGTCAAATAAACAACCTAATGATGCATATCAAACTTCTTTAAAATCAAGCAGCAAATTCCAAACTCTTCTTGAATTACAAATGGAGCAAGACAAGACAAAACACACTCCATGGAATTTGTTTCTTGAGGGCATCTTGCTTCCTTTTGTTTTGTTTTGGCATTCTTTTTGTATTATTACTTGTAATTGTTTTTATTTTCACATATACACACACCCACAGGTAGATTGACTTTTTCATTTGCCTTCCTCCCTACAAACTCTTCCATGATTCCTTAATCTTTTTTTACAGTCCAGACTTTATTCCCTTCCCAGTCCATCCTCGCACTGTTCCATATCCCACACCTTTCTCCCCAGTCTCCAAGAGGATGTTGCTCCCCACTTCACCAGACTTCCCCACTCTCTGGAGCTCCAAGGATCTTGAGGGTTAGGTGCGTCTTCTCTGACTGAGTCCAGACCTGGCAGTCCTCTGCTGTATATGTGTTGGGGGTTTCATATCAGCTGGTGTGTGCTGCCTGGTTGGTGGCTCAGTGTCTGAGAGATCCCAAGGTCCAGGTTAGTTGACACTGCTCATCTTCCTCTAGGGTTTCCCTCCTCCTTAGCTTCTTCCAGCTTTCCCCTAATTCAACTACAGGGGTTACCAGCTTCTGTCCATTGGATGGGTGTAAATATCTGCATCTGACTCTGTCAGCTCCTATTTGGGCCTTTCAGAGGGCAGTCATCATAGGCCCCTATTTGTAAGCACACCATGGTATCAGTCATAGTGTCAGGCCTTAGGGCCTCCCCCTGAGCTGGATCCCAGATTGGGCCTGTCACTGCATCTCCTCTCCCTCAGACTCTTCTCCATGTTTGTCCCTGCAGTTCTTTCAGACAGGAACAATTCTGGGTCAGAATTTTTGACTGTGGGATGGTAACCCCATCCCTCCACGTGATGCCATGTCTTTCTACTGGAGGTGATGACCTCTTCTGTTTTCTATAAATTTTATTATATACAGTATACACAAATATAATCTGTTTAGTACCTATAACATTCCCTGTATATATGTTTTGGGGCTGACCATTTGATACTGGACGACCAGTTAATTGATCCCTGGGGAAGACAATTTTTCTGATTCTTAGCATTCTTTAGTTATACATATTTCTTTATGTAGGCCTAGTGAGCTTTTTATTTTCTACCATGAGATATTAATTGGTATTGATTTATTTTATGAAAGAGGGAAGAAGTATGAAGAATCTCAGAGGAGTTCAGGAAGGGAAAACATGATGAAAAATACTCTATGAAAAAAAATGAAAAATGGACAAATTTTTTAAAGGAAGAAAAGACTGAGGCGATAATAAATAATAATTAGGGAATAAATTCATAAAATAGAGACTACAGTACACTAAGTCAATCCAGTAAGAGAATTTGTTCTTTGAAAAACATCAATAAGATTGACAAGCTCTTAAGGTAACCTGTCAAAGAGAAAGAGATGGAACACACAAATTGATGAAATTGCAGATCAAAAGTGTTTCATTGCCACAGATTCCACTGAAATGCAGATGATATTAGAGAATATTTTGAAAAGTTGTATTTCCAAAGGATGGAAACCTAGAGGAAATCCTAAAATTAAAGTTATATGATATAAATAACTTGAACAGACTCATTGCAAGTCATGAGAAAGAACGGAGTTATATTGTAATACTAATAATATAATTTTACCATGTTATTCAAGAGGCAGGTATTGCTTAAATTAAGCGTGTTTTTTTTTTTTTTTTTTTTTTTTACTTTGAGTCTTCTCCCTCTATGTTTCTGTTACAGTTCTTACTGAAGCACTTTCCAGATTTCTTCCTTTGCAACTACTGGTAATGAATGAATAATTACATCCTTTACCAAGAAAAAAATTCCAATTTGTTACTTCTGAAAATGATTTTTCTTATATATAGAATGAGATGAGATCTCTCTCTCTCTCTCTCTCTCTCTCTCTCTCTCTCTCTCTCTCTCTCTCTCTCACACACACACACACACACACACACACACACACTTTGACATAATACTTAAAGATAGTGAATTATCATCTTCTGGGTCTTATGATCCTTGTTAGAAAAGGAATCAGTAATGAGAATTTTACAACTCAACAAAAAGACTTTTGAGAGTTATATCCTATCGTCTTTCATCTTAGACATGAAAATTTTCCTAACCAGTATGATTAGGTCATGACTCAGATGGTGTCGTATGAAGTAAACATTTGCTATGCTGTAATATAACTTTTGTCCCCTTTCTTCTGAATCACAAGTGCATGGGAGTCTGGTAGATTAAACAGTGAGTCTTCTTAACTACATGGATTTTAAATTACAAGACAGCAAAGGTCTGGTTGGTGGTGACTAAGATACAGTCACTAGTCTCTAAGACATGGGTAGGAGGAGGCACATAACTTAATCAAAGAATGGACCAAGTATAGAATAAAGCAGTAATATTTTAGGCTAATTTACAGTCTTTGGAAGACCAGAGAAAATATTTTACTGAGTTTAGAGAAAACTCTTCAATGGACACTTTGCTAGCATGACGGAGATGCGTGTGTGTGTGTGTGTGTGTGTGTGTGTGTGTGTGTGTACAGGGGGGATTATTGTGAAAACATTCTGGTCTGCTTATATTTCCTATGTTTTCCTTTGGACAAGATTAACTGACTCTTCCTTAAGTATTTATATCCTCATAATGCTAAGATACCTCTTTTATTTTGTTATATTTTTTTCAGGCTTAATTTTACCCATTTTATGTAGTTTTAATTAATAAAAATTCCAAATTTTAACATGCAGTATATATGCAAAAATGCATAAGACCATTTTTCACTCATTTGTCAGTTTCAGAAAAGTCCATTTAATGAATTACAAACTGAAATAATATTCTCTTTATCTAAATACATATCTCTCTAATAGTCTGTATGTCAGTGAGTAACTCTACCATCTACAGCCTTTAAATATGATGACTATCATAGTCTTCCTTACAATTTATATTGTACATCTAAAATCCTGGATTTGTTTAATACATTTGCTTCATGTCTTATATACTTTTTAATGTAATTTTTAGTTTATAATGATCAAATATGCTTTTATTTCCATGAAGACTTCCATGATTTCAAAAATGAAACCAATCAATACAGAGAAGTAACAATTTTAAATTTTATATCAAATACCTAATGGTTAAAGTTATCTACAAATTAAAGAGTTAGTAATAAGGCAACAAATCTAAAATTATTGATATTCTATAACAAAATTATTTTCCCACCTACATTACTAACTGAAGAGATTTCAGTTGAAAGATTTGAGTGACTTAATAATAGTCTGACATATAGTAAAAAGATACTTGACACTTGAAGAAAACTGATTATTTGTTTAGCAGCCATGATGGGGCTACCTATTTAGGTTCTTAATAGCTGTGCTAATTGAATGTCTCGAACCCAGTGTGATTCATTGTTTTTTTCAAAAGTCCTGAATTTTGATATGAAACACAAGATTATTGGTTCAACTACTCTATTTAGTGATGAATTCTGCAGCTGTGCAAATTGCTAGCCAAAATGAATACCCTAAGACCAAGTGTCTGGAGAGAGACAGTAGAGAGAAAGCTCATTCTCAACTCCACTGGGATCATTGTTAGACCCACTGAGACAATGCCTACAAGCTGTGCCCTGTGAATACGCACTCATTTGTTTGTGGGATGCCTTAAGAGGTACAGTAGAATCAGAACTTCCCTCAGATTAAGAAAACCAGAAATTAATTTTACCATTATAATAAAAATCTTGATAAAAGAAACAATCTTAATTTAGCTTGATTGTAGAACTTAACATTTCATTCAGTAGCGATCATGTGTTACTATCTCTAAATTAAAAAAATAAAACAACCTCCAGCAAACAAGAACTTTTACTTAATTTTAGGTAGTATGTAATGCTACTTCAAGCTTTTCTGGGTATATTAAATATTCTTTCCTCAGTGGTCCTTTGGGATGAGAAATCAAAGCAAATATGATTTCTTTTCTGTCATCTCATTCCTTCTGCTTTGAACGGGTTATTATTTATATTTTCTTATAAGCATTGGAATGGAAAGAAGACAGAGAAATGAGCTCTTTTATGAACCTGTACTAATATGCATGCTATGTTTGAGTTCTTTCAGAATGCCAGGTGTTCACAGTGGTTCTTTTCCTTCTAGAACATTTTAATGGCTCTTTGAGGCAATATTGTTGGGTTTTCTACCCCTGGTTTTGCAGTACTTCATACCTCTTTCTTCCTAGGAACTCTTTGTCCTCTGTAACTAGGAACATAGAATTTGCTCTTGTTTAGGTTTTCTAAACTCACCTGACAGCCCCATTAAACACGACTATGCGTAGCTTCTAATCCTGCATTTTTTAAACAGATCAATTCCAACACATATGGAATTTCCTGGAGCTGCTACCAGAGATTTTTAGCAGTTTTCTTGGTTTCAAGATCTCCCTGGAAGATATCATAGCCCAGACTGTATTCACTTGAGGATTTGTCTGAAAATTCAGGCACAATTCACATGGTTTGACCAACAATTTAGGTATCCAGACTTTTTTCTCTAACAAGTGTCAATGGCTATCCATTGAACAAGGTCTGTAAATACCAACGGGTTGTGGAGAAAACCTGCAACCAAGCAGAGATCTGAGTTCAGGCCATAATTAGTCTCTTTATTCAGTATGTCCCCGTGTTTCCACCTGTCAATAAGAACCAAATTTCCTCCTCTCTCATTCTCTTGACTCCAAGATTTATGGTTCTTTTCAGAGAAAATAATGGTAAGTATCATTTAATGACTAAAATTTTTCAGAGGTATTACAGTGTGGGATTCCATTGAATTATGTGTAGGAAACTGGTTTCTTGACACCTTTTTTTTTTTTTTTTTTTTTGGATTATGGGTAGATTTTTTTTGATACTTTATTTACATTTCCAATGTTTCCCCCTTTCTAGGTCTCCTCTTTGGAAACCACCTATCCGCTCCCCCTCCCCCACCTCTATGAGGGAATTCCACCTCCCACCCACCTGCCGGCCCATATTCCCACCTTGACATTCCCCTTTACTAAGAACTCTCCTCCCCCTGATGA
This sequence comes from Uromys caudimaculatus, assembly GCA_028551405.1. Taxonomy (NCBI): domain Eukaryota; kingdom Metazoa; phylum Chordata; class Mammalia; order Rodentia; family Muridae; genus Uromys; species Uromys caudimaculatus. The sequence continues at coordinate 19,956,474 of CM052713.1, forward strand.
CCAACAAGGCCCTCATCTGCCACATATGTGGTTCGAACCATGGGTCCCTCCATGTGTGTTCTTTGGTTGGTGGTCCAGCTTCCATGAGGACCGGAGCAGTTACTGTAAAGTGAAACTTGGGTATTCTGAACGTTTTGGCTAATATCCACTTATCAGTGAGTACATACCATGTTCATTCTTTCTTTGCTTTGGAGTATCTTGTAAAACAGAATTTTCTTAGGCATATAAAAAAGAAAGGAAATTTTATGCTCTTGTTTTATGTCAACATGTTCCTTTTATCTTGTGCTGTATTTTTGTATCCTTACAAAGAGTTAATTTTTATATTGAAGATTTTTCTCACCAAAAATATAGAAGTGAAGACACTGTGGAATTTTTCTCACTGACATAGTACTTCTTATTTGCCTTCCTGACATCACAATTTGCCATGAGCCATCATGAATGCTCTCTTGTTCCCTCAAATAGAGAAACTGAAATAGTAGATTTATTAAGATATTTTCTCATAAAGAAGTAGCGACAATGACCTCTTTGTCAAATAATCTTTTTCTTTAAAATTGGGGACATAGTTTCAACTCCTGGTTTAACTTCACCTCTTACTACATGTTTGCTTACTAACGGAAAATTCATATTTGTTAGGATCAGGGTCAGGGTCAGGGTCAGGGTCAGAATTAGAGTTATACTCCTTGTGAAACATATGAATACGTCATTGTTAATGTTGCTACAGCATGCCCAGCTTCACAGCTCTTCTCTCAGGCTGGAATGATTCATACTTAAGGTGTCCCATAGCTTAATTTTGGCTCTTTTGCCTCTTTATTGGTACATGAGCTAGTATTCAAGACTTGACAATACAAATTCCATATAATTTGGTAGAATATGAGAATGAATGGTCACTGATAAACTTCAAGATGTTGTGATCATCATTCTCATTGCATTTGAGTTGTTTTTATCCAATTGTAAAATGTCTATATTTAGTAGTATTTTAGTAACTTTATTGCATTAACCCGACATTATTCTATTTTATACCTAAATATTAGAGTTGGTTACATAAATACTGTACCATTGATACACTATCAAACTCATTATACAGAAATATTTAGAAAGTCCATTTAAATATTTCCCAGGTTTTCTTGATAGCTTTGAATAAAATTTCAAAAAATAATTTAAACATGTATTCAATATTCTCTTTTCTGCTTCATGAGTTTTTAAAGATATTGTCTAAGTTATTGCCAAAGATTTGTCTTTTCACCTTTCTATCACATATTTAAATTTTTTTTCTGCCTGACTGTGCCATTTGAATAAAAAGCTAGAGATAAAAGTTGTCTAAGTCCAGGTATAATATTCCTCACATTAATTTCAGTGCTGGAACTGTGGACTTTATATTTTATCATAGTAGACAGGGCATAGTACTCAGGTGAATAATAGTCCCATTTGTCCACCAACTTGTCTACCATATTTTAGTAAACAGTGATCTGTTGCAGTCAAATATATTATATATAATATTACAGACATAAATAATTGACAATATGCTAATTTTTTTCTGAGAATCAAAATGAACCCCTTGCTAGTCTGCCCTTTTGTACATAGTATGAGAGCCATTTTTCCAATAACATATCCATTCTGTGAACAGTGCCCACCACACTAATCTCTTGGTAACTGTGTCAGTTACTGTATCTACCATCATATTACAGGTTTGTATTCAAGTAGTCCTTATTTTATTTAATAATGGCTATGAAATGAACTTGTACTGATGCTTAAAATTTAAATATGCCAAAGAGAAAGTTAAAGTGCTTTCTGTAGATGAAATCTAAGATGCTGCTTTTATTTTAAAGTTGTTTCTTAAGGAAATAAATGAAATTACACATGAATGCTGCTAAGTTCCATGGGAATAAAATACTTACACCTGTGAAATTGTGAAGAAGAAAAGAAATGTGTGGTACTTTTTCTGTCTCTCGCACCTGGGTCTGCAAATGGCATGGTTACAGGATGGATAGCAAGTGCCTAACTAAAATGCAAAAGGCATCAAATTGGAGTGTGATTCTACAGGAAAAAAAATCAGTGCAATATAGTATAGCACAGTATAATAAAATACAATGCAATACAATTCAATGCAATTCAATGTAATGCAATGCAATGCAGTGCAATACAATACACTATTTCTTATATCCACTTAGGTTTGTATGAATCCCTTTGGATGCAAAGAGCTACTGTATTATAGGAAATGATGTCAGTCTGCTAATACAGTTTTAATAATGATCTTTCTTGTTTCTTTGTGCCTCATATCTTCAACAGCATATGAGCTAAATACATTAATATTTGCCTTTTTCCTTATTTCAGTCCTTCTCATTTGAACTGTTGGTTCTCAGAAGTTATCACCATATATCCATATAATTTATGGAATACTTCTTTGGCTAATCTTTATGTTTAAGTAGTTCTTTATACAAGAAGAGGACTTCTTAGAATTTCTACCTAAGTTTGCATGATGTGGCCATATTCAGCTTTAATTTTAGAACCAAACAGGGCAATTATGGCAAATGACTATCAAAAGGAGGCTAGTGCTAGGGCATTTTGGTTTGTTTCTTGAAAAAAGATATTTAAATTTTTCTTTCTCATGGAAAGAAGGAAGGCAAAATCCTTACCTGAAAATTTCAACCCCCCAAACTCAATTCAGGTATTTACAAATTGTTTATAGATATTATATAACCACCTCAGAAATTACATAAATAGATAATTATTTGTTCTCTTTTTGGATTTCCTGAGTCAATAACAACCTTCTCATTTCCTCCTTTGTCAGCGAGAACTAGCAAAAATACATTTTCTACCTTTAAGAAGGTACTTTCTTCTCCAGCTGAAACAAATTTTGATTATTTGTCCCCGTTTATTTTTTAGAAGCTCAGAGAGGCACCCAGAAGAATTATTCATCATAGGTCCATTGGTAAGCCTCCAACATTGTATGAGCATTAGGAAACATTTCAAAATTTCTAAATACCATGTTTGCAGCTGGAGATCTGGCTCACAATTCACTTAATACTAAGGCATGAGGTCCTGAATCTGGATCCCGGCACGCAGATATGAGTGAACAATGGCAGTATCCCCAGTTGTGAGGGGACCCTAAGACAGATGGGTATCAGGGTCTTTCTGACATGCCAGTCTAGTGAGAACAGGAACCAACAAGTTTAATGTGTGGCTTTGCCTGAAAAACTTGTGGTGGACAGTAACTGAGGAAGTCACATGATATCAACTTCTGACCTCCACACTTGCACACACAGTTAAGCACACCTGTATACACACACATGTTGTGGAAGTTATTTAATCCTGTCCCGCGGTTTCTACCCACTTTGACCATTTAGCTCCTGGATAAAAGACACACACACACACACAAACACACACACACACACACACACACACACACACACACACACACACACACACACACCTTTAGATTTACAATAAACCCTGAAAAACACAAGAACTGGACAGAGACATGCCCTTGTACTATTCGGATCTATGTTCCTATTGAGAACCTCAAGTTATTACTTACTATGTTGCATCTGGGCTGTTCTTAACCCCGATTGGCCAGCCCTCAGGACCATGTTCTTATGACTCACCTAACCTGTGGCAGCTTCTCCTTCCTCCTCCTGCACCTTCTTCTTCTTGTGGTCCTTCTCCTGCCACTTATCCCCTTCTTGTCAGGTTCAAGGTCACACTTACATACCTGCCTCCTCTACCCCCACTCTTTTTCTCTTAAATAATCCATTATAAATACTTAGTGATGTAGTGGATAGTGTTTAACATTTTGTAAGTTTTATTTGATGTCATAACCAAAACTATGTTTCTGAATTTCATAGCTGAAATATTAAATATAGAAAAACTTAGTATGCATTGCCAGCAATGAGTATATATAATGATACTAGGAAATGTTAAACTCATAGTGTGATGGATTTTTAAATGTTTTTGGAAATACGTTAAGCCTACACCTTTAGAACCAAACTACCCAGCCAGAAATTGTAAATGCACATTATAGTAGGAAAATGTTTGTTCCCGGAACAATCTTGTTTGAAGAACCTTAAATTCTTTTTTTAAAAAATTTATTTTTGATACTATATTTACATTTCAAATGTTTCCCCCTTTCCAGGTCTCCCCTTTGGAAACCCCTATCCCATCCTCCCTCCCCCTGCCTCTATGAGGGTGCTACCCACTCACCCACCCAATCCTGTCTTCCCTTCCTGGCATTCCCCTATACTGAGGCATCTAACACTCTCAGAACCAAGGGCCTTTCCTCCCACTGATAGCCAATAAGGCCCTCCTCTGCCACATATGTGGCCAGCACCATGGGTCCCTCCATATGCATTCTTTGGTTGGTGGTCCAGTCTCTGGGAGCACGGGGGCGGGTCCTGACCAGTTGACACTGTTGTTCCCTCCCCATGTCGCTGCAAACTCCCTCAGCTCCTTCAGTCCTCCATCTGGGACCCCATGCTCAGTCCAACAGTTGCTGTGAATTGAATCATGGGTGTTCCGAACTTTTGGGCTAATATCCACTTATCAGTGAGTACATACCATGTTCGTTCTTTTGTGACTGAGTTACCTCAATCAGGATGATATTTTCAAGTTCCATCCATTTGCCTGTGAATTTCATGAAGTCGCTGTTTTTAATAGCTGAGTAGAATTCCATTGTGTAAATGTACCACATTTTCTGTATCCATTCCTCTGTTGAGGGACATCTGGGTTGTTTCCAGCTTCTGGCTAAATTTTTCATCATGTAATTATTTTTGAAATAGTGAGCTGCACCAATTTCTCTCCCATATATTTAATACAAATTTAAATATATTTCGTACATTGTGACAATAAAAAGCAAGTAAAATGTGTAAAGTTTTGAAAAGTTATTTTGGCCTGTGTGACAGCTTAATTTCTAGGCATGCTTTGGGATCTAAGTTCGATTCCTCAGAACACGTCTAAATAAAATGAAGTCACATGGTAGTCCATGCTTCCATTCTCCGCAATCAGTGGTGAATATTGGAGGATTCTTAAAACTTGCTAGTCAGCCTAACCTAGCTGGTAAGTTCCAGGCTGATGAGATACCATGTCTCACAAAAAAAAAAGATGGATAGCTCCCGGAGAATACCTGAGGGGAAGGTCCCTTAGCTTTCATACACACACACACACACACACACACACACACACACACACACACACACACATACACACACACTCACGCAAGCATGCGCCACGTGCAGACATACACAGACATGCATGAACGTACATTCATGAGCACACATACAAATGCACACATGCACACTCACATTTACTCACACCTTTACTCCCACACATGTCAATGTGAACACACATGTATCCACCCTTATACATAGAAAAGGAAAGAATGAGAGAAAGATATAGTTATTTGACAATATTCCTTGAGATATTATCTTCTACATGAATATTAATTTTATGTTTTATGTCTTATGTTTTCCATTGGAGGTTGCAACCCAAGTAGAAACTGAATTCTGTCAATGGCCTGAATTGTATAAGTGTTACACTAATGAACATTTAAATTACTGTCAAATTATTCAGTTCATTCAAAAATAGTGATTTCACACATTGTGAGGGTATGTCCAGTTTGGTTTTGTCCTTTGTCCCAGGGAGACATGTTTAGTTCTAGGACCCAGTTGCTGTTGCTTTGTGGTTTCTCTGAAATGAGGAAGATTAACCACCTGCTCCAATTCAGCAGCATGTGAGTTTATAGCTCTTTCCAGAGAATCACCCATACTCCCATTTCTTCTTGCTACTTCCAATTCCTAAGTTGGCTTGTCCTGAGTACCTTGATTCAGTCAAATCTCAGGGAAAGGACAAAAGTTTGTAAAATGTCTCTATACACATTTGTCATTCTCATTTGGGTCAGAGAACTTCCACTGTTCCCTCTTTGATTTCACAGCCATCTGGCAGCATTGGATGCTGCTCTCAAATTCATCTATCTGATCAGACATTGCACCTTCAGAACCAACTCTATTTGACACATGAACTAGTCAAAGCCCTTTCTGGCATATGTGTTCATCAGAATACATATTATGTAGCTCTATGTATTTGGAGCAAAATTTAGTCATTGTTAGTCTACAATCATTGAATTTAAAATAATTCAAAATATTTTATATTTATATAAGTAATGCATTCTTATTGAGACAACTTGAAAACTAAAAAACAAAAAAAAGGTATGTATTTTTAAGGTCTATTAATCTTTGTTTGTATTTTCTTCTAGACTCGTTCTACATCCATAGAACTTCTAAATACATACATATTATAAATGCAATAGTTATGTATGTGTTAAATAAAGCCACCCCCACCTGCCTCATCCACAGAGTGATACTGCTAGTGGACTTATATATTAAAATGCAGATTTTTAAAATTATTTTTATCAAGTTTACTTGACTATTCTCTGCTATTTGCACTAATTTTCTATAAATTGAACATTTTCATAATTTTCTGGTACAATTCTATTTATAAATCTATTATTGCTAAATATTATTTCCATAGAAATATTTCAAGAAATATAATTTCTCCATAAATAGATATAAACATGTTTACAATTAACAATACAGAATGAGATAGGTAAGACTGTGAATGTTCTCTATATTCACAATCTTATGTTGTTGGAACCACCTGAAAGAAACAAGTTAAGGGTAGAGTGGTCTTTTATGGACCACAGTTCATGGATACTGTTCACTGCAGTGAAAGTGTGGGATGATGGTGGCTCAGGTCACAGCCTTGTAGACTAGGAAAAAAAACACAGACTACAACCAAGGGTGTTTTGTTTTGTTGTTGGTTTGGTTTGGTTTGGTTTTTGTTGTTTTTTGGTTTTTTGTTTGTTTGTTTTTGTGGTTGTTTTTCTTTTTTAATTTAAAAGTTGGTCCTTAGCCTACTGTTTTCACCATCAAGGGCTTATGTCTTAAATATAGGCCTCCAAACATGACTTTAAGTGGCCTCCAAAATCCAAATCACCAACTTGAGACCAAGTATTCAAATACATGATGGGGTATGTTTAACAATCAAATTGTGATTTATTATGCTCCCGGCTTCTTCCATAGCACACTGGCCTTTTTTTAAGGCAAAATACATTCAGTCCAGCTTCAAATATCACCAAGGTCTCCAGAAAGTCAACACTCTTAAAAATTAGAAAGTCTCTTTTGGAACTTGGAACAGCTTTAGTGGTGATAGAATCAGGTTATATCCACTGTGAAGTGGCATTTAGTATAATGCCATTCTAAATGAGATGAAAATCAAGATAACAAGGAAAGGCCTGACCAAATAACACCAAAATACAGGGTGAAAAACAAGAACTCCTTTAGCTGTAGGCTCAGCACCTAAAAATTTGGCGGATGTAGAGAAGTCAAGCCTAGACATCAGAAAGAGGAAAAGAAGAGGAGCAGTGGTCTCAGGACTTAGTAAATGCACTGGTTAGAAATTAGTGAAAGAAAAAAAATAAAAAAGAGTAGAAGACTTGGGCTTTTCTACACTCTCAGACTACTTCATGGTGCTAACATTTCTCAATTGCCCTGGGATTTCTCAAACAAAATCATACGTTTAAGAAGGAAACAACCTGGGTTTTTTTTTTTTTTTTTTTTGGTTGGGAGACTGTTTAGATGGTTTATCTGATCCTGACTTAACTTTGGTATTTGGTATCTGTCTAGAAAATTCTACATTTCATTCAGATTTTCTAGTTTTGTGGAGTATAGGCTTTTGTAGTAGGATCTGATGATTTTTTTAATATCCTCAGAATATGTTATTATGTCTCCCTTTTCACTTCTAATTTTGTTAATTTGGATACTGTCTCTGTGCCCTCTGGTTAGTCTGGCTAAGGGTTTATCTATCTTGTTGATTTTCTCAAAAAACCAACTCCTAGTTTCGTTGATTCTTTGTATAGTTCTTTTGGTTTCTACTTGGTTGATTTCAGCCCTGAGTTTGA
>CM052713.1:19964921-19989504 GCA_028551405.1 Uromys caudimaculatus
AGGATGAAATGTTCTATAGATATCTGTTAAATCCATTTGGTCCATAACATCTGTTAGTTTCACTGTGTCTCTGTTTAGTTTGTGTTTCCAAGATCTGTCCATTGATGATAATGGGGTGTTGAAGTCTCCTACTATTATTGTGTGAGGTGCAATGTGTGCTTTGAGCTTTAGTAAAGTTTCTTTTATGAATGTGGGTGCCCTTGCATTTGGAGCATAGATATTCAGAATTGAGAGTTCTTCTTGGTAGATTTTTCCTTTTATGAGTAAGAAGTGCTCTTCCTTTTTTTTTTTTTTTTTTTATGACTTTTGGGTGAAAGTCGATTTTATCCCATATTAGAACCAGATGGGTTCACTGCAGAATTCTATCAGACCTTCAAGAAGAACTAATACCAATACTCTTCAATCTATTCCACAAAATAGAACCAGAAGAAACACTACCCAATTCCTTCTATGAGGCCATAGTTATACTGATACCAAAACCTCACAAAGACCCAACAAAGAAAGAAAACTTCAGACTAATTTCCCTTATGAATATCAATGTGAAAATACTCAATAAAATTCTCACAAACCAAATCTAAGAACACATCAAAACGATCATACATCATGATCAAGTAGGCTTCATCCAAGGGATGCAGGGAAGGTTCAATACCCGGAAATCCATCAATGTAATCCACTACATAAACAAACTCAAAGAAAGAAACCACGTGGTCTTTTCATTAGATACTGAAAAGGCATTTGACAAAATTCAACATCCCTTCATGATAAAAGTCTTGGAAAGATCAGGAATTCAAGGCCCATACCTAAACATAGTATAAACAATATACAGCAAGCCAGTAGCTAACATCAAAATAAATGGAGAGAAACTTGAAGCAATCCCACTAAAATCAGGGACTAGACAAGGCTGCCCTCTCTCTCCCTATCTATTCAATATAGTAATTGAAGTGCTAACTAGAGCAATTAGACAACAAAAAGAGGTCAAAGGGATACAAATTGGAAAGGAAGAAATCAAAATATCACTATTTGCAGATGATATGATTGTATATTTAAGTGACCCAAAAAACTCCACCAGAGAACTGGTACAGCTGATAAACATCTTCAGCAAAATGGCCAGATATAAAATTAACTCAAACAAATCAGTAGCCTTCCTATACTTGAAAGATAAACAGACTGAGAAAGAAATTAGGGAAATGACACCCTTCACAATAGTCACAAACAATATAAAGTATCTTGCTGTGACTCTAACCAAACAGGTGAAAGATCTATATGACAAGAACTTCAAGTCTCTGAAGAAAGAAATTGGAGAAGACCTCAGAAGATGGAAGGATCTCCCATGCTCATGGATTGGTAGGATTAATATAGTAAAAATGGTCATCCTGCCAAAAGCGATCTACAGATTCAATGCAATCCTCATCCAAAATCCAACTCAATTATTCATAAATTTAGAAAGAGCAATTCTCAAATACATTTGGAACAACATAAAACTCAGGATAGCAAAAGGTATTCTCAACAACAAAAGAACTTCTAGGGGAATCAGCATCCCTGACCTAAAGCTGTATTATAGAGCAGTAGTGATAAAAACTGCATGGTATTGGTAGAGTGACAGGCAGGTAGATCAATGGAATAAAATTGAAGATCCAGAAATGAACCCACACACCTAAGGTCACTTTATTTTTGACAAAGGAGCTAAAACAATCTAGTGGAAAAAGACAGGATTTTCAACAAATGGTACTGTTCAATTGGCAGTCTCCATGTAGAAGAATGTAAATTGATCCATTCCTATCTCCCTGTACAAAGCTCAAGTCCAAGTGGATCAAGGACCTCCACATAAAACCAGATGCACTGAATCTAATAGAAGACAAAGTGGGGAAAAGTCTCGAACACATGGGAACAGGGGAAAAGTTCCTGAACAGAACATCAATGGCTTATGCTCTAAGATCAAGAATTGACAAATGGGACCTCATGAAATTGCAAAGCTTCTGTAAGGCAAAGGACACTGCCAATAGGACAAAACGGCAACCAACAGATTGGGAAAAGATCTTTACCAATCCTACATCCGATAGAGGGCTAATATCCAATATTTTCAAAGAACTCAAGAAGCTAGACTCCAGAAAACCAAATAAACCCATCAAAAATGGGGAACAGAGCTAAACAGAGAATTCTCAACTGAGGAAATTTGTAGGGCTGAGAAGCACCTAAAGAAATGTTCTTCAGGGAAATGCAAATCAAAACAAGTCTGAGATTCCACCTCACACCAGTCAGAATGGCTAAAATCAAAAACTCAGGTGACAGCAGATGCTGGCGAGGACATGAAGAAAGAGGAATACTCCTCCATTGTTGGTGGGTTTGCAAGCTGGTACAACAACTCTGGGAATCAGTTTGGTGGACCCTCAGAAAAATGGACATAATACTACCTGAGGACCCAGCTATACATCTCCTGGGCATATATCTACAAGATGCTCCAACATGTTAAAAAGACGTATGCTCCACTATGTTCAAAGCAGCCATATTTATAATATCCAGAAGCTGGAAACAACCAAGATGTCCCTCAGCAGAGGAATGGATACAGAAAATGTGGTACATTTACACAATGGAGTACTACTCAGCTAGTAAAAACAATGACTTCATGAAATTTGCAGGCAAATGGATGGAACTTGAAAATATCATCCTGAGTGAGGTAACCCAGTCACAAAAGAACGAACATGGTATGTACTCACTGATAAATGGATATTAGCCCAAAAGTTCGGAATACCCAATGTTCACTTTACATTAACTACCGAACTGAGAGTTGAGGTCCCAGATGGAGGAGTTGGAGAAGGGACTGAAAGAGCTGAGGGAGTTTGCAGCCTCATAGAGGGAGCAGCAATGTCAACTGGCCTGATCCCCTGGTGCTCCTAGAGTCTGGACCACCAACCAAAGTATACACATCGAGGGAACCATGGCTTGGACCACATATGTGGTAGAGGAGGACCTTGTTGGCCATCAGGGGGAGGAGAGGCCCTTGGGCCTGAGGGTGTTAGAGTCCCCAGTAAAGGGGAATGTCAAGGTGGGAAGAAGGGAGTGGGTGTTCATGTGGGTGGGTGGGGTTATACCCTCATAGAGGCGGCGGAGCTGGGAGAAGATAGGGGGTTTCCAAAGTGGAGACCTGAAAAAGGGGAAACATAGGAAATGTAAATAACGTATCAAAAAATTAAAATTAAAAAAAATTAAAAATAGAAGGAAACAACCAGCTACATTCAGCCGTCTTTGGTGAGAATTGATCAGAGGTAATATCACCCCCAACTTCTTGCTTAGTTGAGTTCTGTAGTGAGATGGGGACTATTCCTCAAGTATGCTTCTTAGACCACTTTCTCTTTAAGGGTAGGCAACCTTCTTCCAGGGCCATACTTTTCATGAATTACTTTCATCCATTTACTGGAATGAAAGTGAAAATCCCCCAATATTTCAAATGCAGGGGTAGTATGATTAAGTTCACATGTTGCTTGAATTTATAACTCTGTAAGAAGAGAGCACGGGTGTTAAAGACTGAGCTTATATCCATACCACATTGTTGCTCTAAGCTGCCTTGCCTCCCATGATGTTCTTTCTCCTTCCTTGTAGATTTCTACTTTCAAAATTTTTGTATCTTTTAAATCAAATCACTCAATTAGCAAGAACTATTTGGGAATGCCAAGACATAATGTTATGTCTTGGTTCTCTTCACAAGGGTCAAAATTTCATTTCAAATGAAATTACAATAAAGGAAATTACACTGATTTTTTTTAATGTAAAACTTAGTTTTCACTTTATATTGCTATACTAAGTAATTGTTTCTTTACAGCATAGAGTTGTTAATTACACTAAGACAACACATTACCATGGTACATATATTTGAGTGAAAGAATTTGATATCCATTAAAAAGGGTGTGATTAGATTAATAAGTGCAATATGTGATTCATTCAAGAACCTTGAGGTCTAGGAAATGGTAAAGAGATTCAAAGGGAGATTTTCCTTTCTTCTTAGGAAAGCACATATGCTATTCAGAAGTAGTAACTGAATGGTTGCTTTAAAAAATGGATTAACTGGCTTACAGGATAAAGAGAGTGGAAATACACATGGACGGAAAGAGAAATGCTTGGGTTCATGGGGTGTAGAGAGAGCACAGGTTGGCCAGTGGAGAGAAACTAACAGATATTAATGAGTATGAAGTTTCTTTTCTTATGTAACAAAATGTTTTAGAATGGACTATAGTGGTGGGTCCATAACTTTTTCATCATGTTGAGGATTATTGAATCTCATCATTTAGAGGACTCCAGTGCATATTATGTAAATTTTATATCAACAAATGTGCTTTTAAATGTTAAAAATGTAGAGTACAAATTAAGTTGTGTAGAATCTGCAGTCCATGAAGATGAAGATTTGTTATCATAATTGAAAGTGAAATGTACTTCCTTCAAATGTTTCTATTGAAACTAAGGTAACTTTGGTGTAAAAACCATGCCATACACAGAAAACACGATTCCATGTTATTTCTTCCCATCTTTTAGCATTAGATTGTTTCTACTGCCTCTACTGTGATGTCCCCTGAACCTAACCCCAAGTGAGGCTTTGATGTATTCAAATCACTACTAATCGTTTTTTATTTTTAAGTTTTCAACATTACCATCCTTAGGGGAAATGCAAATTAAAAGTACTTTGATTCTACAATACTGCAGTCAGGATACTGCTATCCAAAAATATCAAATTAGAACAAAAACTGCTGAGAGTACGGGGAGAAAGGAAACCTTATTCATTTTTTATGGTAGTATAAACTGGTGATGTCATTATAAAGGCCAATGTAGTCTTACTAAGGAAGAAAGAAATAGAATACCCACATAACCCAGATATACCACTCCTTGGAATATGCCCAAAGGACTCTGCACCTTACTATAGAGATACTTGCTCAGCCATGTTCATGGTTGCACTATTCACAGTAGCCAGGAAATAGAATAAGTGGTAAAAATGTGCTTCTTGTATACAACACAATTTTGGCCACCTATAAAAAAATAAATGATGAAAAATTCAAGTAAAATAATAGAATTTAAAAATTACACTAAGTAAGTTAACCCAGGCCCAGAAACACACAGAAATATTTTTCTCTCACATTTGAATCTACCTTCAAATCTTAGTCTTTGTGTTTAACCTGTAATACCTATAAAAGCTAGGAGCTAAATGCTCACTAGGGGAAGACAAGGCTCAATAGAGAGGCCATAGTAGAACAGGAATGATATAAAAATGTGGGAACAAACCAGGCACGGTGGAAAGAAGCCCCATGTGTCTGTCCCAGGCACTGCGGCTCTGGGTGGGACAGGAGACACACAGGAAGTGGCCGAGCATCTTCCCACACAGTCCAATGGGCAGGTGGGGGCTATGGGAAGCCTTTGGGGCCCCACCCGTGGGTGGGGGAGGGGGCCATTCTTGGGGAATGCACAGCAGCCATCTCTATGGGTTCTCTAGCCTGGAGCACTGCAGTCGCCGCAGGGTGCCGCAGATGGGCTAGCCAGAGCACAGCTGGGCTTCCCACCAAGACTGGTTTCAGCAGCTTGGGGCACCGAGCTAGCTGCTTAGGCTTGGGTGAATGGGTACCATCTGGGAGTGCTGGGAAGCCCTTGGAGAGAGATTAGATGCAGCTCCTTAATCGAGGGCCGGATCCCTTGTTTCCCATGGCGGGTCCAGATGAAGAGACAGTCTATAATTCTAAGACGTTTACTTTCATCGTGTGGAGTGGTATGGAAGGAATTGTACCTCCCAAGTTCTGGGATGGGCGAGGCAGATATAGTAACTGAGAAGGGGTGTAGCTAAGCCTCTAGGTGTCTCTTTAACATGGGGATGGCTTGGGGCTGTGTGGCCACGCCTCTACCTGAGGAGGGGTGGTACTTGACCCGTGACTGGAACCAAAAGCCTCCCCGGAGCATTGGCATAACGTTTTCCAGTCCCTTGTGGATTGTTCCACTGGGTTGCCCAGATTTTATGCCTGTGCTCAACCGGGTGCCAGATTGCCTGTCACAGATTACTGCCCCACATAAAAATAGAGAGCATGAATATTGGGAAGTGATTAAGCATGGACAGGGTTCAGGAGATGGAGAGGTGAGGGTGAACAGAGAATGGCTTAACCTAAATGAAGGATGCAAGCAAAGGCTGTATGGAAAGTCATATATAAGAGCTAGAACTGTGATATCCTGCATGGTTCAATGATGTTAAACCCAGACAAAAGTTATTAAACCAATTCCCCATGCCAGGTGTTGGATAGGTACCACAGATCTCCGAATTAATACAAATTCTTCATATTATCATTGGCTGCCTACTAAAAGTAAATCGTTAACTATTACTGAAGATACCAGACACTTTGACTGCAAGATCTAGAGAAATCAACTGGAACTAGGCTGGAAGTTTCCACTTTGCTAGTCAGCTTTAATACCACAACATTCACTGTAACCGTCTTGTGAGGAAAGATGTGAAACAATAATTATTGAGCTGAGAGCCCTTTGAACTATAATAATAGTTTACTAGGCAAGACATCCCCACTGGTGCAAAAATGGTATGACTGATTGGGGAATAGCCAATACTTTGTGATTGGTTTTGAGGCACCTATACATGAAAGAGTCCATGCCCAGCATTGTAAACCTGATATTTTAAATGTGGATAAGGAGGTTGCGGATCATGGGAGGATCTTATTACTGTTGGTTAGTTAAAATGACACGGTCTAAGCTGCCTTCTTATTGCAGATATTTGTCTACCAGTGCTTAGAGAAATTCTTGTCTTAGTCTTAATCAGATAAATTTCTCTTGGCAATGAATTAGATCCATATGGTTACGTCAATGCAGGAAGAGAAGGGACGAGGAATGCTTAGCCTCCTTTCATGGGAATGGGTGGGCGGGTAGGTGGGAGGAGGAATTCCCTCACAGAGGCGGGGAGAGGGAGGGGATAGGGGGTTTCCAAAGAGGAGCCCAGAAAAGGGGAAACTTCGGAAATGTAAATAAAGTATCAAAAAAAAAAAAAAAGCCTTTTTTCCTTTTGAGTAGGCAACAGTTAATGCAGAGACTCCTAACAAGTGAGAATAAGTGAGTTAGTGCTCAACCATAAGTGGGGGTGTCTATGTCTCTTTCCCCAAGGCTTTGAATATTGGTAAACATTTATTCAAATAAAACCCTTTAACAGCATCCACAGAGTGTTTAATTGAATTTGGGTTATTTCACTCCATACCTTAAAAGATTTTTAAAGTGAAACCTACTAAGATGAGTTATGTTATTTCATGGAAGCAAAATATGATTAAAATATGATAACTAAATTATTCTCTGGTGTTACCATGTGAAAGTGCTTTCTTGAATTCTGGTCCTTCATTTCAATACTATGTTTGAACTGGATGATGCAAAAAAAAAATTCCACGTACTATTTAGACCTCTTTAAAAGGATATATTTGCAGATGCTGACAAAAAGAATGTTCTTTCTTTTATGGTTTTAGAAGAGGTTAGATTGAAGGTATCTTTTTAACATAAGTTGCTTGCTGAGTGTGAATGCTGAGATGGCTGTGAAAACTGTCTGTATAACTAATGTGGTACTTCCTGGAACTAATTTTTTTATTATTATTATCACTTCTTTGTACTTGCTTTAGAATTATTTTTATACATGTCTGTTTTCAAATTTTGTTTACAGTTTCTTATGGAAAAACTTTGGTTGAAATATTCTTTGTAGACTACAAAAGAAATGCCAGGAATGTATGCTGAATTCTGTCTTCTATTAATATAGATCAATACGAGTCTGTGCCACAGAGCTTTATAACCAAATAATGCAGAGAGAAGGATAGCATCCAGGGAGTGTGGACAAGCCCGTGAGTGGAGGTAAGATGGGCGCCACTGCTCAGCAGGACCCGCGCGGAATCTACAGAATACTGGGAGAGAGGAACAGCCTGGGACAGGAGCCTTCTGGTTTATGCCTGTGGTCTGTGCCACATGGCTCCATACCCAAATAGTGCAGAGAAAGAGCTACCCTCCTAGGAGTGTGGACAAGCCTATTATCAGGGGTAAGGCCAGGACTTTAGCCCAGAGAGACCCACCCAGAACACTCAGGACACAGGGACTGAGGAGTGGCCTTCTGGTTTCCTTTTGAGGCCAGGGAGCTGATCCCGTGAAACAGGGCTCCATACTGAGTGCCAAGAGAGAGCTGGTCTCCCATGAGTGCCAACACAACTTTGAGCACAGGAAGACCACCACTTCTGTTCAAATTCCTCAATCAAGAGGGACCCTCGCAGACCCATCAGGACACAGGAACCAAGGAACAGCTGGGGACAGGATCCTTCTGGTTTCTGTCTGCACCCCAGAGCTGACGATGTACCACAGCTCTCCAAACACAAATACTTCTCAGAGAGAGTTGGTCTCCAAGGAGTACTGACAAAAAGGCTTGCAGGAGGGAAAAGCCACAGTCAGAGAGAGCAAGATCAGCTAACACTAGAGATAACCAGATGGTGAAAGGCAAGGGCAAGAATATAAGGAACAAAAACCAAGGCAACTTGACATCATCTTAACCTAGTTTGCACACCACAGTGAGCCCTGGATACCCCAACACACCAGAAAAGCAAGACTCAGATTTAAAAGCATTTCTCATGATGATGATAGAAGACTTTAAGAGGGAAATAAATAACACCCTTAAAGAAATACAAGAAAACACAAGTAAAGAGCTAGAAGCCCTTAAAGAGGAATACAGGAAAACACAATCAAACAGACAAAGGAAATGACCAAAACCAACCAGGATCTAAAAATGGAAATAGAAACAATAAAGAAATCACAAAGGGAGACAACCCTGGAGAGAGAAACCCTAGGAAAGAGGTCAGGAGTCATAGATACAAGCATCACCAACAGAATACAAGAGACAGAAGAGAGAATCTCAGGTGCAGAAAATGCCATAGAAAATATTGGCACAACAGTCAAAGAAAATGCAAAGTGCAAAAAGCTCCTAACCCAAAAACATCCAGGAAATCCAGGACAATGAGAAGACCAAACCTAAGGATAATAGGTATAAAAGAGAGTGAAGATTCCCAACTTAAAGGGGCAGTAAATATCTTCAACAAAATTATAGAAGAAAGCTTCCCTAACCTAAAGAAAGAGATGAACATAAACATTCAAGAAGCCTACAGAACTCCAAATAGGTTGGACCAGAAAAGAAATTCCTCCCGTCACATAATAGTCAAAACACAAAATGCACAAAACAAGGAAAGAATGTTAAAAGCAGTAAGGGAAAAAGATCAAGTAATATATAAAGGCAGACCTATCATAATTACACCAGACTTCTCACCAGAGACTATGAAAGCTAGAAGATCCTGGACAGATCTCATACAGACACTAAGAGAACACAACTGCCACCCCAGGCTGCTATACACAGCAAAACTCTCAATTACCATAGAGGGTGAAACCAAGATATTCCATGACAAAATCAAATTTATACAATATCTTTCCACAAACCCAGCCCTACAAAGGATAATAGATGGAAAACACCAACACAAGGTGGGAAACTACACCCTAGAAAAAGCAAGAAAGTAATCTTTCAACAAACCCAAAAGATGATAGCCACACAAACATAAAAATAAGATTGAAAAAAACAGGAAGCAGCAATCACTATTCCTTAATATCTCTTAACATCACTAGACTCAGGTCCCCAATAAAAACACATAGACTAAGAGACTGGATACATAAAATGGACCCAGCATTTTGCTAGATACAGGGAACACACTTCAGGGTTAAAGACAAACACTACCTCAGAGTAAAGGGCTGGAAAACAATTTTCCAGGCAAATGGTCCCAAAAACAGGCAGGAGAAACCATTCTAATATTAGTTAAAATCAACTTTCAACTAAAAGTCATCAAAAAAGATAAGGAAGGACACTTCATCCTCATCAAAGGAAAAATCTACCAAGAAGAACTCTCAATTCTGAACTTCTATGCTCCAAATGTAAGGGCAACCACATTCATAAAAGAAACTTTACTAAATCTCAAAGCACACATTGTACTTCACACAATAATAGTGGGAGACTTCAACATCCTACTATCATCAATGGACAGATCTTGAAAACACAGACTAAACAGAGACACAGGGAAACTAACAGAAGTTATGGACCAAATGGATTTAACAGATATCTATAGAACATTTCATCCTAAATCAAAAGGATATACCTTCTTCTCAGCACCTCATGAGACTTTCTCCAAAATTGACCATATAATTGGTCACAAAACAAATCTCAGCAGATATAAGAAGATTGAAATAATCCCATGCCTACTATCAGATCACTGCGGATTAAGGCTGGTCTTCAGTGGCAACAAAAACAACCGAAAGCCCACATACATATGGAAACTGAACAACTTTCTACTCAATGATAACTTGGTCAAGGAAGAAAGAAAGAAAGAAATTAAAGACTTCCTAGAATTTAAAGAAAATGAAAGTATAACACACCCAAACTTATGGGACACAATGAAAGCAGTGTTTAGAGGAAAACTCATAGCTTTGAGTGCCTTCAAAAAAGAAACTGGAGAAAGCATACACTAGTAGCTTAAAAGCACACCTGAAAGCGCTAGAAGAAAAAGAAGCTACTCCCAAGAGGAACAGAAGGTAAGAAAAAAAATCAAACTCAGGGCTGAAATCAACCAAGTAGAAACAAAAAGAACTACAGAAATAATTAACACAACCAGGAGCTAGTTCTTTGAGAAAATCAACAAGATAGATAAACCCTTAGCCAGACTAACCAAAGGGCACAGAGACTGTTTGAAATTAACAAAATCAGAAATGAAAAGGGAGATATAATAGAATCTGAGGATTTTAAAAAAAAATCATCAGATCCTACTACAAAAGCCTATAGTCAACCAAATTGGAAAATCTGGATGAAATGGACAATTTTCTACATAGATACTAAAACCCAAAGTTAAGTCAGGATGAGATAAACCATCTAAACAGTCCCATAACCCCTAAAGAAATAGAAGCAGTCATTAAAAGGCTCTCAACTGAAAAAAGTCCAGGACCAGATGGGTTTAATGCAGAATTCTATTGGACTTTCAAATAAGACCTATTACCAATACTCTTCAAACTATTCCACAAAATAGAAACAGAAGGAACACTATCCAATTCCTTCTATGAGGACACAGTTACACTGATACCAAAATCTCACAATGACCTATCAAAGAAAGAAAGCTTCAGAACAATTTTCCTTATAAATATCAATGCAAAAGTACTCAATAAAATTCTTGTAAACACATCAAAATGATCATTTATCATGATCAAGTAGGCTTCATCCCAGGTATGCAGGGATGGTTCAATACCATGAAGTCCATCAATTTAATCCACTATTTAAACAAATTCAAAGAAAAAAACCACATGGTCATTTCATTAGATGCTGAAAAAGCATTTGACAAAATTCAACATCCCTTCATGATAAAAGTCTTGGAAAGATCAGGATTTCAAGGCCCATACCTAAACATAGTAAAAGCAATATACAGCAAACCAGTAGCCAACATCAAACTTAATAGAGAGAAACTTGAAGCATTCCCACTAAAATCAGGGACTAGACAAAGCTGTCCACTCTCTCCCTATCTATTCAATATAGTAATTGAAGTTCTAGCTAGAGCAATTAGAAAACATAAGGAGATCAAAGGGATACAAATTAGAAAGGAAGAAATCAAATCATCACTATTTGCAGATGATATGATCGTATACTTAAGTGACCTGAAAAACTCCACCAGAGAACTGCTACAGCTGATAAACAACTTCAGCATAGTGGCCAGATACAAAATTAATTCAATCAAATCAGTAGCCTTCCTATACTTGAAGGATAAACAGGCTGAGAAAGAAATTAGGGAAATGACACCCTTCACAATAGTCACAAAGAATATAAAGCATCTTGATGTGACTCTAACCAAACAGGTGAAAGATCTGTATGACAAGAACTTCAACTCTCTGAAGAAAGAAATCTAAGAAGACCTCAGAAGATGGAAAGACTTCCGTGCTCATGGATTGGCAGGATTAATATAGTAAAAATGGCCATTTGCTGAAAGCAATCTACAAATTCAATGCAATCCCCATCTAAATTCAAACTCAATTTTTTCATTGACTTAGAAAGAGCAGTTCTCAAATTCATTTGAAATAACAAAAAAACCCAGGATAGCAAAAAATATTCTCAACAATAAAAGAACTTCTGGGGGAATCAGCATCCCTGACTTCAAGCTGTACTACAGAGCAGTAGTGAGAAAAACTGCATGGTATTGGTACATTGACAGGCAGATAGATCAGTGGAATAGAATTAAAGGCCAGAAATGAACCCACACACATATGGTCACTTGATCTTTGACAAAGGCGTGAAAAACATCCAGTGGAAACAAGACAGCATTTTCAACAAATGGTGCTGGCTCAACTGGTGGTCTTCATGTAGAAGAATGCAAATTGATCCATTCCTATCTCCCTATACAAAGCTCAAGTCCAAGTGGATCAAGGACCTCCACGTAAAACCAGATACACTGAATCTAATAGAAGAGAAAGTGGGGAAAAATCTTGAACACATGGGCACAGGGGAAAAGTTCCTGAACAGAACACCAATGGCTTATGCTCTAAGATCAAGAATTGACAAATGGGGCCTCATAAAATTGTAAAGCTTCTGTAAGGCAAAAGACACTGTCAATAGGACAAAACAGCAACCAACAGATTGGGAAAAGATCTTTACTAATTCTACATCCGATAGAGGGCTAATATCCAATATATACAAAGAACTCAAGAAGTTAGACTCCAGAAAATCAAATAACCCTATCAAAAAATGGTGAATAGAGCTAAACAGAGAATTCTCAACTGAGGAAACTTGAATGGCTGAGAAGCACCTAAAGAAATGTTCAACATCCTTAGTCATCAGGGAAATGCAAATCAAAACCACTCTGAGCTTCCACCTCACACAGTCAGAATGGCTAAGATCGAAAACTCGGGTGACAGTAGATGCTGGCAAGGATGTGGAGAAAGAGGAACACTCCTCTATTGCTGGTGGGAATTGCAAGCTGGTACAGCCACTCTTGATATCAGTTTGGTATATCCTCAGAAAATTGGACATAGTACTGAGGACCCAGCTATACCACTCCTGGGCATATACCCAGAAGACAGTCCAACATCTAATAAGGACACATTCTCCACTATGTTCATTGCAGCCATGTTTATAATATCCAGAAGCTGGAAACAACCCAGATGTCCCTCAACAGAGGAATAGATGTAGAAAATGTGGTACATTTCCACAATGGAATACTACACTGCTATTAAAATCAATGACTTCATGAAATTCACAGGCAAAAACTTGAAAATATCATCCTGAGTGAGGTAACTCAGTCACAAAAGAACAAACACGATATGTACTCACTGATAAGCGGATATTAGCCCAAAAGTTTGGAACACCCATGAGTCAATTCACAGCAACTGTTGGACTGAGCATGTGGTTCCAAATGGAGGAGTTGGAGAAGCGACTGATGAAATTCAGGGAGTTTGCAGCCCCATGGGGAGGGAGAAACAATGTCAACTTGTCAGGCCCTTGGTGCTTCCAGAGACTGGACCACCAACCAAAGAATGCATATGGAGGGGCCCACTGTGCTGGCCACATATGTGGCAAAGTAGGGCCTTGTTGACCATCAGTGGGAGGATAAGCCCTTGGGTCTGAGAGTATTAGATGTCCCAGTATGGGGGAATGTCAGGGAGGGAAGATGGGAGTGGGTGGGTGGGTGGGGGAATACCCTCATAGAGGCAGGGGAGAGGGGATGGGATATGGGGTTTCCAAAGGGGAGACCTGGAAAGGGGAAATCATTTGAAATGTAAATAAAGTATTAAATAAAAAATATGGATCAATAAAACAGACATTATGGGGGGATGTCTGCGAGCATAATTTCAAATGAGAGATCATACACACTCATTTAAATCGAAGCTGGGACAATATACTTTAGTTTATTAACAATTTATAGTTCCCTCCTGAATGTGTTATCTAGTTACTTTCCAAGTTTAGGACAGGGGTTGGTTTGATTGACAAGAGGATAACTTTTTGGCAGTTTGTTGGGTGTTTTTAAGAGATTCATATGATATTGATTAACAAACTTATTTTTACCCTCTCAGAATTTTTCATTTTAGGATCCTCATTCTATTGTGTGGCTCTACCCATAAATCTTCCTACTGAGTGTTTGATTTCAGTGAAATAAGTTGTCTACTATGGACTGGATTATTACCATTATTTTGGCCATATAAGAAGGAGCCAACAATTATGAATCTTTTGCATATTAAGGAACAGATGTCTTAGTTAGGGTTTCTGTTGTTCTGATGAGACACTATGACTAAGAGCAAAATGGAAGGGAAAAGCTTTATTTCTGCTTACAGTTCCATAGCATCAAAGGCACAGACTCAAGGTAGGCATGTGAAGGCAAGAACCAAAGCATTGACAAGCATTGCTTATTGGTTTGCTCCTCATGGCTTGTTAAGATTGTTATGCTATTCCATCAAGGACCACTGCTACACATGGGAAGCACCACCCTCACTGGTTGGACCCTCATGTATTAGTCACTAATCAATAAAATTCCCACAGATTTGCTTATTGACAATCTGATGAAGACGTTTCCTCAACTCTTCCAAAATAACACTAGGTTTTGGTCAAGTTGACTGAAAATCAACCACAACAAGTAATATAAAATTTAAGCAACTTCATTATGTTGTAATTTACATATAAAATCATCCAATTTCAAGTTCATAGTTAGATTTGGATGCATGTATTCACTCACATAACCATCAATGCAACTAACATTTACACCACCCTGGGGTATGTCTCTGGGATCTTTGCTGATCGTTTCTCCAATACATGCTTCACCTATTGGCTGGTTTCTTTTCTTTTACTATACACTAATTTTGTCTAGTCTAGAATTTCACATAATGGAACCAAACAATGCAAACCATTTTGGGTGTGGCTACTTTCTCTGAATATAACATTTTATTGATCTTAACTCCTTAAATTAAAATATTATCTTTGTTTCCAAAACCGATCCTGTTTGTGATGACCCAGGATGTATTCATATGCTAATGAATATTTGAGCTACTGAGAATTGAAACATTTGACATTTATAGGCATTTATAGATAAACTTACAGCAAAATTCTTTCACAAGAAGGTTTTTGTTGTCATAAGATTTAATTTTGGGGGGAGTAGCTATATAGTAATGAATCACAGAGTGCTGTGATAAATGCACAGATGACAGTATAAGAAGCTGCTAAATGATTCTTTCATATACAGATATTATTTATATCTCTACTATGAATATACAGATCTTCCAGTTTTTACATATTCATTTTAGCAGTTGGTGTTTTAAATATTTAATTTTAGCCATTATTATTTGCGTTCAGTACTATCTCATTCCAAGTTTAATTCAAATATGCCAGATGAAATACAGGAATTTTTGAGCATGTTTTAATGATTTATATTAGACATTTGTGTATCTTCTATCAAGTATGTTTGCTCATATTTTATTGGCTTTTATATTAATAAGTAATAATAATTCATGTGAATACAAAGCAAATACACATGTGTGTGTGTGTGTGTGTGTGTGTGTGTGTGTGGGTGTGTGTGTGTGTGTGTGTGTGTGTGTGTGTGTATGTGTGTGGTGGTGAGGTGTCTGTCTGTGTGTGTGTGTATAAAAATATTTTCCCAGGTTGTGATTTCATTTTTATGTTCTAAATGATACCTATTGTAAAAATAGATTTTCATTTTAATGATGAGGTCTTTTAAAGCTTGTTCTCATATTCTACTTATGATATTTTTCCTTATGTTGACTCTACTTATAATTTCTTTGTTACTTAAGTTATTGTCTAGTTTTCCTTAACACCTAGAGCATGATTTATTTTAGGCTATTTTATGGTTTGGGTTTTTTTTTTTTTTTGTGAGACAGAGGTGGCATTTAGTTTTATATTGATATATGATTTGTCAAAGATTCTTTTCTCATTTTATCTTTGAAAAAATCTATTAATTAAGGTAATGACTGTAGGCCTACCAACTGTATATTTGAAGTAAATGAATACCATTATGCTTCGATTCACATAGCTTTGAGGTAAATGCTACTTTGATACTTTGTACTTTGTAAATTGATATCAAGTAAATTTGTACAAATTGTACTTTGTAAATTAATTCAAAGTAAATACTACAAATTATAGTTTGTTAACGTAAGACCTTTTTCTCTTAAAATCTTAGTAACTGATTAAGTTATTTGTTACTCTAATAAAAATCACTGGAAAATGGAAACCTAGTGAGAAAGGATTTAGTTCGGCTCACAGTTCAAAAATACAGTCCATCATGTAAGGGAAATTCTGGCAGCAAAAGTAGGAGGAGGCCATGGGTCACCTCATACCGAGTCAGAAAGTACAGGGAGCAACTCTGGGCTCAGCTTGCTCTCTCCTTTGTTAAATCCAGGACCTTAGCCCACATTTAAGGTGTGTCTCCTTAGCTTAGTTATCCTGTTATAGATAACCCATCTTGTTGTGCCTGGAGAGTAGCATCCTGCATGGCTCTAAACATACTTGCCACTGCAGTTACTATCTTAGCTTCTTCATTTTCTATATTCATTTGGAACCAGCCTATCAAATTTTTACAAAGTATCATATAATCTCTTTCCCTTCTTTCTTCTGTCATTTTCTTCCTCATTTCCATTTGTATTCATTCTATCTCTTTTGCAACCTTTCATTTTTGCTTTGCTCACTCCCTTGTTCCAGAAATGGAACTTTCTTGTCATGTCAACATTTCATTTATTTATTTATTTATTTTAATTTTTCCAAGTAACAGCTGTGCTGTGGTATCTGCAGTAGCTGCACTTTCACACTTTACCCAACATGGTGCAAGATTTCTACCTTTCCCACATCCATTCCAACACTTGTGAATTTTCACTTTTTATTTTCTTGGTAGATCCATACTAATTCATTTGGTATTTCATTGAGACTTTTATGTTCATTTGCCTAAAAAATGGTAATTGTTAGCACATTTTCAGATGCTTATTGACCAGTAGCATGTCTTTTCTCATGTCTATGCAAGTGTTTTCCCACTGTTAATAAAATTAATTGGCTTTTATGCCCTATTGAATTGTGGGACTTATCTGTATATTTAGATGTTAACTTTCCTTAACATAGTCATTCCATTTTGTCTGTTTATCTTATCTCTGCTTTTATTTGCTGTGTAGAAGCTTTTTAATCTTATGAATTTCCTTTATTTTCTAAGTTTCTTATTGTTATTTAAGATTTTGGTGTTATATTTATAGACCATTAACAAGTCTATAAAGACTCATTATAAATAAAATCAATAAAAACTATTAAAAACTCATTAAAATATTTTTAATTGCTTTCTCTTATATAGCAAAGGCTTTTACTTAATTTATTTATTTATTTTAAATTGATTTTTATATGACATATAAAATATCAGTCTCAAATATTTGCATATAGATTTTCAGAGTCTCCAAAATGATTTGATCAAAATAATATCATTTCTTCAGTTTGTGTTTTTGGCTCATATATTAGATGCCAGTTAACTATGTAGTCTGTTTGTCAGTTTTCATTTTGTTAATGCCATGGGGTTAAAGCATCACAGCCTTGTAATATATTTCAAAATTAGAGTTTTGGATATGTAAGCTTTGTTCTTCCTTCCTGTGATTGTTTCACATATCACAAAGAGACTTGTGTACCCCATAAATGACAGTAGCATGAGTCACAAAAGCAATGTCATGGAAATAATGTCAATGTCTATGAGCATTAAGATGGATGAAAAATATATGCTCTATATTGCATTATAATATTATTCATTCCTATAAATTAAGAGTCGTGCTTGTGTGTTAACATGAATAACTCTGATAAATGTTATAAGAAGTGAAATAGTTCAGTCATAAAAGGAATTATGTTTCATTATTAAAAATTGACTACATAGATAAATTCATAGAAAGAAGAATAGCATGGGAATTGTCAGAGTCTGAGGAGTGAGGGAAAGGAATGGGTAGTACTTCTCAGAGGTGAAGTGTTTCCACTATGTAAGAAGAGGAAGTTATAGATGCTGGTGACAGCACATCATTCCTTGACATAACTGTGCTTCACGGTGTGCCTACAAGAAACCAATATCATCAAAAAAATCATTATGTGATGGAAGATCATCTTGTAAATCTTTCCTCGCATTGACAACTTTTGGAAATACATGTCATCGTCCAAGAGAATAAGTCTTAATCTTTCTTGAAGCCAAAGCATAAGAAGCTTTGGGGAAAGAATTACACTCAATTGATACCATTCAAATTATAATGAGATATATGTCTAGCATGTAACCTGCAAAGGAAATATCAGAAATATATTCTTAAATTTCCATATAGTCATTATTATTTTTCTAATTATCCTTATTTACATTGTAAAAGGTGACTCAAAATAGCTAACTAGTGCATTGTTTTGTTACATATGCATAATGAAATTAAACTGATGTCTAGATGAAAAAAATTAAAATAAGCTTCACCATATTAATTTAAACATGTTGGGTGTTATTAGTCTTATGAGATTGCTCAATACATTTCAAAATAATTATATTCATATTGTATCTGATTAGTTGACTTAGGATGATATTTATGCTTTTGGGAATTCATCTTAGCTGTAGTTTATTGATTTAATGTATTGGTCCTATCAATGCCCAAGCAAATACATTCTGAAGAATTTGTGATTTTTAAAATCAGAAGTTTAAAAGAACTTTAAGATGGAATTGAACTGAGTATTTTCCAAAAGAATTTGTAAAACTTATATTTCTCTACTAACTGTCTAGTATGATATTTGTTTGTGGAGTAACTACAGGAGTAGGGAGACAAAACTTCTAAGATCTCCAGAAAATCTCCCTTGAGGAATTATTGGTTTCCTCATGCACACATGTATATGCCTATCTATGGATATAGAAAGAATGTACAGACCAAAGAATATAATACCTACAATACTAGAAGAATCTAAAACACAAGTATTCAGCTTGATAATGTAGATAATGTAGGCAATAAAGTGGGGTCCTTGGTAGAAATCACTTTTGGAAAAGAAAAAAATGAAGCCTATACCAAATGCTGTTCTAATATGGCCTCACAAATGATGAAATCACAAAACTAAAAGATCAAAAATGCCTGAAAGAAATATAACAAAGCTGCAGGACAAAAGTCATGAATACGTATTGGAATACAAAAATGTCCAACATCCAATATGTAAAATTTACAGTATCTGGAATATAACAAAATCATTGAGTATGAAAAAGTTAGGAAGATGCTCCCTACAGAACAAACTAATATAAAGTATAGATTATGCACCAAACTTCTGAGAATTGTAAACCATGTATTCAAGCAAAGGAAGAAGAAACGCTGATATTCTAGAATCATAAAGACTTCAAAAGCCTTCAAAACTAAATTCATTGAGAGAGCAACTGCAATGTTTACAATTATGTTTAGATTAATAGCATTTGCTGTAACACACTGGAACCAGCATGTTTCAATATAAAATCCCAGAAATATACATTCATCTTCCATGTATTTGCTTTTTAAAATTCTGCTTCAGAATTTCTGCTTTAGGGACAACTGAGCAGACATTTTTCTCTATTCCTCTAATGCACAAGCATGAGTGCAATATGTTGTATATAAAACAAGCAACAGGACACACTGAGGAGTGAAAATTAAGAGTGACTGCCCTCTAGCCTTACAACACCAGAAATTACATGATAGGATGTTTTCTGAGTTTCTTTATATCCTCATATATCTGAGACCTTGTCAAGAGACCCATTGAAATGCTTAGGGAAGGATCACATGCACCCCTTTCCCCAAAAGAACAAGACTCTTCTCCTTAGCCAAATAAACAAACAAATAGGTGGACAACTTAGAACAACAAAGTTCTTTTGGACAAGAGCCACTCTCCTTTAGCTTCTATCTCAGAAAAGTAAATATATCCAAGGGAAGACTAAATAAGAACCTTAATGCAAGTAATCAGTTCCTGTCACTTATGTGGTATTGACTAAGAAGCTCCATGAGGATCAGGCTTTTCATCAGGGACAAACAATAAAGAGCTTCTCCACCCATGGGGGTCAGTGGAGACTGAGAGGAGCAGGTGTTTCTTGTCACCTCCCACAAGATGCTCAGCCTGCCACAGCCAGAAGGAACAGGAGGCGGTGTGGTGGCGTAAGAAGCCTGAAATTAATCCTCCACACGGCAGTGAGAAGGCAGCTGTACCTTCCATGGGTCTTCCAGAAAGGAAGTGCAATACAAGTTTATGTAAAACAAGCATCCAGGTTTGTAGCAAACATCACTCATCGTACTGAGAAACAAGAAAATCTTGTTCAGCCCTAACATAAGATAATGGCAGTGATAGAATTGATGGACACAGAATTTAAAGACCCCATCATTAAAATACATCAATAAGGGATTATTGAAAGTGTGCAACAATGAAAATCAAAAATTGTTAACAGGAAATTGAAAGTATAAAGGAAAAAACAAAACCAGAAGGCACCATGGGTAAAATGAGTTGGACAAACTCCAGCTCCACCTTATTACTTGGATTTGTAAACTACAAAATTAATTGTGTTAATTTAACCAGAGGTATACAGTATTACCCTTCTAAAACTTACTTCTATAGTAAAGCAATGCTAAATTAGCTAAACCAAAAATGACAGGCCATTCTGAAATTAGATATGATATGATTTGTTAATTATAGAAAACCAATAGTTGCCTTTAATCCTAGCACTTGGGAGGCAGAGGCAGGTGGATTTCTGAGTTCGAGGCCAGCCTGGTCTACAGAGTGAGTTCCAGGACAGCCGGGGCTATACAGAGAAACCCTGTCTCGAAAAACCAAAAAAAACAAAAGAAAGAAAGAAGAGAAGAGAAAAGAAAACCAATAGTTTCTTGAAAGAGTAAAATCACAGGAGGCAGAGGGACAGAGAGATCTGGGTGGAAGAAAGGAGAGAGAGGAGAAGATGGGGGGAGGGTAAGGTATGTAAGGGGACCCAAGAGAGAAGTCCAGTGGGTCAGTAGAATGAAGGGAAATATGCAGCTGTGGGAGGTGGGGGCAGGGAGAAGAGACCACCTCCAGTGGATACACAGGGGCCCCAGTGGAGACAAGGGGTCACCATGTTACCAACCTACCTTCTATCCCATGGGTGGACACCAAACCCTGACACTATTACTGATGCCATGTTGTGTTTGCAGACAGGAACCTAGCATGGCTATCCTCTGAGAGGCTCTACCCGTAGTTGACTGAGACAGATAAAGATACTTACAGCCAACCGTTGGACTGAGGTCGGGGAATCCTATGGAAGAATTAGGGGAAGGACTGAAGGAGCTGAAGTGGATGGCAACACCACTGGAGACCAACAGTATCAACCATTCCAGATCCCGAGGAGATCCCAGAGACCAAATCACCAAAAAAGAACGCACATGGGCTGGTTTGTGGTTCCCGGTACATATGTAGCAAAGGATTGCCTTGTTGGCTTCAGTAAGAAAGAATGTGCCTAATGCTGTAGAGATCTGAGGCCCCAGGAAAGGGGATGAGGGGAGGGGGTGGGTGGATGGGAAGGGAGGGGGTAGGGGAATATCCTCTCAAAGGCAAAGAAGAGGGGGGTTGTGGTAAAGAAGTCATGGGGATCAGGAAGGGGGCAACATTTGGAACGTAAATAAATAAAACGCTGCTGCTGCTGCTGCTACAAACAAAGATTAAACACCTTCCAAATATCCTAGCCATTATCCAACTAAGTATCTATTCAAACAAAATCAAGTGCATTTCCATTCATAGACCTGTGTGAAGCACTGTAGATACTTCAGTTAAGATGGTCAAGAAGGATAAAAAACTAAGGGAAAATGTGAAAAAGACCCTTTGTGGTATATCTCTACACCTCTGCAATGCACACAACTGGACAAAACCAAGTATGTAAAGTTTATTCAAGACACATCGATAAAATATTTGGGATTTTGGGGGGGGGGGTTGTTGTTTATTTTTTTATTATTTATTTTTCTAATAATTCTGGGAAAGCCAGTTTGCTTTAAGGTGTCAATTCGAACATTTTCATGTAATTTTTATCATCTTTATATTTTATTTTCCTAGATATGTTAAGGATATTAGGTCTAGGGGCCAGCAGGGCTATGTAAGGTTTCATTCTGTAGCCTAGACTGGATGAATAGCAGCCTGCTGTCTCAGCTCCCGAGAGCCACCGTGCCTGAGAATCTTACCTTTGTCTCTGGACTACAGTCCTTTTATTAGACTATGTTTCAGAAATAGTAAACCATGCTTCCTCAGCCAGGAACTCCACTATGCTTTGAGTGCGCTTCTTCAGGTCTTCACTTCTATCTTTGATACGATTTTTAAACTATTCACTGTGGTTCATAGCATTATTTATTAATTTCAGGGGCTCTAGTAATATGTAAATTATTTATTCTTTCCTTTTGCTGCAATAGCATTCTTTTATTTTTTTTAAATTTTTTATCGTTTTTAAAGTTTCATGTATCCATAAATCATTCTCCTTAAATTTAATTTTTCCCACATTTCAGAATCTGGTTGACTTTCTCTGTCCTACTTTGGGTTTTGGTAAATACTTTGGAAAAAACCATAGTAAATACAGGGCTTACGTTTGTATTTTTCTTCTCTCATAACTTATCTCTTTCCACGCTCTATATCTAAATTTTTGTGATTTTTTTTGTTGTTTCTTTGCTTGCTTGCTTGGTTTAATTTGTTTTTATTTGTTTTGTTTTGATGTTTTTGGTTTTTTTCTGATCGAAATATCATAACAATGTCATCCTCAGACAATGAAAATAGTTTATTGATGAATTTCCTGAAGTACAACTTAGAAAATATCTCCTTACTAAAATTGTAAGTGATTTGAGCACTTTTGACTCCGCTGATACATTGATAAATGAAGGCCCATCACTAGCTTATTTAAGCACATTTATTTTTGTGTTGTTTTCCTATACTTTTATTGCAGATCTCATGTGAAGTTAGAAATGAATAACCAGAGTGATAGAAATTACGAAGATCGGCTCCTCCCCTGGTCCAGGAAGATAGGAATGTTATGTCTAGCAGCCTTAGAACATCCACAGCAAACCAACTTTTAATTGATGCATCAGAGAGCTGATGCTGCAGAGCCATCTCCCACTCTACAAACCTGATGGACTCTCTTTGAAAAAGATGGATACAAGTGAATATTGCTGTAAAGACACATATGAGGCAAGCAAAATTAATAAGAGTTGTTGCAGTTGGAGAGGAAAGCAGAACTTTGCTCATATGAGAGACAAAGGCAGGGTGGCTTTAAAGTACAAGTGTGAGCTATTTAACACATGGACAAACATACAGGAGAAACAGTGGCCATTAGCGCTTGCTATTCTCTCTCTCTCTCTCTCTCTCTCTCTCTCTCTCTCTCTCTCTCTCTGCCTACCATATATGTTTTGTTGTTTGTTTGCTTGTTTTTCTAACAATTCAGGAAAAATAGTTTGCGTTAAAAGTGCAATTTGAAAATTCCAATGTCATTGTATAGCCTTTATAATTTATTTTCCTGGATATCTTAAGGCTATAAAGAATATGAGATATGAGATATAGGATATGATAAATAATGAGAGAGAGAGAGAGAGAGAGAGAGAGAGAGAGAGATTGCAGTATCTCACAATAAGTTATCTACTGACAATGATTTTAATATAGGAAAGTTCTGGAAGGCAAAGACACTTTCTCATTTGGTGATTATATTTAATATGTACAGCTCCCAGGTCCTAGAGAAAGATATTCCTGTTTTGCAAATGGCAACAGGCTTTCCAAACAGATTTATCATCAGACACAAAAAGAATTTATAAGTTCAAGCATTTTAAAGTGAATGTTCTAAGAAAAGATAAGTAAGAGGCTGGAGTTGGGAAGATGCCCGAGTGGCTGAAAGAAAGAAAGACCATCTTGCTTGGATACGTATATGTGATCATGCTCTTCTCTGGGCCTGTATCCTATAAGCTAGAAATAACTCCTCCAAAACTCTCACTAAGTTCCTGAAATCTAAATGTGATCTAGAGTAAGTCAGGAAGTGACATGAAGCCATGGACATGGGAAATAGTCACAACAATATAAATCCTTTCCTATCATTTCAGTGGCTTCTCATCCATTAGGCTAATGGCCCAGCCAATAACGTACAAAGCTGTATGGGGTCCGGGCTTGAGGTTCAGCTTCAGTCAGATAAAGAAAGGAAACTGTGAAAAGGCTTGGTATTGTCTTCACTGAAGTTTGAACCCCAAAGCTTTTAGGGGAAAGGACCACACTACATAACCATGGGTTACAGAATAGCTTCTGCACGATAGAAAAGCTCAGAAAAAGCCCATGCCTTGGATAGCGAAGCCTCTTCTGGATGACCATGGCCATCATATTTTAAGGGCTCATTAATGTATAGATTTTCATTTGCTTCTTAACACCAGTGGCTTATGCTCTAAGATCAAGAATAGACAAATGGGACCTCATGAAATTGCAAAGGTTCTGTAAGGCAAAGGACACTGTCAATAGGACAAAACAGCAACCAACAGATTGGGAAAAGATCCTAACCAATCCTATGTC
>CM052713.1:19990004-20077499 GCA_028551405.1 Uromys caudimaculatus
GTCATCTTGGAGTTTGGACCACCAACCAAAGAATACACATCTATGGACCCATGGTTCGGACCACATATGTGGCAGAGGATGGCCTCGTTGGCCTTCAGGGAGAGAGGAGAGGCCATTGGGCCTGAGGGTGTTAGAGGCCCCAGTAAAGGGGAATGTCAAGGAGGGAATTGGGAATGGGTGGGTGGGTGGGTGGGAGGTGGAATTCCCTCATAGAGGCGGGGAGGGGGAGCGGATAGGGGGTTTCCAAAGAGGAGACCTAGAAAAGGGGAAACATTGGAAATGTAAATAAAGTATCAAAAAAAAAAAAAAGAATCGGAAAAAAAAAGAAATAGCACAATATGCATCAAAAAATCAGACACGCAGTGCATAGTACCTCAGCTAGTATATTTTTGAGAAAAATAATAGTAAAGGTTAAAAGAGGAAAGACTTGTAAATTCTCTGTCTTTCTCTTCTCCCTCTGAGTGAGTAACCTAGAATTAATCCTTAAAATGTTATGTGCGTTTTGGAATGACGTGTTTTCATCTTTGCAGTCACCCTGCCTAAAGGTCCCCAGATCATCATTGCCCCAATGGTGATGATGGATATTGCTCAGCAGATGTTATTGCCCTACCAGGGGACTTTGATTTAATTTGTTCTTATACCATTGCATTGTTTTGCATGCTTGTAGGTTGCATATCATTACAATATAAAATAAGGCTTTGTTAAGGGTACACCATGGGGATTCAAGAAGAACTGTCTAATCATTGAGTTTAGAGACGCTAAGAAGGTTAAGTTGTGCCCTTGATGCCAGGGAATGTAAAGGCATCATTTATGAGGATGGCAATAATAATAACAACTTAAGACGCTAAAATGCAAATCTCTACCATATTTTTATTAATTACAGGAGTACAGCAGATGAGCTTTCTGAGCTAGGGAACGTTTTAATAACTTACTTGGGATCACACAGCAATTAAGATGCTGAGATTCATAACTATATTAAGATGAAAATCATCAATTCACAATCCCTGCATTTCTTTGTAAAGTGCCACTGAATGAAGAACAACCATATAGATATTTTTGATTTACTGTTACATTTCAGAATCCTCTCAGAACATTTTACTAGTGGAAAAATTATTAAGCCTCTTTATATTTCCCACTCCTAGACCTCCTAAAACCATGGTAGAGCACCAGAGTATTTATTTTGAATAACAAGAACAACTAAAAGTAAATAATTTTGCACAACTAAATCTGAGAGTCACCTTTTGGCTGCCTGCAGTGAACATCACGTTTCAGTCCTTCATTAATGAATGTTTTGAGCAGCTTATCTCTGCTGGTTTCTCAGCTTCTGCCCTGGTCTGTTAAATATCAGAATTGTTTTGTATTTTGAATAAGATGTTAAGCTTCAGTTTCAAGATACTACAATGACATTTCCTGAAGTGAATCTTGCAAACACAACCTTTCTCTTTCTCTCTCTCTTTCTCTTCTTCTTCTTCTTCTTCTTCTTCTTCTTCTTCTTCTTCTTCTTCTTCTTCTTCTTCTTCTTCTTCTTCTTCTTCTTCTTCTTCTTCTTCTTCTCCTCCTCCTCCTCCTCCTCCTCCTCCTCCTCCTCCTCCTCCTCCTCCTCCTCCTCCTCCTCCTCCTCCTCCTCCTCCTTGTAATAACATCTAACAATATCTCTTGGTTTCATCCTTTTCTGCTGTTTGTTTATCAAACAACACCCTATTCTGAGTCAAAATAGTTAAGAAATCTCTCACCATCCTTTTCAGATTGCTATACACTATCACAAGCTATAATTTCATATGGAACGTCAAAGGTGTAGAACTTCCTTTCTAATAGAGTTTAAAACTCATTTTTCTGCCACTATCTTCTGTAACCTCTGTTGAACTGTACTTCTATGAATTAAGCTCCTTTTTATAGCCTTAAATTATACACAAAGCAAGATTTCATAATATATACCTTTTTGTTTCTGATTAACATACTTGCATTTCCTGGTTGTTTCTGTTGTCAGAAGTAACAAACATATCTTTATTTTTAAAATTTAGATTAGTTTTGTTGTAGGCAGTAACCATAAATTATTTATTGATACAGCTACAGTAAGACACATGTTGTTGTGGTACAGATCTGTGATCCCAGCTATTTGGGACTAAGGCAGGAGGACTCCTATTTCTAGGGATGCCTAGGATGTCTTCTAAGCCAGTCTGCACAGTTTAGTGAGACCAAGTCTCAGAACAGAAGAAAAAAAGATGAGCTGGGAACATTGGTCAGTGTCAAAACACTTCCCTAATTGTCTAATCACAAAGCCCTACATTGAAACCTTACTACAACAGTGGGAGGCTGGGGGACTGAAGGACACATCAATTGTTGATAACTGTTGGCTTTATGTAGATGCTTCAGTGAGTGTGGAGTACTGAGAGTAACTTAGCATGGTAATTTTAATTCTTTGGCTTGTACACATGTGCAATGGATTTCTAGACATTGTAATTCTAATGTTATTTTCTGAGAGACAACTACCATATTACCATTATGCATATAGTACTTACATTATAGCAGACAGAATATGAGTCTAATTGGCCTTAAGTCCTGCCTGCTTTTCTTGAGTGAAATTATGCCTCGTATTGGAAACACACCCAATTTTCTGGTCATGGATATTGGAGGAGAGCCTACTAATACCATTTTATTAACCTAGCACAATTTCTATTTTAAATACTTATCTTCATAGCCACAGCTAACTCTAACTCTCACCTCTCTTCAAATACATTTCCCTTTGAATACTTGGTCATCAGATGGTTGAACTGTTTGGGAAGGATTGGGAAGTATAATCTTGTCATAGGAGGTGTGTCACTGGGGGCAGGCCATTTATGGTTTCAAAAACCTCAGGCCATTTCCGGTTCTATCTCTGCCTCCTACTTGCAGAGTTAGATATGTGCTCTCAGATGTTCCTGCCATTGTGTCTTTACTATCTTCATGGACATTAATCCTCTGAAACTCTATGCCCAAATGAGGCTTTCTAGTATAAGTTGCTCCGATCATGGTGTTTTGTCATGCCAAATTAAAAGCAAGTAAAACAAAATCCATTCTAGAAATAGCAACTGATCAAAATGCAGAGAATTGTCTTTTCGAGCATATTTCTTAGTTTTACCTCCGTTTGCCTTTTTCAATATGGTCTTTGTACATAGCTCAGGTCCTCCCAACTCAGCGTTTGCTGAACTATGATTGGAAGCCTGTAACACCGTTCCTAGATTTTTGCCCATTTTTAAATCTGATTTTTAATATTTTTGTGTTATTGAATTGCATAGGTTATGCATATATTTGGGATACAAGATGGTTCACAATGTGGCTTGTAGCACTTTTCTCCTAGTCTATGCACTACTGTTTTGGTTTATACATCATTTCCTTCTCTGTTCAAAGCTTTTCCATTCATGATATATTTATGTCTAGTTTTGCATTTGTCATTTATGGTTTTTGTGTCATAAAGCCAAGTCTAAGGTCAAGGGAGAATTTCTCTAGTTCCCCTTAAGGGGTGTTGTGATTTCAAACATTAGATTTAGTCTATTAATATTTTTATTATATGATTTTTGCTCTAGAGAACCTTTCTACTTAATTCTGTGATTCAGGTAAGATACTTGGTACACAACTTTTATTACCCCCCTCCATCCCTCCCCACTTCCCCCTTCTCTCTCTTTCTATCTCTCTCTCTGTCTCTCTGTTCCTCTCTCTCTCTCTCTCTCTCTCTCTCTCTCTCTCTCTCTCTCTCTCTCGATGACTCTTGGGTTTGTACACAAGTACCACTGAAGTCCAAGCCCAGCCCACCATCAACCACTTCTCACACAACATATGTCACTGTAACACTACCTTGTTCACAAAGGTCAGTGTGAAAGCAAGCCAAATGGAGGGAACAAGAATGAATTAGGCAACAAATGGAATCAGTTTGACTTTTGTTGGAAAAATTTGATAGCTAAAAAGTAATTTTATGCCTATTTTTATTTCTAGTAATCAAAATGGTCAATATACACCCAAACATCACTCATGTAAACCTCCATCTGCTGGGTAGATGTAAATATGGAACACGGGAAAATAGAAGCAGTACTTATAATTTCAATAACTTGTATTTGAATAGTGCTCAATAGTTTTATGAATTATTTTATTAAAAATCTGGTTTGCTTCATGTGATGCTGCAAAACCCTCTTAGTATATGGACAACTATTTTTCTCTTCTTTAAAATATATAAAAAATGCAGTTTGGATGCATTTGTATATTATTAAGCACGATTGGTATTATGCATTTGTTTCCATGTCACACAGTCTAAATCACCTGTTTAAAGTCCATTTCATTAGATTAGCAGGGTTCGTCTACATCCTTCAAAGTTTCTACAATGCATCCACTTACTGTATACTGCTCCATTAGACTCTTTCTTGACATTCCTATGCACCCTGTATCCATTGCTTCTAAGCTGTTGCCTAACAGTAACTAAGTATATAATTTCTATGCTAAAAAAGCTTCCTATCTTTCTTTAGAAATAAAAGTTGGACATCGGATGACAGGGAAATTTATAAACCATTATAGACATCAACTCCGTAGTGATTATATACACTAAAATATTTAAAGGCTGTTGAATAATTTGGCATGAAGAAATTTTCAATTGCAAACTCAGTATGTCCTATTTAATCCCACAACCTGTGGGAATTATCACTCCCATAATTATTTAACCTTAAGATAGAGATTTTGTTAATCAGCTGTTGTGTTAAGTACTGAACCCAGGTCTTCACGTATACAAGGCAAGTCTCCTATCATTTGAACTATACATTTGAGTCTTGGCATAGAGGGCTTATTAACATAAGTTTGATAAAATCACTTGATCTCTTAATGGTAGAACACTTTGTCTATCTGGTGAAAGAGATGAGAGATTTTTAAACAAGGAAGGGATTTGAAGAACCATTGCTGACTTGAAGAAGGCCACATTAGAAAGAATGCTGGCATTCACAGGACCTGAGCTAGTTTCCTGATTCATAAGCATTGAAGAATGGAGACCTCAGCCTACAGCTTCAAGCACATGGACAGTATAACAAGTATGACTAATGTGAAAGTAGATCCTTCTGCAAGCCTCAAGTAAAGGATGTCAATGAGCTAACAAATACAATTAGTCCTGAAGCAGATCCTCACCATGCCTCAACCTTGACCTACAGTTAAAGTGAGATAAATGAGCTAACAAATGGAATTAGTATGGACAAAGAGCCTCCTGTGAGCCTAAGCTGGCCATCACCTTGATTTCATCCACATGACACTTTGAATTACAGTTCAATGGATTATTCCTGGACTTTGCCAAGAAAGAAATTGTGTGTCTTTTAAAAATAAAATTATATTTTAGTTAAATAGTAGTAATAAAAATAAAATCATAGTGGCTTGAGTTTTTGATACTGGTTTCTTGAAACTTGATTTTCAGAGCAGAAATTTGTATAATTGTCATATTTTTAAATTGTCATTATAACAAGAACAAATGGAGTAGCTTAAAATAAAGTAAATGTGTCATATCAGATTCAAAGGTCAAAAGTGAGAAAATGGCCTCAATGAGCTAAATTAAAGCAAAGCAGTGTTTCTTTCTGAATTTCCAGGTGAAAATCCTTCTTGGCCTTTGGTACTTAAGAGGAAACTCACATTCATCTACCTATAGGCACCTTCTACATCATTAAAGTCAGGAAAGGCTTAATCAATCTTTCCCATATTACATCATTCTTACTGACACCTCTATCTCTTCCTTCAATATTTAAGACTATTTAGAAGCTCAGACTATGGCTGAGTGGTAGAGTGTTTACCTAGCATATGCAAGACTCTGGGTTCTTACCGTAGCGCTACAAAAATAAAGTGAGAGACTATGTATTTCACTGAGTACACCAAGATAATGTAAATAGTCTTCTATTTCAAAGTGATCTAATCACAATCCCATTGGCTTCCTCAATTATACTGCATCATGCAACTTTTACATATTAATAGGCTCTAGTGCCTCGAATGTCACTGACTTTGGCAGATTGGTGTTATGCACACCATACCACATAATATAGAAAAAGAAAAGATATATTACCAAAATAAAGCTTTGTTCAGACAGTGGCCTCAGTCGAATAATATACTTTATTGTCTCTTGTGGGTTAGATGTCTACTTATGAAGAATTTTTTTTTTTCTACAAGAGAAAATGTTTGAAAAGGATGACAGGCCTTGGCAGTCTGTAACATATTTTGAAAGCTTTACATGGGCAAAGCTCCACCATGCTGTGAAATGTCCTATTTACTGAGAGCTGAGATGGGATAATTTATAATAGCAATAATTTCTTAAATATTATAAATTCATATTGTATGAAAACACTTTTTTCTAGACATTATTGGAAATGACAGTTTAAAAGCTTTCTTTAATTCCAGTGGACTCTCCATTTTCTCTGAACGACTTTAAATCCCTTCGGTTACACACTCACAAGTGTATCTTAAATCCACCTCAGAGCAGGGTGAGGGACATACACGGACAGAAGAGCAGATTTAATGTATTCATGAGATTGCATTTGGGAATCAGTATATACCTATGAGACAACCACAGACACAAAACATTCTCAACAAGAATTTAACTACTTAAGTGTCTTTTAAAGGCTAGAGAATGATATGGTAGTCTCTGTTGCTTAAGTGTTTGTTTACCTTGCAGTTTTAAAAATCAAATTTCTTATAATTACTATGTTTCCTGATATTCCCATTTTCTGGTCCCATAAGTTCCTAGAAGCTCAGACTTCTCATAGATTTAACTATTTAATTTTTTTCATTAATACAGTGCTTGTGCTACAGAGAAATCTGTGGTACTCTTTAATACAATCTGTGGTCAAATACACAAGTGATTTCTTGGCTCTTTTCAATATGAATCTAGAAACAGCGGGTAAGCAAGTGAACTCTCACATTTCTCTATGACTCTGTGTGAAACCTCCTAATTTATTATGACTCTTTGCCACTGTCCCAAGATACTTATTGGTGTCATATGATGCTATAGATTAGTTAGCATTTCTTAACATTTTAAACGAATAGAATGTGAAATGTGGTATGCATCCTCTCTCTTTGCTCTACATTATGTCTGATTATTTGAAGATTCATCTACGTATGAACAACTCATTTTAAAAACTACCTATGCATGTTTTGCCTACCTGTGTGCCTATGTATTACATGCACATGTGGTTCATATGGAGCTGTAGTTGTGGATGCTTGTGAGCCACCATTCAAGGCTAGGAACCAAACCAGGTCCTCTGCGAGAACAAACAATCCTCTTTATGCTGAGCTGTCTCCCCGCGCCCTTCCTATATTCTTTAAAACAATTAGTTTCATCCTTGACATACTAATCCATATGTATAATGTATTCTGAGTATTTGGATTACTCTTTGCCCCATCTTCTCTTACCTCTTTTCAATTCCTATCATCCTGTCCCTATCATTGCCAGATTCATGAATCCACATCCTTGTGGAGTCATCAATAGATATACAACTGGAGGCAATAACTATTTATCCTGGGTTTCTCAGTGGCTAATACTCCTACAGGCTTATCTGGATCCTGTGCAGGCATCTGCAGTAGCTGCGAGGTCATGATTTCAATGGCCATGTCTTGCCTAGAAGATGGCATTTCAGAGCACTTCTTTCTGTTCCCTCTTTGAAATGGAAAGTTCTGGTTGTGTCATATGATACAGACTTGCATGGTATTCTGCTGAGGTAAGACCTGTAGGAGAATACATGATAATTGGAGAGAATATAAATCAGACTCAACAAACAGTGACTGGGCGCTTGCATGCTGGCTGTGCAGCTCTCCGTTGGTCTTGTATCTTTGCTGATCTTCACTTCATTGAGAGAGGCCAGGTGGAAGACTCCTGGCATTCCTGATGGAAGTGGTCACTCTCACTGATTTATCCTGACTTGACAGAGGCCTGGCAGTCTCTACTTGATCATACTCTTGCTGATTTGTGTTCGGTGACACTTTGAAATGGACTGTTGGTTTCCTGACAAATGGAAATCGGAATTCCCCCAAAGAACTAGTTCTAAACTAGTCCACATCCCCTTGGGCTATTTAGCATTGTTTCTCCCCTACCTTTGGATGGTGGGCAAGAAGAGGTGTTGAAACGTTTGAGAACCCTTATTAAAGTAGGTTTTGAAAAATCTAAGCCTACACCTCTTCTGCACTGTTCCCCAAGCCTTAAAGGAGATTGTATATATATCTTGTCTATAACTAAGCACTAAGACATCACTTCTTCTCAATAGTACTTTTGTTGTTATTGTTGTTGTTGTTTATCATTTAATGATATCTTCCTGATTGAATAACCCCTCTTGGTTTATCCTGTTGTTTAACCACAAAGTTAGAAACTGAAAAAGAAAAATAACTTTACTTTGGATATTTACAACTCAGGACCATATATATATATATATATATAAAGTATATATATATACTTTTCTGAATGTATGTTCTGAAAAACAAATGAAATTACACAGAACTTCTAAACAAAAGGGGAAAGCCTGACAAAGGGATTTCCACAACTTAAATAGACATTCACCACCAGTTCGGGAAACCTTGCCAATACTAAGCTGTACTTCACTGGGCTGCCATGATGGATGTCTAGGGTTCTATCTAAGGGCAAAAGTTGTGGACATTGGTGACAGTTTCTCTACCTTAACTACCAATAAAAGATATTAATGGTTTTATGGGGTAAAGGTTAGCATTTCTTGTTATTTTCTCATATTCAGTTCAGAGGAGCATTTAACTAGGCAGTGGCCTTTCCACACAGACACACAGACACACAGACACACAGACACACAGACACACAGACACACACACACACACACACACACACACACACACACACACACACACACAAGGCCTGCTCAAATAATGGCCTTCAAAAATCATTTTGGATTACACATTTCAAAGATGCTTTTAAAATGTATCTTTATTACTTTTATGAGGATTTCATACCTAGCATTTAGATCATATTCCCCTCCCTCACCATCTTCCATATGCACTTTCCTACCATAAGATACCCCAAACCCCTAGACACCCAACTGTTTTTCTCCATTTTTCTTTTAACTTTGCTAGTTAAATACATGTGCTGCCCATATAATCATGAATATGTACCTTTTTCCGGAGTGTGATGGACCTACATGGAACTTTACTTTTAAAGAAAACTGACCCCCCCCCCCCCCCAGCAGTGACCAATGTGTTTAGTTCCTCAGCTGGGGTGGATGTACCTCCCCTCTTTATGCTCGGGTTTTTAGCTTGAAGTTTGCAGGTCTTGTGCATGCTGTTACAACTGATAAGAGTTCTGCCATGTGCAACTGTGCCTTGTCTATCTAGAAAGCAGTTTCCTTGTGGTCAGAGATGGTCCCTAACTCTTATTTTCTATCACAGTTTTTATCTGAATTTCACAATTTATCTATTAACAGGTATCTAAGTAACTTCCAATTTTAAGAGAATAGCAATAATTTGCTATGTAGATGACTTAGTATGGATCTACGCTTCTATTGTACTTGAATAACATTAGGAAGCAAAATGCTGGACATTAGCCTACTGTGCTCAATTTCACTTCTCAGATAGCATGTACCAAGCTTACAGCCTGACCACAAACAAATGAAGTTTTACCATTCTTGGTTTATTCTGAACAATCATCAAAAATATAAGCGCTCCATATTTTTTCTAGATTTTTGGATTGCTCTTTCTTATTTATCAGTGACTTAAAATTGTGGTAGTCTATAATTTTCATAAGCAACAGATTATGTAGTTTATATTTTTATAGAATGTGTTTTCATATCATAGATAAAAATCTAGCACAAAATTAGAGACAGCCTCACATTTTATTTGGGGAATGTTATACTTTCACATTTGGTTCTATGGCCCTGTTATTATTTTTGTTTGTTTTGTTTTTATTCTTTTCTGCATTACTGGAGATAGAACCCAAGCCCTCAGTTATGTTACCCTAGAACCCTGCCACTGATGTTTTCAGCCCTCTACTGTCAAAGTTTAATTTTTATGTTTATGGTTAACTTTTTATGGTGAGAGGTTTGGGAGTGGTAATTTCCCTCTGTTTTGTTTAAGATGTCTTATAGTGTCAAGTGTCTTTTTGGCACTCTTGTTTATATTGACTACTTAGGTTTAACATAATCATCTGTGTTTAAGAAAATTTGACTTTCTGTTTTCCAGGGAGTGAATATGTTTTAGATAAAAAAAAATTGTCAATTGTGTGTAATTAATTTTTTCTTCTCACTGTATGGTTTA
The DNA here is from genome assembly GCA_028551405.1 of Uromys caudimaculatus. Classification (NCBI taxonomy): domain Eukaryota; kingdom Metazoa; phylum Chordata; class Mammalia; order Rodentia; family Muridae; genus Uromys; species Uromys caudimaculatus. The sequence continues at coordinate 20,000,256 of CM052713.1, forward strand.
AGCTAATCTCAGTTGTGGGGATTTTATTCAGAGATGTTTAATATTATTATAGACATATTTATCATTTTTAAAAAGTTGGTGTTTAAGATGCTTTCCTTGAAATGCAGTCATAAAGATGTTTTGCCAAATACGTTTCTTGAAAGATAAACTTATATTTTCACAGCAGGTTTTTAATCATATAAAGTTTATTTGGCAGATATCTCCTCATTATTTTTTTATGAATAGAAAATTATATCACCTATTGACAATCTATCCTTTTCATGGTAATTTATGATGCCCACTGCCATTTCTTTTAGAGCAATCTTTGGTGATAAATTATCGCTTGCCTTAAAAAATATCTTTGATATTGCCTTCATCTATTTTTATTGTTATTTCTATTAAGGATGGAGTTGGGAGTTAGCAGGCACTCTGTCTTTGTTATGGGAGACACCCTTCCCTTGACTTTTCATTGACAGGACTTTTGTTTGGAAATTACTTGTAATTTCTTGGTATTCTGATGGCAGGACCTTTCCTCTCTGGCTTCCTTGAAGAATTTTCTCTCTGTATGTTGTTTTGGAAGGTGTACTAGGAAACACCTTCAGTTGACTATCTCTGTGTTTTATCTACCTGTCTCATTGCCTTGACGTGTATTTTGTTGGTATGAAAATCTTGGTTTCTGATTTTCTTTCTTTGTTTCCAAAGCCTGATTGCATTGGCATACCTTTGCTTGTTTCTCATGTATCTTTTGGGTAGTTTTTTGTGTTTTTCATAAATCTCTGCTTGTTTGTCCAGGTTTAACTTTTTACTTATCTATTTTTTATTGTGTATATGTGTGCAATATATGTGTGTGGTATGCTTCCTAACATGTGAGTAGGCCCATGTATGTTTTAAGATAGGTGCCTATGGAGGAAAGAGGATGATATGACTTATTCTCTAAGTCAGGGTCTCACTGAACCTAGAGATCACTAACTTAGCTGGCCTAGACCAGCAGCTTACCCAGGAAATCTCCTGCTTCCTTCTCAAGAGCACTGGAACTCACTGGTGACTTCTCCTGCTCAGACCAATCTAGGCTATTCTGATACCTCCTTGTACCATCCACACAGAGAAAAGTGGGCATCTCAGCCTTATTTGTCCTGTCCTATTATTACATTGAACATTGTAAACATCTCCAGCGAAGGAAGATTATTTAAACAAATATAGAAAAGTGAAGAAAAATGGATGTGGAAATGGAAACAAGGGGGAATGCAGAGAAGGAAGGAGAGCGGGAGAGAGAGAGAGAGAGAGAGAGAGAGAGAGAGAGAGAGAGAGAGAGAGAGAGAGAATTTACCTGCTACTCCAAAAGTGCAATCCACAATGGAGAAATTAAAACAACATGCAAGTTCTGTCTTTCTCTGGGCCCTAAAATGCTCTTAAAAGCATGCAGTAAGCCCAGTATGGTAGCTCACACCTGTAATCTTAAGGAGGTAGAAGTAGGAGGATTGCTATAAGCACAGGCCAGTTCAGATTATGTAATGAATTCCAGGACAGTCTAAACTGCTATGTGAGAAAATAAATAAAAGTAAAGTTCTACACTGAAATTAAAGATATTGTAAGTCATACATAATATGAAAATTTAGAGTAATATGGAGTTTATTTTTTCCAATGCACATTTTATCATTTTTTTCTAGAAGATAGAACATCTATCACATATGAAGCATTTTAAAGTGTTGTCCTGACATTTACAATTACGCATTTTCTTTGCATCACTCTTCATTTTCTATTGTCTTCTATTGAATTTTGGATAGTTATTTTCTCTATGACTTTTTTTTAAAAACCAGATACAGTGTTTTTGGAAACCAGAAAGCCACATTAAGTCTTTGGTTGATGACGTATTTGTCCAATGTAATTTACTTTCTCCTGAGAGACAGCTTAAATCCACAGGAGTTGATCTGCTTGTGATAGGGTTTTTGTAACACGTGTCTATCATGGAGGAAAGACAATGGCGTGTGAGCCCTGAAAGTACCAACTGCAGAGCTAGAGCAAGTCATAGCATTTGAAAGGATGTGTTCATTTCAGGTTGAAGAAGTCAGGATTGGTGTCCGCAGCATTTGATCTAGATGGGTAAGAAGGAGCAGCTAGGGTGTGACACACAGACTCAGAACAAGAAGCTCAGCATGGTAAGTGACTGTGAGTCAGAGAGGTGACTTTAAATGTGGATTTGCTGCATTCAAACACACAGAAGCAAACTATTTTTTTGTAAACATGTTGAGAACCCTTTGGTATAATAAAATGAGAATGAAAGATAATACTTTTTTGATTATTCTTTCTCTGTGAAGAATACTTTAAAAGATAGATACTTCAATTTAAAGGATCCTGCTACTGTTCCATGAGACAGTAACTCATGTGATGGAAACATACTTTCTTTTAAGCAACAGATATATGTTAAAACAATGTTTACTATTTTAATTGTGCAAGCTTCATCTCAGATACCGATTTTTTTGATACTTTATTTACATTTCAAATGTTTCCCGCTTTCCAGGTCTCCACTTTGAAAATCCCCTATCTCCTTCCCCTCCCCCTGCCTCTAGGAGTGTATTCCCCCACCCACTCACCCACCCACCCATTCCTTCTTCCCACCTTGACATTGCTCTTTACTGGGGCCTCTAACACCCTCAGGCCCAAGGGCCTCTCCTTCCCCTGATGGCCAACAAGGCCCTTCTCTGCCACATATGTGGTCCAAACCATGGGTCCCTCCCTGTGTATTCTTTGGTTCGTGGTCCAGTCTCCAGGAGCACCGAGAAGTCAAGCCAGTTGACATTGTTGCTCCCTCCACGGAGCTGCAAACTCCCTCAGCTCCTTCAGTCCCTTCTCCAACTCCTCCATCTGGGACCTCACTCTCAGTCCAATGGTTACTGTGAAGTGAAACTTGGGTATTCCAAAATTTTGGTCTAATATCCACTTATCAGTGAGTACATACCATGTTTGTTCTTTTGTGACTGAGTTACCTCACTCAGGATGATATTTTCAAGTTCTATCCATTTGCCTGCGAATTTCACGAAGTCATTGTTTTTAATAGCTGAGTAGTATTCCATTGTGTAAATGTACCACATTTTCTGTATCCATTCCTCTACTGAAGGACATCTGGGTTGTTTCCAGTTTCTGGCTATTATAAATATGGCTGCTATGAACTTAGTGGAGCATGTGTCTTTATTACATGTTGGTTCCATGTCACACCAGTTAGAATGGCTAAGATCAAAAACTCAGGTGACAGCAGATGCTGGCGAGGATGTGGAGAAAGAGGAACACTTCTCCATTGCTGGTGGGATTGCAAGCTGGTACAACCACTCTGGAAATCAGTTTGGCAGACTCTCAGAAAAATGGACATAATACTACCTGAGGACCCAGCTATACCACTCCTGGGCATATACCCAGAAGATGCTCACACACTGATTTTTAAATATATTTTTTTGTGTGTGAATGCATGTGGTGCATGTGTATACTGTGCAGGCACACATGCAAACCTGAGTATGGACACATGGAAGACAGATCCACATCAGTCTCTTCTTCTATAACTTGATCTTACTTTTGAGTCAGAGTATCTTGACAAACCTGTAGTTAAATGCTTTTCTAGAATAGCTATCCAGGGAATTCCTTTGACCTACATGTCTCTCTCTGGCACTACCCAAACCAGAGCTGGGATTACAGGCACACACCACTATGCCTGGCTTTTACTTGACCACTGGGGATCCAAACTCAGGTCCTCATGCTTGGATTGAAATCATAATCCCCATGCTGACTTTTTTTCTTAATTTTTGGTTGTGAGCCTAGCTTTTAACGGCTGAGCCATCTCTCCAGCCCCTTTTTTCTTAATTTTGAACACAAAGCATCATGGGACTTATTCACTCTTTGGAATTGTATCTACCAAATATGAATTTAATAACTCTGTATTTGATTTATTAAATGCCACAAATAAAGAGAGCACTCTTCTATACCAAATATTTTAGTAATAATGGTAACTGCTTTCTTTGTTGGGTTATAGTAAAATTCAAAAAGGTGGATCACATGCACCAGTAACTATCACACAATGAAGGTGCAATAGTCAAGATAATTTTGCCATTGTAATTTTTAGAGAAGAAATGTATTTATTTAAGATGGTGGAAGTTTGGTACAACAATGGTTTTTAGATTGCTCTTCCTGAAGAATTTAAGGACAGTAGTGAAACATCACAATACCTTTTTACCAAGAATATTGGACGAACACACACAAACACATGCACACACATGCATACACACACACTTTTGTGTCTATATTTTTTCTGAAAGCCTAAAATAACAAATATATTAAATCATTTGCCATAGTCAGCGGTGCTTTGCAAGAAATCTCCAGAGAAGTGTAATTATTGCCCTCACAGAAAAAGCTTGGTTTTTTTGCAACAAATAGAGACTATTACAGAAATGACAACACTAGAGAAAAATCACATTTGCAAGGTGTCAAAACCCCAACTGAAATATCCAAATGCAACCCTTATACATAAACTGGAGCAAACAGCACAGAAAAGAGGGTAGAAAGACTGAGAGCCACTGGACAAGAGTATCTGCTACCTCAGTCTACTTGAGTTTGCTTTTCATGTTCTGTTACATTTGTTATCAACTATTGACATTTTTTTTGCCTAAATGACATTTTACATTGTCTTGTTACGATCCTCACTGTTAGCGGAGAGCATAGGCATGGATAGGTGATATGTACTTTTGGACATAGAAACCTGAGGATTGAATGAATCCATAAGTATTAAATAGCCCACAGAAAGCTGGGGAGGCAGAAATAGGTGGATTTCAGCTAATTCCAGGACAGCCAGAACAGAGTTACATGGTGAGAGACTCTTTCAGAAAAATTAATATAAAATAATTTTTTAAAAAATTAAACAAATTATTTAAATAAATAAATAAATAAACAAACAAACAAACTTAGATTTGCCATGGTATGTCCTGAAGCATATCAAAAACATTTATGAGAGACTTGAGGCCCCAGGGAATGGGGAGGTCTGGTGGGGTGTGTCGAGTGAGGGTGGGGACATCCTCTTGGAGGCTTGAGAGGAGGAATGGGATGAGGAACTGTCACAGCACAGATCAGAAAGGGGATAAGGACTGGACTGTAAAAAAGAAAAAAGGATTTAAAATAAAAACAAAGTAACTTTCAGAAGCAAGAAAACATGTGGCTTCTTCAAATGAAAGCAATACTGGACTGAGACATTTGGGCTTGTATTTGGCAGAAGACCTTGAACAATCTTGGGCAAAGAATCACATAACAGTGTGTGTGTACAGTGTTTACCAGGCTATGCTAATGTACTAGACATTGAAGAGGTAGAATTTCAGAGTTTATTTATGAGAGTTTTGAGGCAGATCAAGTGTGGGGCCTGTGACCGACAGTAGGCAGCCGGTCGAGCACAAGTTAAAACTCTGGGCGACCGCGTGGGGAAACCCACAAGGGACCTGAAAACATTTTGTCAACGCTCCCAGGAGGCTTTGGCTACATAAGACTTGTCAGGCCCCTGACCCACACCTCCTCAGGTAGAGGAGTGGCCACGCCCCAGGTAGAAGCATGGCCATGCAGTCCCAAGCCATCCCCAGGTTATTGCGACACCTAGAGACTTAGCCTCGCCTCTCTCAGAGTGTCAGGGGTGCAATTCCATCCACGACACTCCACACAATGACAATAAATGTCTTAGAATTATGGACTGTCTATTCATCTTGACCCTCTGTGGGAAGTGAGGGATCCGGCCTTCAATTAAGGAACCACATCTAATCTCACGCCGAAGGCATCCGGGTGTCTCAGCACTTCCAGATGGCCACCACATCCCCCCAAGCCTAAGCAGCTATCCTGGTGTCCCAAGGCGCGCAAACCACGTTGTGCTCTGCGGCCCAGTCTGTTCCCAGGTCCCGCGGCATCCGTGATGTCTAACCATGCGAACTCCATAGCTGGCTGCTGCATTCCCCAGGACGGTTCTCTCTTCTGGGCTGTGTCTCTACAGAGGCCTCTCACACACAGCCTGGCCAGCCTGTGGGACTATAGAAGAGCACGCAACCACTTCCCACGTGTCTCCTGTCCCACCCAGAGCTGCATCGCCCGGGCCAGACACGTGGGGCTTCTTCTTTCCAGATTTATTCCAACAATCCAGGGGATACATAATGACCCAAACTAGGTTAATTGCAGTTAGCCTAGTTAATTAAAAATTTAAAATCCCACATAAACCATTCTGGTAGAATTAGAATAAAATCACTGATTAAGCTTTCTAGAATTAAAAAAAAAAGACATCATTTAATAGCTTTCAATACTGTAGTGTCTTTAATTGAGTATCTATGTGTTTCAGTATTTTTCTCACAGTTTCCAATTTCCTTTTGCTTTCTTTAATATTACTCTCTCTGGGCATTGAAAGGTGACTTCATATTTTATTTATTCAGCTTGGAACTTCAGGCCAATAATTTTGAAATCTCAGTGGAAAGTTTAAAATAACACTAATCAACATGAAAGCAGAGCCTTAAGGAGATAGCTATAGTGAAGGCCCTGGATTCTGAAGTGGAGGTCAAAAGGCTTATTCCCTTCTGCTCCTGTTGGCATGAAACCCCTGCCTTAAACACATAGCATTGTGCTATTTGTCTCTATCCACAAAGTAGATTGATTAATACATTTGTCCTTGCCTTGATATCTTGGAATTTTACAGACCCAAGTAATATCTCCTCCTCTTTGTCTCAATTTAAAATTTGAAGAATGAGCAGTAAAATTTACAGCATCTTGTGACATTATAATTGGATTGTCTGAATTGTATCATCTTCACATACCATTCTAAAAAATGAAAGAAACGTAAAATCAAACAATTGAGAAGTACATTCCAGGATATGGACATTTTTCCTATATTCTGGCTGAGTTTAACCCTTGCTGTAGTCATGTAGTGAAAGACTACCTCCACCTTAGGACAGACACCTGACACCTACCTCTGCCCTAGACCATGCCTCTGAGTTTATTAAGGCCTTCTGATTGAGCTACATCTTTGCTTTGTGCTTTCTACTCCATGTTTGATATACAAACAGAAGGTTGATTTGTAAAACCACATACTTATTCTCCCCTGTTTGCAGTATTTTTGATGTCTGTTTCCCTTACAGTATATAAATATATATGCATTCAGCTTGGAACTTCAGGCCAATACTTTTGAAATCTCGGTGGAACATTTAAAATAACACTAATCAACATGAAAGCTGAGCCTTAAGGAGATAGCTACAGTGAAGGCCCTTGTGCTTCTTTTGCATTGGATTCGCAGGCTGACTTATTTCATACCTGATATTTTTTTCTATTTCCTTCTTTTCTGGGTATTGTTTCTTTCTCCTTTGGTGCCTATGCTTATTTCTTTTACCAAAAGTCAGCCAATGATTATAATGAGTCTCTTACTTTTGTATGTGAGTGACAGGTGATGTTGAGCTGCTCAAGCTCCTCATTTAGACCTGGCACATCTTGACAAACATTCTTGGCATGGAGCAACATCTGCAAGTCCATGCCAAAGTGAAGACCATGGTAAAAATAAATTTTCTCTCTTGATATATAACTTCTAAAAGACTCTTTGTTTTATAAGTCAAATTGTATGCCTCAGTGCATTTTGTGCCATTCATATGATGTAGATATGCCAGGCTTTTATTTGTGTTATGTATGAATTTCACAGCATCACTCTGCCATTTTATCCAGTGGTATGCAACTTTCTTCATACACACAACTTCCTGCCTTAATTCTGTTTCCACACAAGGACCTGGGTTCACACAGTTATTTGGATGCTTGTATAATCTTCTGCTGTAAAATGTTACAAACTATGATTGCAAATGGGACACCTAAGCTTCTAATGAAATACAAACAAAAGTTACAGTGCACCAGTCTGAGTTTCATCTTCTCCACCAATGCACGTTTCCTCACAGTCTTGTGTGATATTTTTTAAAAAATAACAACATCACTTCTTGTCAATCTTGGAGGCTTTTTCCTTTCATATTACCCTGAGGCAGCCAGCCAGCTGTAAAAGAAGCCTTCATCCCCTACTCCTTCCACAGCAGTCTGCAACATTCTGTGATTCAGTATTCTGAAATGAACTGAGAAGGCATATTTTATGTATTTGTCCTGGTTCAGACCACTGATGTTCTTACAGGACAGTCTCTGTTGGCTTCTCCTCTGAGCAGAATGACAGTGATGGTGACAACTTTGAATGACTTAGAAAAGGCAAGATGGAGACAGAAAAATTCCTATCAGAGTCAAACTGTCCTTGAGCCTGCATGTCCACCCTAAAATACTTCAGGAGATGATCAGAGGACTAGCTATAGTGGAATCTTTATTCTCCCAATGACAGCCCTACAACCCTGGCAACACTCATTCTTGTAAGCAGTTCTTTTGAGGCTGTGCTTATTTTTTATTAGATAGGCATTAGAAAATACAATTGATACAGTAAACATTAAAAGTTTACTTCAGCTACTCTGCTTTGCTAAAATCTACCTGCCTGATATTCCCACCAGTATACTTGGAATTCATGCTGATTTATTATGCTCATTTATTACTTCCTTTGTTCTGTTCCAATAAAATTTCCATGAAACTGAAATTGTACTGGAACACAAACTCTGGGGTAACCTGAGTCTTTATACTTAGGATATGGTCAATCATATTTAACTCCAGAATAAATAATTTCTTATCCTCTTTGATATGAGAGTAGTGTTTCTCTCATTGACAACAGAAAACTTAATTACATTACGGATTCTTATACTCATGAAATACATAATATTAGCTGCTAATACATTAAGGTTGAAGGTCTTGAAGACTAAACTTTTGACTATTCCAGAGCTTTTTCCCAGGGGCAGATTTAGCTTTCAGGCCTGAGAACACAGAGCTCTCTCCTTTTAGCATCAAAGTTATATCACATATGCACATGTCTTGATTTTCTTATTCATTTGCTGCCTTTTCAATGATGATACCAGTAGATTTTTCTCATTTTGTTAGTAGTAGAACAGGGATACTAAAAAAGCCTGGATGGACATTTTGATTCAGAAAGTCCCAGGTTCTAAGGAGCCTTGGCTAAGTGATATGAGAGTCCCTGGGTTTTGGTGAGAAAGGGCAGAGATATCTGGAGGCAGATCTAGGACATAGAAGCATTTTCTTTCCAGAAGCATTTGCATATGCCTTCCTTCTTTATTTCAGTCTGTTTGTACAAGGAGAATGTTTTATTTGCACATAAAATGCTAATCACAGTGGCATAGTCCTTTTTTGATAGATGTGGAGAGCCAGAGAGCAGCAGGGACCATGGGTATAACATATTTCTCTTCGAGGATCTCCGATCTTTATTTTTTCCTCAAAATATGGAATTTTTCTATAGTCATTAATTTCATACATTTAAAAGAAATGTGTTTTGTTTTTTCCAGTCAGTGAAAATATAGGCTTACATAATGGTCTTTTAAAGTAGTTTCCTTAATCAGAGCCGGGGAATCCGATCCCCTTTCCTATTAAATGCTCCAGTAGCACTGAGATTCACACACCATCAGCACTCCATGTATTTCTCATTTCTAGTTTAATTTAACAGTCGCCCTTTAGCCTAAGGGCTTTTTTATTTTCCTATTAGTTGTCTTCCTGCTGAGATTCCGATTTGTATATTCTAGAAGAAAATGTCTTGCTGTGATGGAGAGATTCTTCTGATAACCATAAATTTATTGAATTCAGAACAAGTTGTTTGTCTTGGAACTGAATAAAATATGGTAATAACCAGTAGTGGCATCAAACAAAGCTACTCCTACATAGGTTTCGAAGTAGACAGGGAGCAGCAATATGAAGCCAGCATTACAATTAGTATCCTGGACACTAGCTCTGCAGTCCTATTTGTAACCTTAGCAAAATTATATAATCTCTGTGCCTCAATTACCACAGTCAAAGATTCATATGTACCCACATACACCTATGGTTGTTTTGAAAATAAAATAAATGTTTTGTGAGTCTATAGACTGACAGAAATTATTTCTCCAAGTAATAAAGCAGTCAGTCCATTTAAAATATGTATAAATATACAATCGTCATCATCACCATCATCATTTTTATCGATACCATCATCACCATGACCACCACCACCCCCACCATCATCATCATCGTCGTCATCGTCATCATCATCTCAGGATTTCCAAGAAACATGAAAAACATGTCAGCTCCATACCTGGCTTTAATTCAAGCAGCAGGTTAACTGTAGCACAAAGGTTATACAATTCAATAGAATGTGATTACCTTGTAATGTATTAGTTCCCAATGCTGTGCACACAATCCAGTTTCTCCACATCACCACTGCCCATGGTCATGATGCTCACCATACTTGAACTGGCCTGCATTCTCTTATAATTAAATGGAGGACCTTTTTGAAATGAAAACACATATGGCTTCCTTTGAAAGTCAGTAGTGTCAGATAGTGTTTTGCTGGAGCAGACACATGAAGGAGTGTTTTCCTGAGGCAGACACAGGTGAAAGGATGAATTGCTAAAGCAAACACGTGAAGGACATGTGATGAAGGATTCTTCACTAACAACACACATGTATTGGTTCCCCTTACAATGCTTAATTGAGCTCCATTGGTCATGACACTGTAGTGACAAACTTACCAAAATACTTCTTGTGAGGTTCCTGTGGCTTCTTGCCACTTCTGAGGACTTAGGTGGGTTGGAAGAGTGATGTCCTCTGACACGGACTCACATGGAATTTTGCTAAGACAGACTTGAGTTCTGAGGCAAGACAAGTGGTGACATTAGACCCATGGAGGACACATGATGTTCGGAGAGATGATAAATAGGACTCAACGGACAGCAGTGGAGGCTGGCTTGCATATCTCGCTTTGCAATGCTTCTTGGTCTCACGTCTTTACTGATCTTCACTTTGTTGAGAGAGGCACAACAGAGAACTTCTCTCGGTGCGGTCCCGGTCACTGGTCCTGGTCCCTCCTGTTGACTCATTATGATTTAGCAGAGATCTGGCTGTTTCTGCAAGGTCATGCCACCACTGCTGATTTGGATTTGCTATTCTGTCACTACTGAACTGGACTGCTCGCATATTTGCGAAGGGTTTGTGAGGGGATCTAGCTGCCACTGCTCAGTTCTGTGAACTCAGCTGATGATTTCCTAACAAGACAGATTGGATCAGTTTCAAAGAACAATTTCTAAAGAAGTCCACTTTCCTCATATCCTAACAAGCTTTCTTTTCCACTACCACTGGTGGGTGATGGCCTACAAGGGACGATAAAACATTTACAAACCCATATAAATAGTAAGTTTTGAAAAGGTCAAAGACGAGAATTTTTAGAAGCTTTTATGCTTTTTAAAAAGATTTCTTAATAAACTATGCTTTCCTTTTTCTTGTTCTCCATTTTGGTTTTGTCGTTGTTTAGAGAAACAATCACATTCATAACTCAAGCCTGTCTGGAATTCGCAGTGATTCTCCTACATCATGTTAACAAGTCCTAAGATCACATATGTTTTATGTCAGCTTGATACAAGGTAGAATGATATGGGAAATGAGAACCTCAATTGGAAAAATGCCCCTACCGGATTGGCCTGTGAGCAAGCCTATGGTACAAATTCAAAGTTGGTGATTGATATGAGAGAACACAGCTCACTAGGGATGTTACCACTCCTAGTCTGGTGGTCCTGGGTACTATAAGAAAGCAGAATGAGAAAATATGAAGAAACCCAGTAGTCTAGTTCCTCCATGGCTTCTGTCTGCTTTAGTTCCTGCCTCCAGGCGTCTGCCCTGACTTCCCCGGCTGATGGACTACAAGCTGTAATCAGAAATAAACCATTTCCTTCCCAAGCTGCTATTGGTCATGTTTTTTCAATCTATCAGTAGAAACCTTAACTAAGTCCACAGGTATGCACCAAAATAGACAACTTATACTCAATGTTTAACTCTGCCTAGACCCAGCATTCTAGTTCCATTATGCTCTGAGAGTGAGTTTGGCCACTGAGTTACCCTTACCCCATATCTAGCATCTGCTACATGTTTTTAAATTTACTCATTTGTAAGAAGTAAAAGGCATCATGTCTACCTTTTCTCTTAAATTGAGAGGTAGTAAACTAGGGTGCAAAGATAGTAAAATATTTTATGTTGCTGTTGTTTTATACTTTCATTTCTACTCCCCAAAACCATTCCTTCTAAACTTCCATAATAATCTGACTATTTTATGATGCATCTTTTCCATTAATAGATAGCAACAACAAGTCAGTTACCACAACAAGAAAAAAAAATCAGGGTAAAAGATTTTGCTTCAAAAATATTCCACATGGAAGGTGAAACTCCACTGAAAATTAGCCAGGAAAAGAATGCTAAAGTTGAAGCAAAAATATCTAAGAGTTGGTAATTATAATGTCATGTTATGGGTCTCCTATCTATGTTCTAAATTTTCCATAAGAAATGATAGATGCATTCATTTTGTAATGAAATGCATGTACTCTCATAATAAGCACTGATGCTCTCATGAGGTATGAATATTTAATCTGAAGCATGCCTATGCCTGTTTGTCAACATTGGAAAGCTTTTAGCAGTTTGAAATCACATTAAGTTAGAAAACCTTCTTAATTTTTTATGGATTCAATAAATGATCAAGAAAGGCTCGTCTATAATGAAAAACTTAAACTCTGATACCCAATATTCCACCTACATCTTTTAGCTCAGAAATCTCTGTGTTCTCCCTTTGTTTCAGTATGTGGAGGTAAATTTTAGTTTTCATTTTTAGACCCATAAGGTTTATTAAATGTTGGCTATTTGGAGAATATGTCTCATAAAAAAAATCACTTAATTCAAGTTACAAATGGATCAAGATACCTTAGAATTTTAGTACTCTCTCTATTTTAAGACATTTCCCTTGCAAAAGTAGTGTCAATAATTCTAAACACATATTAAAAGATTTACTTTATTTATTAAAGATATTGAGAATGTTGAGTTTGAGAGGTGTTATTTTCATAGCCTGCCTTTCACAGTCAAACTGATCCATCTTTCCCTCCAGTGTTCTTGTCAATCCTATTGTCAGAGGTTTGATGACAACCTAGTCATCCGTGAGCTATAATAAACCCTCAAATGAAAGAGTAGGCAGAAGCAGAAGCTTCAGTCAAGGGAAATCGGAAGTGTGAGTACCTAACAGTCTTGAGCAGATGCATAAAGTGCCTTGGAAGATGTCCTCAGGAAGAACACTCAAACTTGTCTATCATGTAATGTACTATGTAATTGTGCAGCCAGACGGTATATATAAGCTTATCAGTGACTCACCATCACAGAAAGACACTTGCTAAACATGGTCATATTCACATAGCAATCATTTAAAAATATTTTAATTTTGTGACTTTCATATATAAATATTGTATTCACATCATTTCATCTTTACTTCCATCCTCAAATTCCTCTCACGGCCTCCACTCATTCTCAAATTCATGGATTCTTGTTATTTAACTACATAAATATATAGATATTTATATAGACAAAGTGTTAAATTCAATATTTTTATCAAAATTTTATTCAGAAAGAAAGTAATCTAAAAGAAACCAAAGCATACCAACTTCTATTAAAATACTTGTTTTGAGAAACATTAGGTTAACAATCTTTTTATTTTATCTACAAAAAGAGATACTAGTATTGCATTGTGGCAGATTGAGTCTTCTCATAATTTAATTGATTTGTAAACTTTTACCACAAAATACAATGTACAGTTTAATGTCTAGAGAAGTTGATTCTGGACCAAAACTAACATTAAAGAATCCCATAATAGACTCAGCTTTAGAAACTTTCTGGTTCTAGGTATCATTAGTTTAGCTTATGAGTCTGGTGATGACTGAGAGAAAATAGAAGCCCAAGATAACTTTAACAAAACAAATAGTTTTGGAGTTTTAAATGGCTGGTTGGTTATCCCATTTAGCACATCCTAGAGGGAGTATATCGCAGGGCGAACTGCTCACATTACAGGAGCCTGATTACAAATGGAACAGGAAAATGAAGGGCAAGACCTAAATGTCTCCTTGAAGGTCTTTATCTCACTGATTTCAAGTTGCTGCTCCTGGCTTCAGCTCCTAAATGGTTCACCACTTCTCAACAGTTCAGCGGATTGGAGACCAATCTTCAAATGCACCTTTGGGAACATTAACTATCTAAACTTGACACCTGGCTTTTCATCAGGGCTCTACACAGACATTTGAAATCTCTTTGGGAACTTAGAATAGATTGGTATTTTTCAAAATGCAATAATCTCCTTTACTTTATAATTCTGGCTCCTTAAAAAAGGTACTGGATACAAAATAATAAATTGGCTTACGTGGCTCAAGCAACAGAACTTCATACAATTACAATTTATCTTAGTTATGCTGAGTAACCTTCAAAGAAGTTACTAGTTCTCTGACAAATAGATTGACTGAAATTAGAAATTATGAGGTCTTACCATTAAAATCATGTAAATAGACAGAAAACTTTCCTTACTGAAAGGTATTAGGGTTAGTGCTTCGTACAGTAGACAGCATGCCTCCTTTACAACTTCTCCAGGGTAATAATTTATGACTACAAAACATTCAGAAAAAATCCTAATTCCATCACCATTATATTTTAATATCCAGCATTTTCCAAGTATCTCACTAGTTAGTAACTATGCAACTTTCTCACTATAAAAACACATTCAGTATTAGAGTCCATTTATGTCAGGAAAGAACAAATAGAACTTAACTTGTTCTAATTATGAGGACATTAGATTGTTAAGGAAACATGCTCGTTGGTAGGAAGCAGAAGCTGGCCACAGTCTGAGAATCTCACACCTGAATAAATGATTAAGAGTTCAGTTTATCCTAATTTATCTTTAAAAAAAAACCTGTTTGACCAATTAAATTTTGTTTAAATAAATATTATACCATAATATTCATTCACATGTACTTGCAAAATACTTATACTAACTCTTACTCCCAAATCATCCAGACAGTGTTCTTAGACAAAAGTCTTGTAAAATTATGATCTTCAACTATCAGTCCAACCCTTGGGTTTAAACATGTCAGGTACAGCAAGAGTGAGTATAATCTATAATATTCAATTTCAATGATGTGCTATTTGGAAAAAAGTATGTGTATTGGGAACTTTCCAAAGTATTAAATTTTGGAATATTGAACTAATCCTTAAACATTGAAACTAGAGCTTGGCCTGGTGGGGGTACAGCACCCTCTTGGAAGCAAGGGGGAGGAGGAATGGGATTAAGAATTGTAGGAGAGAGGACCACGGAAGGGGGCAACAACTGAAATGTAAATAAGCAAACTACTTTAAATTTAAAACAATGAAACTACTTGAAACAGCAAGTTGTGCAATTGCTGATAGGTCAGTGTGCACTCCATAACTTCTACCTTAATATTACAGGTGTCATATAGAGTTGCAGAATACTGACAGCCAGCCTACATGTGAACACAGGACCACTGAACATTTTTTATTATAGAAAGCTAAATTATTCATTCTGTGATTCCAAATATAAATTTACAGAAAGGACAATGATTTGGCTGGCATTTTAAAACAACTTTAAAATGTTTCAAATAAAATCAGACCTCTTTATGGTGACGTTAAATAAATGAACATAGATAGAGAATAATGTACTTAGTTTTCAGATTTAAGGTGTAAGAAAAGATGTCAAAAGCAAACTCCATTGGTTCAGACCATGATGAGATCCAATAGTCCAAAACCTACCCACAAGATGAAGTCAGAACTATAAACAATTTGAAAGATTGACTGGTCTAACATTGTTTAGAATACCCACTCACAGTAGAACCTTGATGAGCAAATGGCAAATATCAGCCTGTAGCAACATAGAATCCTATATATTTAAGAGCAGAGGTTTAATATTTCTAAACACTTTTTCACTTTCTTTAAACTTAAGTTAAATGCATTGTTATGGAACTTTTATTTAATGTCTACAATTTTATAATTAAAATCTTATATAGTAAATTATATTCTTCTATATGCTGGACTTTCTCCCCTTTCCCATGTATTGGTACATTTGTTTTCTGCAATTCTGTCCATTGAACCAAGAGCCTTGGTCATGTTAGACAAGTGCTCTGCTACTGAGCTATGTCTCTAGCTCTCACATCTTGTCTTCTCATCAATATGAGTCCCTTGTCCATTAAGTTCTTTGTCCTGGATATTTTGTTTCATTTTGATCTCAACAACCTGAACGATTTTCTTTGGAGGACCTATTCTGGATATTTTTAATATTCTTTCTAGAGGAGACTAGCCATAACTTAGCCAACTCCAGTACTACTCTGCCTATTTGATATCTCAGGCCTGCAAAAAATAAATCAACTTATCGTTACAAATAGACATAACACGAAGGGTTTACCATATCCCATTACCATGTTATTGTTTTTTCTCCTATATCTCACACATGGTACATGTTTCTAAGACTTCTTTGCAATTACATAGAACTTAACTAATGCAATGCATGTAGATGTTATATAGCTATTTTGCCTGAAATGAATGTCTTATCTTTGATGGAAGAGGGCACTCAGAATAGCCACGAAACTGATGCAACTTACAGAGTCAAGAAACTTGTGAAATTCACAAGACTCAAGAAGATCAGAAAGTTATCAAATTTCCCAATCCCTTCCACAACGTTACATGAATAGAGAACAGTATCTGGAAGGCAGACGGGAGTTCTCCAGAGCTGCTGCTACAAATTGGCCAAGGAATTCCAGGGATCCATCATTTTTGGAGTATTAACCGGACTGTGGTGGCTTATTTTCTTTTAAAAGGTGCCTTTCTATCACCTATGTTTCTGTAAGAATTCCTTCATTGTTGCTTCTGAACTTAGTCACAATAAATTAGTTGCTTCATCAAGGCAGACCTGAGTGGACTGAACGGAATACTTTCCTTGATTGGTTGTCAGTGCTTTATCTGAAGACAATGGACATTTACTTAGGTTTTCTCAGAAAAATTCATACAAAATAAATGGCAGTCTGAAGAGTCCTGGAAAAGGTGAGTTAGAGATAAGCACTCACCTTGTTCTTCTGATGGGAGGCCAGATCTGTTTGAGGGGAGAACATCCATAGGGTAAACCTTATTTTGGCTTCATTTCCCCATATGATATGAGACCTCTTTGCTATAGTGGTGGTTCCATGCTCCTATTATGGATGATAAGTCATGCAACCAAAGCTGAGCTGTCAATGTGTTGCGTCTTTGGGGAATCCCAGGGTGACTATCTTCCTCTACATTTTACAGAGTGGCATATCTCCTTGAATAATTGAGTCAGCAATGCAAGTATGTAGATAGGATGCCAATAATTGATGCTAATGTGTTTATAAAAATATAAAGAGGTATATTTTATGGAGGTATAGGGAGGTAGGGAGGTATTGGGAAGGGTTGCCTCAGCAGGCCCAAGCCCAGGCATCCCTTCCCCCAGAGAGACCAGACACATGAGAAGGTATAGTATAGAGTTTATTTAGGGCATGGGGAGAGGAGTTAAGAGGGTAGTAGAGGCTGAGAAAGGCAGAGAGAGGGAGAGAGTAGAGAACTAGAGAGGTGGAGGCCGGCCATGACCACGTGGAGAGAGGGGGGCAGGGAATGGGAGAGGTAAGAGATAAGAGAAGTAAGAGAGTGGCAAGAGAAAGAGAGAAAGGAGGGGCAAGCAGCCCCTTTTATAGTGAGCTAGGCCCACCTGGCTGTTGCCAGGCAACTGTGGGGAGGAGCATACCTGGCTGTTGCCAAGTAACAGTGGGGTGGAGTTTAGACAGAATGCTAACAGATGCAGTACAGATTATGATAATATATTTTAGTTTTTGAATGGAGAAAATATGGGATGAACTGTAAACTGGCTGAGTGTCTACTGCAAGGCCTTCACTGAGGGCATGAAGAGATATAACTGATGCTTAGCTGTCTGATGAGAATGAACCTGTCTACCTAAAAGCAAGAACTGTAATGGGGAGGAAAACGACATGATGATGCTGTCCTCACCATTACAGTATGACTGGGTACGAAGTCTGGAAATAATGAAGAAAGTGATAAAGATATGGGATTGTCTTTCAGCTAGCATGGTTCCAAAGAAATAATATAGGTTAATAATCCCTTTCCAGGGTCCCCAAACATGGGATCTACAGGAAGAATCAAACAGTAAGTGTGATTAAGAGTAGGTTGTGAGAGGGAAAATACATCTCTCAGATCCACACTTTAATACAGAAGAAGTAACAGAATCAATAGCTTCAACTGTCTGTTTTAGTAATAACCTGTTAGAGAAAACCAAAATAATCACAGAATAGACTGTATTCTCACAGTTTGATGGGAGCCTTAACAGTCTGCACTGAGCCTTGTTAACCATTTGTTTTTATTGTCTCCGTAGCACCCCGAGACTAATTGGCATTTGTTCCTGAAGTAAACAAGCTTTGAGAGATCCTATACCCTCTGTGAGCAGGCTTCCTAATCTAACACTTAACTTCTAATATCTCATAGAATTGGGAAATCCCTGGCAAGACAGCAAAAACATCTGATATAGAACTTCAACGGAAGAACTCTGCCTCGAGGAAAAAGGCAGTACTAGAAGCTTCAAGGTCTTTGGTGAAAAATACCACTACAGGAGCAAGTTACTTCCCTACACATTATTGGTCAGGGAGGTCCTTATGAATCCACCATTACAATCATTGTCTGGGTACCAGAACTAGAATGTAGTATTGGATTTATGAAGCTATCATTTGTTTTGGCTGTGGGACATGATGAAATCCATCATGAACTGAATGTAAACCTCCGTTGCCCCATGGCTTCTATAGTGGAATGCACTGAACAGGCTGCTGGAAGAGGCTTGACACTGACAGTATTGTGCAATTATAGACCCTGTTCATTGCAGTGCCAACATGTCATATAAATATGATGTCCCATACAACAGTGGTATGACTTTTGTGTGTGCACTCTACTGTTGTCCAATTGGATTCAAAGCCTGCTCACAGGAAAGAATTCATGCCTTTCATTGTAAACTAACTTAGAAACCTGTGGCTAGGAAAAGCAACTGCTATTATTCTGTTAAACAGATGCAATATCCCTGTCAAACTGCATTATACAGGTTGTTCTTATGCTCATAAAATATTGCTAGTGTCAGCAAAGGCCATGGAAAGAAAAAAAATGGAGTGATGGTTATTACTTCTTGGGATTCGTAAATGGTGAACTTAAGGGAATATGTTATTCTTTGAGGCATGGGGCCATAAGACACAGCAATAAATGGAATAAAATGGGCAACTATGTTAAATTTCTAAGGCTTAGAGGACATCACAGAAGAAGATATGGAAGGATGTTTGAGCTAAAGAATGAACAAAGTGTTATAGCCATTTTCTTTGAATTACAACTTTCTTTCATAGATATAGATGTCTAATAAGTCTCAGAAAGTAATGCAATTTAGAGACTGGGAAGCTAATGAAGTTTAAAATACTTGAGAAGCTCAGAATGCATAAGATCATGAGACCTCCCCTTCACGTTTATGTAAGCGGTGAACAATTGCTTAAAAAAGAAAGCCTTCATCAGTGGAATTGCCTAAAAGCTGAGCAGGGAGCTCCAGGAATGCGACTTCTGTGAAACATCAGTCAAACTAGGTGGACCTTTGTGAGCATGAAGTTGCCTTTGCCTAATCAATGCCCTCTAAGCAACTCAAATGAGCTTATTGGTTTATCAGTCTAGACTTGAGTGAAATAATTTCTATGAGCTTTATTCATGTATTAATGTCACTCCAGGAAAAAACACACAGTAGAACCATTCTCCTGAGCTTCTTAATACACCCTGTTAATGGAGCGTACTTAGTAGAATACTACACAGCAAAAGGAAAAAAAAATTGGAAAATGTAAATGGAGAAAATCTAAGTCACTGGATGTGTTACAACAACTCCCAAACCCATTTGCTATGCACATTAGACCATTGCAGGAGTAAGAAATTCACTTTTGCCTTATTAACTCACTGGGAGTTAATACATATAACCTTGTGATATCTGAAATTAGTTTGTCATGTGTTCACCTCTTCATACATACAGTAACATAATAACTAGCAGAAATCACTTCTGATGGTGATTCCTGTGATGCGTTAGTGGTTGAGTTATTTTTATCCCCTTCCATTTATTAGAAGTCCCCTCTTCTAAGTGTAAAGTTTGACTCCCACGTTTACCTAGAATAGTGTCCCTCTTTTCTTGGGAAACAGTTTATAATACTAGAATGAAGCATAATTTGAAAGGGCTAAAACAAAGAAAGCACAAGTCAGCATAGCAATGTCAGCAGTCATTATAGAAGAAGCACTGGCATACACTAGCAAGTGCTGTTCCAGCTAGCACACACAGTACTTCGATGCACTGTTGTTAGAATAACACTCTTCAGTACTTGCAGATCATCTTGATTTCTGTCACATTTCTCAGGACATCGTCTTTATTTAGTGCAAGATTACCAGCTTCACCTTGTGTATCTTACACACTGAAAGAATGAGGTTTTTGCAGTATATCTAACCTGACCAATGTTCACTTTTAGTAAGACAGAGATTGCCAATCAATATGATCATGATTTTTATTTATCTTGTTGATTTTTTCTGAGGTTGGGTCATTTTTTTCAATAATGATAACTGAAATTTAGATCTATGCTTTATTTTTATTATCAAATTATTTTGTCCTATTTTTAATAATATGAAGTATAGCCTATTTATGTGCAATACATATTTGCTAATGAGAAATTTTGTTTCTCTATACACATATACATGCATGCAGCTTGATGAAGCTAATAGAATGGTTTTGATACTAGAATTAATTGGTGGTAAATTGTTTCAATGAACAACTTTTGCATTCGGATAAACGTAAATAGTCTTTCTAAGGAATCAATGGGTTAATTTCAGCTCTCACACAGTCTCAACTAGGTTCTGCATTTCCTCTGTCTAATTAGCACTAGGTCTCCAGATTCCAACAATCACAAGAATCACTCCCTCTGTCTCACATCCCAGAATTGTGTTTGACCTACTCAGGCAGCAGTCTGACTTTGATGGATTGATACTAGAATTAAATTTCTCTAAGATCTTTGCTATTATAGTGCAATGCATTTGACCACCTAGTACTATGTATTTCTTCTTTCATCCACTTAACTCCCCATACGTATTCCACACAAGTACCTCATTCTTCTCTCAGACCAGCTCTTTCTCACTCCCAGCCCCCTTAGTGTCTCTCTCCATCGTATTAGACTATTCTTCACCATGGAATATGCACACAATTCAGTTGATTTCTCTGTTAGGACACAAACGCCTCCTCTTTTGTGAATCCCTATATGCTCCCAAGACTGAAAAAAATTCTCCCGTTCGTTGCACTGTCAGAACCCTTTGTTTCTACTGCCCACACAGCAGGGCTTATAATAGAGTTTCATGTTCTAGTTAATTATTCTCACTGGATTGTAACCTGCACAGGAGGAGACATCACATTTTTATGGTTTTCTTGGCATAGAGGCATTGTATATGAAAAAGCCTAAAAATCTTTGGTGAAGTGGAAGAGATGTATCAGAATGGAGAATCTCAAAAGGTACTGTAAGATTGTTTTAAAATTCAGAGAGGAAAAAATAAGGCAAATTTAATTTATGGAACTTGCTTATGACTTAAATAATACCTTTTGTGAGAGTAGTGTTGATCATGGATCCTTGTGCAAGGTAAGTTTGCATTCTACTTCCAAGCTATTTTCTAAAACCATTGTTTTAGGAGAAAACATGGTAAGTCAGTAATGGAGCATTTGTCTACCATGCCTAAGACCCCATGTTAGATTCCCAACACCAAGTAAGTAAAATAAAACTAACGCAATAAAACAAACGTATAAAATGATCCAAATGTTTCTATGCCAGTACTCAGTGAGACATCAACTTGGAAATCCAAATGTATGAGAAAAAGTCTTTAAAGAAGCAATAGGAACTCACAGTAATGTTTTAAATTAGGAAGTGCTGATTGTAAGAATTATTCCAAGATTCTAGTATTTAAAAAAAATATATTTTCATACCTTTCTTAGTTTACACAGTTCTAAACTTTATATAAATATATTCATGGAAAGTTTTAATAGTATAATTATAGATAATTAAATTAATAGGTACAATGGCTTTGGAAAACTTCACGTTATACTACTCAATTCAGTAAGGATGTACAAAATATCAAAATGACATAGAAAAAAACTAAGAAAAATGTGAGTGAACTGAACTTCATAAAAAGTTTCTAACAGATGCTTCCTTATAGATATGTTTTAGAATATGATAGTGTAGAAAATTAAGGGAAATTTGAGTTAAACAGTGGGTTGGTATTTTGTTATTAAAGAAAATAACAAAAACTGACAAACTATATAACATGAGAAACTGTTCTCTCTGATGATGGTGAAGGAAAATAGCAATAAAAAATTCATTAAATCACATATGCTGTTGAAGATGTCTCTGTGTATATGTGTGCTTCTTCTATCCAACTAAATAGTTATAATTGCATTAATACTTAGTGAAGAACTGACTTTTCAAACATAAATAACATGTTTTGGAAGCATACTTGAGATTCAAAATAAGCTCCATTATATAGGCTTAAATTTTAAAAACCTACTTTAGTAAGGGTTTTAAAATATTTTAACATCCCTTCTTGCCCACCATCCACCAGAGGTAGTTGAAAGAAAAGGATAATAGGGCAAAGGGAGATGTGCACCTGTTCAGAAATAGTTCTTTGGGGCAATTCTAATCTTCATTGTCAGGATAGCAGCAGCTCAGTTCACAGGAACCAGCAGCAGTAGCTTGATCCAATCACAAGCATCATTCACAAATCAGCAACTGGCAGTTTGATCCAGAGGAAACTGCAAGGCTCTGCCAATCAGCCGAAGCCCATAGAAGTGACAAGAAGCCATTGGAATATCTTGAGAATTTCTTTGGTACATTAATCTGTACAAAGTCACAACAAAGGAAGATCAGCGTAGAAGGCAAGGTGAACCAATGCCACAGCATCAACAGTGAATACCAGCCTCAGCAAAGCCCAACTAACACAAGAGTGGCAAGGTGAACCAATGCTGCACAACATCATCCACCATTTGTTTGTTTATGTTTTTACCCTCTCCAAACATCACGTGGTCTCTCAAACATCTGCTCTAGCTAAATATCACATGTTATTTTTTTTTCTAGTAGCTTCTAGAAAAACATCAAGTGTCTTCTCAGCAAAACATTCTCCCATGTGTCTGTCTCAACAAAACCTTCTCTCATAAGACAGTTTCCAGAAAAACATCACCTGACATAACTCAGTCTCTAAAGAAACCAGAAATTTCCAATTCACCAATACATATTTCTCATGCAAGAGAAAATACTATTTTATGACCATTTGATTTTTACTCTGTAATTTATCATGTGTAAAATGCTTACTTAAAATTTTATGAATTTTTGAAAAATAAAAATAGGAAAAATTATAACCATGCTTTACCACACGATATTAATATTTTACAAATGTTGTCAGCTATATTATTCTTTCTGCTATTTTCATATTTAGTGTCACCCAAGAGTAAAGACAATGTTTCAAACATACTTTGTAATCAGACTACAATTGAGTTGTAGCCTACTCCCTCTTTTACTTTTATTTTCAAATATACTTTTACCATTCTGGTTAAAGTAGCCTTAAACTCACTTGATAGACTAGGAAGGTCTGATTATGCAATCCTTCCACTTTAGTCTCCAAAGGCTATGGGATTACAAACCCATATCATATTGTATAGCTACATTTTCATTTGGATTTTGATACATTTTGAATTCAAACAGTATTTGGATTGAAACATGTCTTTATGAGTTACCATGAACATCTGATGATTTGACACACATACACAATGTATTATGGTTAAAGCCAATAAAGGTAGTATTTTTCTCTCCTCTATCAATTATTTTCTTGTGTACGTCAATGTGTAAGTTTATAACAAATCAATTTTCATTGCAGGTACTCTACTGTTCTATGCGACACTAGAACTAATCAGCTCATGTACCTGCTAGTGGTATCTGTTGTCAATTTCACTTTATATCTCTTAATCTTAGCTGACCTAACCTCTGGTGACCTCTGTTCACCTCTGCTTCTAGAAGATCAACATTTTAGCTTCCACAAATAAATGAATATGTAATATTTGTTTACTATGCCTAGGTTATTGGACTTCAAAATCCCACAGTTTCATCTATACTGTAACAAAACTCAGTTATCATCTTTGTAGAAACTTGTTTAGTTTGAATTCCATCAAATTTTGAGGCATAAACTTATGTTATCAATCTTCAGAGAAAGTCTGTGTAGACAGATAGAAAGACAGACTTACATAGATGGCATATGATTTATTACTAGAAATTGTGAACAAGGTTTTAGAGGCCGAGAAGCCAAATGAAATATCTACTGTAATGTGAGAGAAAATACCTATATCTTGACAAATTCAGAACCATATAAGCCTTTGATGGTATAAC
This sequence comes from Uromys caudimaculatus, assembly GCA_028551405.1. Taxonomy (NCBI): domain Eukaryota; kingdom Metazoa; phylum Chordata; class Mammalia; order Rodentia; family Muridae; genus Uromys; species Uromys caudimaculatus. Next base: position 20,024,684 of record CM052713.1, read on the forward strand.
TGCCAGGGGCCTAAAGATGTGGTTCCTCAGAGGGCTCTAGGGTAAGTTTCAGAGTCCAAATGCAGAGAACTTGGATTTATTTTTCTAAGGATAGGAGAAAGGGAGTATTCTAGGAAAGAAACAGAGAAACAAGAAAAAAAACCCTACCATTTCCATGAATTTGGTGGTGTGTATGGAAATTTAGACCCTTAAACTATTTGATTATCTAGTCATACTAAGGATAGATTTTCCCCAGTTAGAATTCAGTCTATAAACTATATGATGATGGCAATAATTTCTGTAAACATCATCACAAACACTTAAAACTGACTTCTCAGTTTTAAGAATCTCAGAATTTAGGAAACCCTGAATTCAATCAGACTAACATGTAAAATTAACCATTTAATCTGTTTTCAAAATGATTTCAATATAAGGCACTAAAACCTTGCCATTCACATCATGTGATTTGAACCAAACCATCTTGGATGCTTTTACTATTATTCACAGCTCAGTGGTAGAGTTGGCCCCGTTAATGTTATGCATTTTGGGGTCTTTTCAAAATTATGGGTTAATATTTTCCTTTTCCAAATAGACATCATTATTTTTGTCTTTGACTTATATCTGCCAATTCTTTCTTAAATACTTTCAATTATTTGTGTCTAAACTAGCAGATTTAATCCATTATATTTTTAGTGACCTAGGCATTATATTTGGTTTTCTCATTTGTAAATTAGAAAGTAGATAATCAAGGTGTGTCATAGTCATAGAGTCAGTGAGAACTTAGAAAGTTCTTCTATCAGTGAAATTTATTGGCTTCTCTGAGTTATTTTGTGAATATTTATAATATCTCTTAGTGCCAAATAGCTAGTTTCTTCCTATAGTCTTACTCCCTTTTGTTTCCTCTCTATAAGCTCAGTAGCTAACATAATTAATTGCATAGCACAACTATCTAGAAATATGAATTGAATGAATGCAATCCAAGACAACTTTGAAGAAAACACTAATTTTATCTTGCATGATGTATCTGTCTATGATTGTAGTAATGAAGATTTTAAAAATTGTATATTTCAACACCATTTAACAAAACTAAAATTAATACAACTGAACTAGTATTAAAGTCTGGACCTTTTATCTAATTGATCTACCTCAAAATCCAGCTATATAGTTCTTGGACATATACCTAAAGGACACGTCTTTCTACTACAGGGACACAGGCTCAAACGTGTTCTTTGCTGCTCTATTCACAACAGCCAGGAATTAGAAACAATTTAGATGTCCCTTAACAGAAGAATGGATAAAGAAAATGTGGTATATTTATGTAATAGAAAATTACACAGCTGTTAGAATATATTATGAAATTTGCAGGAGAATAGATAGAACTAGACAAAGAATCAGGTTTTCTGTATGTATATTATACCATAGTAACTAAATTTAGTTACAGTTAATTAAATTAACTATCGTTTCAATTTAGTACTTTTGTGTGACTCCTGAATGTATAAATGGACAAAGCTCTGATTTTTGTGTTTTATTGAGGTTCTTTGTTTTCCCCGTTGGCTTGTCTTGTCTAACTTAGACATGATGGTCTCTGTTTTGTCTTATGTTTTATTTTGTTATATTTTATTGCTATCTTTGAGAAGTCTGCTCTTTTCTAAGGAGTGCAGAAAAAGTGTGGACCTGGATGAGAGAGAAGGTGGGAAGGAACTGGGAGGAGTAGAGGAAAGGGAAACTATTCAGATTATTTGTAAGATAAAAGAACCTATGTTTAAGAGAGTGGGGACAAACTATCCAAGCCAGGAGGAACAAGAAAGTAAGCAGAGAGTTTCCATGGCTTCTACTTCAGTTACTGCCTTCAGTTCTGCTCTGACTTCTCTTGGTGATGGACTGTGACTGGAAACCATACAATAAGTTCTCAAAAACACCAAATACACAATAGTTGTAGAAAAAAAACCCTAAAAATTCAACATTTAAGAATAAATCTTATCCTATATCTCTACCATAAGTAAAATCACATGCTCACTGGTCACAGTACTTCAGTGACCAAACAGTGAGAAATTCCTGGGGATAGATAAGATCACCATCTGTAATCTCTAACCTTCACTGTTTCCTATGTCACTCATATTAAGGTTCACTTACCTCAAGTGTATTGGCTCTTATAATAATAACCAATGGTATGTCTGCTGCTAGTATACTAATCTTCATAAAATTTAATGCATTCAAATATTTCAAGCTATTTCTTCCATGGGAAACTATAGCTCTTCTTGTCCTACTATGCTATATTTACCATACATGCACATATGTTACCTGTCATAATATGTTCTTTTTCTTAACATTAATTAGTTTGTTTATGTACTTACATCCCAATCTCAGCTTCCTCTCACTGTTCTTTTAAATCTCTCTCTCTTGACTAACCTTTCTCATCCTTAGGTCCTCTTTTCTTCAGTAAAAGGGAGGCTTCCCATCGATAAGAACTCTTCTTGGAATATCAAGGTGCAGTAGGCCAGGCACAGTGTTTCTGATTATGGCTAGATGAGGCAGCCTAGTTAGAGAAACAGGATCCAAAGGCAGGCAAGAAAGTCAGGGTCAGCCCTTTCTTGTCTGGGTTTGTATCCCTCCACAGTAAGTCTTTTCTTGTTTTCTCATTGCTAGCAGTCTTAGCTAGAGACACCCTGGAGGTTTCTATTGTACTTTGTTTCTAGGTCCCCAGAGATGACCCCCATAACTGATTCCAGTTTTCCCTCACAGTACTATCTCGCCCCATCCTCCCCCACTAGATTCCCTTGATCCTCTCTTCATCCTCTCCCCTATTTACTTCTCTCCCTCCATTAACTCTGATGTCTATTTCTGCTGCTCAGGGAGATTCAAGGATCTCTTCTTGGGCTTTCCTTGTTATTTAGCTTCTTTGGGACTGCATTGTAGCACATTTATCCTGTACTTTACGGCTAATATCCACTTATAATTGATACATACAATGTTTGTTTTTCTGAGTCTGGGTTACCTCATCAGGATGATCTTTTCTAACTCCTTCCACTTACCTGCAAATATCATGATCTCATTGTTTTTAATAGCTGCATACTATTCCATCGCATAAGTGTACCCCATTTTCTTTATCCATTCTTCTGCTGAGGGACATCTAGGTTGTTTAGTGTCTGGCAATTATGAATAAAGCTGCTATGACCATAGTTTAACAAGTATCCTTGTGATATAGTGGAGCATTTGGGGGCTATATTCTCAGGAGTAGTATAGCTGCGTCTTGAGGTAAAACTGTCCTCAATATGCTCTTCATGGAGGCCTATACAACACATTAAGATGATGTAGTTAATATTAATCTTAATCAGAAGTTTCTATCCTGCCTTGATCATTCAGTTCCCAGATAAAAGACACAGACATTTTTATATTTATAATAAGCCTTAATCATCACTAGATCTGGGCAGATATCTAAACTCTAACCTATTAATATCTACTTTCTAATCAATAACCTCATGATATGACTTACCAGCCTGCTATTCCTCTGACTGGCCAGTCTTCATGGCCAGCTCTCACAATTGTTTACCTCATGGAGTCTTCTCTCTTCCTATTCTCTCTTCTCCCTGCTAATCCTCCTCATAACCAAAGCCCAGGAACAAAATCACATCTCCCTCTCTTCTGCTCATCTATAGGCTGCCAGCATCTTTATTTAACCAATAGTTTTAAATTAAGGGACAAGGTCACATAGCATCATTTAATGTACATGAGGATTCTCTCGTCCCTGAGGCAACCAGTATTAGCATTATAATACATAGCAAGAGACCAAACCTCAACACTAAAGACTGAACTAAGTTTATTTTTGTTTTGTTTTGTCTACATGGAAGTCCATGTGACAGTGTTTGGGAATGATATTTGCAAATAACTGGTTAAATGAGATCACAAAGGTGTTCTCTCCTGAATTAGTGTCTTTATAAGAAGTAACATACACCCTGTTTCCATTATCATATTATGACATACTATGAAGGTAAAATAAGAAAGTCAGGGGAGAAGTAGAGGAAAAAAGCAGAAGAAGAGAGAGAGAGAGAGAGAATCAAAACTTGATTATGGTACCCAAGCTTAGACTTGTAGCCTTATTGTTTGTGAGAAATAAATTTGGTGTGCTTAACAGAACTGGCTTAACCTGATGTTTGTGTAGATTAACTGCATACTTTCTAAGCACTTAACAATGAGGAAAATCATCAAAAAGATATACCTTACATTTGATTGATCACAAGTACAGAATGTTAACTATCAGGTCATTAAAATGAAAAATAGAAATCTAAAGGCATCATAAATGGATTTAGATTGTCTTAGATATTTCTAGTCACAAAATTTGGTTCATATCACACATAACTGTCCCCTCTGCTAACAACATTGACCCTTTACTGCTCTTACCATGGGGATCAGCACCTGTTCCCTCTACCATAAAATCCTTTCTATGAATGACTATAAGTTGTCTTTTCCACTACTAGATTCTGATTATATTTCACCTTTATAAAATAGGACTTTCCCCCCTCCATTCTTCTAAGACCCATATCTATCTCTATCTCCCTCGAGCTCACAGTAATTTTATGGCATAAATAAATACATAAGGACTTCCTTATCAGTGGCTGCCTTTGTTATAAAGTACTCTCCATAAGGAAGGAAATGAATTTCAAGTTCTTTATGGCAGTATTTCCATTGCACTGAAGAATGCCTAACAGAATTAGCAGTAAGCAGGTATTCATAGAAAGCTTTGCTGAATATATTTAATACTGATCCTTGATCATATTTTGGCTAATATTTACATTGTTCTTTAAAACCATAGATCAACCTACATAATCCCCAAAAGGTTAGGAGCAGTCCAGCAGGTTACCAAGGTGGAACACACGGTCAGAAATATGATCTCAGTTATTTATTTAACCTTCTGAACATTAATGACACCATCTGCAGTAAAATAAAAATATCATCTTAGATTCACCACTAAATTGAAATTCTAAAGTCTATTTCAGTGGCTGTTTTAATGTGTACCATACTATAAGGTATTCTACAAATTAGTTTATGACTGCACTTTCCAATGCAAGGATTGAGTCAGATACCTTGAGGCAAATACAATTTGGAAAACTCAATAAATATATAACTAAGCATAAGCCATACATGTGGTGGGCTTGTGAAGAATTAAGAAAGAGAAAAATACAAAATGAAAGACATGTATAACTCAATCCAAAGACTATACAATTTAGAAGGAAAAGTAACACAGGATTTAATTTTAACATAATTGGATCTAAAAATTAGCATAGTAGGAGAGGAAGTATATTCTTTGGAATCAAAAGACTTTCCCTAGAATTCTAATTTCATTAATTGCTTGCTGGGCTATTCTGTAACATGTTTTCATCTCTGAATTTATTCTGTGATCTTTAAAATGGAACACTGATAATAATGCGGCTGACAAAGCTGGTGACATTAAGTGAGGCTGAATTTTAGAAATTACCAAACTATAAATAACATCAATTGTATTCATAAGAAACCCGGGCTGTTCTCACCGCCCTTCCATTATCGCGTTTTCTACACTGTAAATTAGCCTTTTTCTTTTATTGTCACATAATTCTTTGAGCCTTACCCTTGACACCAGACTTCCTTAAGACTTCTTGTCATGACACATTCTTCTGAGTTTGGTGGTTGATTTACAATCTGGCAGAAAAAAAATGATAGGTACAGTAAAAGCCTTTGAATTGTGCTACAAGGATTGACTCTCAGGGTCTTATAAACAGATTCTATAGCTCTGCATTGAGTCCCTAGGTTACTGACTAGAGTTTGCCCCACTAGCCCAAAGTTGATACTGTCATAATAGCTCAAAGCTCAAAGATACAGATGCTGAAATAAGATGAAATGACACAATAGGAGCCTAGCCGGAGCTGTGATGGAACAAAGTTTTACAATTACATTATATTCACTCTACAATTTGAAATCAGAGAAATCAGTTAATTACTTTTTTGTGTGAAAACAAGAATTTTATTTTTCTACACTAAATGCTAAGTAGCTTTATAAATGTAAATTCTCTCACAATTATTAAATGCAATTAATGTACAGCCTTGATGGGGAAAAAGATTAAAACTCAATGAAAAAAAAATGGTCTGTTGTGTTAATCCACAGTGTCTCTTTGAAGTATTCTTGATTTCTGGATTCTCACTTACTCTGCAAAGACAAGATTTTGTCTTTGATTATTTCCAGCTGAGTTCTAGCTTTGTTCTCTATAGGAGAGAATATCAGTTTGCCTATGGCGAGCCCAGCAGTAAATGCCAAGCTAAGGATGGGATTTAGCATGGGATTTGCTGAGCAGTTTAGATCTTCATTTTAAAAGACACGGATGTTTTTTCTGCAGCTGAATGTGACCATGGTTACTGTGCCATTTGCAATTCAGAAGGAGCTCTCTTCTTTTTTTTTTTTTTTTTTCATTCATTAATACTCAGATACTACTTACATTTTTTCCTTTGTTTAGGCCACTAAAATTATTTTTTTTTTCCGAGACAGGGTTTCCCTGTGTAGCCCTGCCTGTCCTGGAACTCACTCTGTAGACCAGGCTGGCCTCGAACTCAGAAATCTGCCTGTCTCTGCCTCCCAAGTGCTGGGATTAAAGGCGTGCGCCACCACTGCCTGGCCCACTAAAATTATTTTTAAAAAACATGTAACAGTCTATAAATCTTACAAATACATATACTTGGTAGTGCAAGTAGCCTTTCACAGAAGGGTCTGTTGAATGTGGTGTTCTGAGTCACCTAATGGATTCCTACATTTCTTTTAGAAAGAGGCTGTAGCAGCATTTATGCATATCATGATCTCCAGTTTTAGTAATGGATCTATAACTGAAAATGAACAATTCATTTGTTGATGAATAAGGACAGAAGGTTTAACAGTATATACATGCATATACACACATATGTATGTCTGTGTGTGTGTGTGTGTGTGTGTGTGTGTGTGTATGCCTAATTATTGCCTCTTTGTGTATTCATTGTAGTATTAAAAAGAGCAAAAAGAATAGAAATAATATATCAGTCATAATAACTGTATATTTGAATTCTCATTTGCAGTTTGCCAAATCATTTGCACTGTGGCACATGGGAGAAGGAATAAAATTTTGGCTCCCAGAAATCTTCCTTTGATCTGGGGTCTAGGCATTTCTGCTTTAGCAGATAAGTCCTTCTGTGAACCCTCTGCATTATCATCTTATAAAGAGGTTCATCTGTCAGTCCAGCTTACCTTTTAAGGCAGCAGGAGGACAGTTTAGATTTAAGGGTGAAAGAGAATGAAATAATTGATAATTCTGAGAGCTCCACTGAGGTTATTAATTCCCACGACTTCATTTCTTAAATGCAGCATAGGGGAGCACAACTGTTCATCAACAGATGGAAGAAAATGTATCACATTTCAGATTTGTCTTGTCCGGAAAGCAAATATTCTATCTTCAAATGTAATTTTTATGCATTTTATGTTTAAAGGGCTATTTGGAGGGATAATGTGAGATAATACATAATTTTCATAGTTAATTTCTTGAATAAATAAAATTGCTAAAGGTGAGGAAAATGAGAAATGGCATTAAAGAGCACAGATATCAGCCTTATAGACTAAGGTTACAGGAAACAGAGTGTTGACCTCTGTAGAATGTTTGAACTAGGAAAACTCTCTGAATAATGAGAACTAGTGAGAGAACAGAAGATTTGTTTGCAAAGGCCTTGAGATTAGAAGGTGAATTCATACCAAGCCAACTATTGCATTGCCAACTTTTTCATGAATACACTAGTCAGCAATACAGAGGTTCATGTTGTCTAAGCTTGGGTTAAAAAAAAAAAAAAAAAAAAAAAACCTTAAAAAACAAAACTGTCAATGATTGGGAAAGAAGAAAGACAAATAGAATTCAATGGCTTTTAAAATTATGGAATAATGTTTTATAATTGAAAAAATGGAAAGTTTGAAATAAAATATGATTGAATGACTCTTTCTCACATTGCTGGAGTGCCATGTAATAGGCCTTCATAGTAGCTACTTAGTTTTCTTGGAGCACGTCCACCTTACAACAGTCTAGATTCTAAGACATTGCCTACTAATTCATATTTTTAAAGGAAGCTAGAGATGTAGTTTTAGGTCCCATAGAAAAGATAGTTCTGAGGGAGATGGTTTTACTGACTAGCAGAGTCTAACTTAAACACAGCATTACAGTGCGACTTTCCTAACTGACTCGGCTCTGAAAGTGTGCCTTGAGAAATGTCACTAATTCCTGTGCTCTTAAATGAAGGGTTTTGTGACTTATTACTCTATATTACATGAGTCACCTTTGTCCTTTGTAAGGCAATTGACACTGTGGCATTTTACTACTTAACATTAATTTAACATTCCCCCTCTACTCTCCAGAGTCAAGGAAAAAGCAACAAAATAGTCTGTTATCCATGGCTGTGACAGAAGTTCAGCTGTATTTTACATTTCAAAACCTTGACTTTTCTGATTTTTTCACTTGATTATTTATTGGTCCGATAGTTGATCAGCACTAGCACCAACCTTAGTGAAGTAAGGCAGGAGATATTTTAAAACTTTCAGGATATTAAAAAATTTAAATGTCATAGAGTTTATCCTAGAAAAAATATTACTTTATGATAGGATGATAGAATAATAAATCTGTAGGCTCCCTCCCAAAATCTTTACTCAGAAAGATGCAGAATTTTTAAAGGTTGTATTCAAATAGATATTATAAAATAAGTTTGTAGAACCACAGAGAACTTCCCCTTTTCTGGCAAATGAAATCAGTTTAGTTGTAAGTGCTAAGAATGTAGCGGACAAAGGCTACAAGTCATACAAGAAAGGTGTCCTGACCTTTGGAGTATGAAGTAATAGAGCCATGAGGCATATTTGCATCTCTAAATTCATGCAAAATGTCCCTTTTGTTTCTTGGCCCATTCAAATTTAGAACAATGCAGGGAAAGAAATTCTGGGAAGTGTAATTTTGTCTCTGTGAAGATGACCCAGTCAATGTCCCCCATAGATCATTTCTTACTTATTTGGCATCCATATTCATCTTTATACAGCATATTTAATTGAATTTACAAATAAAGGCAATAGAAAAGTCCCTTCCCTGACTGACCAGAATGTCCTCGACATCCATACACCCAAAGTATGTCATTCTCTCCTTGCTAGAGCAAACATATGACTTTACCTATCAGATGACATTTATGCTTCTTTTAAAGAAATCATGTTCCCTTTGACATGTTGTAAACTAAGTCATGGGACAAAAACTTAACTCTCTCATGAATATGTCTTCATTAAGTGATAACAGACTAGAAAAGGAGAAACAGAGCTGACATGTTCAAGCATATTCATGTTGAAGAAACACAGTCTCACCAGATGAGGTCCACATACTTGTGATCTCAGCACTTGGAAAACAGAAGCATGAGTTTTAAAGATGCAAAGTCATTTTTCCCCTTTAAGCATGAAGACAATTTCATTAGAAAGAAAAAGCCCAAGGTAAGCAAACTGTAAATTTCACCTGCTGCTTGCAGAAGGAAGGTTGAGCAAAGAAAGGGGAAAGGCCATGCCCATTGAGTGACGCTGGCATTGAGGTCAGGCATATGGCAGACAATCAGCCACACCATGGAGAAGTTTAGAGAAAACATGCAAATACTCAAAGTGCCAGAGGAAGCACACATATGTTCTGGCCAACATCTCCAATGAAAAGACAGAAGAGAAGACTAAAAATAAAGCAAATAACAAAAACACAGTAGTTAGCTGTCCTAGCATGATTAACTCACAAGGGAAGAGACAGTAGTACATCTCTACTCAAAAGTAAATTTTTTCTCTTTACTTTTCCTTTCCTTTTATTCTCTTTTTGACTAGGGTACAACCATTTTCCTTCACAGAGATTTCAATGCTACTATAACATTATGCTCTTGGAAGATGTAATGCTGATTTCCTTTAGGAAGTGGTCAGAGTTTTACACTTTCCACATTCCTGACCTCTATTTAAATGAGAACTGAGGGCATTTCAGCTGATGGCCAAGGACTGAGTCAAGGCCCTTATCTCTAATTGCCTGCCTCCTTTCTCTCTCCTGTCCTTGGCATCACCCCTTTGAAGAGGTGACTCTTACTGGCATTGGAGGAACAACAATGCTGGGTGGGGTAACTGGGTTGGCAAGTTGGAACACCCTTGTCCATAGCGAGGGGACCTCAAAAGCATCGATGGTTCCATTTGTATGAGAGACAGTTTTAGAGAAGAATGAGAGCCTTGATGAGCTCCGAGATAGAAATAAGATGGCAATGTATATTTGAGCATTATTCGTATTACAGGCTCTAGTCCAGGAATCAGATGTCAGAAGAGGGGTTTTTTAAAATTATAATGTAACTTCAACATTTCTCCCTTTCCTTTCTGCCCTCCACACTCTCCCTTATACCCCTCTCTACTTTCCTTCCAATTTATGCCTCCATTTCTCATTGACTGTTACTTCATGTATATATGTATATGTGCATACATGTGTATTTCTGAATGAAACCTGGTCAGTTACTTGTATACATGTTTTCAGGGCTTAACCATTCGTTAATTGACAACAAATTTGCGAGTTCTGTCCTAGAGAAGACTACCTCTCCTGCTCCCGATTTTTTTCTGTTACTTCTAGTTTTTGTATAGAGTTGTGGTCTCATGGGCTTTTGCTCTCCACTTTAGCATGTTCACTGTTTGGACAATCATGCTGGCGAGGCTTTATGAGTGTTTCTAGGATACATGGTCTCAGAGCAAATTCTCTAATGCTCTAGTCCTTACAATAATTCTGCCCCCTCTTCCACGATGGTATCTGAGCCTTTGGTATAATAGTGTTTTACAGATGCATCCATTGGGATGGGACTCCATGATTCTGCATTTTGATTGGTTGTGGATGCCTGTAGTAGTCTTAGTCACTTATAAAGAAAAGTTTCCTTAATGAGGGGTGAAGACTACTTAGACTTACCTTTGGGTATAAGAACAAATGTTTATAAGATAAATATTCACTATAATTTATTGATGGGCATACAAGAGCAATTATCCTTCGGGCTTCTCCTAAGTTTTTGCTTTGGTCACCAAGGCTGGATTCAAGCGTCATAGACACAGGATCTCCTTTGAGGCATTTTGATAACTGTTGGAGGGTCTAGAATCACAGAAATTAGTCCTTCTAAGATGGCTTCTAGATAGGGAAAGAGAAGAAATCTAACCATTTGATATTTAGCTTAAAATAATAATGGGCTTATCTCTCTTTATTACAAGTAGGCACTGCAGTGTAGAATTGAGTCAAATCTTAACATACCATATCTGTGTAGCAGATTTCTTACTAAGAAGAAAACCACTAATGAGAAATAATTATCAAAACAGCATCAGACAAGGATCCCAGACTAGTGTTTAGGGCGTGTGATCACTTGAATTGTTAAAGAAACATTAGTAATTTTATCTTTGATTTGTGGCTTCCTGTTGAGTGTTTATGATCATGAAGTCATCATTTGTCTTGAAAAAGCCTACAGCTTTTTAAGCCTTTCTCAAAATCATTCTTAGCTACATAGCCTGCTCTAGGTCAGCGAGGGCTATATGACACCCCATCTAAAGCCATAAAGAAAAAAATGCAGAAGCTCAAATCAATCATTATTTTTGTCTGTGTAAACTGTTATATGCTAGAACTTGTGTTCATAGCTGCTTTGTTCCACTATTTATTGTCTTCCTTCAGTTAATGCCTGGGACTCTTCCTTCTTTATCAGACTTTATGAAGTTTTGATTGGCTTTAATTACAAGGTTACGTGAATAATGAGAAGAAGCTCAGGGGTTTTCCTGCATTCTTGTGTGTTCGTCCTTGCCCTCGTTGATAACAGCAGTTCAATTTTCCTTTGGTATTCAGGATTAATTACCCCAAATTTCACAGGCATCTTTTCCCCATAGATTTCCTTGAAATGAGAAGCACAAACTGGCCAAGGGGAGTTATCTCCACTCTGTTAGTGAAAACCACTGTAATGTGTCCTGCTAGAGGTTTTGCATATCCTTTGATGGGCTTCCTGTCTTTAAAAAACAAGACTTTTTGAGCAGTAGAGTCCACAGGTACACTGACAGGATGACCAAAATGTAGTATTGCCTCATAGAACAATCATTACAGTCATTCACCTGTTAGCCCTTAATGCCATGAATCCTGAAGGAGAAAACTACTTATAAATAATTTTCTAGTTAGAAACCTGTTATACCAAGGAGGGAGGATATAACTCTAGGACTACTAAGTATGCCCCACACCTGGTACCATAACTGAACCATGTAAAGGTCATTCTAATATTATTTCAGGACAGTAGCATGGGTTGAAGCATTCTGGTCATGAATGGCAAATTTCTAGTCACGGTAATTTTAGTCTCTCAAACTCATGACCTCTAATTTTGTAATCGTTACATATGTTTGTGTGTGAGTGTGCATGCACATACACGTGTATATATTCCTAAATATATAAATACAACTTGGTGAAATAATATTTGACTGAAGAAAAAAAGGTAATTCAACGAAGAAAAATAGACTTTTCCACAATTGGTGCTGAGGAAATAGACAAACACACAGTCTTGGAATGGGTCTATGCAAAATTAACTAAAATCTGTTTATTTGACTAAATATAAAATGTAAACTTCAAAAATTTTGTAATAAAACATATCAAGAAGATACAAATGGCTTTGATTTGATGCAGAATCCATGAGGAAGTTCAACAAGTTGGATTTCATTATAAGTTTTAAACCTTCATCCCTGTGAAAGATGCTTTAAACAGACAAGGCACAGAAAGAGAGAAAACCTTTGCAAAACATATCAGATAAAAGAAAATGGTCCATTTGCAAGCATACTTTACCAAAGAAAATATCTGCATGTCCAATAACTATGTGAAAAAATGGTCAATGTTATCTTATTACTAAATTCCTATTAAAATAATGACAACCTTTAAAATATCTAAAACCATGACACTGACACTTTCATATCATAGTCAGAATGCAGTCCTATGGAAACTCTCACACAGAGCTGGTGCAGAGGCAGAAGAGTGTGGCCACTTTGAAAAATCCTGTTGTAGAACTTATTTAGTCCCATCCTGGGGTTTCTAACTTGCCTTAGACCATTTAGTTCCTGGATAAAAAACACTTAGAAAGGTTATATGTGTCTTTTACACATATAATCACATTTGTAATATGTCTTAAACAGCACAAGAACTGGGCAGTTACCTTCTCTCTATGTTATTAGAATTTACTTTCCTATTGATAACCCTTAAGTATTATTTATTATGCTTTCTCTGGGCTGCTCTTAACTCTATTTGGCCTGCCCCCAGGGCCACATTTTTATCCCTCACCTAACACATGGCAGTTTCTCTCCATCCTTTACCTTTTTTTTTCTTCGCTGTTCTCTTCTGACCACAAACCCAGGAAACCTAAATCCACCTACGCCTCTTCTGCCCATTGACTGTTGGCGTTTTTATTTATCAATCAGGAATAACTTGAGAGCAGGATCATAGGTCTGTTTGTTGACTCTACGTCTTGGGGCCTCACACTTAGCATTACAATGCATAACAAGACCAAATCTTAACAGAACCCTGTGGCCATTTGATATAAACAGTCATAATTATGATTGAATGATTTTCTTCCTACATATTTATGTAAATACATTTAAAACATATGCTCACCCACAAGCTTACATAGGAATGGTTAAAATATCTGCACTCGGTTTCCAAAAAGTAGAAGCCAGGTTGTTTACAAGAGGCAAATGAATGAATATGATATTCAATGGAAAATTATTTATGAAAAGGAGTGAGTCTGCATACAAAGAAAATCTACGGCAAACACTAAATGTATACTGAGGTTTCATGCTTCAAATGAGAATGTTGGGTGGTGTCTTTCAATCATGACCCCATAAGCAATGGCAAACGCTTCATGCGTCAGGGCCCTGGGGACAAGGTTTCACTCCATACATAAGACTTGATGCGCCATCGGAATAGAACAGTAGCCCCCAACCACCTGCTCTTAGGCACATCAGATGGCTTGAGATGACTTTGTTGAGGCCATTTTATTGGTCATACCTCAAAGAAATGTCTCCATTCTGACTTAATATTCTTAATATTCAGTATTTTTCCAGTCACCCTTCTCTTTTCTTTACCCTTCTCACTAGGCCCATAAAACAGCAGGAGAAGCCTCTTTTCAGGACTGCCTTGCCAGTAAGATGACTCTCCCATCTGCCCTGTTGTAGCTGACCTTCCTCCTCAGGGAAAATAGAACCGCCAAGAGAACTGGTGCTTTTTCTTATTTAACCTCCTGCTTGTACCTTGCAGTGGAAATTAAAGGCTTGACAGTTGCTGTGATTTTGGTTATTGTCTTAATGGCCCACCTCAGCATCTGGCAAATCAGTTCTCTCCTGCTCAGGTCTTGACACATAATACTTAGCAGTGGAAGACAGCCTGAAAAAATAAATATATCAAGGAAACTGCATACATTTTATATAAAAAGAGATATCAAAGTATATGGGGTACTCAGGAATTCAAATGGGGATGGTAAATAGGGAGAATACTGAAGGACTTAAAGTTAGTGAAACTATCCTGTAAATTGTGATGAAGGGTTTATGATATTATACATGTGTCAAAACCCACAGAAATGTATAATGCAGAGTTAACTCCAGCAAAGTAAGGGCTTTAGTTAGTAGCAATGTGGTAGTGCTAATTTGTCTATTGTAAGAAAGGCACCTCAGTAACAATAGGTGCTGATAACTGGCTAAGCTACAAGAAAAGTGAGAGTTGGGAAATAGAGGAATATTCTAATGTGGTCTATCTCAATTTTCTATTAGCCCATAACTACTATTAAAGACAAATAAACTAGTAAAAAAATGTATCCACTGGGGAATTTTTTCTACTATAATTTTCTTCCTGGGGAATTATGGTAGAAATACAGTAGGGAACCCATTGACAGCCTACATACAGTATTTTTAAGTCAGTAGTCAGGCATCAATGAGAGGAGAGGTCCTTGGTCTTATGAAGGCTCAATAGATGCTCCAGTGTAGGGATATCAAGGGTGGGGAGGCATGAGTGGGTGGGTGGGTGGGTGGGTGGAGGAGCACCCTCATAGAAGCAGGGGAAGGAAGGATGGGGTAGGAGGCTTCTGGGAGGGGGGAAACCGGGAAAGGGAATAACATTTGAAATGTAAATAAAGAAAATATCCAATAAAAATATATACATACATTTTAAAAAGAAAGAAATAGTTTATTATGGAGCCAAGGTGTAATGCCTATGGCCCAGGAATATCGGTTTAAGTCTACCAAATACCATATTCCAGTCAAGTTGAAACACCTGAGTAGAGGAAATGTTTATTGAGAAACTGCCTCTAAGACTTTGGCCTGTGTCCTTGTCTATATGACATTCTCATGAAGGTTAATTGATAAAGAATGGACAAGATCACTGTGGGTAGTGCCACAGGTAGAAATTTCAGGAAGCTTTTATAGCAATAACACAAAAGCTATAAATCAATAGTTTTCAAATACATTTGTTGGTACATCAGGTGATTGTGTTCTACTAAACTGGGGAGAACTCTGCTATAGGTAATCGATGATACCTGAAAATAATTTTAGTCATTTGTTTGGTAAAAAACTAATATTTTGCTAAGTTGATTCATTCCAAGAGGTTTCTATCTGTTTGTCAGTTAGGCTCGTTATCTGTCAATTACAGGGTGTTAGGCTTGTTGGCATGGCGGAAGAACTATTAGATAGGCGAAAGGTATCCAGGCTAGGATCGATATTTCCAGTGTTTCAACCTCTTCAGATCACTGAAATTCGAATCAATCAATCAACCTTTATAGACATAGTTCATTTATAGAGATACTAGTTCACAGACTACAGGTGCTTTGGCTGGGCATGAATACAGAGGACGAACATGTCAAATGGATGGATAGGGCTGTTGCTGCAGTTATTGGCTGTGTTTAGTATGAGAAAGGCAGTCATAAAGTCAGCCAGGTAAAGACTTTCTAATTGATGACTCTGATGTCTTAAAAACTAGGTTGTAACTAGTGCCAGAATATGTATGTTTTTCATCCAGGACTGAGAATTGTATACAATTGATTTAGAGAACCATTCACAGATTCTGACTTATGAATCCATCTACTTTCTAAAATTTACTGTGACTCTCAGATCAACATTTGTTGTCTTTACAGATCATTTCTGTTCATGTTCAAAATGGTGACACACTTATCCCACAATATACATTTTCCTTGCTAGGTTTCACTATCATATTCTTCATAACTAAGATTATTTCACAGTCTATTTAGTGCCATTTTCATACTTTTGTGATTTTTGTTACATGTAAAGATTTTGCTAATAAAATAATGGTTAGGAAAATAGAAAAATACATTGGTCTTTCAGAATGTGAAATTTTATTACATCAAAATTTGAAGTGACATTTTCATTACTTCTTTGAAGATTTCATAAAACATATTTGGAGCAGAGTCTTCCCACCATATCCTGCCAGAGCCATTGCCAGCTCATTTGTCCAAATTTGTGTCCTATTTTTTTAAGCCACTGATGTAAATTGGTGTATCACAAATACTCTTCGGTGAGGGACCTACCTTGGAACATTATTGACCTAATAGGGATCATATCCTTAAAGAAAATTGACTCTTTGTCTCCCAGAACCTATCAATTTCCAGTAGCCCATCATCTGGACGTGGAACTTCTTGCCCACTTCTCATCTCCATGATAGGATTATTTTCTGGCTTGAGCATATGTAAATCTCATCCATGCTGTCACATGGCTGTGAGCTCTATATACAACTGTCCTGTTGTGTCTGATAAACACTGTGTTCTTGTAGTCACCCACCAGCTCTGGCTTCAGTGATCTTTCTTTTTCTGAGTTTTGTGGAGAATAGGTACATATATTCTATTTAAAGTTGAGCACTTTTCAGTATCTTATTTTTGCATGTTGACCAGCAATGGAACCACTATGCTAAGTGTCATCAACTAAAAGAAGTTTCTCTGATGAGGGTTGAGAAATGCTCAACTATATCAACTCTGTGATTATAGTAGTAAGTCATCAGGGTCATTCTAATGCTATGTCACATAGTAAAATAATAGTAGTAGGTTCTCTCTTTGCCCTTATGGCTCTTTAGCCATTGGTTTATGTGTCTGATAAATAGCACCAGCTACAGTCCCTATCTCTGATGATTTTTTTGAGGGGTGCTAAGTTTACCATTGAAATAACTTCCCAAATGATGTTAAAAAGTACTATTTTGTATTCCTAACCACATGAAGGATGTAACATAGTTTGTGGAAAAACACATGTACAATAAAGTTTATTCAAGTATGAATTGTAAATGCTGTTAGCCATCAGTGAAATGTCAAAAATCAACTATATGAATTAAATATGGTATTTTTAAATACAGGTGCAAATAAAACAACTGGATTAATTGACTAGTTGATTGACTGACAAATGTGTTAGCCAAATAGAACTTTGTATCTCCCCTACGAAGAACAATTAAGGATTTGCTAATTATTTAGAGTGGGTTGATAAAACATGGACATTGTGAGTATGAGAATTGACTGTGCAATACAGAGATAAGTGACTTTTCAGGTAGAAAGTACTTGAAAAACAAAGGAACTCTCAGGACGAATAAAAAAATTACTTTGTATATTTGCATGGGTGTTTGTTGTTGTTTTCTTTTGTTTGGTGTGTGTGTGTGTGTGTGTGTGTGTGTGTGTGTGTGTGTGTGTGTGTGTGTGTGTTTGGTTGCTATGGTGGTTTGAATATGCTTGGCCCAGGGAGTGGCACTATTAGGAGGTGAGGACTTGTAGTAGGCATGGCCTTGTTGAAGGAAGTTTGCTGCTGTGGGAATGGGCTTTGAGACCCTTCACAAGCCATGTGGGAGTCAGCTTTCTGTTTGATTTAGGATTAAGATTTATAACTCTCAGCTCTCCTCCAGCTTCATGTCTGCCAGGACAATGACATACTTCCTGCCTTGGTGATATGGACTCAACCTCTGAAACTGTTGGCCAGCCCCAATTAAAGCATTCTGCTGCATTTACAAAGTCCCAAAACCCACATTCCTCCAAACAAAAGCCTGAGCAGACCTATCATAGCCATACCCCAGTCCCTAGTACCAAGTTCTGTCTTAGAGTTTCCATTGCTGTGAAGAGACACAATGATCAAGGCAACTCTTATAAAGACAACACTGGGGCTGGCTTTTAGGTTCACAGGAAACATGGCAGCATCCAGGCTGACAAGATGCTGGAGAAGGAGCCAAGAGTTCCATATCTTGATTCAAAGTCAGTCAGGAGAAGACTGATTTTCATGCAGCTAGGAGGAGGGTCTCAAAGCCCACCCCTACAGTGACAAACTTCCTCCAGCAATGCCAAGCCTACCTCAAGAAGGGCCCACCTCCTAATAGTGCCACTCCCTGAGCCAAGCAGATTCAAAGCACTGCAGTTGCCCTCTATCTATTCCTTCATTTAATAATGGCTGCCCAATCTCTTAGTGATATATCTCTCTTTAGGACTTTAAGTGAAAACTGAGAGACACAAGCACACTAAAAGTGGCTAGTTAATTCTGGCTTTAGAATAATGTAAGATATCTATTCTTATTTGTTTTGTTTTGTTTTTGTAGATATTGTGTTTAATCATTTTATTTTCTTCAATATATCTTACACTCCTTGGGCTTTCTTTATTTCAGAATTTACCAAGTTAAGCACACCACACAGTAACTTCTTCAAACAAAATCTAATTGTTGACCTCTTTGATTGGAATTATTACACTAATGTGCTTTGTTCTGAGAGTGATCCAAGTGAATTTTGACAGCATGGTCAACAACAAATAATATGAAAATGTTTCCTACATAAAATGAGTATTTCTCATATCACTAAGGTTATGGTTTTATGTGCTCCTCTCCATTCCAGTTCATCCTCATTTATTATTGCACAAAGAGTATATGTGAAGTATTTTAATTATCCCCACTACCAAGATATTTTATCTATACAATTTTAATTAAAATGAGATTACTCAATTTTCTCTTTCCCTTTTCTCATTTGGCCCTATCCAGGTGCCCTCATCCAAATCGTCTGTGCTACCTTCTTCTCTCAAATGGATAAACTCTTTTTGATTATTATTGTTACACGCACATTTATGCATGTATATATTTATGCACACATCTAAGATTTAAACATAGTATGTCCTCTTTCATTGCTTGTGTATATATGGTTTGGAGGCTGAGCACTTAGTGTTGGATGATAAATAGGGAGCTGATGCCTGGGAGAGGCTAATTTTCCCTCTCCCAGCAGTCTTTAGTTGTCTGTAGTTCTTACTTCCACACTATTGTATCGATTGATATTGCCTTTGTTCTGGTATTGTTTATGTAGTCATTTGTAGGACTCAGGAGGACTCCCTAGTCTTCTGTCTCTTAAAATGTTTCTGTCCTCTCTTCTCCAATGTTTTCTGAGCCATAGATTAAGTACCTGTGGTATAGATGAATCCAATGGTCTTGAGTTCTTCACCATTTATTAATATGTGTGTTGTATCCACCTGTGATTTAATGTGATGGCCTCCATATGCTGTAAAGAAATACAGAGACCCACAGCCAGACAATATGCAGAGAACAAGAGACCTTGGAACACTCAGACCTAAACGGGTTATCTCCAACAAATCGCTTTGCTCAGGGCTCAGGGAACTCTGGGGAAGAGGTGGCAGAAAGATTGTAAGAGTCAGAGGTGGTAGAGAACACTAAGGAAACAGAGCCCTTTTTTAAAAACTGAATTATTATATTTATGTGAGTACACTGTTACTGTCTTCAGACACACTAGAAGAGGAATTCAGATGGCATTACAGATGTTTGTGAGTTATCATGTGGTTGCTGGGAATTGAACTCAGGACCTCTGGAAGAGCAGCCGGTGCTCTTAACCACTGAGTCATTTCTCCAGCCCCAAAACAGAGCTCCTTAAAAGATCTACACATATAAGGACTCAGAGACTGAAGCAGCATGCACAGAGCCTGCATAGGTCTGCACCAGGAGAAGTCCTAGAGCTCAAAGGAGAAATGTGTCTGTGCCCCAGTCACTAACCCTGAAGCAACCTCCAATTGATAACCACTTCCAAATAAAAATTTATTTTTCTTCAAGTGAGTCTCTGGGGAAACAAATTACTCTTAAGAGTAGACTGAACTCTTTACAATCAATGGTCAACAAAAAATGAACTCTGTGGAATCTTTGGAAGTTCCTCATAATACCATGTCAGGACCTGTGTGTGTGTGTGTGTGTGTGTGTGTGTGTGTGTGTGTGTGTGTCTTTTTACTTTGCAGGTCCTTTACATACATATTACAGCTTCCAATTTAGTGTTTTTATGAGATTCGGAGTGTGACTGTAAATGGGTCTTTATGTCTATAGCTGTTTCTTGTACCTTTTCTTCAACTCTGTTTTGTCCTATTCCAGGGTGCTAGATTTTGTTGTATCTTATTTGATTTGATTTGATTATCTTCCCTTAGAAGCCTGTTGATTTTGTAATGAGAGAGAGAGAAAAGGGGTAGATCTGGGTAGGAGAGGAGGTAGAAAAGAACTGGAAGGAGTAGAGGAAGCAAAACTGTAATCAGGATATACAATATGAGAAAAAATATTTTCAATAAAAGGGAAAAAGAAAGAAAAGCTTTGATGATTTGTGCTAGCTACACTTACCTATGGGTGTAAGGATACAAGGATACATTTTAGAATATAGTAAAAAATTATGGTGATTTAGCAAAGAGATGGTAGTAAATTCTTTTTTAAGGTTCTTGACCTAACTATCCTCAGGAAGTTGGCAGGATTTCCAGTTTCAGACATGATTTTCCTCCTGTCAAGTTGGCCTTAAGCCCAATTAGAGAGTTTTGTTTAACACAAACGTGTGAGTGTCAGTTCCAATGCCTTTCAGGACATCTTGCCGTGCTTGTTGCTGTCACGGTGCATGGGTGAGGCACCTGAATAGGACTTTTAATTTCTTGCTTCTTTTGGCAACTGGCATAGCATTTTATGCTACCATGGAAGCTAGACTCCAGGAAGGAGATTTTCAGGTTTTATACAGCTTAAATTATTTGGGTCCTGCATCCTAAATGTGTGGTGTCTCCAGCAAGAGGGGAGTACCTGTAACCTCTACGAGGCAATCAAGGGGCACATCTACAACCTTTATTGTTTTGGGAGTCACTTGGAATAAACTGACAGTCATACCAAATGAAGTTTCTCATACCTGGTATTTGGGCTTTATTATTCTATGTTTCTTATTAGGGACATGGTTAGCCCAAATAGCTCAACTTCCATATATATATATGGAATATATATATATTGGTGTGTGTGTGTGCACATGCATGTGTATATGTGTGTGTGAATTTCTCCATCTCTATCTCCATTTCTCTACATCTATATCTATAAGTGTGTATATATGTTTCTATAAATTATATGTTCTTATGTGTATATATGTATGTATTATATATATGGATATATCATATACCTATTATATATATATATATATATATATATATATATATTTGTGTTAAATATCAATTAGCATGTTTACTTGAGGTTTTACTAAAGAACCTTGGTGTTACCTGTTCCTTATCACTTCTCCTTCGGTCTTGGCCATCCTCTATTCTCCCCAGTTAGAGCCCCCTCCACTTCTTTCCATTTCCTTCTTCATATCACCTATATCCTTCTATTTACCTCTTAAGCCACCATAGTCTACTATGGTCCATTTATATTTTACTGTTTTCTGTGGTTACTCCATTTTTTATACCTACATCTGGAGATTTGGAGCTAGGAGCCACAGATGAGAGAGAACACATGGAGTTTGCCTTTCTGGGACTCAGATATCTTGCTCAATCTAGTTTTTTCTAGATATATCTACTTTCATGAAAAATTCATGAAATCATGATTTCATTTTCATAGCTGAATAGTACTCAATTGTGTATATGTAGCATATTTTTATTATCCATTCATCTGATAAAGGACATTTAGATTGTCTCCCTTTCCAGTTTCAAGGAACTGTGCTGATCAAGTAGCTGTGAAGTAGAATGGTGAGTCCTTTGGGAATATGTCAAGGAGTGATAGAGCTAAGTACTGTAAAGGCTCAGCTCTCAAACCCTGGAAAGTCACACTGTAGAAGAATTGAAAGGAAATTGTACATATATGGTATCGCTCATTATGCATATCTTTGTGTCTTCTGTGTCACTAGATCTTTCCTATATTTAGTTCATAAAGTAATTGTCTTCCTTAAATTTTATAGTTTTGGCATTTGTATTTAAATTTGTAATTCATCAGATTTTAATTTTGAATATGAGGTAGTTTTGTTCTCTTTTCTCTTTATCTGGATTAATAAGTATCTCAGCTTCATTGATTGAAATATTCACCTTTTCCCACTGAGGAGCAATGATGCACAGATAGAAATAAGTTTCTAAGTCTGGGCTTTTTGTTGAGGCACCCCCTTCTTTTGTTGAAGGATCAATCAGGTGATTAAGTGGATAAAACAATTTCCTCCTCCTCTTCCTCCTCTCATTCCTCTCTACCGACCTTTTAGATAATCATGACCAGGTCAAATGAAATGTAATATAAATACAACCTGTATAATAAGGACCTGAGAGAAACCATCTAACATCCATTGAGAACTAGAAAGTTCTTGCAAAACTCTCCTGAATCAACCATTTTTTTTGATGAGTATCCATCAATTCAAATCAAAACCTAGGAAATTTCAGGCTAGAGAAAATGTGTTAAGGTAAGTGTGTGCTAAGTCTCAAGCTTCAGTAAGTAATATATTTTAGACAACAGATAGCCAGTACAAAATTATATGTTTAGCTGTTTTCTGCTCCTACATAGTGATCACTGCATTTTGAACTCAGGAATGACTAAGACCCCAGCTGTCACACGAATTGCCCTGCCAATGGGGAAAATGTTTTTCTCTTCAGATGTTTCAAATATATATTTTTGCTTTTCTATATATAACTAGGAATAATTATACATAAACTTAAACACGTTGAATTTTCTAACTTTTCAATTAAGGACTATCACTAACATTCTTTTGTTTTTGAAACTTTGATATGTTAAAAGTTAGATCAGATTTTTGTAACTATAATGGAGTAAGCAAGATAAATAATTAATAAAAATAATTGATTTTACCTTCATGTTTTGATCTAATATTTTGAAGGTCTACTTCTTAGATCAACTAATAATAATACTAGATGTGAATCACAGAAAATGTATAGTCATGAAAATACACATGACTAGAGAGTAAAAAAAAACACTAAAGAAGAGAAAAAAGTCATTATCTCATAATCCCTTCAAAGTTATGTTTTCAACAACCCAATGATCTCCTATGAGGCTCAATCACCTTAAGAGTGCAACAATTTCTAATAGTATAACCCTGAGACAAATTTAAAACATGATACAGTAAAGATGCTGTCTAAACAATATCTGGTAAAAGTCTGACGTCTATGCCTTTGTTATC
This sequence comes from Uromys caudimaculatus, assembly GCA_028551405.1. Classification (NCBI taxonomy): domain Eukaryota; kingdom Metazoa; phylum Chordata; class Mammalia; order Rodentia; family Muridae; genus Uromys; species Uromys caudimaculatus. The sequence goes on from CM052713.1 coordinate 20,048,121, forward strand.
ATTTTTGAAATAATTTAATTTCTTTTCAGCCATTTCATTATATTTATCTTTCAGTCAAGCCATCCATTATTTTTAAACTGGATATTTTCTTTATTTACATTTCAAATGTTTTCCACTTTCCAGGATTCCCCTTCAGAAACCCCCATCCCATTCCTCTGTCCCCTGCATCTATGAGGGTGCTCCCTCACCCACCTATCCACTCCTGTCTTCCCTCCCTGGCAATCCCCCACATTGGCGCATCGAACACCCTCAGACCCAAGGAACTCTCCTCCCACTGATGTCCAACAAGGCCATCCTCTGCCACATATGAAGCCAGAGCCATGAGTCCCTTCATGTGCACTCATTGGTTGGTGGTCCAGTGTGGGGCTGTGAAAGGCAGTCTGTTTTCTCGAAGAGCTAAGCTTCAAACCCCATGGGCCTAATAGGAGGTAAAAACTCTATAAGGAGCAATGGCAGGCATTTGCCAGGCTCCTAGAAACAGCTCCTGACAGGTGCCTATATCTCTCCAGAGGTCTGTAACATTTGGTCACATAAAAAGGAAACGCCCCTCAAGCCCCTCCTCAGGTAGAGATGTGGCCATGTAGCCTTAAGACATCCCCATGTTAACGAGGCACCTAGAGGCTTAGCCACCCCCCTTCCCTGTTACTATTTCAACCTTGCCCCTCCCTGAGGTCTCGGAGGTACGGATTCACCCACACCACTCTCCTCCATGACTTGACAATAAACGCTCTGAAATCCTGAACTGCCTCTCTTCATCTGTGGAAAACAATGGAACCCGCCTTCACCTAAGGAACCCCCCATCTAGCCTTCTGCAGAAGCCATCCCAGTGTTTTCAGCCACAGCAGCTACCAAGCCAATCCAGCTAGCCAGCACACAAGCTGCCAACCTGGTCTCGGCAGAGACTCCAGCCATGCTCTCTTTTTTCTCAGCCCCAAGTCCCATCCTCTGAGATGCCCAGAGCCTGGGAACCCCATGGAGCTGACTGTCGTGGGTCCCCTGGGACCCACGGCCAAATTCCCCCAACCCCAGGTAGTGTTCCTGCAGCTTTACACAGCCTGCACTCTAAGCCCAGCAGTCCTTGGGGGTGCGCTTGGTCAACTGCCCACACGTCCGCCTCTCCCAGGGGCCACGAGTGCCAGGGCGGATGTGCAAGACCTCACTCTACCATGCCATTGTATCCAACAGTACATTACCCAGGAGTTCTGGGAGTTTGACCTGTTGACACTGTTGTTCCCTCCATGGGGCTGCAACCCCCCTCACTCCTTCAGTCCCTTCTCCAACTCCTCAATCCAGGACCCCTGGCTCATTCCAATGGTTGGCTGCAAGCATTCTCTGTATTTGCCAGGCTCTAGCAGAGCCTGTCAGGAGACTGCTATGTCAGGCTCCCTTTAGCAAGCACTTCCCGGAATCCACAATAGTTTCCGGGTTGGTGACTATATATGGAATGGATCCCAAGGTGGGGCAATCTCTGGATGGCCTTTCCTTCAGTCTTTGCTCCACAAATTGTCTTCATATTTCCTCCTGTGAGTATTTTGTTCCCTCTTCTAAGAAGCACTGAAGCATCCACACTTTGGCCTTCCTTCTTCTTTGGATTCATATAGTATGTGAATTGAATCTTGGGCATTCCAAACTTTTGGGCTAATATCCACTTATCAGTGAGTGCCTACTGTTTGTGTTCTTTTGTGACTGAGTTACTTCACTCAGTATGATATTTTCAAGTTCATTCCATTTGCCTGCGAATTTCATGATGTCATTGTTTTTAATAGCTGAGTAATATTCCATTGTGTAAATGTACCACATTTTCTGTATCCATTCCTCTGATGAGGGACATTTGGGTTGTTTCCAGCTTCTGGAAATATGGCTGCTATGAACATAGTGGAGCATGTGTCTTTATTACATGTTGGAGCATCTTCTGGGTATATGCCCAGGAGTGGTATAGCTGGGTCCTCAGGTAGTATTATGTTCAATTTTCTGAGGAACCACAAAATTTATTTCCAGAGTGGCTGTACCAGCTTGCAATCCCACCCGCAATGGAGGAGTGTTCCTCTTTCTCACATTCTCGCCAGCATCTGCTGTCACCTGAGTTTTTGATCTTAGTCATTCTGACTGGTGTGAGGTGGAATCTCACACTAGTTTTGATTTGCATTTCCCTGATGATGAAGAATGTTGAACATTTCTTTAGGTGTTTCTCAGTCATTTGAGATTCCTCAGTTGAGAATTCTCTGTTTAGCTCTGTTCCCCATTTTTTAAATAGAGTTATTTGGGTCTCTGGAGTCTAACTTCTTGAGTTCTTTGTGTATATTGGATACTAGCCCTCTATCAGTTGTAAGATTGGTAAAGATCTTTTCTCAACCTGTTGGTTTCCATTTTGTCCTATTGACAATGTCTTTTGCCTTACAGAAGCTTTGCAATTTAATGAGGTCCCATTTGTCGATTCTTGATCTTAGAGCATAAGCCATTGATGTTCTGTTCAGGAACTTTTCACCTGTGCCCATGTGTTTGAGGCTTTTCCCCACTTTGTCCTGTATTAGATTCTGTGTATCTGGTTTTATGTGGAAGTCCATGATCCACTTGGACTTGAGCTTTGTACAAGGAAATAAGGATGGATCAATTTGCAGTCTTCTACATGTTGACTGCCAGTTGAACCAGCACCATTTGTTATAAAAATAACATCAAAAATAACAGCAAGCAATAATCACTATTCCTTAATATCTCTTAACATCAATGGGCTCATTTCCCCAATAAAAAGTCATTCTGTTTTTAAATATGTTTAGCATAATCTTATGACATCTGTGTGGTATTTAATAGCAATTTCTTTACTGGTATTTTTAGAAGATCATTTTATTTATTTAAGAGAAAATTTCTTGATTAATCTATAGTCAACTTTTAATTCTTTTATATCTTAAAACTACTTGTGTATACTATTAAATTGCAAACATGCTTGCATTATAGATAATTTTATTTTAATTCTTTACCTATATCATTGTGATATCTGGTTTTTTCTAATATGCCCCTTCAAAACTGGTTTTAGGGGACCCAATGCTGTCTTCTACCCTCTGAGAAAAACTACATGTACTTAATTAGATGTTTTATCTTTGTTATTATGTGTACATTTTTGTGTGTGTATAAGTGGAAATTATTTATTGGCTATATGGTATATGGTTATGCTTTACCTTAAAAATCTATATTCATCCTAAAATTGTTGGTAGTTATACTAATGAAACACCAATGGGTTTGGAAAATAAATTTAAAGAATTTTATGGCTAAATCTTTCCAAATATGTCCCAAACATATAAATTATTTTTATCAATGTACTTTACAGCAGTCTGGTATCTAAAGGGTAAAGTCATGTACTAATTTATTAGAGTCATCTACTAATTTTGGTTAATAGTGTATCCTAGACAGGTGTTTATGACTAAGAAACATCACAAACATAGTACCTGTAGAGCCACATTTTTATTTCCTAGGGCTACCAATGGTGCAGTTATTCCTCTATCCATGGGAGACATAGTCTATGCTGTTTAGTGGATTTCTATAACTGGGTAGATCAGAACAAGAGAGAAACATGCTTTATTTATCCCTTACATATGGATTTGTGGCTAAATCTAATTTAAATTTTAGGGGTAGTAACTGATTAACCATAGTAGTTATTAAATTAGAATCACCATAAGTAGTGTATTATAATACAGATTATTTCAATCATATGAATTATTTATTACTGGAGTTTTCCATTAAATATTTCTGGGCCACAGTTGATCATGAGTACCTGAAACTAAAAGACAAAATAGATGAGAGATTTGTGTCCTATAAGTTGGAGCCTTTGTGCCTAGATTTTATTCTGCACGGGCATTTGCTATCCCTGGGAGGCCTGCTCTAATCTGAAGGGACATAGGGAGCCGTGGGTCTGGGGAAGATGAGGGCTCAGGGGAGTAGAAGGAGGGGGTTGTGGTCAGAATGTTTTATATGATGGAAGAATAAATAAAACATACAAAATGAGAGAAATTTTCCACAGGTATAAAAGGTCAGTATTCAAAAATCAAGATGCTAGCATGGCCCATCCCTTACACGGGAGCTTATACCCTGGATTTTGTGGGCATTACCCCCGGTCTCACTTTTCTCTTTATATTGATTTCTTCCTTCCAATTGTTTACTTTTCAAAAGTCTTTTAATAATGACATTAGTCAATAATTGAGAGCCCATTTTTATACAAAATGACCCCCCTCTTAATTAATTTTGCAAAGACTTTATTTCTAAGTAAGATAAGACCTTGAGACTCTAGGAAGGTGGGGTGTTTAAGGCTGTAATCTCTGTTAATCCCATTGGGAGAAGGATGGATAGGATATGAGAATTTAAGTTGAAGATTTCCTCTCAGTAAGTATAATGAGATGTCCTCAGATCAATTGTTCCATTTGTGAGCATGAAGAGCAGTCCAGTCAAGTCCCCAGAATATCCCTAAAACATCACCAGTGCCAAATGGCTCCAAACCACATCAGAGCTGCTACCCTGATTATAATTTGACACAGATGGGAGTGATTATTTGTGTCCATTAGAATAAAAATCTTGTTGTGGATTTACATTTCCTTCTGATCATGTTTTGTTATTAGGGGAGATATTTGAACAGCTCATAAACCATTGTAATATGCCATACAAGCCTCATAATGTCAACGGGTTCGTGTAAGGAGAAGACAAACAATGAGCCATTGCCCCTGTAATTCATTCAACTTGTTAAAGCCCTTCTGGCAGTATGTGGGCTTATAAGACAGAATGGTCATCTATTCAAATGAGTTACAGCATTAACTTAATGTCTGCCCCTTGAATGTTTAGAATATGGCTTAAATTCTTCACTCTAATGTAAATGGCTATATCTGTCACAGCCTTACTGGAGGAGTTCAAACCACAAAGAATGGAGATAGGATAACAGTATTCTCATGTATACCTGAGAGTTTCCATTTCTGTGGTGGTAGTGTTGACTGTTACTATTCACTGAGAACTGTACTGCAAGGGGGCACATAGTGCTGGGTACTTTCAACTAAAACCTATGCCTGTCGTCTATTCAGTGTGTGTGTGTGTGTGTGTGTGTGTGTGAGAGAGAGAGAGAGAGAGAGAGAGAGAGAGATACAGACACAGAGAAACAGAGAGTCAGAGATACAGAAACAGAGACACAGAGTAAGACATAGAGATAGAGACAGGAATACAAAGGCAAAGACAGAGAGACAAAGAGAGTCAGAGAGCAACAGACAGACAGAGGCAGAGAGACATATAGAGAGAGGACATAAAAGGGGACTTTGTTTTAATTTCATTAACATATATGGTAATGAAGAGAAAGGATCAGACTAGGAAATGAGGACAGGCAAGAACAGCCTCTGTGAACCTGTGTAGTGTCTAAGCTCACTCTTATTTCTCCTATGCTGGGGTGAAATTTAATGAAAACTGACACATATTTACAAATGTGATTATCACAGAGCTGGATCCTCAGGAAAGATTTGGTGCATGAGACTGGGGGCAGCTACCTGAATGAATCGTTAAAGGGATGGACAAAAGTCAACACCAGTTTATCCTTGTGAAGAATTTAACCTTCACCATTCTTTGTCTACAGTGCCAATTAATCTTGATTTTCAAACTGAGGACACTGAGAATCACTTCTGACAAATCTTTGAGTGGGCTACTTGCCATACTCCCTCCAGGAGATTTTGCAACCTTTTCAAGTTGCTAATGGTCAGCTGGCAGATGGCTCTAGTTAGAATGAAGGAGAGAAAATATGGGAAAAAGAGTACCCCGAACTCTATAATTAAAGTCTGACTAAAAGTCCCTTTTTCTAGAATCCCCAAAGGCCCCTCACAACCTTTTGATGGAGGGTCTTTATTTGTTCTAATAAAATGTTTGGTTTTCTTCTTTTATTTTTACTGTTGCTGGTTCTCCAACACTTGCATATCTGTGGCCTTCTAGGCTGTTACTTGTATTTTCTGGTGGAGGCCCTCACACCTGCAAATATTTTCATTCTTTGATAGGTCTCTTCTGTGTTCTCTGAAACTGCTGTCCCGTGATTTCCAGTTGTCAGTCTCTGTCAATGGGTGGCCTCTCTTCAACTGTCATTTTTATTCTGGATTGCTTAGGAGTCATCTGTGTGACTCTTCTCTTTTTCTTTTCCTTGTTTTTATTTTTTTCTTTTTCTTTTCTTTTTCTTTCTTTCTTTCTTTCTTTCTTTCTTTCTTTCTTTCTTTCTTTCTTTCTTTCTTTCTTCTTTCTTTTTTTGACAGGACATACAGTTTTCATACATTCAATAGAACAAACCCTTGTGCCTTTAGAGGAGCAAACTTTGCCCAAGACTGTGGAACAGCTACATGTCTCTTACATATGATCGATTCCCTGCATAATCCATTTAGTTTATCTAGATTAAGGAACTATTTTGACACTATATTAGGAATAATATAATAATTTAGAATTCCTCTAAAATTTATATATTATTGTTTACTTAAATACTTTTTTCCCAAAATACTTAATTAGGCAAGGAGGAACATTACCTTTCCTACCATTCTTTGAAATGTACCTGTGAATTCTTCTTACCCATTCTATATAGTACTCTAAAAACTAGATTCTAGTTCAGTGACTTTAGCAATTGAATGCCTCTCTGGACTTAGTTTTATATCAATTGGTGCATCTATTTATACAATCTACAAAAAATTCTACAGCTATTCATTGTGAACTTATTTTTACTTATGTATAAAATGAGAGAAGTGTAATTAATTTTACAAATATGAAAAATAATGTTGGGTATTTTTCAGTATCACAATAAAATACGTTTATAAAAACAAAAACAACTTTATTATATATAGTTGCAAGAGTATCACATGTGTATCTGAGAAATGAAATATAAGGATCAAATATGAAAATATATTAACATTTCAGCAAAATTAATGACTGTAATAGAAAATCTAAATAAACAATTATGATATGCTTTTTAAAGTCATAAGAAACCACAACCTAGAAGCCAAGGTGAATATGAAGTAGTGTGTTTCTCAGTCTGGATTTTGTAAGAAAATTGTTAAGTTTTCTAGCTTGATTATTTTATTATATTTCTCCCTTTGAATTTGAACAATATAAGTGCTTTTAGACATTTAATTTTTTTACTGGTTATTTTATTTATCTACATTTCAAATGTTATTCCCCTTCCTGGTTTCCCTTCCGCAACCCCTCTATACCATCCCCTCTCTCTCCTGCTTCTATGAGGGTGCTCCCCCCTCTGCCCACCCACTCCTGCCTCTGCACCCTGGCATACCCCTATGCTGGGGCATTGAGTCTCCACAGGACCAAAAGCCTCCCCTTCCATTGATGCCAGATAAGGCCATCCTCTGCTACATATGCAACTGGAGCCATGGGTCTCTCCATGTATACTCTTTGGTTAGAGGTTTAGTACCTGTGAGCTCTGGGAGGAGGGGTCTGGTTGATTGATATTGTTCTTCCTATGGGGTTCCAAACCCCTTCAGCTCCTTCAGTCTCTCCCCTAACTTCTGAATGAGGGATCCTGTGCTCAGTCTGATGGTTGGCTGAGAGCATCCACATCTGTATTGGTGAGTCTCTGGCAGAGCCTCTCAGGGAACAGCTATACCATGCTCCTATCAGCAAGTGTTTCTTGACATCAGCAATAGTGTGTGGGTTTGGTGTCTGCAGATGGGATGGATCCCTGGGTAAGGCAGTCTCTGGATGGCCTTTCCTTCAGTCTCTGCTCCACTCTTTGTCCCTGCATTTCCTTTAGACAGGAATTTATAGAGAAAATATTTCAGTAATTTAAACCCTAAACATGTTAAAATCTTATTTAGACTTTTATTTTTATGCATTTTTATACTTCTGTAAATCCAAGAGCCCTTCAGTCTTGTGTTTTGTAATAGCTAATGATTTTGCCTACAACATTTCTTTACATTATAATCTTCATATATGCAATATCTTTAAGACAGATAGACTTTTGTGCTTTATTTTTACTTTTTAATTTTGTATAGTTTCATAAATGTGAGGTAAATTTTAGCCTTTTGACCACATTGGCTCTCCATCTCCTCCTCCCGCTGAGGCTATGTTACCCAGCAAGTTCCCTTGTCACTTCCACACCTTTAATCTATGTGTGACTGACCATTCAGTGTAGTTTTCCAGCAGGAATAGTAGGTTATTTACTTCATCATGCTTGGTGGTCAGTGGTCACAGGACTGAAGGTAGCAACACTGTTCTCTTAGCCACTATTATATGTCAATAGCCATATGCATGTATACATATATGTATACATAGATATGTATGTATATGTGTATCTCTGTGTGTGTGTGTGTGGTGGGAGGGATACACACACACACACACACACACACACACACACACACACACACACACACACACATTTTCATTAGCCTGTATGTATTTCCTCAAACATGTTCTTCTCAGATAGATCATAGAAAATGAGAGAAAGCTGAGTACATTATATGTTTTCATTTAATTGCCCAAAGTAAGTTAGTAGCCAATTTTACAAAGCTACCAAGGCAAAGACAGCCCATTCCAACAAAAAGGGGCAATGCATAGAGATGTCAAGTAACAATTCTGTCTGTCATTCAAATTTGACAACCTGTTGATTTAAAGTCCCCCATTTAATTCTTATATTCTTTCTGTTACTTCTTAGAAATTTTGACAGTGTCTTTGTCTCTCAACAGAATCTTTATCTACATACCAACTATATATTCATGTTTATAGAGGAATGGGTAAGCCTCATACAACCAGATTGAGCATGAATAGGATACATGCATATATATCCAAGCTTTCTTTAGGCTTAGTACATGCACAAAAGACATTTGGGAATGAGTATTTAGAGAGGCATATAAGTCTTTGAAATGGAACTCAAACAACACCCCTGAATTCCAGGCCATGGAAGCTAGCTCCCTTATGTTATTATTTCAAAGAAGACACTATCTTAACATTTTATTTTGATTGTCTAAACCTTAACCCTAATGGGTAATACCAAATAGTTACAGTGTGCAGGTATAATTATACCTCCCCAAAATAGTATCTTCTGACAAAACAGAACATTTTGATATCACTAAATTGCTAAAACTATTTGTTCTATTTAAAGTATTCTTGTCAGAATGTTAATTAAGTAAACTATTTTAAGATTCTCTTTTGCATTGTGCACGACAGATGTTCTTAACTCTTGACCACCTAAAACTCTTCCAGTCTGTAACTACTCTGTTTCTTTTCCAATTCCAATACTCTGCTCCTCATCTTCAGTTTGCATTGAACATAAGAATATAAGAAGAGGCGGCAATATTCACCACACTTAAAGATTAACAATTTCTTTAGGGTCATGGAGAATTTCCCTGAGTTAATATTGTACACATACCAATAAAGTCATCTGAATGAAATTAGTTTCACTGCAAGGCTAATAAAGCTGCATGTTTTAAATTAATTTTCTCTTTATTGTGCATTAACTGATTCAGAACAAAATAAAATGGGATGGTTTCAAAAGAGCAGCAGGGCCCCACATTTCTTCTATCATGTTTCTTAGTTCCCCTTTTCTTGGGTTTGCATCTGTGACTCTATAGATTATTCAAGGCCAGAGGCATAGTCATGTTGCAGGCAACTAGAAGAGTAGCTGTGTTCGTACTGCAGTCTGTGAGTCAAAAGTAGCTATGTTCTCCCTTCCAAGGATTCACTCATCTAACTTCAATCAAAGAGATGACCTCTCTACAATGAGATGTGAAAAATATAGTCAATAAATGAGCAGTTTGCCTTACTAATCTAACTTAAAACTATTGTTATGAACACAATGTAAGAGCGGATAATTTATAAGTAATTAACCATCTATGATACTTGGGGATAAATGAGAGATGGAAGCAACAGGAGAAATACCACCATGGATAGCAAAAGAAAGAGTCAAACAATCATAGCAACTTTTTAAAGGCTACAAAACTGTATCCGATGGCATTTTAATAAATGACTCGTTCTTAACTCTTGTCATGCTACGGTATATATGTAAAAATGGTACAGTGATGATGTAAGGCCAGCACTTTCTGAGTTTAAAATTCTGTCTGCTCTTTCACTAGCTTTGTTATTTATATATAAACCATCTCTAAAATAGGGAAAGCCATTGCACCAACTCCAAAGGATTCTAATGATGAATATATGTATAGGATATATCTATACACACATGTTTGTGGGCATGTATCTAACTTATAAGACTGTCTAAAGAGAATTAGAGCCTGGTTGCAGAAAACAGCCATCTTCCATAACCAGGCAACTTTCAGTGGTTGGCCTGGGGGCACAAAGTCAGCCACAGAACATTCCACCTACAATTTATCCTGATTTCAAAATGTGAAAGAACAAGGGACACACGGAACTTGTGGGAGTGGACAACCAATGACTGGTCTAATTTGAGGTCTATGCCAGGAGAGGGAGCCCATGTCCAACACTGTCTGAATGACCAGGAACAGCATCCTGGATAACCCAGAGTCCAGGGGTAGAAAAAATGTAAAAAAAGAAAAAAGTTTCTTAATGATATTTTGCTATACTCGTAGATTGGTGTCTAGCCCAAGAGAGGCTTTCTCTAGCAGCTGATGTTGAAACCAACAGTCAAACATTGATCCGAAAGAGAGAGAGAGTTCAAATTGGTTTCCCACCTTGAAGTTCAGAGAACCCCATGGAAAGTGAGATGAAAATTGTAGGATCCAAAGAGCTTGAGGACACCAGGAGAATATGGCCAACAGAATCAACGAAGCAGGACTAATAGAGACTCACAGAGACTGAAGAGGCAATCAAAGAGTCTGCATGGGTCTGCCCTAGGTCCTCTGCATATATGCTATAGTTGTTAGCTTTTTGGTTTTGTAGGACTCATAATGGTGGGAGTGGGGCTAACACTGACTCTTTTGCTGGCTCTTAGGTCCCTTTCTAATGTACTAGGTTGCCTCCCCTAGCCCTGATGTGAAGGTTTATACATATCCTCTTTATATTATGTTATGCTATGTTCGGTTTATATCTCTGGGAGGCCTGTTGTTTTCTGAAGGGAAATGGAGAAGTGGATCTGAAAGAGAGGGAAGATGGAAGGACCCTTGGAAGAGTGGAGGAAAGAAAAACTGTGGTCAGGTTGTATTGTATGAGAGAAGAATACATTTTTAAAAAGGAGATTAAAAGAGAAATCAAAAGTCAGATATTAACATTAAAATAGTTACAAAAATGTACAGCATCAATTAACTTAGAAAAGTCAGGAAATTTGTAATATAACTGATAAAAATATTTGCCTTTTTTGATATTAAAAAGTAGCAATGGAAAGAGAAAAGAGAGAAAAAAGAATCAGTTTCCAAATTCCAGGGCTGCTCTTACAACTATAAAACCAGAAGATAGACAGATGGGATCTCCTCTTAATAGGTCAAGGATTAATAATTCTGGAGTTGGAAAAGGCCACTTGAGCTTGGGGTGACAGTACGTTCGAGGTGTGGAACAGTGGTGACGCACGCGAGCTGTAAGAAATAGTGAGTGGGAGGTATTGTGTTAAAGCAGCTCCAGCAAACAGCAGGAAAGTTGCCCAAGAAAGCTGTGGAAAGAGCCTTGATAGTTTACTGAAGTTTTTTTTTTAAATTACAAGTGCTAAAGAGTCATTTTTGACGCTTGATCCTACATGTGACAATGAATAAGTAAACAGAAGCCATTGTTACAGAAGCAGCTTAAAGAATAACTGCCTTAGTTATGGGATGGCAAAAAAAATCTATTTTCATAAAATCATCTATTTATTAAATGTATAAAGGTCTGGCTCTAAAGTGGAAAAGAATACTGAAGGAGTAAGAGGGGATCAGGGAAAGAAATGGAACAATTAGTTGAGTGTTAAACTAGCCACCAGTTGATTTTTTTGGACAAGTTTTTGATATTCTGGTTATTGCTTTTAAGGCCCAGAAATCAAACAATGCCATTGTTTGATAATTATGATGTCTTAAACATGAATCATTGTCTTTGTAGAACCATTTGCTTTTAAAGACTTCACAATTATGTTGTGCTTCTGTCCTATTTTTAGAGTCTACCTAAAGGAATCTGACCTCAATGAATAAATATTCAGCATCAAAAAGGCAAACGTGTTCTTCTGTGTTTGAATATTTCCATCCAGTTTTGAAGAATTGTTCATAATGATACATGGGAAATAAAGGAAATGAGCCATAATAAATAATCAAAGTGCCATATAAATGCTTTGCATGGAGGGGTAAGAAATGCTGGTGCGAACATTAAGCCTTAGGAAGTCTTCATTGCTTTAGACAAAGTAATGACAGATGATATGATGATATAAGCACTCAAATAGACTTCCTAGCTACTAAAATACCAGCACATACAGAATTACAGCCTGGAATATCATTCAAGTTAATTAAAAGTAACACGCAGTCATGTAAAAAAAAAATATTGTTAGAAGCTACTGAGCCCAACTGTCTTCCATTAAATATGTTTAAGATACTGAGTGCAAAGATGATCAGCCATAGGCTTCTTTTACATCTCTGTTCAAAGCCTCAGGGTTTTCCCAACAGGTTTCTATCAAAAGGGCACAACACACATGTCCATGTCCAGCTTGTCTCTGGAAGTTATTTCGACAGTCCAAATAGAGTCTTAAAACTCCAGGTGCTACCCTGTTATTTACCGGAGGCTCAATCTCACAGCAGATTTCTTGTGGCTTGTATAATCTTCTCAATTTTCTGTGATGTTCTCTGAGTCATAGGTACAGGTGTTCCTTTGTAGATATATTGACTGGGACTTAGCAGTCCAAGATCAGTCATTCTCTCTAAATTGACTAGTTCTGACTTTCTATAATTGCTTTTCTCTATTAACAATAATTAACTAAAGAAAATAAAGCCATGAATTTTAGAAAAAGAAAGAAACATTATAAACTGAAGGAGCTGTGGATAAGAAAGTGAAGGAAGAAAATGATGTCTTTCTGTTTTAATTTTAAAAATAAAATTAAAATCTCCAAGTGTAATTAGCGACTCATAGAGAGCAGAAGCCAATGGATGAACTCCCTATCAATTAAGTGTATAATTCCAGAATTTGTTCATTTCCCAAAACACATAGACTGAAAGAAACTCACGGTGCTGAGTGACAACCCTAATTGCAAATACCTTTCTTTGCACTCCCCCTCCCAGGAATCCTCCTTAATCTGGGAATATCTTGGCAAGAAGCAATCCAACACAAGGGCTTGTCTAAAACCTGCTTAGGTAAAAAGCCAAGCTGTCAAAGAATCTTTGATTGTTGAACGTCCCTAGAACCTGGGTGGCTGCTTCTCAATGTAATATAGTTCTGGTGTCCAGTGCGAGACACACACATCCTTCATGGTAGAATCATTGCTGAATGACCTTGTCTCAGAAGTGCTCACAAGACCCTTCAGCAGTGATGCTTTATATACCTATTTACTTCCACATTTTTTAACCATTCCAAATTGAAACTTTTCCTCAGTCTTGAAGCCTCCAGAACCTCCCTTCCTCTGTATGGTTCCCTTTCCCATTAGATACATTACAGCAATGATTTGATACATTACATCATTGATTCCATTAGATACATTACATCAATGATACTCTCTAGAGTATCATTTTTCACTTAAGCGGCATATTTGTTTAACAGATATTCATGTATACTTCTTCTACGATGCAAAGCAGGATTAATTATTCTACTTTAATTCCCAGGTAGATTCTTCTCATCATCATGTGTCTGAGTTATAAAAGTTAGACATAAACATGGATCCACCCAAAGATCAGAGCAAAGCAAATCTTCTCCCATCCTGCTTTGCCTTTCTGTTGTACCTACCAATGTATTTTGGACTTCCTTGGACCTATGACTTTCCTTGTTCTGTAAAATATAAAAATGTATAAAATGCTTTCACATTATAACACAGAATTTGGGGTAACATAAATCTGTGTTTCCTAGCCATGGTCATACAAAATGTCTTCAGAAAAAGTTTCTCATATCCCCACTCTTTCAAAAACTTGGAAGATGACTGTAAATGCATGAACATGTAATGATCAGTCAATAAGATTCGCTTATATTCTCTTTAGTGAATTCCCCTATCAGCCAGTTCCTGTCCTCGTGGCACTTTCAAACTCTCCAGTTAGGCCTCTCCAAGTGTGTCTCAGTGACAGCAAGAAGGTAGTTATCCTGTATGACTGACAGAAGATAAAGACCACATACTTCTTGAATAGAAGGAGTATCACCTCCATAATTTAGTGCTAACTTGCATGTGCATTTAGAAGTGATATTTACTCCACTAGATTAAGAATGGAACTCAGATGAGTGGAGTGATCTCTTAAGGACACTGTAACAGAGTAAATATAAGTGAAATTTTACTAATTAAAGATGTGGATGCAAGCTCCCTTTAAGGAAATAATTCATGGTGACACATGATATACAAAAACCTTAACTTTAAATTTACAAATGCAGAGAGTTTCATTTAAATATATGAAATAGGGAATAAGATAGAAGTATTCTCTGGAAGACTGGAATAAAATCTAAACTGAGATCAATGGGTTTATATAGCACTTACAGGCATGTGTACAATTTTTAATTAAATTATATACACAGCCTTACTATTATTATTTTCAATATTATTACTACAACTATGAACAGGATACTCCTCATTGCCAGAGGAGAATGTGAAGACAGAATGGCATTCACATTTCCAGGTTTAAAAACTGGTGGCCACTTTTGGATGCTAATTGTAATTGAGGCCAAGTGATGACTAAAATTCACTAATCTGTCTAAATCATTTTCATCTTCATATGTGAACAAAACAGAAAAAAATAAATATATCATTTTAATTTGTGCTTCAGGAAAGAATTGTTCCAAGGATTTTATTAGTACATCAAAAATCAGATATTTTGAATGACTATCTCTCAGTTTTAAATGGGCTTATTGTACCACCCACAAATGATGCTTTTACTTTTGAAAATTGTTAGAGGATGACAACCCATGCTGAGTGTGAAAGTTAACAATATTTTCTTGGTTAACCCTTGCCATTTGGTTGAAGTATTCTTATCAACAATCAAATATGCATATGCATTTTTCCATACAAGTGTACATATTTGATAAAAACAATTTATCAAGCTGTACATGTACATAAATGAATACATACAATTTTAACATAAAATCATTTTCTATTTCTAAAAGGTTTTTATTTTTTAATTGTGCTTGTTTTCACACATGCGTGTGTATATGTGCAGGTATCTTTGAAGGCTAGAGGTAGATGACATATTCCCCTGGAGCCGGTATAACAGTCAGTTTTCAGCCTTCCAAGGTGAATGCTGTGGACTAAACCAAGACCCTCTCAAAGACCAAAATGTATGCACTCCTAACTCATCAGCCACCTCCCTAGACTTTAAGATATTGTTTAAATGGCAAATAAAACTTATCATTGTCATACTAAGTAAAATTTCCTATTTTGTAACACATTCAATATATACTTATTGAGTGCTTGCGTTTTTATGAAGTGCTTCTGAGAGCTACAAGAAGGAACTCAATAGAATCCCTTTTGGAAAAGAAATGTTGTGAAGCATGTCATAAATGAAACAATGAGGCATCTGATGAATTGTATGAGATTAAAATATCCATGTAACAGCCAGCCTCATAGTGAAACAGAATGTTGCTTACGTTCCAGCATTCCCTTCTGTGAAACCCTTCTCAAAGAGCAGCAGACTTTCGGCCTTTCTCTGTGAAGTTTTTCTAGCTATGATTACAACATATTTGGGTGAAATCACATAGTCGGGCACTGTCTTATCGATTGGTCGACATCATGCATGTCTGATTGGCCTATGCTTCTAGCAGGCCATTCATTGTCTTTACATGTTATGTTCCGCTATTGAAGAATGTTTGCCTTGTTTCCATTCTATGCTATTACAAATAAAGTTTTACTTGAATCTTTGTGTGTAAATATACACATGACTTTTTTGCAGAAATTATTTTAAAACACAATTGCTTAGTCAGAGAGCATGTTATCTTAAATACAGTAGTTTCAAACATCAATGACATTTATTGTCCCATATATTTGCCATTAGTTTGGAATCCAGAAGCAATTTGGCTATATCTCCCTGGCTTAGTCTTTTATGGGGTTACAGTGAAGATCGTGTTCTTTGGCTGCAGTTATCTGAAGATTTGACAGGGGTGGATGATCCGTTTCCAAGATGCATCGCTCATGTAGCTGTTGGCAGGGGGCCACAGCTCCTTAGCACGTTGGATTCTCCACAGGCCGCTTGAATGCCTTCACGGCATAATGTCCAGTTTCTTCCAGGAAAGAAGTCAAGTCCTCAGTGCCTTTAATGAATTAGATGGGCCTCACACAAAATCCTAGTGCTCATAAAAATGATTTCTGTCCATTGTTTCGTGGTACAATAGTGCTTCATAAATCCTATGAGGCAGAGGACCTGGATCCATCAAGATAGCCGGCCTACTAAGGAGGACCTGGATCCATCAAGATAGCCAGCCTACTAAGGAGGACCTGGATCCATCAAGATAGCCGGCCTACTAAGGAGGACCTGGATCCATCAAGATAGCCGGCCTACTAAGGAGGACCTGGATCCATCAAGATAGCCGGCCTACTAAGGAGGACCTGGATCCATCAAGATAGCCGGCCTACTAAGGAGGTGCACACGCATGTATTTTTATGACTGTTTACCACTGTGTTCAAAGTGGTTGCCTGGATGAGTAAGTTCTATTTCTTTGCATCTTAGCTGATGATTGATTGTGCTAAGTGTTTTCTTTCAGCTTTTTGTCCTGTGAGTGATGACATCTACTTCTGTCTTCAATGTGTTTTGTTCCTGAATATTGTAAATATTTTATATAGATTTATGGCCATTTGAATACTCTCTTTTGACCTGTTCAAGTTCTCCCTGTTTTAATGTACTTTCCTGTTTTTATATTGAATTGCTGAGGTTAAAAAAATACTCTCATAGAGGCAGGGGAGGGAGAGGGCATAGGGGTTTTCAAAAGTCGAGTCCTGGAAAGGGGGAAACATTTGAAATGTAAATAAAGTATCAAAAAATTAAAATAAAAAAAAAAACTCTAGATATATGGTGTCTTGAATCTAATAGTGTATAAAATGGATGTGGTAAAGATGTCTTTGCATATCCTGTGACTTGTCTTTTTAATACTCACAAATGGGATATTTTGCTCAATGAAGGCTCTTGAGTTCAATTCAGCTCATTCTATCTGTGATTAGTTTTTTATTGTAATTTGTTTTGTTTTGTGTTTGTTTGGTTGGTTTTTTGTTTTTGTTTTTGTTTTTTGTAGTTTGGAACAACACATGTTTACTGGGAAGTCCACCTTTCCCTAGTGTTCTACAGAACCAAAGTGTCATAACAGGAGTTGATGGGCTGGCTTTTGGATTTTGATCCATTATCTATTTGATTATCTTGACACTCACATCTCATTGTCTTGACTGCTGTTTCATAAGTCTTGGTCTTGATATCCACTGGTATCATTTTTTGTGTGTTTGATTGGTTAGTTGGGCTTTTTATGTTGGTTTGTTTGCAATTTTTGGTTGTCATTATTTTTGTTCATATTGTTCAATCATTTCAGAATATTTGCATTTATCAAAATACACTGCATATTCAGGCTATGTGACAGTTATACATCCATATAAAATGTTGGTTGTCAGAACAAGCTTACCTGTGCCATGTTCAAATCCCAAACCTAGTTCTGGACAAGTCATTCTTGTACTTGCTTAAACTAGAGCCACCTAGAATCTCACAGAAAACATATACTTAAGAAAAGAAGTCTCAAGGTCAGCCTGGTCTACAGAGTAAGTTCCAGGACAGCCAGGGCTATACAGAGAAACTCTGTCTCGAAAAACAAACAAAAAACAAACAAACAAAAAAAAGAAGTCAACATCCAAGGTCATATCACAAAAACACTGTCAAAGGTCAAGACAGAATGTAATCAGTCAAATCTCTATTTACTACCTAAAAGCAAAAGTATGGGGAAATATATTTGAAGTACATGGGGCCAGGAAACAAGCAGATACTCTTAGTCTAATATCTGACACATTAGACTTTGATAATTAACTAAAATTAATCAGAAGTGAAAAAGGATACTAAAGAAACAATTAATCAAGAAAACACTGCAATCTCAAACATATCTGCGTCAAACTCTCATGCACTCAATTTCACAAACAGTCTAATATTTCACATTAGATTTAAAGAGAGAGCTTAATTTAATTCAGTAATATTAGGCAATTTAAATATTGTACTTTTTCTAATATACAGATATTCTAAACAAAAAAGCAGAGAAACATCAGAAATAATGACATCAAACATCAAATATACCTAACAAATATATAAAGAATAAAATACCAAATAATAGAGAATATAGATTATACACAGCAGCCCATGGAAAGAAACATCACTAAAATAAACTACATGCTGGGACATAAAATCAATCTTAAGAATTCCAAGAAACCTGGATGAACTCCATATATCCTATCTGACCACAATACAGTGAAGTTTAAACTTAACAGCAAATGAATTTTTTGTAATGACACAAACTCATGTAGATTAAACAACTCATTACTGAATGATGAACAGGTCAAAGAAGAAAGAAAGAAAGAAAGAAAGAAAGAAAGAAAGAAAGAAAGAAAGAAAGAAAGAAAGAAAGAAAGAAAGAAAGAAAGAAAGAAAGAAAGAAAGAAAGAAAGAAAGAAAGAAAGAAAGAAAGAAAGAAAGAAAGAAAAAGAAGAAGAAGGAAGGAAAGAAAGAAAGAGAGAGAGAGAGAGAGAGAGAGAGAGAGAGAGAGAGAAAGAAAGAAAGAAAGAAAGAAAGAAAGAAAGAAAGAAAGAAAAGAAGAAGAAGGAAGGAAAGAAAGAAAGAAAGGAAGGAAGGAAGGAAGGAAGGAAGGAAGGAAGGAAGGAAGGAAGGAAGGAAGGAAGGAAGGAAGGAAGGAGAGAGAAAGAAAGAAAGGAGAGAGAAAGAAAGAAGAAAGCCTGGAATGAAACAAACATGAAAACACAACATGACAAAAACCCAATAAATCTAAAGATGTTTCGATATCAATCTGAATAGTTGGAATTTTTTAGACATCTCCATATAAGTTACAGAACAGGAAGACAGCATTCTGTGAGTCTAGAGGAATATTAAAACAGAAACTAATTGGTTTGACCTACCTGATAGATGTGGAAAATCATAGCGTGACCTGTGGATTACAATATGTGAAAATGTTCTCTGTTCTTGGCCCTCACCAAGAGTGCTGTGAATTAAAGTAAGTCAAAAGAAAGCATGCCATGTGCTGGCCAAACAGTCCTAATTCTATTAAACTTGCAACAAGATATTTAATATTTTGTGGGATGGTGACAGACATGATATCTATAAAAAGGATACATACCTATGAAGTAAATAAATTTCAAATTAACAGTAGACAATACTAAGGAATTCAATTGCATAGGCAAAAAGAAAACAAGAAAGTAGACACAGCACGAATATTGAAAGTGTACTTCACAAAAATGCCAACCACCTTCTTAATCAGAGAAATGCAAATTATATCACAGTGAATTATCATGATAATGAGTCTGATGAAAAGTAAAAACAGAATATTTAACAAGTGTTAGAACTAACAGAGATATTTTACACTGTTGGCTTCAGTGTAAGTATCAAAAATGACTCATGAAAAGTGGAAATGCTTTTTAAAATTAAAAAGGACCCACTTTTCATTCCTTGGGACACCCAGAAGGAACACTTGGTTCTTATGTCCCTTAAAAACCCTCATCCACAGACATGGCAACATCATTCCGATGAGCCAGAAGTTTTCCCTACATTTTGAGGGCAACAAATGCCTGGTGGTGTCAACACTTAATTAAGTGACTGGAAGCTATGTAAGCAGGTCTAACACTAAAGCATATCATCATTTCAAATGCTACCAAGGGAAGTCTCAGAAGTTACTAAGAAGCTGTCAGTGGGGTTTCACCCCTAGCACTGGTGTATGTCACAGGTGTTCATGTAGATTGCACATATGTATGTGTGTGTTCACGACACACACACACGCATATGTATATGTGTATTTTATGTATATATGTAACAGTTGTAGCAGCTTCAAGGCATTAAAAACTTTTGAGCTGTTCATTTCATTCATTCATTTAAATGTGATCATAACCATCTCTGATCATAAGCTTATTGCCTTTGGGGCTCAAATTTGTTCATATAATTCTTCCAAAGATAGATTTAGGAGTAGCAAGCGGTAGGACCAAGTTCTTGAACTTGCTGTTGTATATGGTAAGTTTCTATTGGTTCTTTAGTGTTTTAATTTGAACTATTCTATAACAAGAATTCATTCCACTTGAGATGCATAGGCACTCCTGGACAGTAGTTTTGAAAGCATTTGAAATCATGCCTTTAATCGCAGCATGCATGAATAAGGTTGATCTCTATGAGTTAGAGGCAAAGGTGAATGAATGAATAAATTTATACAGTTAAAAGGAACATATTTTAGTGTCCTAACTATACATCAACATAAATTAATTTATGGGATGGACATGTTAGCTTGCTTGAAATAACAGTTCTACAATGAATGCATAGATCAAAGCATCAGAATATAGGTCATCAATTGATGCAAACTTACTCTGTGTAAAAGCAAATTAACAACAAACGTTCATTATATTCACATGTGGGATCTATACAAAACACAATAAATTTTAATTTATCAACATTTAAATTAAACATAGACCTTGATTTTATGATACAAGCTAGTCGCATCTACTAGGTATTTTTTGCTTAAAATGATTAACTTTACTGGTTTATATAATAAGGAAAAAACTCATATAACTAAAAATTCTTTCTTCTTTTTTGCACTTTGATTAATTCAAATATTGATTTTTATTGCTATAAAATTTATTATTTTAAATCAATATTTTGTATTTAACCACAAAATTATTTTATATAAGAAATTCTTAGGCCCTCATTTTTCTCTTTTACTTATTTGATTCATATGTATTTATTGAAGTGCCTAGAACTGTGTAAAAGCATTGATGTACGTAGTAAGAATATATTATGAACAAGAGAGACAGACCCTACCTTTTGTGATAGTCAGATGAGCATTTTATTATTAAAATGGAGAATAGGGTTTAATGGGTCTTTTCAACAGCTAAAGTCAAACTGACTTTGTTTCTTGCCTATCTCTAAAGTCTGTGAGACTTCAGTGAATCTCAGAGGGATGCAGTGTGAGGAGTTCATGATATCTTTAATAATTTTATTAACAATAATATAAAAGTTGGGCACCCTTGACATATATATGTATACTTTGAAAACATAGAGTGAAGGGAGTGCTGTCAAAATCCTACTCCTAACCAAGAAACTATTCCCAACTAATAGCACCTTGAAGTGGCAAAGTCAGTTTTCTTTAATGGACACTCCAGGACAGGTCAAGGGCTAGGAATAGCTGGCCAATACAAATGGAACTCCATGGTGTGTGTGTGTGTGGGGGGGGTTGTTGTTGCTGTTGTTTTTGTTGTTGTTGTTTGCCTGCTTTAAAAAAACCTTGAACTTGGATGAGTAGGAAGGTGAGATTTCTGGAAGGAGTTGGGGGAGAGCAAAGAATATGATCAAAAATATATAAAAATTTAAAAGAATAAATTAAAACACTTAAAAATAATTGCTAGTAAAAAGCAATACATTTCTTACTTACAGATGAGTGACTTTCTGGCTAATCATTTCTTCCCAAGCAAAATATTTAGTGAAAAGTCGACTGGAAATCTTTCAAGACAAGGGAAAATAAATGTTGAGGAACCCAGTGCCCTTTATTTAATTAGTATTATTCAAGGTGGTGGAGATGACTTGCTAATGCACCTTCATGAACATAGAACTCGTGCTGCCTGAGGGGATGTGGATATCCTGTCATTCTTGGAAGCTCTGATTTTGCAAAGGGCATTGAAATGGAAATGGGGTATCTCTGTGTTCTTTGCCGAAATCTCATAGTTGTTTTGTGTGTCCTCGCATAAATTTACTTTTTAAAAACCCATAATTTATTGCTCCAGTGCAAAATAAAAATGCAGACTTCATGCTCAAAACATTTCAAGGAGGCAGCTGCAAAGTGTGTTGAACCAAGAACTTTCTTAAAGCTTCAGGCAGCTGCACAAGTTGCAGGCTCATGTTTCTGACCTTTCCATTTATGGTGTGTATGCTCTTTATTCATAAACCAGAGAGATCTGATTTATCTACTCTCTACAACAGGGATCCATGGCTCTCAAATTTCACATTGCATTTTAATAAAACTAAATAGGATTAATGTTCTCTTTACCTGGAGAAACCAATAAAAATATTTTCTCACCTCTGCTAGTATGGGAATTATTTCCCATAGTGTCCCCAAATTGATATCTCCAAATATCAGTTTTATGAAAGTTAGTTTAAATATCTTTATACATATAAATCATCTTAATTAATAAGGAGAAAGAGAGAGAGAATGTACAAGAACGGGGTAGCCTATAGAAATGTGTTTGAAAGGAAGATGAAAGTCTGATATATGAGACATGTTACATGAGAGCGTTAAGGGTTGGAAGAGTCATGAAAACTCAGCTGATAGAGTTTATATCGCAAGTACTCAGTATTAAAAGTGCTTAACAATAAAGAGTAGAACCAAAGTAAAAGAGTAAACCTGGTGTTACTGTGATTTTTCGGTGACACCTGTTAATAATCTGAAGCAATATCATAATTCTGAAGACGATGCTGTGTAAAACATATTTGGTTAAGGAATCAGGGTATATAAAAATGAAATATAATGACGTTTGTCTTTCCTTTTTTCTGTCTTAATGAGACATACATTTTGTCCACTTTAATTTTGTTCATTATCTAAGATATAGGAAAGTAAAGCAACTTTACTTTTTACATTTTTATTGATTCTTTGAGAGTTTCACATAATGCATTCCAGTCCTGCTCTTCTCCCAGTTCCCTCATATCTGCTCTTCACTCTTGCAGCCTCCTCCCGCAAACAAAACATAGACACGAACAAAAAATAGAAAACGTCTCACCATGAAAGCTGTGGTATATCGCAGTGTGTCCCCCAGTATATCTCTCTGTCCACACAGCCTGTCTTGCAAATATCCATTTATAATGAGTCATTGATCTGGCTCATGGTCTCTGGTTTCTGGGTCACCATCAATATTGGATCATCACAGTGACTCCGCTGGTTGTGCTGTTGTTGCCCTGTGTCTTATAGATCCTGCAGCTGTGGATCAGCAAAACTGGCCCCTTCATTCATCCCAACCATTCACAGATGAATTTTGAAATTTTGAAATGGGTCAACTCAGAGGACTGGATCTAGACCTGGGTGGTAACTGCGCTGGTCAGTGTGCCAGCTCTCCCTTGTAAACACCACCAGGGTGAGCTCTCTAGCATTGCTCT
Organism: Uromys caudimaculatus; assembly: GCA_028551405.1. Taxonomy (NCBI): domain Eukaryota; kingdom Metazoa; phylum Chordata; class Mammalia; order Rodentia; family Muridae; genus Uromys; species Uromys caudimaculatus. Next base: position 20,071,475 of record CM052713.1, read on the forward strand.
GACTAGGCCATGTAATGCCATCAGTGGAGGCAGGGTAAGCTCTCTGACTCTCATGCTCTCATCCTGGCTTACCCACACCCATGCCTCCAGAGTCAGCTCTACTGTGCTACCCAGTCAAGACATGGGTCCCAGTTTCCCAAGTATTGCAGCCTAAGAGTGGCTAGGCCATCTCTCCCACTCTCACACCCTCAGGGTTGACTCACATGTCACTTCCCCATCAGGGCCAGCTCCATTGTGTTGCCCAAGCAAGGTACAGGGCCTGCTCTCCCAAGTACTACAGACACTGAACAGCAGGGTCAGCTCACCAGTTCTCATGGTCCTGAGGTCAGCTCTCCCAAGTGCCTCCAGTGGGAAAGAACAAGGGGCAAAGAAGATCTTCCTCCACCCAGGCTACCTCTTGCAATGGAGTGGTGGGGGCCAGTTCACACCCTTGGGGCTAGTTCACCCGAGCCCCTAACACCATGGCCAGAGCTACTGTGCTGCTCAGGCTAGGTGCAGAGCTCACTTTCCTGAGCGTTGAAGCCTACAAGGAACAGAGTCAGCTCATTCCCTCTCATGACCCTAGGCCTGCTTTACTGAATGGCACAGGCTGGAAGGGATGAGGTGGTAGAGAGAATCACTTCGCGCTCTACAAGCAGCCTCAGGACAGAGGAGAGATTCAGCCAGTTATTCCAAGCTCTCTCCCTTAGGCAAGCTCACTTGTGCCCCCACTCAACACAGGGTCGTTTCTGTTGCACTGCCTAGGAGAGATGTACTACTCTTCAGAGTACTGGTGAGGGACAGGAATAGCTCTCCCATGTGTATGACCCCACGAGTAGTTTTCTAGACTGCAGAAATCAGCTCTCCCACACTCGCACACTCCGGCCAGCTCACCCACACTCTTGCCACCAAGACCAGCTCCACTGTGCTGCCTGGGTGAAGTGCAGGGTCTATTCTCTTGAGTGCTGCCCCTGATGAGAGGAAGGGCAAACTTTGCAGATTGCCTCAGCTAATTAGAACAGGGCACGTTCTGTGCATAACTTGGTCATCCCCATAGTCCCCAACAGCTGCCCTGACCATGGATATACCCATGTCCTATAGTAATAATATGAGCTGTAGACATCAACACCAACTCCTGCCCCTGTGTTGCTGTGGACCCAGACATGATGCTCAGTGGCAGCTCAGGTTGGGACCTCAGCATGGTCCGAGATAGCCACTCCCAACAGGCTAGTTCTCTCTACCCCTCAAGTCTCCAGTTCTTTCTCTCTAATGTTGTTCAAGTTGCTCCACTTCTTTTTGTCTCCCATCTGTCCACCACATACTTGCACATTGTGATGGCTCCCACTTCAGATTAGCTAAGTGACTAGCCCGCTCCTGGGTGATGTCCTCAGTCTACACTGCTTGGTATCATAGCAAGAGGGTATTGACAACCCACCTGTGCTATGCACCAGAGGGCAGGTGTGTGGGTGGTACAGATAGTCCATAAGTCTCTTTCTTCCTCCTCCCTCCCTACAACTGCAAGGTGCTAGGCAGGGCTCAGCATGTCTATGGTTCACCTGTGCTGTGGGATAGAGGGCAGATCTGTCCCCCATGTTGAGGGGTGACACTGTCCATAGGGTGTTAAGCCCTCCTATAACAATAATTGATCAAGAAAATGCCCTACAGAAATATCCACAGGCAAATTTAATGGAGGCAATCTCTTATGTAGGTTTCCTCTACCCAGATAAGTCTACTTTGTGTCAAGTTGACAAAAGCAACCAGAGCAGTTACTAAAGTCAGTTTCGATGGTTTTCAATCTTCCTCATGCTGCGATCCCTTAATACAGTCCCTTATGATCCCCAACTATCAGGAACCTACCTGCCCTGGAATAGGTTAAAACTGAACACAGAGTTAGATGTAGAGGTAGCATTAAAGAGCAATGCTCTCTGGTCTTCTAGTTCTCTAACTAGAAGAATGCTTGCTGATAACTTCTAAAAAGTCCAAAAATTTTTTATTGTTCATTCTGAGGGTTAAAAATCACTGGTTTGATCAATTAACACCTGTAGCCTGCCAGCAGGGGGATTAAATAAAGAACAATTGCTAGGGATTTTTTTCTCTCTTGCCCAGAATCCTCGACTCTTGCTTGTCAGACTGGAGAGAGGTTTGAAGCAATACACTTTTATTGAACCAGGAGAAGACAGTCATGCTTGAAGAAGAAAAACTTTTACACAAGCAAATATGTACAAGCTCACATACAGTCAGATACAAATTAATGTGTGAATACTCATACACTTTCATGCAAACTAGTTGGGCCCAACTATATACTTACCTCATAATTACATACTTACACATATCCATACTTACATATGCATATGAAGCAAAAGCCCAAGTGTCAGTGCAGAAAAAACTCACTCATTCTGAATGAAAAATGAGTTCCAATCTTTATTGCATAAAAAAAAAAAACTTCTACTCTTTTATTGCTAAATGAATTAAACCCAAGTCCATTAGAAGTAAGTTTTGTCCTATTTAGTAAGACTAAGCTTGCCTTCCTGTTAAGTAAAAGACCTATTCCATCCCATGGGTAGGAGAAGTCTGTCTGCTCTTTCTGTTCTCTCTGCAGCTTCTTCTTTGTCCCTTTTTCTCTCTGCATTCTGTGTATTGCTCTCTTAACTTCTAAATTCATTTTTAATTCCTAAGTTATCCTACTCTGCTGTACTTCTCCTCCCTCCTCCAAATCTTGCTTTCTCCTTCTCCTTCTAGTCTTTCTCTCTCCTCCTGCTCAAATGTAATAATATCATGAAATGTAATTGTTCCTAGTTTTTGGGGGTTTTTGTTTGTTTGTTTGTTTGTTTGTTTTTAGGGAAATAGAAACATGATTTTTCTAAGCACTTTTTTTTTTTTTACAAAATTTCACTAAAAGTTCAAACATGAATTCAAAAAGAAGTTCACAACAGAGATGTTTACATATGTCTCCATTTAGGCTATATATTCATTATCCGTCACTAGTTCTATAGGTTCATTGAAAGTTAAAAATCTATAATTTTTGTGATTAAGCTATTACTGAAGTTTTGAATAGATAAACCCAGTCAATATTTTATCTTCTGCCCTTACACCTACAGTAAATTATTACCTTTTTATAGCCTTTGGTTAGTTGTTTTACAACCTCTTGGAATGTGTTCTAAGTTGTAAATGCCTGCTTTCTATCTCAGAAGCAATTAACTTGTGACACTTGAAACTGCCAGAGTTCTCATTGCAGTTTTAATATCAGAAAGGACTTAATAGCAGTCCTATTATAAAGGGCTTAAAATTACTAGTATAATTTTAAGAATACATATAGAATCATCCTGTTGTACTATTGTTTCATTGTGTATGTTCTCTATGAATTGTTGTCCAGCTGTTATGGTCTCAACGGACTCACAGTACAGTATCTGGCTTTGTGAAATTCCTCTCCTTCCCTAGAAAGTCCAACAGCAATCCTGACATACCTCTCTTTGAGTGACCTAAGAAATCTGATTATCCGCTCAGCACAGATATGTCTCATGCTCCTTGGGTTGTATCACTACTTTTGGAACCCAACATGGACCACTAAGTTACTTTGGTTAACAACAATGCTTCTCTTCGCACATAGAGATAATGTCCTGCCATGGAACTCAGCAAAACCCCGAAAGCTCTTTTCTAGTTCTGAGGTATCTTTCTGAACTTACCTCTTTCTTAATTCTTTGTGAATACAGAAATTTCCAGACCATTGAACTAAATATCAAACACTGCCTGTCTCATTCCCAGTTGCCTTAGTAATGCCTTTCACACTTCCATTCCTTTCTAATTTCTGATTTTCATTTGGTCTTAGTCAGTGATAATGAAGTGTTCTGGTGGCTGATATGAGCTGTTTCTATGGGGATTGATTTAGTTGGTATTGACTCAGGTTACACAGGCTTTGCCTCAAAATGGATGAGAAATTATGCTTTTATTAGTCTGTTGGATACTTGCATTGTTATCATCAACTTGCATGTACCATGTCTTCTCAAGCTGATCTGTGAGAGGACCTTTCATGCTTCACTTAAAAGTCTTCTCCAGTTGACACAGTTCAGATGCAGCACGTTTCCTGGTTCCCATAGCTTTCTGTTCTTAGTAATTCTTAAGGTCCATGCATGCTTGGTGAATGATGAGTTTTTCTCTTCCCATGTATTAAAGGTCAGAGCAGAGGGCTATCTTCATCACTTCTACCTCACTCCATCATCACTGTCCAACTATTATGGATTCTCACTTTCTGAGCTACATTACCCTTTAACTTTTGTATTCTCCTTTGTCTTATCCATTATAGTTACCTTTTGCATCTTGCTTACAAATAGGACCAATCTTCTAATACCTTCAAGTATAAAAAGTAGATTCTGATGAAAATAGTTTTCATAATATCAAAATATTTACTATACTTTTAAACATAAAGTCTTTTACTGGACCAGAAATATTTAATTTTATATAGTTTATTTTATTAAAGTATTCACCACAGATGATTATTGGAAATTCAACAAATCATTTTCCAACGTGATTTCTCAAAAAGAGTCCCTTAAATTTATTTCCATTAATAGAATTTATAAAAAATTTCTAGGCATTATAAAAAAATCTAGAAAGCAAATTTACTTTGTAATAAATATATTTGAACATGAATAAGCTTCAAATGTGAAATGAAGTAAAAACATCAAGTTTCCTGTGAATCACTGTAATATAAATCATGTAAATTATTGATATGTTTAAAAAGCATTCAAAACTGTAGGTTGTGCTGGTATAACCACTCTGGAAATCAGCTGGTGGACCCTCAGAAAAATGGACATAATACTACCTGAGGACCCAGCTATACCACTCCTGGGCATATATTCAGAAGATGCTCCAACATGTAATAAAGACACATGCTCCACTATGTTCATAGCAGCCATATTTATAATATCCAGAAGCTGGAAACAACCCAGATGTCCCTCATCAGAGGAATGGATACAGAAAATGTGGTACATTTACACAATGGAGTACTACTCAGCTATTAAAAACAATGACTTAATGAAATTTGCAGGCAAATGGATGGAACTTGAAAATATCATTCTGAGTGAGGTAACTCAGTCACAAAAGAGTAAACATGGTATGTACTCACTGATAAGTGGATATTAGCCCAAAAGTTCGGAATACCCAAGTTTCACTTTACAGTAACTGCTAGACTGAGAGTGAGGTCCCAGATGGAGGAGTTGGAGAAGGTACTGAAGGAGCTGAGGGAGACTGCAGCCCCATGGAGGGAGCAACAGTGTCAACTGCCTGACTCTCCAGGTCCTCCTGGAGGCTGGACCACCAACCAAAAATATACATCGAAGGACCCATGGTTCGGACCAAATATGTGGCAGAGGAGGGCCTTGTTGGCCATCAGGGAGAGGAGAGGCCCTTGGGCCTGAGGGTGTTAGAGGCCCCAGTAAAGGGGAATGTCAAGGTGGGAATATGGGAATGGGTGGGCGGGTGGGTGGTAGGTGGAATTCCCTCATAAAGGTGGGGGAGGGGAGGGGATAGGTGGTTTCCAAAGAGGAAACCTAGAAAGGGGGAAACATTGGAAATGTAAATAAAGTATCAAAAAAAAGAAAGAAAGAAAGAAAGAAAGAAAGAAAGAAAGAAAGAAAGAAAGAAAGAAAGAAAGAAAATAAATATAGACATCAATAAACAAAAGTTATATAGATAGTTCGGTAAGATAGTCATGTGTTATCACTGTCCTGTCCTAAGTTATACACATCCATGACTGGCAGCGTGGTGCTGTTCATACCTGGATCAGCACACCAGGAGTAAACCCACTGCACTGCAAGGCTGCGGCTGCTACAATGTCCCTAGGAAATAGAAATGTTTGAGCCACATCATAGTCCTCCAGGGTCACCATTGCAATCAGGGACCACTGTTGACTGAAAACGCATTATAATCCACCTGACTTAATAAAATGCACAGTGGTGTCTACACAGCCATCTGTCTCTGCATTACACTTTTCACTCCAGACTAGAGATTGAACTAGGGAACTTTTGTATGGTCTACAAGTCCTTGCTCTACC
>CM052713.1:20077999-20148447 GCA_028551405.1 Uromys caudimaculatus
TGTACTCACTGATAAGTGGATATTAGACCAAAAGTTCGGAATACCCAAGTTTCACTTTATAGTAACTTCTGGACTGAGAGTGAGGTCCCAGATAGAGGAGTTGGAGAAGGGACTGAAGGAGCTGAGGGAGTCTGTAGCCCCATGGAGGGAGCAACAGTGTCAACTGGCCTGACACCCCCACCCCGGTCCTCCTGGAGACTGGACCACCAACCAAAGAATACACATTGAGGGACCCATGGTTCAGACCACATATGTGGCAGAGGAGGGCCTTGTTGGCCATCAGGGGGAGGAGAGGCCCCAGTAAAGGGGAATGTCAAGGTGGGAAGAAGGGAGTGGGTGGGCAGGTGGGTGGGAAGTGGAATTCCCTCATAGAGGTGGGGGAGGGGGAGGGGATAGGTGGTTTCCAAAGAGGAGACCTAGAAATGGGGAAACATTGGAAATGTAAATAAAGTATCAAAAAAAAAAAGAAAGAAAGAAAAAAAAGATTTATGGAACTCTTATGTCTCGGGGTATGTTTCCTTTGACTGTCACATATCCTCCATATATAGAAAGAAGTGGACAAAGAGCAATGGTGCTTTCTTCCAATAAATGGAAATATAGGCTATTTTGATTTATTCTTACAACTTTTCTATGTTTTCCAAATTATCTACAAGTGAAGCATCTTGGTAATCATAAGAAAAAGAGCATGCAGAATTACTAGAGGAAGCACGAGGAAAACACCATATAGTAATGTAAGGACAATTAGGTAGGAAAAATTAAAGCTATCTTCAACTCAATAATTCTATTTTTATCTTAATTCAAATGTATATATAAAAGCAGTCATGGAAGCATTATTATAATAGCAGAACTTTTCATTAACAATAATCATCCATAATATACTGTAGTATAAGTTAAGTTAGATAAAAACTAGCATACAAAGACAACACTTAAAAGGACAGAATATATTTTAATGACATAGAATGATATCCATAATACATGGCTGAATAAAAAATTATTTGTGGTAAAAATTAAAACCAAAAAACTGTAGCTTGTGAACAAAATTGGGAAATTACCATAAATGACCGTTGAGTGGATAAAACAAAATAATGAATTTAACCATATGTCTACATTTTTATTAAAAGACAAATTGGACACAAGGCAAAAATTTTAGCATCTGGTAAAATGGAAGGGAATACTCACCCATGTGCACTTTTCTATGGGTTTAGCATATTTCAAAAATCCTTCCATTTGACATGGAACCCCAAGATCTTCTTCAGAAAAAAAATATTTAAACTTTTTCAAGTAAACAACAGTTTTACAAAGAAAACTTTAAAGTCAACATGAAATGTATAGGAACAACAGAACTCTGTTTCAGACATCAATAATAACTGAAATGCAAGTGCACGTGTTTAATGGCTGCAGCTGCTCTGTTGAATATAACTGCTTGTCAGACAGTACGAAAGATAGCCCAGCTTCATGTCCCAGAGGATAATAGATCAGACCTTGTAAATTATTCCTTGGGCATATATGAAGGTTAGTTACATTAACCAGAAAGTTAAAAATTCCAATTAAAAGAAACTCTTCTCCAAATAATATGCATGAAAACCTATAAGACATCCCAGAAGACAAACTAATTTTCACATTAGAAAGTAATTAGATACATAATTGAATGCTGGAGAAACAGATGAGTTATCTAAAAATGATCTTTTTAAGTGAAATGTATCTCAGTTCTAGGAAATCTATAAGCTGGGAATACTCCATTATTTCCACAGATCATAGTGACTTTAGTTATTATCAGTCACAACCTCAATCCTCAAAAATGTCTGTTCTTCAAAATCCTCACCAAGTTGATGTGTGCCTTGATGCCTCTGTTACACAACTTTCTACTCACCTGTTCTGCCAAACCTAGTGTGTGTTTCAGTCTCTGAGATACAGACAAAAACTTCTGTAAGAGTAACTTTTATTTGCCTGATATAATTGTCATCTCAGAGGCTTACTGTCATCTGTTAACCTAGGCCTGGTCCTGGAAACTTCTAGCTTCTATACAACCTAATGTAGGCCTAGAATGTTTTTGCTTATATTTTCCAAAACCTGCTTTAATTTTGATTCTTTAATGCTTCAACATCCCTTCAAACCCACCATGCACCAGAGGTAGGGAAAAAGAAAGATCAATAGAAAATGAAGATTGTAGCCTGCTTAGAAATAGTACTCTGAAGCCATTCCAATCTTTATTTTCATGAGTCCAGTCTACTAGCAAATCACCAAACACTAATCAGCAGTGGCAGTCAAGTATACTCAGCAAAATCCAAATAGGAATCAGTAGCAGCAGCTTGTTCCAGAAGAAACTGAGAGGCTCCACTGATCCACACAAGACTGTGAAAGCAGCAAGAAAACAGCTGGAATATCATCAGTTCTTTGGTGCTTTTCATATTATTAAATCATGAGAAGCAATGATTAGCAAACAAATCAAGATGTACCATTGCAAGAGTGTCCTCAGTGAAGACCAGTGTCAGTAATGCCCAATGAAGACCAACAAAGAGTTGCAAGGAAAACCAAGGCAAGAGCATTGTCCAATGTCTGTTGGGTTATATATACTTATATTCTCCCCAAACAGCATATGTCCTCTCAATTGTGTCTGATCTAGGAAAATATCACATGCCCTTTCACCAAGCAGCTTCCAGGAAAACACCATGTCTGTTCTAATCAAAACATCCTCTCATGTGTCTGCTTCAGCAAAACATCCTCTCAAAAGAGTTTCCAGGAAAACATCATATGGCACAACTGAGTTTCCAACAAAACCAGAAATTTGCATGTTAGAATGTTTTCAGTCTCTGAGATTTGTTGTCGAATAAGACAATCCTCTCCTAGTTCTTCTGATTTCTGGTTGGCTTATTCAATTCAGTGGTTCTAGCTTCCCTCTCCCAGCTGACTGATTCAATCTGATTCCTCTTGGCTTTTCCTGAATTGCTCTGCTTGACCTCATACTAACTATGGCAATTTGTTCTAAACTTCTGGTTCATTCTCATACCCTTGCTCATTCTATCTTCACCTGTGTCTAGCTTGTTCTGTCTGTACAACCTGTCACTGTACACATGTCCCAGTAAGACTGCCTCCTCTCCTTTTATCTTTCTGTGTTGCTCTCTCTTAAGTAGCCTCTCTTTTTTCTCTGTTCTCATGAAAGTTGGGCTTATCCTTTTCTGTCAAATCTTTCTGATTCACCACTTTGTCTGTCTCTCAATTACATATCACTTTTTTGGTGCTTCTTTCTACAAAGTAGCTTTACCTTCATTGTTTGGGATTAAAGGTGTGTGCTAAGTGAGTGTCTGTACCCATATTGCTGGATTAAAATTCCTCTGCAAACTTGCCTGACTTTCTTTACACACATATCACTTATACCTAGGTAGTATTTTTAGAGGTTATTACTTTCTGAACCTTCAAGTCCCTCGAATCCACTCGATTCAGCACTGTCATTCACTCCTTCTTCTGCTTAGAAGTGTTTTTGTCCAAGCCCCAAGACCATACCATCAGACTGTATTACTTGCCGCTCCCTACAGGAACCTTCACACCTAACTATTTGGTTACTTTCCTGTATTTGCTGAAGACTTTATTTTTTTCTAACTTATTAGTTAGGATAATTTATTTTGTTCCCTCATTTTTATAACTACTTTCTAAATTTTAGAGTCTTGTTTCTCTAGTCATAAACTTTATCATCAACCATAGTACATTCTCACACCTATATCTTTCATCTGGTGTTTTGATAATATTAAAGCCTTTGCATCATTGATCTTTGCTACCTGAGTTAAGTCTTACTTCATAGCTTCTGCTCTATGATGTATAGCAACTAGCTCACATGCCTACCACTTCTGAAAGCTCCAATTTACGGTGCCTTCCTCCACCCCTGTTTACCCACTAGCCCTTTCCTTTCTCTCTTAGATTCTGTGGCATGCAGTTCTATGTATGACTTTGCTCAGACTTGCAATTCTCTCATCATTTACTTCCTCTGCTATACTGACCTGGAAAACTAGTGATTGTAGCTCAGTTTTGCCATGAATCATAGTTAATGCATGGAAAACTTTTTATCACTCTAGTTGGCAGTGTGAATCTAGAAAAGTAGGGCCTAAAACCAAAGTGGACTAAAGTCTAATGGGATAACCAACCTTATTCAGAGCAACAATTTATACACTGATTGTTATGAAGAGTCACCTGAGTAAGGCGCTCAGTCACAAGGTCAAGGCACAGATGACAAAAACATGGTTTTTTTCCAAAGAGGCATATGAATAACAGAAGCTAAAAGAAACTTAATCCTACCCCATATACTTGGGACCAACACTAAAACACGGTAGAAAAATTCAATGTCCTAAAGAAACTGAGGTCACAGACTCTTGCTTTGTTTTCTTAGAGGTTTTTCTCAATCACTCAGAATTTTCACATGAATCCATTCTTGAACTGTGTTCTGATAGAAGACAAGCACCCAAGTTGATTTGTCCCATTGATGAAAAATCTTAGTTAAGTGTTGAACAGCACCTGCCAAACTTAAACAATCTTTTATTATCCCAAATATCTGTTTTATAAATTTTACACTCTACTCAATATTCCTACATTAGAAACCACTACTGATTATTATTCCTTTGTTTACTCTGTCTCACAAGAGAAATCGCTCAACTGACCACTTCTTGATGCAAGTGCATAAGGGAATTCCTCTAACTGATCACTCCTAGTTAAAAGAGTTCAGTGGGAATAATATCGCTGAGACATTTTGAAGCCTGACCCAAGAAAATCTCAGACCTATTTATTTCCAAAAGAAGCATGTATCAAAGTATATAGTGTTTGGTTTTTTCTCTAAATTTCCCTTTTCTGTGAGAGTTAAAAAAAAGTTAGTGTGTGTGTGTGTGTGTGTGTGTGTGTGTGTGTGTGTGTGTGTGTGTGTATCTGTGTATCTGTGTGTACACTGATTTGCATGCTATGGTGCGCATGTGCATTCCAGTTACCAAACTCAGGAAACAAAGTTTTGAGGAAAGTGTTTTACCCACTGTACAATATTGACAGCCCTTTCCTTGTCTTTTAGTATCGATCAGTGTTTAAAACTTCTACTATTTTCTTGGGTCTTAGGTAATTAATGACATCAAAAATTTCCCACAAAAAAATAAAGAAAACTGTTGTGCAGCTGTTTCTGATTAGATCCTGGAATGAGACATAGACTCAGGAAGTAAATGAAACTTACAAGTCTCAATAAGCCTAAACCATAAAAGATTTAAAAGGCCCTTTTACATAATCTTATACTGGTGCTTTTATAAGTAACCTAATAAACACAAGGATTCACTAAACTAGATGTAGAAGGAATAATTTCTTCCTTGTGTTGTCACTCTCCTATATTAGATGAATGCATCTTTTTCATGTCACACAAGGACAGTCAGAACCAAAGATAAGATGCAGTTATGTGATGAGATATGCTACCAAGGCTAAGACAAGTGAGCAGAGAGTGTCCTCCAGGAAAATCCAAATATAACCATCTTCTTCCAATGAGTGTGGATTTGGAAAGATGACTCCTTGATAAATGATGTCCACATCATAAGGATGAGTATTTTTCTCCAATTTCTTTCTTTCTTTTTTTTTTTGGATACTGTATGTATTTACATTTCAAATGTTATTCCCTTTCCTGGTTTCCCCTACTGAACCACCCTATAACATCCCCTCTTCCTCTGCTTCTACGTGGGTACTCCCTCACCTACCCACTCCTGCCACCCCGCCCTGGCATTCCCCTATACTGGGGCATCAAACCTTCACAGAACCAAGGGCTTCTCCTCCCATTGATGCCGAACAAGGCCATCCAGTGCTCCATATGCAGCTGGAGCCATGTGTACTCACTGGTTGGTGGCTGAGTCCCTGGGAGCTCTGGGGTGTCTAGTTGGTTGATATTCTTGTTCTTCCTATGGGGTTGCAATGCAAACCCCTTCAGTTCCTTCAGTCTTTTCTCTAGCTCCTCCATTGGGACTCAGTGCTCAGTCCAATAGTTGGCTGAGAGCATGCACCTATGTATTTGTCAGGCTCTGGCACAGCCTCTCAGGAGACAGCTATATCAGGCTCCTGTCAGCAATCACTGCTTAGCATCAGAAATGTTGTCTGGGTTTGGTGACTGTGGATGGGATGGATCTCCAGGTGGTGCAGTCTCTGGATGGCCTTTCCTTCTTCAGTCTCTGCTCCATACTTTGTCTCTATATTTCATCCCATGAATATTTAGTTCCCCCTTCTAAAGAGGACTGAAGCATCTACACTTTGCTCTTCCTTAAGCTTCACGTGCTCTGTGAATTGTATCTTGGGTATTCTGAGCTTTTGGGCTGATATCCACTTATCAGTGAGTGCATACCGTGACCAGGTGTGTTCTCTTGTGATTGAGTTACCTCGCTCAGGATGATATTTTCTAGTTCCATCCATTTGCCTAAAAATTTCATGAAGTCATTGTTTTTAATAGCTGAGTAGTATTCCACTGTGTAAATATACCACATTTTCTGTATCCATTCCTCTGTTAAAGAACATCTGGGTTCTTTCCCGCTTCTGGCTATTATAAATAAGGCTGTTGTGAACATAGTGGAGCTTGTGTCCTTGTTATATGTTGGAGCATCTTTTGGGTGGATGCTCAGGAGTGTTATAGGTGGATGCTCAGGTAATACTATGTTCAGTTTTCTGAGTAGCCGCCAGACAGATTTCCAGAGTGGTTGTACCAGCTTGCAATCCCACCAACAATGGAAAAGTATTCCTCTTTCTCTACATTCTTGCCAGCATCTACTTTCACCTGAGTTTTTTTTATCTTAGCCATTCTGATTGGTGTGAGGTGGAATCTCACACAAGTTTTGATTTTCATTTTCCTGGACAAAGGATGTTGAACATTTCTTTAGTTCCTCTCAGCCATTTGATATTCCTCAGTTGAGAATTCTTTGTTAACTCTGTACCCCATTTTTAATAGGGTTATTTGATTCTCTGGAGTCTAACTTCTTGAGTTCTTTGTATATATTGGATATTAGCCCTCTATCGGACATAGGATTGGTTAAGATCTTTTCCCAATCTGTTGGTTGCCGTTTTGTCCTATTGACAGTGTCCTTTGCCTTACAGAAGCTTTGCAATTTTACGAGGTCCCATTTGCCAATTGTTGATCTTAGAGCATAAGGCACTAGTGTTCTGTTCAGGAAATTTTCTCCTGTGACCATCTGTTCGAATCTCTTCCCCACTTTCTCTTCTATTAAATTCAGTGTATCTGGTTTTATGTGGATGTCCTTGATCCACCTGGACTTAAGCTTTGTACAAGGAAATAAGAATGCACTGATCTGCATTTTTCAACATGCTGACCACCAGTTGAAACAGCACCATTTGTTAATAATGCTGTCTTTTTCTCACTGGATGGTATTAGCTCCTTTGTAAAAGATCAAGTGACCATAGGTGTCTGGGTTCATTTCTGCGTCTTCGATTCTATTCCATTGATCTACTTGCCTGTTTCTGTACCAAATTTCTAATGAACTAGATAATATACTGCAATCCTTTGAAAAAGCTTTGCGACATGATAGTAAACTAACTGTGGCATCGGTGATGTGGTCTTTGCTGTGGAAAATAAGACATGCAACTCAGGCTAAGAGGTCCACCTAGAAATAACTTACCCATGTAAAAGTAGAAGTACAATGAAAAAGAGATATATAGATATTTTCCTATTCATTAGCCTGTGATTTTCCCTGAAAATATGGGGGAAAAAAGTATTTATGGAAAGTTCTGAAGGAAATTTTTGCTTGTCCTTTTATCATAGTAAGCAGGAAAATGCAAATGACAACTACAGTGACCTGCCTCTTGAATTTTTTGTCTTCTTACACTCATGGAAATTAGAATTCTGGGCAACATTATCAGTGACAGGAATATAGTCTACTCTGTTCAATATTAGTATGTGATTGGAGATTTGGGCAAATGCTCTCCTGAACCATCTTGCACTACTACCAAACTGAATTGGATACACACTTTGGCGATGCACTTCTGTATGTGAATATACATCCTATAATGGTTATTTAGCTTTAAAGATCGTATTACTTACACTAAGGAATATCATATATCTGGGAAAATATTTTTCTAGCTTGCTTCTCCACCACTGTGATGAGACACTGACCAAAGCAACTTTGGGGGAGAAAAGCGCTTATTTGGCTCACAGGTTTTATTCCATCATCTGAGGAAGTCATGGCATAAACCTGGAGATAGGAACTGTAGCAGATATCATGGAAGAAGATTACTTCCTGGCTTACTTCCCATGGCTTCCTTAGCTTGTTTTCTTATATGACGACAGACTGCATGTATAGGGACAGTGCTGCCTACAGAGATTTAGACCCTCATATGTAAATCATTAATCAAGGAAATACCCCAGAGATATACCCAAGGCCATTCTGATAGAAAAAATTCTATCAGTACATTTAATCCCTTGTCAACTTGACACACAAATATGTACTTTAATCTTTCCTTTCTTGTTTATGTTCAAGGCCTCCTTGTTAATATCACAACATTAAACATAGGTCAAGTTTGAAAAGTCTTACTCTGTTTTAAATATTTAAATATTTCAGTCCAAGTTATCAGGGTGGGAGAGATTATTCAGTGGTTAGTAACATCTATTGTTTTTCCAGAGGACCAGAGATCGGTTCCTAGCACACACCTCAGGTGGGTTACAACCATCTGTATCTCCATCTCCAGACCATCTGACACCTCTGTTCTTAGGCACCTGCAGTCATGTGTTCATAACAACTAGTTCTGTACAGGCATGTATGAATAAAATTTAAAAACTGAATCTTTGAAATCTCTAAGTTCTTGTTTTAAATAATCCAAAGACTCTTAGCTTTGGACACCTGTAAAGAAAAATAATCTGAGTACTTCTTACTTCAAATGAGAATAACAAGTCAGAATTATGATTAGATTAAAGCAAAATCAAAATCTAACACATATTCTACTCCACACCTGTTGCTGTCCTTAGTGGTTACCCACAGTCCTGGGATTTACAATGCAGAGAGGGCTCCACTCTAGCCGAGGTTTTGTTTCCCAATGACCTCTTTTGTGCTCCCTTTGGAAAGACTCCAACCCTGACACCCAGCCCCAAGCTTCAGATGTACTTCACTTTTCATCTTTCAAAACAAATACCATACAGAAGAATCTTACACATCATTATGTTCAGCTTGATGTGTATTTTTTTTTGTACCCTTGGCCCACTCTGTGTGCTGACTCTGAGAAAATACTTTCCAGAAGATTCCATACCAATTATACTGCTATCTTGTTAATCACAGCTGAGTTTTTGGCCCTAGCTAAGCAGCATGAGTTGCCACAGTAAAGAACAAAAGATTTCACTTTCACAAATTCTTAATTGTAACTATAACACAAATGGCTGTGAAACAGTTTTTGCCTCCCATTTAAATCTCACAAATCAGACCACTATCATCCACATTTCTCTCTGCATTATTATTATTATTATTAATTGTTTTACTTATTTACATTTTAAATGTTGACCCCTTCCCAGTCCACCCTCCATGAGTCACCTCACTCCATACCCCCTCACCCTCAACCTCTATGAGGGTGCTCTCCCACCTAGTCCTCATTCCAACTTCAGCCCTCTAGCATCCCTCATCTCTGGGGCATCAAGCCTCCACAGGACCAAGGACATCCCTTCCCACTGAGGCCAGGCAAGGCAGTCCTATGCTACATATGTAGCAGAAACAATGGACCAGCCCATGTATGTTCCTTGGTTGGTGGTTTAGTCCCTGGGAGTTCTAAGGGGAGTTCTAATGGTTAGTTGATACTGTTTTTCTTCCTATGGGATTGAAATCCCTTTCAGTTCCTTCAGTCATTCTCTTAACTCTTCCATAGGGGTCCCTCTCAGAATATTGCAAAGAGTTCTACCTGAAGACTTAGCTATATCACTCCAGGGCATATACCCAAAAGATGCTCCACCATATCACAAGAACATATGCTCGACTATGAACACATAGCAGTCTCTCAACATTCTTATTTTCCAAATTTCCACTAGCATTTCATTGAATTCTAAGTGTTCAACAACAATTTTCCAGCCCTAAATTCTGAACATTTCCACAATCCTCTCCTGTGGTGGATAGCCCTAGGGCTATTTGTATTTTGATGCTAATTCCACCCTTCTGGGAGGGGCTTCAGACAAGGAGTGAGTTACATCCTCATGTGACTTCTTGTGAACCAATCCCTTAATGAATAAAGGAGCCAATCACTGGGTGAGTAGGAGGGACTTCCTGGTTGAAGGGAGGAAGAGAGGAAGCAGGAGAGAAACAGGTGGCTTACGAGATTAGGATTTTAGTTGATGTGTCCAGAGATTGAGTTACCATTATTTCTGAACTAAGTTTGTATTGTGTTTTCCTTCACATGGCTGCTCATCTGAGTTCCAGACAGAAAGGTATGGCGGCAAAATATGGGTTTGCCTGATGTGCCCCACTAAGGCCATGGGGGTATTGAAGCACGGGGCTGGCGTGGTAGCAACCCACCATTGGGAATCTAGTCAGAACTCCACATGATAAAAGCAGGTCTCCATTGCTTGCCAGTTCATGGCCTGGCAGGCTCACAGGGCTGAGAACCAGGGCATAGTGCAGGAACTGCCGCTTCTTTTTAATATTTCCTGCAACACTCTCCAAAACCAACATGTTCATATCTAAGCAAGATCCTACTCCTAAAAACAATTCCTATTACACTTCCTTGTGTGTTGCTGTAATACTCCATGATCAACAGCAACTTTAAGAGAAAGGGATTTATTTCTGCTTCTAATTTAAAGTCCATCATAAATGGAAGCTAGGGCAGAAACTCAGGGCCTGGACCTGGAGGCATTAACTAAAGTAGAAAACTGAAAATACTAATCGCTAACTTGTTCTTTGTGACTTGTTCAGCTTGTCTTCTTATAACCGCCTGCCTGTTTTATGGTATCCCGGCCCCCTCCCCCCAGTAGTATATACTACACACATCTACTCATCCGACCAAGGGAACCCATGGCAGACCAAAATATGGATAGCCACAGATTCTTACTTGGTGAACCTGTGAATTTTATAAGGGTTCCTTACAGGGATGTGGGTAAGAGAGTACTGTGAGAAACTGAGATTTCTCAATAAGAATCATATTGACAAAGCTCATAGTATGTGTGGCAGTTCACCAAATCTGGAAACCTGGAGTTCAACAAGTTGGAGAGTGTTATTTCTAGTTGGCTCAGTTGGTCTGAAATTCATCAGGAAGCTCACATCGACTTTGTTTTTTTCCATGCAGTTCATCTGGTCTTTGCTTCTTCCAGGCAACCTGGGTTGTCCAAGATGAATCACTCAGCACTCTTTACTGTTTATATACTCTTAGAAAGAGAAGTTGCATAGAGAATCTAGTCATTTTCTGGGACTTCCTGAAGTAATTTGAGCTGCTTACATCCTGTCTTAACAAACTTCCTTGCAGTATTTGCCCTCCCCTTGGGACATGCTGATGTTTCACTTCCCTGCAAACATCTTGTCATAAAATATTTCCATCCAAGTTGGAAGGTAACATTGCCCAAGAGTAGCCAGGAGTAGCACTGCACACAGTGGGTGTGTCTTTCTCAGGTGAAGTTTTCCAGGTACTGTCAATCTTATTTTGGAGTTAGTCTCCCACAGGCCTGGAGCTAACTGAGTAGGTTGGTTGGCTGACCTGAGAGCCATAGAGATAAGCAAGTCTGTGTACATCCATACTGGGATTAGAATTATGTATAAACACATCTGGATTTTGTTTATTTTGTTTTGTTTTATATTATGGATTTTAAGATCAAACATTTCTGATCCCAAATATTGACTGAGCTATCTCTCTCATCTAGAGAAATCTCATTCTCTGAAGGTTAACACTCTATTCACCCTCTTTCAGGATTAATATTCTATCTCCCTGGTACTTATTTATATTCTGTATTCTGACATTTTAAGCACTAATAATTTTTATTTCTGCTTGATTTGTAAAAATTCACTTTTTTTTTTTTTTACTGCAAATTGAGAAACCATGTCAGAATCCTAAGCCTTAGGGTTATTGTGCAGATCTCCTCCCTGGTTGTCCTGCTGAAAGCATTTCTTCTGCAGACTCAGACTTCTTTGGCCTTAACTGCCTAATCTAATTCCTTATGTTTACTAAGGAGTTATACAGCAGTAACCCTCACTTCCACTGCTATTTTTACTTGGCCATTATTCTTTTTGAAATCTGTATAAGATCAATAGGCCTCTCTGAAGGGCCATTATTCTTGATTTGAAAACAAATGTGTCTCCCCTCCTCCTGAAAATGTGAAGATTTATCTATAGAAAGTCATCTGCCAATAGCATTTTAATGTGGTAAAGAGGCTTTCTAACTCAGAAATATTAGATTTTTGATTCCATATATTATTTGTTAGGGAAAGTGAATCAATAAAGACTTGGGAAGAAAAGAAGATAATTTGTGGTTGTGCAAAGTGCTTAATTCACTCAGCAGCAGAGATAAAGAGCAGGAAGATTTTTTTTAGAGTAGCCAGGCAGCACTAAAAACATAACGAATAATATGATTCATTTTTCTTGTGATGAAATACAGTTTATACATACATTTATCCAGAGTCAATTTGTGTAAATATGTATTGAAGCATTAAAACAAACAAAACCCATCCGTCTGTGTGAATATTTCTGGAACTCAGTGACATGGTGGGCCAGCTTTGGTAGCCTGTTTGACTTCCATGAACTGATGTGCACTGGAATTTGACCCTTTGACTTCCGTCTCCAAGAAAGTAATGGTTCTTTACAGGAAATGTGAATTTCAAACACAGGTTTCTATCTGGAACGCTCTCCTGACATCACACGATGTTTTGTTACACCTAGATCTTTCTTCTTTACCTCCAAGCCCTGGCTGGCTGGTTTGGTCTATCTGCATTTTTACCCAAATTTGTTCATCCTAGTAAAAAAAATTATGCTTCTCTTTTGTTCTTACATCCACCCCCTACTGTAATCACTGCCCTTTCTTTCCTGTCAGCTATGTTTATACTATGAGTTGCTCATAAACTTACTTTTAGTCCTTCCGTAGACCACTGATAGCTCTATAAAATTTTCTACAGAAACAGTATTGATTTCACCCAACACAGACTGCAATGTGACATTGATCAATTTTTCTCTCCTAAAAGGTACTTTGTGATTTCAGTAACATTTTTCCTAGTTTCTTAATCATTTACTTCTATCATTGCTGTACATCATCTTCCTCTGTTACTGTGTCTGTTCTTCAGGAACGTTTCAATTTTCTACACGCTTCCTTTTATCTTCTGCTTCATAATATTACAAAGGCAACCATGGAATCTGTGCCTCCTTAGCCCCACGGAACCAGACCTATGTTTCTGTAAGTTATGTACATATATTTTAACTACAATTAGGTGTTTCTACCAAAGTAAGCCAAAAGCAAGTACTTTACAGAACATTTGAGCCTTGTTTTTCTATCCTAGCTCTCAAATATTGGTAATAATTTATATTCCAGACCCAAGCTTGGAACGCCCCCCTTTACCATTTCCTACCCCCTCTTGTCTATCAGTATTGACTCTTTGGATCACTATGTGTCTCCACATATTATTTTCCTTGCATTTGAATCTGTCTGTCTCTCACCATCCTAGTTTGGTTTCTTGCTCCTGTAGAAACTGCCTTTAACTCCTTCACGGGTTCTAGCGTACTGCAATACAGTCTGCATGCCTTTACTGCTGCACTGTAGCCTGCTGATGTGACATCAAAGGTGACTTCCTAACTGTTCCTGAGCATCTGGCTCCCAGATAATCCTTCTGTGCAAATGCTACTAAAGTCTTAGCATTTCATTACCTAGACCTTCCTATGTCACTGAAGTAACCAACCATAACTTGAGTTTTATAGCATAAATTGCTGATATTAGAGAATGCAATGTGACACATGGCTATTAGATTAAAACAACTTTATCAGATATTGTTGATTTAAAAATTCTATTTTATTAGTATTTGATTATTATTTATATTGAGCTTATATTGGCTTGAAGGAATATAATGAAATTATATTCCAGAAGATCTTTTCTGCCTACTTCAGCAGTGGAGCTCCCTGTCAGATCTTTAGGTTCCTTTTAAGGTTGCTTCCACGTGTGTTGCAGGGTTAGCTGCCACCACTTACAGCCTTCTCTTGTGCCTGTTCTTGGAAAAAATGGGCTAGTGTTCTGACACAGGCAATCCACAGTATCATTTATTCAGGAAAATACTATCCATGGCAGAAAGAAACTGTGTATAAAGAACTAATTACAGTTGTGAGGTTGCATTCTTGTGGCAATTAACACATCACGGGGGCGTGTATTTTACAATAAATACCAGATGGTCTAACACGAGAAGCCTTGCAATTTGAGAAAATGGCAAAAGTCCTGAGTGAGAAGCTGTTGTTTTAAAGGGCTTTTGTTTAACACAGTAAAGATTTACCACAAAAAAGGAAACACAAATTCAGAACCGCAAATTCTAATAAGATTTTTGTGCAGCAGTGTTAATGGGTAGTAAGAAAATAAATATGAGCTGATGCCTGTGTCTTTCTAACCAATAGAGTGACACTCTATTATGTCATAGTTCCAGATGTAAAAGCACTGTGACTTGTGACATGAAAATTATCATAAAAAACATTTTGATTTTTTTCTCATCATCCTCACAGTGAAAGTGTGGACCACCCTGATATGTAATGTTCAAAGGGAGAAATACAGCTTCTGACCGCTGAGTGCTTGAAAATGGAGGAAAAACTTAACTTTAGCTCTTCTGGTTCCAAATACCAAGTCTTTGTTCTTTCTGCTGAATGGCAGGGTCAGAGTAACAGGCTTGGTTATCCATGAGAACACAAGTTTAGCCTCACAAATATTGCTCACTCCATGGAACTGTGTGCTCTGTTGATCTGGTCTGTGAGTATCCTGCCTCAGTGCTTCCAAACCTACTATGTCCCCCACACTATAAAGGGCCTCTGAGGAGGCCCAGTGAAGTCACAGAGAACACTTCTGTTCTTTGCAGTGCTGTGCTTAATTATTCTGGCTAAGGTAAAACAATCTACTTTATTCTGAATAACTTCAATACCATTGGTCATTGGACAGCAGTTCATGCATTGCTCTAGAAGTTTCAAAACAACTGCTTCCTTTTCTTTTTTATTAATAACATTTTAAAATTGATTAATAATATAATTACATCATTTCCCCTTCCCCTTTCCTTTCTGCAAACCTCCCAAGTACCCACTCCATTTCCAATTCATGACCTCTTTTCTTTAATTGCTGTTTAAAAAGCTGTTAAGCTATTTGTTTCATCCCTCATGTGCACTCAAGTGGCATTACTGAATTTGATTTTCCTTTCAGCTGTTCTTCATTTCATTAGGATCAAATGCTAAAAAAATTAGTCAGTGACAATAAGTATATAAATAAATGAGATGATCTTTTTTAATTTTACTAGTCATTATCCTTAGAAAAAGTGAGGGCCAAAATCAAAATGGGTTTATGAGAATGCTGACCTGGTATTTTTGTTTAGCTTTTTCTAGCTAAGATCTTAGCATCTATTTGAAGCTCTTGTTTTCATGGAAGATTTACTGAGTTACCACCTTCTGCCTGAAGCACCAGCTCTCTTACACCCCTGCTAGGAGATCTCTCATCATCTCTGTGTTTAGCATTACATTGTGTTGGGCATTATTGTATGATGTTTTCTATAATATCACTACCAGTGTCCATCATTTTTGCTGCCATGTTAACTGAACCACGTTTTACCTTCTACAGTCAGCAAACAATACCATGTAAACAGTAGTTGGCTTTCTGGGATAGTTATATGAAAAATGCAGAAGTAATGCCACCTTTAAAAAAAGATGTGACTCTTGCCTTGAGTTTCAACTTGCCTTATTGACTTCTGTTTTTAGAGGTGCAATCTATAAAGGATTAAAGAGAGTGATGGATGAGTGCTTGCTTGTGTGGCAATAATGGTGCTTTCCAGCGATAAACTCTTGTTGTTTGCATTTCCATTAGAGAAAAACCATATATCTAGAAAGAAATACAAATGAGTCAAATGCACTTAGCTGATGCTTAAGACACAGCCTTGTTCACGGCACATACACTCCAGCCGATAGCTGTCCTCCTCGCCTCCAGTGTACCATGAGACTCTCAACTTGATGACTTGTATATATCTTTAACTCTAGACTTTTTGCTTTCACATTATACCTAGTAGATTTTTTCTGCCTTAAGAAGTAGCTTATACATTGCCTTGTTTGCCAAACCCACTTCAATTTCCTAGAATTGAGGAAAATTTTCTCTCTCTTTTTCTGTCTTTTTTATGCTACTGAAGATTAAATTTAGGGCCTCACATATGCTACTTGTAAGCTCTCTACCACTGTGCTGTATGTATGCTGATACTCTTATCTTTGAGGTCACTGTCAGAGGACCTTGGAAACACCTCCATTATAAAATAGTTCCCTTATATTTTGCTTTTTCTCTGGCTTCCCTGTTTTCTCCCTTAGAATCCCTTTGGATGTAGAAGGAGTTTTCTTTATGTCTCTTTATTGGCAGGTGTTCCATGGGATCTGAAACATAATAAATGCTCAGGAACTTCTTAATAAGGTAGAGATTTTCTTATTAGCAGATGCTATTCCACATCTCCATACTCAAAGCATTTTCCAGGCACTGACAGATTAAGACTGATGAAAAATCTCTCCTTTGAGGCCAAAGGATGTGAGGAGCAATAAAGGAATCAGAACAGGGACCTGTGCTGCACCTCCTTCTCATCAACAGAGTAATAGTGGGATATGGGACATGGGACAAGGTTGGGAAAGACAAGATCATCCAGGTAGGGGAACAAAAGGATGTCACAGTACTCTGTGCTGAAATGAATTAAAGGTTAAGTCTGCTAAATGTAAATAAAGCAGGAGGACCTTTAAATGTAAAATGTATATTGTATTAAAGAGGATTAGAATAGAAACTGAACTCTGAGAACCAAATGCATTTAGGACCGTTTGAGATTACCTTGCTGTGTGAAAATTTAGGCAATCTGTGAGGGAAAACCAAACATGATCCAGCTGGCATGGTTTACTCTTTCTTACTTAAAACTAATTTCTGTTTTGAATTTAATGTCGTAATTAGACCTAAAACTGAATATCAGCTTTGATAACTCTGATGCTTGCTTGATTCATTGTTTAAGTGGTACACAGCTATGTGGAGAAGGATCAAGCTTTCTCCTTCCCCTGCTGTCTGAACTGGATTGAGAAACTCCAAACCTGACTTACCATGGAGCAGAAGCACTGGAGGGTGCAGAGCAACCTGTGCTGGACAAGAGTGCTGCTAAGATGCTTCAGGACCAACTCTTCTGCATTGAGTCATTCTCCCCTCTCTCCTTACCTTAAAAAAATTGCAGAGACTTGGTGATGAAGCTGCTACTATCAGCTCAACTCTGTTACTTGGAGATTTCAAAGTAAGCAAGAGACATGGGGAGATGTGAGGAAAAGAAAATCCTGTGCGTTAGCTTCTTTTTCCTGTTTGTGTGATAAAATAATTTGACAGAAGCACTTTCAGTGGAGAAGGGTTTTTTGTTCTTTATTTTTGTTTGTTTTTGTTCACATTTCAAAGTATCCTTCATGGTGGGGATGTCTAGGCATCTCCAGCTTGAATTAGCTGGTCACAATATATTCAGAGTCAGGAAACACAGAAAGGAGGAATACATGTGATCAACTCACTTTCTGTTTCTGATACAGGCCAGGCTCCCAACCGTAGGAACAGGTGACATTCACATCCTGAAGGTCTTCCTATGTCAATCAGTTTAATTAAGAAAATCCTCCAGGACCCATGGTGCTGGTCACATATGTGGCTAAGGAGGATTAAAGGCCCTTGAACCTGAGAGCATTAGATGCCCCAGTATAGGGGAATGCCAGGGAGGGAAGAGGGGAGTGGGAGGGGGTACCCTCATAGAGGCAGGAGGAGGGGTGATGGGATAGGAAGTTTCCAAAGGGAAGACCTGGAAAGGGGAAAACATTTGAAATGTAAATATAGTATTCAATGAAAAAAAATATTAAAAAAAAAGGAAAATCCTCCAAACACACTTACAGGCCCATTACTGTGGTGATTCTCTATCCTGTCAAATTAATAGTTAACGGAGTCATGATGGGTGTTTGGCAGATGGAATAGAAGCCTTAGATTGCTGACACATGCCATATTAGTGTCTGGCAGGATTATTGCTCAGACATGGTGATAAAGCTGTAGATAAGTATTTAGCATTTGGGGATGGACGAGGTAGACAGGCAGAAGGAAAGAATGACTAATGCCAATAACGTGATACAAAAGACTGGATTATTGGACAGAGTGAAAGAAAGACAAGTAAAACCTGCTGTTCTTGGGTCATGGTAGTAACCTGTTCCAACTACAGGGTTTAAGGACATGCTGCTACAAAGTATCATACAAAACGGGTCAACAAAACCCAGTCTGAAAATGACACTACTGTAAAGATTTGTATTGTATTCCAGTTTCTATAGTGTAGCAGAGGCGTCTGGCAAATGATGTCTGTACCTCTCCCTTCACCTGGAGATTGCGGTATTGAGAATCAATTAAGAACTTGCTCCAGATGCAAATATTCACACTCAGAGGCAAAGACCTGAAATCTATATCTTTATAACTGGACAAGTGGTTCTGAAGTGACCGCAATTTTTGAGAATCCAGATTTGTATGTAATTCAATATTTACTACCTTGTAATTGTCCTTTTTAATACTTGCATACCTATAAATTGCTTTGTGATTCCAACCCCTAAATTTAAACAAGTGGCACTATTAGTTTTATTTCTGTGAGAAAATGGCTCATATCCACGCAGACTCCATTCTCCTCTAACAGACATGATACACACAAGTTTGCTGCTCTCTTATGGGCCGAAGGGGGAACGAGGAGAATGTAGTGACAATTTTGGATATTTTGTTTCTTTAAAAAACACAGAAATATTCTAATAATAGGTTTTTGTTTTAATCACCGGTGTCAAATGTGGGACTACTTCAGGCGTTGCATAGCAGCTGACTAGGATTTGCCTCATGCTCTAGCAGGGATGTGATTTTGCCAGCTGCAGATTTTTTCTGTGATTGTATGACGTTTAGAATTCTGGGAACTTTACCGAGGGTACATAAATGCTAGGGCCCCAAGAAGCAGGGTAAGTTATTGGTTGTGGTTGTTGGTTGTTGTTGGTTTGGGCTTATTAAGTAGTCATGGGCAAAGAAGAAACAACAACAAGAACAAATTAGATACTCTTAGAATGAAGATCAAACTTGTCTAATGATAAAGGTGCCCCCTTTCTGAACCCTGATATTATTCATGGTTCCCTTTCCTTTCCTCTCTGTCCTTTTTCTTTCTTACCTAGGATTAGTTAGTTGAAAGGGTGGAAGAAAAAGGGAGGATGAAGGTGGAAGAAAGAAGAACTCACAAAATAGTCAAAGTCCAGCTACAGGCGAGAGACATAGGAGCTGTGACTTTGTTGAAACACATCAATCATCCTTCTGAAAAGCAAGTTGCTACTGGTAAGTCTGATGATTAGAGCCCTAGACTTTATTGTTAGTTCCTAGGCTTGACTAAGAGATTGAAAACTGAAACAGTCACAGAAATACCGACTTAAGGGATGAAAGCTGTGGTCTCTTTAATGTCAAACTTCCAGTTAAGTCACCCAAGTTTTCTGGACAACCCCAGACTTACTCCAATTATAAAAATAATTTTTATCCTGTGAAAACAAGTGGGCAAGGTCAGCTTGATGAGGAAATTTGAAAAATGCTACGGCCTAAGAAATCAGCCTGTAACACAACTGTGTCTGTGTAAGCAGGAATACAAAACAGCAAAGATACTTGAAATGTCATAAAGGATTCCTGTGGGTCTTCTGTGCTAAATGAAGTCAAAGACCAAACGAATCTAATCCCCAACAGTTCCACACAACTGAAGAGCCTGCAGTGCATCAATGCAGGGAGGAAATGGGAATTTTTACATTTGCCTATTGAAACTCTTCCCACTGTGTGTATGGAGATCCCATTAACATCCGTGGATGGTGCACATGCCCTCTATGGGAGACGGGCAGCCCCCCACGCTCCTTTTAATGAACTCTGGCTCGGCAGGTAGGGCCTGGTAATTACACAGACAGAGTCTGTACTCCATTGCTTTCTCAGTGGATGATGACAGAAAGACAGTGCCACACAGTGTACACCTTCTGTCTGAAGAGAAAAGCAAAGGGATTTTTCAGGGTGAAATTTAAACCTAGCCTTACATTGCCTAGGCACTTATGGTAATAGAATATTAGCACATAATTATTTCAAAAGTAAAATGAGTTGAGTAACACCAACCAAAACTCGAAAAGCAATGACTTCTTTTTATCAACAGGAAAAATAAGTGCTGCAAATGCAGGTAAATATAAGGGTAGGATTATATTTTCTAGATGTGAATTAGAAATGTGGTTTTATGTTGAACATTAGTGGAGAAATCACAATAAAAACTTTTTTCCAAACGTTTCATTAACAGTAATCTATATAAAATAATAATTAAAAATAAAACACAGAACAATATGAATCGTGGTTGCTGTCGTGTGTTGCTGTTGTTTTGTTTGGATTTTGAAACAGAATCGTCTGAGCTCTCCAGGCTGGCCTCACACTTTCTATCCTCCTGCCTCAACCTCCAGAGAGATGGCTTTCCAAGCATGTGCCACCACATCTGCCTTTGCCTTAGATTCCTGATGGAGCCAGATTATTTTTTTATTCTATATTTTTGGGTACGAATAGAAAAAAACCGAAGAGCCATGAGAGTAAAAAATGTAATTAATTCTCAAGATCAGAAAGTAGAGATGTAATTAGTGCTTCATGAGACACAGTACTGTGAGAGCCCTTGGAGATGCCCTCTTTGTTCTTATTGACTAAACTTGGCAAGGTCAACAAGTATCTCTCTTTCCAACACAGATGAGGTTTGTCTGAGTTTTTTTATATATAAATTTTATAAAAGAAAATTATAAGCTACTTGCTCTAGCTTGTTTGGATGCATGTTTTATTTATGAGAGCTGTAAAATTTGTCTTATGTTAATTGAGATTTGCAAATCCATACCTACTTAGTATTCCATTCCTGAAAATACACCCGTGTGATAGGTTGGGTTTGATCACTGCTGCATCGGGGATGTTTCAAAGTTAGCAAAAATATTCCTCACATAGAGAATTTCTGGATATATGGTAGAGAACTGAATGAGAAATGTGCCCCATGACTTCAAGTACTTCAATCCAAACCAGCAGTTTGTGGGCTACTTGGGCAGGACATGGGGATGTGCAGCCTTCTTGGAGAAGTTGAGGGTTGGCTTTGAGAGTTTATAATCTTGTTGTGCTCTCAGTAGGGGCTTTGTACTTCATGGTTGCTGTTAAAAATGTGATCTCTCAGCTGTCTCTTTCTACCACCATGCCTCCCTGCCATAAAGGATGCTTATTGCTCTGGAACCATAAGCCAAAATAAACCCTTTCAAAGGTTGCCTTTTATTACAGCATCAGAAAAATAACTATCACAACTGACAATGTTAGAGACTGCACAACTCTCTAGGCTAACTAACTGTGCTTTTGTCTTTGTAACACTAGTGATTTTGGCAGCTGTGATGAATGTTTCATTTTTTTTCTAACTTGGTTTTCCTTTATAACTAAATACTGAGCACCACTTCTTCAATGTGTCCTCTTTTACAGAATCTTGTCTCTATTATTCATTCATGTATCTATTATCTTGTTTGCCTATTAAAGTAACATCATTTTGTTTTGTGTTCATTCCATATATATTAAAACTCAGTGATATATTTTTATAGAAATATTCATCATACTTTTTGGCTTCCCTTTTAACTCTTTTAAAATAATATTTGATTAAACATATATTCATAATTTCAATTCATCAAATTCATCTACCTGTTTTTATTTTGGGGAGATAACTTTTTATGTCCTATGTTTCAGAAACTTGACTCATCAACAAGATGGGTTTCCTTTGTATAAAGCTTCTGTGCTTATATTTCACATTCAAATTTATATTTTATCTATCAAAAGTTATATTTGTACCTGATATATGCTGTCTAGTTGTCCTGGTATTATCTACATGCCCACACCTCACTGTAGTCTTCCTGATCAATCTAATCAATATATACGAATGATTCCAGACCAGACTCTGCATATTATGATCTATATTTATTCTTGGGCTAATACAATGACCATACTTTTGCAAATAATATTGATAGCTATTCAAGTAAGTCCCACAAATATATTTTCCTTTAATATACCTTACACATATTCACATGTATTTACATGTCAACGATGGAGTTAACTTCTGAAAATTCACAGACACAAGTTAATTGGTAAGGTCCTGGGTTAGAGTTTGGGACTGTAATTTCAGTCTATTGAAGAATTTACAGGTGTTAGCATCAGAAACTCTCTATAGCCAGCTCCCATTGCCATGGCTATGAGACACATCATCTCTAGGAAACAGCATCGCTCCTATGTCCATTGTCATGGCGCTCACCACACATCCCTTTGTGCATGTACCACATGCATAATGGCGTGGATAAAAGACAGGTGCCCCGACCCATAGCCCCTTCTCTTCTCTTCTCTTTCCCTCTCACCCCCTCTACCAATAAAACCTCTCCCCTGAGAGCTTTTGCTGACAAGTGCTCTGTCCGGAACTGCTCAACTGGTGACCTCCACCACGTAGGTTAAGGCGGGTTCATGGCTCCACCACTGCAGAGTGAGAGGAACCCGCCACCACATGGGAGTGGCTGCCACCACGTGGGCTAAGGCCTGAGAGCACAAACTCATCTGGACAAATCCACCAGCTACATAGCTAAAACTCCATGCAAGCATCCACAGACTGGTAAACCTCCCTGGTCGCTGCACTAAAGACTAAACTTTCTTCAAGGTTTCTACAACCAGCCTTCCAACTGACTCCTCAGTTTAGGACTTCAACCCTTGGTTGGCTCCCTCCCTCTTATTGTCCAGGAAGCAGTTCTCTCTCGATTTATTTTCTCACAGGGCACTGCTATCAAACCATTCTCCCTCGGGCCCTGGGCACACAGCTGGGATATTAGGCCCATGGCTCTCCGCCACTAGCTTCCGGGTAATGACCTGGTAAGCCTAGACTTGGCTGCTTGCTTTATCATTATTAATTTGTTCTCAGGCCGCCGGTAGGAATATTTTAATAACGTCTTTCACCCAGTGGACATCTTTTCCTCCTCAACCATGGCTGCAGGCTCCCCATTGGGATGTCTCCTGGAAAATCTCAAACCTCTGAAACTAAGGCCTGATTTAAAGGTGCCCAAACTTATACAATAAGTTATATATATATATATAATCTTTGGGATAAGGTCTGGCCTTAGTACCCATTAGATGACTCCAAGTGGCCATGTAATGGCACTTTGAATCTTACCATTCTAAGAGACCTTTATACATACTGCCAGTGGTCCGGTAAATAAAAGGAGGTCCTCTATGCCCATGCTGTATCTATCTTTGTTCTGAACCCTCTCGTTGCTCTTCCTATCCCGCAACTCACCTCCTAGCTATGAAACCTCAACCGAATGAAACTTCTACTATTCTCAATCCAGCTAATGAATGCCCCCCTCACCTTACTGCTGCAGACCTACCTCAACAACCTCTCCTACTTCCCTGGCTTCCTCAGCTTCCTCTTCTGACCAGACTTCCTCAGAGCCTTCTTGTTCGACCTCTCCAGACTCCTCCCCTCCTGTGAGAACTGCAGGCCCCACCTGGCATTGATGTTGGGAACTGCAGCACAGTGCTTTGGAGATTGTGTGATTGGTGATGAATCCTGCCCTATGAGAAGAAACTTGCTCACTCCATTATCATAGCTCTTCCAACTTAAGAATTGGCTGGATTCATCTACAAAGAGCCTTGGTTCATATGCTTCCAGTTCAATACAAGGTAAAAATGAGTTTGTCTGTAAGACACAGTTACAAGAGATCCAAATTAACAACTATTAGCACAAAGGCTTTCTTTGCCAGATACTTAGCTTAATATGCATGCAACCTACTCGAGTTCTAATTGAACAATATATAACAGGTTGTTTACTTCAAATCCTTTTCCCAAGAATATAAGATGTATTAAAAGTGATCTCAACATATTTCTCTGGGTTTTTTGTTTGTTTGTTTGTTTGTTTTCGGTTTTTTTTTGTTTTGATTTGTTTTTTTGTAGCCTCTGGAAAATTGGCAGAACAGATTACTGATCTTCTATGTTAAATGCTTATTGTTTCATGGGTCTTTGCCAAAAGTAATATTGAATTTAAACTGGCTTTATTTTGTAAGACTGGAACCTATGGAGTGGTAAATCAGTAAGTATTTATTCTAACTTTAAAGCTCACCTGAACTTGAAACATTCAGCTAAGAAGAGTATGAATTAGAACATGGCCAACTGTACCCTAAGAGTCTATGGAGTCTTATTTATAGCACAAGCTGATGTGTTCTGCAGCAATTTAATTTCTGTAAGGCACTAAACAAGCTGTGGCATGATTGTCTCATAGCAATTTTGCTGAGCTTTTCAATATGCTCAGGAGTTGTGCAGGGCTAACAGCACTGGACATGCCTGCCTTGGAAAGTGTGGCTTGGCAGGCAGTGTGGGTATCCCTTGACAACCAGGCCCAGACACTGTCTTTGTAGATATGGGAAGGTGTTTTTGCTTTAATTGTTCTTTGTACAGAATTCTCTATGGCTCACCTATACATCAAAAGGTATCTAATCACCGGATTGCCAAAAAAAGTTTCCCTTTTAAAATAGTAATCTGATTATTTCAAAATGAGTGCAGACCAAATACAAACATTACCAAGTGGGTTATTCTTTCTCTTTTTAGCCAATCTGACTCTGGACTCTTGGGTTTTCCTTAGATGAGTCATAGAAAAAGACTCATTCCTTTTGGTAGTTGATCTTCATTGTCCACTTGGCTAGATTTAGATTCACCTTGAAGGCACACTAGCAGTATGCAGACGAGGATGTTTCCAGAGAGGCTTAGCAAAGAGGAACCCACCTTAATGTGGAAGTCCTTCCCCATGGGTTTGGATTCCTGAACTAATAAAAAGGAAAAGCTTGATGGGCATCAACGTTTGTTTCTCTGCCTGTGATTACTGCTGCCTCCCACTGCCCTGTCTGCCCTCCCGTGATAAATATACTCTCTCAAATTTTAAGGCAAAATAAATCTTTCTTCCAAGTTGCTTTCTGTCTGTTTTCGGGGTTATGATGATGAAGAAAGAAGCTAAGCTAATATGCTCCTTTGCTTGAGACATTCTCAGGCCAGGTTCATTTTGTCAGCTCAATACTAAACAACAGGACTGAAAGGTTTTTTTGACCCTCTAATTCTGCTTTTTGTTCTTCTAGAGAAAAAAACTATCAAATTGTCTCACTGAAGTGGAAATTTCTGTTAACCATAATCAGATTTCAACCTTTTGAAAAGGAAAGGGACTCACTCTCTAGACCAGGTAAAGGGATCCTTTGCCAAGTTTGGTACAGATGGGCTGAACTATGGAGTCAAAGCCTTCAAGTGAGAAGGTGTGTATTTTACCAGTCTTCCTTTCCCTGTGCATCTTTCCTTCAAGGAGAAAGAAGATCACTTTTTGATAAAAGAAGAGATGCAATACAAAGAATCAACAAAACCAAACCTAACTAACTAAAAGGCTCAGAAACAATATCCAAATTAACAAAACAAGAAAGGAAAGGGAAACGTGACAACAGAAACAGGACATTCACAAAATCATCAGGCCCTACTACAAAAGGCTAAACTAGAGGAAACTGAAAAATCTGGACAAAATGTATGATTTTCTAGACAGAAACCACGTACCAAAGGTAAATCAAGATCAGGTAAACTATCTGAACAGTCCCATAATATCTAAGGAAATAGAAGCACTCGTTAAAAACCTCCTATCCAAAAAAGCCTAGGGCCAGATGGTTTTAGTGCAGAATTCTACCCTACCTTCAAACAAGAGCTAATAGCAATACCCTTCAAACTGGTCCACAAAATAGAAACAGAAGAAACCCTACCTACACTACCTAGTTCATTCTATTAGATATCAGTTACCCTGGTACCCAAACCAACAAAGACCCAACAAAGAAAGAGAACTTTTGACCAATTCCACTTATGAACATCAATGCAAAATATTCTATAAAATTTCTCACAAACTGAGTCCAAGAGCACATCAAAACCATTATTCCCCAATGATGAAGTAGACTTCATCCCCAGATGGTTCAATATATGAAAATCCATAGATAAAATCCCTATATAAACAATATCAAATAAAAAAATCACATGATTGTCTCATTAAGACACCAAACAGAGATCAAGGGGATACAAATTTGAAAAGAAGAAGTCAAGGTATCACTACAAAAACAACTACAGATTCAATGCAATTCTCATAAAAATCCAACACAATTGTACAGACATTACAAGGGCAATTACCAATTTCATATGGAAAAAAAACAACAAACAAATTAACAAACAAAAAATTAAAACAGAATAGCCAAAACATTCTTGAACAATAAAAGAACCTTTGGAGGAATCACCATTCCTGATCTCAAACTGTACTATAGAGCAATAGACATAAAAACTGCATGCTATTGGTATAAGAACAGATATAATGATCAATATAATAGAATCAGAGTCCAGGAAATAAATCCACAAATGTACAGACATTTGAGTTTTCACAAAGAAGCCAAAACTATACAATGGAAAAAATATAGCTTCAACAAATGGTGCTGGTCTTACTGGCAATCTGCATATAGAAGATTGCAACTTGATCTTTTTTATCTCTTTGTAGAGAGCTCAAGTCTAAGTGGATCAAGGTCCTCAACATAAAACCAGATACACTGAATCTAAAAGCAAAAGTGGGAAATAGCCTTGACATTGCATTGGCATAGCAGAAAATTTCCTGAGCAGAACAGAACACTAATAGCTCAGGGTCTAAGATCAAGAATTGGTAAATGGAACCTCTTGAAACAGAAGTTTCTGTAAGGCAAAAGACACTGTCAAGAAGATGAGCTACAGAATGGGAAAAGTTTTTCTTTAACCCTACATCCAATAGAGACATAATATCTAAAATATATAAAAAACTGAAGAATAAAACCAATAAACCAAATAATCCAATTAAAAATTGGAATATAGGGCTAAACAGAGAATTCTCAACAGAGCAATCTGGCCTAGAAGCACTTAAAGAAATGTTCAACAACTTTAGTTATCAGGCAAATGCAAACCAAAACTACCCTGAGATTCTATCTTACACACATCAGAACAGCTAAGATCAAACACTCAAGGGACAGCATATGCTGGAGAAGATGTGGAGAAAGGGGAACACTCGTCCATTGCTGGTGAGATTGCAAACGTACAACTATTCTGGAAATCAATTTGGTGGTTCCTCACAAAATTGAAAATAATTCTACCTGAAGACCCAGCTCCTGGGCATATACCCAAAAGACGTTACACCATATCACAAGGATATGTTCTCCACTATGTTCATATCAGCCAGAAAATGGAATGAATCCAGATGCCTCTCAACTGAAGAATGAACACAGAAAATGTGGTTCATTTATACAATGGAATACTATTCAGCTATTAAAAACAAAGACATCATTAATTTTGCAAGCAAATAGATGGACCTAGAAAATATCTTCCTGAGTGAGGTAACCCAAGCCCAAAAGGACCTATATAGTATGTACTTACTGATAAGTGGATATTAGCCAAAATGTACAGAGTACCCATCATACACCCCACAGTCCCTAAGAAGTTTAACATGAAGGAAGGCCCAAGTGAGGCTGCCTAAATCCCACTTAGAAAGTGGAACAAAATCATCAAGAAAGGCAGAGGGACAGAGGGACCTGGGTGGGGAGGGGGAGGAAGAGTAGGGGAGGGAGGGAGAAGGATCAGGTATGGGGAAGACAGGAGAGATGCCCAGAGGGCCAGGAGAACCAATAAGAATATGTAGCTGCCTGGGTTAGGGGGTGGCTCTAGAAAGTCTCAGGGACCTGGGTTAGGGGAGGCTTCCAGGATTCAGTGTGGGCAATTTTAGCCAAAATGGCCAACAGTGGAGATATGCAACTTGAAGAGACCAACTTCAGTAGTCAGACAGGACTCCCAGTGGAGTGAGGGGGCATCAAAACTTTAGGCCAAAAATTGCTCCTATCTAAAGAAAAAATGCAGGGACAAATATTGAGCATAGACTGAAGGAATGGCCAACCAGTGACTGGCCCAACTTGGGATCCATCCCATGGGTAGGCAGCAAACCCTGATACTATTACTGGTTCCCTACTGAGCTTCCAGACAGGAGGCTAGCATATCTTCCTCTGAGAGCCTCTAGCAGAAGATTACTGAGACAGATGGAGATACTCACAGCCAAGCATTAGATGGAGGTCCGAGACCCCTATGGAAGAGTTAGGGGAAGGACTGAAGGAACAGAATGAGATGACAATCCTATAGGAAGACCAGTAGTGTCAATGAACCTGGACCCCTGGGAGCTTCCAGACACTGAGCCACAAACCAAAGAGCATACATGAGCTGGTCTAAGAACATACTATGTTGCGCAAGCCTCCCTTGTCTGGCCTTGGAGGGATAGGATGTGTCTAATCCTATAGAGACTTGATGCCCCCCAAGGGAGGGTATGAGAGGTGCGCCCTCTAGGAGACAAGTGGGATAGGGGATTGGGGGAAAATGCTGTGAGGGGAGGCCTGGAGGCAGGGCAACATTTGGGATGTAAAGAAATAATTAATAATAGTAAATTGTAACTACTCTACTTCCCTTGGCTACTTCAAATTTATTTATTTATTTACTTATTTACTTATTTATTTATTTATTTATTTATTTATTTATTTATTTATTTATTTTCATATTGGTGTTTTGCATACCACACTCTATGGATGTTTGGAATTGAATCCTTGTCCTTGATATAATCAGTAATGCACTTAACTGATGAGTCTCCTCTCCAGATCTGTGTTTTCTCCTTAAGTGTTCATATTTTGAGATAATTTTTAATCCTTTGGTTGGTAATTACATTGAATTGTCTTGTTTCATTATCTATCACATAATTCTGTACAGCAAGGATAAATTATATCACTTAATACTTTGTTGAATTACAAATTTCCACTGCAAATTTAAGTGTTTACATTCCTAAATGATACTGGTCTGTCATTTTTTTATAAAAAATACCTTACATTAGATTTCATTAATTTAAGAAATTGTAGCTTAGCTTTTAATATCAAACAACTATGTTATGATAATGCAGTACTTAAAACAACAATCTGAATATTCTGCCATGTCTTATATCATATATCTTAACTGTAAATAAAATATTGTTATTACTTGATAATCAAAATCTTCAAAATATCCCCCATTTTTGCCTGTTGATCATTAGTTTGCAAAGTTTTCCATGGCTAATCCCATATTCTAGACTTTTAGTCTTCAAATTGCACACACTCTCTCTCTCTCTCTCTCTCTCTCTCTATATATATATATATATATATATATATATATATACACACACACACACACACATATATATTTGTGTGTGTGTATATATATATATATATATATATATATATATATATATATATATCCATCCAAGAGGTTTCAACAGATGACTTGTCAGTTGGTAGGTTAGTTGATTATTGGTTGGTAAATTGTTAGATCACTTGACTGGTCAGTTGGTGGTTGGTTTTATTGGTTAGTTGGTGATTTGGTTGATTGGTCATTTGGTGAGTTCGGTTTTGGTCAATTGGTTGGTCAGTGATTTATCATTCAGTTGACATTCTTTGGGAAAAATATTGTTTCAAATGTTATTGTACAGTGCTTTCATTGAGCTGACTTTACTCAACTTATACCCAGTTAATAACGTCTATAATTTGTGCATTAATAAATGTATGATAATCCATTATTTGAATCATTTTAAGCCAAATATAAGAAATCATTTATATCATAACAATAGGCATCTACCTAAGTGTGCTAATTCAAAAATATTTCTTTATTATTACATAAAATATATTTTTATGAATTCATCTAGAAAATTTTGAGGCAGGGACATATTTTCATTAAAATTCATAAGAAAATATTATACAACAACTGTACTCCTTTAGTACTGAGCGTATTCTGAATTACTAATCCATCCTAGTTTTGATGTGTCAGGTAACTTCTTTCTAAATAAAATCCTTAAGGTTTGTTTTTTTTGTTTTTTGGTTTTTTTTTTTTTAGTATAGAAATAGAGTTTATTTAGGGCATGGGGAGGGGAGTTAAGAGGGTAGTAGAGGCAGAGAAAGGCAGAGAGAGGGAGAGAGTAGAGAAGTAGAGGAGTGGAGGCCGGCCATGACCACGGGGAGAGAGGGGGGAAGGGAATGGGGAGAGGTAAGGGAAGTAAGAGAGAGGCAAGAGAAAGAGATAAGAGCAATACTTAAGTTTTGTTGCCATAACATTTTCAAAAAGAAAAATGAACTCTCTGCTATCATGACATTGTATTTTACAAACAAACTTAACTTTTGCATGTGTCATACAAACAATTGAAAATAATTCACAGTTATTTGATGAAGTGTTTTATTAAGAGTAGTTATTATAAGCAGTAGTGAAATACTAGAAACTATTGTGGGTAAACAATATGTATTAAATACTTAGTTTCACTAGTCTTTACCTTTTTTTTTTCAGAATATATATGCTTAGGAAGTTCTAACTAATGCAGTAATATGGAAATTGAGGTTATTTTTACTAAAAATGCATTTGCATTTGAATATGCTTAAAACTAGCATCTTGAGTTTTGTGTCTTTAGAGAAATATTTAGAATCATATACAAAAATATAAACAGCCTTTCTGAACATTAGCATGAATAGTTTAAAAGCCTCATTACATATGCTACGACTCATTATCTTACAATATCATTAATGAAGTTTTCAGGAACAATGTCATAGCTATAATTCACACAATTTATTTCTACTCAAAGATAAACAATATGGCTGAAGTTAATGAGATATTTCAGGTTTCACATTTCTTATAGGAATTACTCAGTGATTGGAGATTAGTTACACTTTCATTTTATGAAAATGAACTGACAGTAGTATGAAAGTTTTAGTCAAAATTTTAATATAGTTTTGTCATTTTCCATTTTTATACAGAAGTAAAAAGAAAAAGCACATAAACTTTTATAAAAATAATCATATTATAATGAAAAGTTAACACTAAATTATACATATAAATATATATGTAACTGCTATAAATAGATATCGATAAAAGCAAAACAGAAAAAATATTTTTGCATGGGTGATCTACACAAATAGGTAGATAAATGCGAAATTGCTGTATTAAAGAATGAGTACTCAAAGTACACCTGAGCAGTAAGTTCTCTGGTAGCCTGTTCTAGCTTGCTTCCCTATTGCTATCATAGCACACTACACTGACTAAAACCCATTTGGAGAAGGGCTTTATTTGGCTTCTAGATTTCAGTTTAGGATAACAAAGACAGGAAATCCAGGTAGGAACATGAAACAAGTACCATGGAGGATAGCTTGTTCTCTCTGTCTGTCTCTGTCTTTCTCTCTGTCTCTTCTCTCTCTCTCTCTCTCTCTCTCTCTCTCTCTCTCTCTCTCTCTCTCTCTCTCTTTGATGATACTACCCACAGTGGGCTGTGCCCTCTTACATTAATTAACAAATCAAGAAAATGCAACCATAGACATGCCCATAGGTCAGTCTCTCAATTGGGGTTCCATCTTCCCAGGTAAGTCAAGTTTACAATCAAAATTTTTCATCACAGTAGGTGGGTTAGGGGCTCACTATGTTCATAAGTTGTATTGACAAGGGAATGAGACAATGTCAAGTTAATTATCTGAATCTGGCGTATCTTATTACTGTCATGTTCTCATAGGGGATTAGAAATATTTGGAAGTTGTTGTGTCAGCCCTGTTGTCTGCACAGCACACAGCTTCATCTTTGGAAACTGAAATGTGTTTGGACACTAAAGTTTTTTGTTGCCATGCAGTGTATGGGTCAATGCTGCTAACATTGGCTTCAGTGAGTGCTTTTTCTACCTCTTTAAGTAAGTAGAGGTTCCTGAATTATAATTTCATTTAGATATGCTTAATAAATTCAAAAAGATTATATATATTCTGCTGGACTAAGGAAGAAATAAAAAGGATCCTTTCTCTTCCAAATGACTTTACATTTTTGTGGACACTTGGTCTGATTCACCATATACTCTAGTTTAATTCTGAGAGAAAAAACATTTCTATATCTTCAATTACATTTTTTAAATTTAGTGATGAATTCTGAGAATATTTAACATGAGGATTTTCTTTCCATGCCCTGCATAAAGTTGCAGCATGGTAGTGGGTGAAACATTGCTTATCTAACTGAAAAATATGATTTCAAAATATTAATCCACAGCATTCAAGTAAAGATAACTCCCTGTGCATCGAGATACACACGAACAGAAGTAAATAAATAAAAGCAGAGCTAGGTGTATTCTGTGGTAAGCAAATCAATGTTGACTTAAAGTGTCCTCTGGCCATGTTTAAATTGCAAAATGAATTAGGTCACAAAGCTTTTCAATGCAGCTGGAACCAAGAAGCCAGAGTCAACACTGATTTCTTATGAACAGTATAGGGGAATCAGGAGTCTGGCCTCTCTTTCTCTTCCTCATTCTGCTTAAGGACCATCTTTCATGCATAAACAAGTCACCAGGTTTGTCTCTGCCCAGAGTAGGTTTAGTGAAGCCAGCCTAAGGCCTGAACAAAGGCATCTTCTCCTCAGTGTTTGATGTCAGGCAGTGTTTGATGTAGAAGCAAACTTAATTTCTCTAATCATGAAGCTCACAGGTTAAAGATGATGTTTGGTTCAGGAAGGGTTTTTCATAGACTCAATGAAACATCTTCTGATCTTCTTATCAGTAGTAAAAGAAAAATAATGGCTATTATATTTATACCTGTGTGATGACAATCCGTCTTACTCAGTTGGCTCTGAATCCAGAAAGAAATGGGGGATGCTATGTAACTTCTCACAAACTGCAAACTGAAAGCCTGGAGTCTACTATTCGGGATGTGGAAATGGGTATCAACCTTTGTTGGCCAAGCAGATGGTACTTAGCAATACTACTGTAACACGGCCTTTAGCTCTGGTATGGATGAGCTCTATTCTTACATCTGAGAGATGATGGACGATGTCCACAAACGACAAAACTCTTTACAATTCAGGGCTGCCTTTTAGATGTTGGGTGTTATATGATGACACAATAATTAAAAATTCACTGTAGACTTGTGCCTGAGTTCTCTGACCCAATCCAGCCAAATGTACATTTGCATAAGCTTACTTGATCTACATTGTCTAAATTACATCACAAAGCTTATTTCAAAACAGACATGGCATATAGAAGCCTTAGACACAGTAAGGTATGTTTTCTAATTTCATTGTGTTCCCCAACATGCTCTAAAAGCAGCTGCTTTAAAGTTTACATAATTCTTTTATATTACTAGAGAACACTAGTGCTTTGTTTTCTCTAAGCACTTTTA
The DNA here is from genome assembly GCA_028551405.1 of Uromys caudimaculatus. Classification (NCBI taxonomy): domain Eukaryota; kingdom Metazoa; phylum Chordata; class Mammalia; order Rodentia; family Muridae; genus Uromys; species Uromys caudimaculatus. Next base: position 20,111,482 of record CM052713.1, read on the forward strand.
GTAGTGCTTGATCAGTGGTGCTCAGTTGTGCTTCTGTCTATAATGTTTTTACAGCTTTTCTCATCAAAGACTTAAGAAACAGCAGCAAAGTGATCCTTTGAGTAAGACACTTCAGCTCCTTCCCAGTATGGTTTTTCTTGGATGCTGGCTTTTGTAGTTCTGCAAACTTCAACTTGTGTTGGCTTCATTGTTTGATGACCAGTGTTTAGCATCCCTTTCTGAAAGGCTTCTTTTTAAAAGTGAGTCAATCTGTAGCAGAAAGGCTATTTTATGCTGGAGGCTATGACATGAGCCATAACAGCATGTGACAGGGCCATATTACCAGCCTCCCATACCAGATAAAGTCATGCTCAACACAGAAACCAAGGGTTGAGATCCATGGCTTACCAAGCCACTTTTTGATAAAAAGGACAGTATGCAGTGGTGGGTTTGCCCCCCACCCCAGTACAGTACACACATTGTGCCAACAGGACAACATGGCTGCAAAAATCTTTCCCAGTTCATGGATGGTTGGAATGATTGGAATAGATTAGTGGTGCTGAACCAATTTAGCTTAGTCAATTATTTTTTCCACAATTATTATTAAATCTCTGATTGAATATTTGGCAAAATTACATCGTGAAATGTCTTCCTGAAGAACCATTTAACCCTTATTCTTATTCATTATTCTTAGGATAAACATGGGTTTGTTTCTGAAATCTCATGGGCACAGGGATGATAGCTATAATGTTGTGTTTCCTCAGCCTTCACATATCTTAGCATCAGAGGACAGTAACATGAGCTTTTGAGACTTTCCAGGTAAAAGTGATTACAGGATGGAGTGTCCAGACATCAACAGAAAAGGAGACTATGCTTTTACAAACAGCAGAACAAAGATTCTGACTGACATATAACAGTAATGGGATGTTGAAAGATTTCCCCCTCAGTTTTCTGTTCATAAATAAAGGAGTATTGTACTTTGCATCCTCTGACCTTTCAATCACTAATGTTGAATTTTCCGTTTCCATATATTCTCTCTGGGGATTTAAATCAGGGTTAGATTTGTATTTATAATTGAGGAATCCCAATTGGTGCATACTATTACAGCTTTCCTCATTTCCAGTGGACATGGGACTGGTCAGTACTATAAAGCAGATGGTGCCATCAGGCGCTTAAACCATGCTAACTGCGTCTTACATAAACTCATGCTCAGCTCCAGATAAACCACAGAGAACACTTAACCAGATGTTATCTAGCACTGGCCATCATTCCTGTGAGTGGTAGTTGAAGACAAGCTGACCACCCTGGCCCGGAGTAACACAAATCTCTTATGAATTAGAAAGAACACAGTTATTGGCCCCTGCCTTTGCTTTTATGATCTTTATTCAGAGATGGTAGAGTAACTTGCATGATGGGTTAACTGTAGTAAAAGTATCTAGAAAGAAGTTAGCCTATTTCAGAAGCACAAATTTTACTTTGCTCTTCTAAAGTAATTTTATATTCCACCATGTCCAGTTTGTTTTAACATAGCTGAATCTGAGACTGGATTTTTATTCTTGTATAAATCTGACATTAGTAAAATTCAAAGCAATCCTGAATAAACTCTCTAGCTTTGCTTGCTTTATTTTTGAATTAATTTTTAATAACTTCTCGTATGTAAACATTGAAGTGTTGGTAATTTTAAACTTTCAAAGACTTGTAGTTGTGCAGCTAAACATTACATTGATGGTCTCTCACTTGCTCCACATAACACCTCTGGTGACCCAGTTAGGGTAATAAAATTACCTCTGTTAACAATTAACTGGACTGGAATGACTTTTGTCTTTCCTGGGACCCAACTCGGTAACTGTTTGGTGATTGACTATTTGATATTAGGAGTTCAAAATGTATACCCTTAGATCTTCCTATCACCTCCAATTTACAAATACATTGCATGAAGAGATATAAGCTTATGCCTGTATAGCCACATATGACCTCATACCCAGCCACTCAGCCAGACTCCAGACTCTGGCTTCCTTTTCCTATAATTACCCCTACTGTGTGCTCTCGTAGGTAGACTTCAGACTTGACTGTTTTGAGAATAAACATTCATTTTTTTTTCTTCCATAAATAGGAAATCATCCGACAGATCCATTTTGGAAACTTTAGCAAGACCATTTATCTTTCACACCAGATTAAGTTCTTTAATCATTTGCAACAAAATATTTCCAATTAACACAGAACTTTTACAAAGTAAAGAAGAAAAGCATTCTATGATTTGGAATCTATAAAATGAAAACGATCTCAAAACCTCTCGAGGGAAGATCAAATTGGAAAAAATTAATACATTAAAAGATGGGGAATAATCCCAAATCAGGATTTGCTGAGGTTGGTGCTTCCTTTCCCATCCCATAACGCCCAGAGGAACAGGCTCCTCGGAGGCCCCTTTCCCAGGACTACCTTCTAAGAGGCCAAGTGCCCTCCAACCTGCCTTGAAGTGGAATCTGACAATGCATGTTGTCCCAACGCCTGTTTTTACGTGTTCCTTTCATTAAAGAGTCTAGTTTGGGTGTATTTTGGATCGGGTTGGCATTAATCCTTTTTTAAGATGCTGTCAGAATCATTTCATCCAATGTCAAATAAATGTGTGTTATGGAAAAAAAAACAATGAACATATATAAGGTTTATTGGTAAATGGCAGAAACTTTTGCTTTAACAAAAATTCCAGAACCCAAAGCCAATATGTCATTATTTTAAATTTTCTACAACACAGAGAGACAGATAGACAATAAAAGGCAGAATATGAGTTTGAATCTGAAATGTGTCCACAAGTTTACATTTTGAAGGACCAGTGAACACCTGGTTGGATCTTTATGTGATGGGGCCAGCCTAGGGACATGTGTGTGGATCAGTGCCTGTCTGGCCGTGAATTCCCAGTCTTTTCATTACTTCTGAGCTGCCATGAAGTGAGCGTCCTTCACCACGTACTATCCTCCCAGGATGGTTCATCCTGTCTTCAGCCCCAAAGCAAAAGAATCGGCCAAACACACAAGGAAGCATCTCAGTCAGTGGACTAAACTCACCCTTTGAAACTATTTCTTTTAGTCATTTACCCAGTGAAGAAAACCTGACCAACACAGAAAATTATCTGAAGAATCTTTAATTAACCCTTAACGACACAAGTCATCCACCAGAGCAGTGAGAATATGCACTCCAAGAAGTAAAATGGAAAGCTTCAAATTTGGCTTCTGTCATATCTTAATTGTTTAATGCTTTGCGTGTTCTGCCTTGATGATACATGCATAATTAAAGATTTTAACTAGATGCCAACAAATAAAAAGGCAGAACAGTTAGACTGTTTCACTATAATGACATTCTTGTGTTCTTGAACATACTGATAAAACCCCTCAACGGGAAAGCATGAAAGCAATGAGGGATATTTGATCAATTCTTAGTGCTCAGGGGCTCTAACACTAAATGGAAATCTATCAGATGCAGTTGAAACATGACTTACCAACTTGCCTTTATTATATGTTGATTTAAATGGCGTTGATTCTAGTGACAAATAAGCTCTTCTTTATTTTTGTCATCATCTCTGTCTCTCTGTCTTTGTCATTTTCCTTTCCTTCCATTTACATAGACGTATATGTACTTACATACGCATTACATATGCTGGCTTTGTCATTTTCTCCTTTGCACATACATGCATACATGCACACAGATATTTTGTTTTTCTGCTTCTGCTTCTTTCTTGCACTGTCACACGTATATGCACACACACGTACACACTGTACAATATTGAATATTCTTGCTTTAAGAAAGTTTATGATTCCTCATATTATTTATTTATTAATAAATGTACTTGTTTGAGAACTCTCCAGGACTTTGAGCAACAAAAACAAAATACTATTTTCAGAGTCAACCTTCTCTTTCTCTCTTTCTCTCTCTCTCTCTCTCTCTCTCTCTCTCCACACACACACACACACACACACACACACACACACACACACACACACACACTGTTGAATTTGATTATCACCTCAGACATCATGTGGATTCTAAGCTACTCAAGTTCCTTAAAGATCAAATTTATTTTTAAATAACTGAAAAGAAAAGTACATTCACTAAGGGAATACCAAGAGTGTGCTGTAGTCCCTGGGTGTGCTAAATGAGTATGATGGTTAGTTTTAAATGTCAGTGTGACACAACCTTAAATGAGTCTCAGTGGGTGATCATCTATACCAGAATGCCCTGTGGGCATATGTGTGGGAGCCGTTCTTGACAGCCACAATTAATGTGGGAAGACCTAGCCTGAACATGGAGGCAGGGTATCATTCCCTGGTTTGTCTAAGAGTAAAGAGAGCTAGCTGGGTAATGAACATGCACAAATTTCTAGAATAAGCCCTGTCTCTGCTTTATTTTCATTTTTATGTCACGGTGTTTCATCACAGCAACAGAAATGAAACTGGGATAGTTTCCCTGCAGTCTCTCCTCAAACCTTGGTTATTATATTCTTATCACATATTCTAGATAAAACAGAATTATAACGCAAAGGTAAATGATATTTATAAATACACTGACTTTCTATTTAAAAATCAAATTATAAAAGTTATTTTTACACTATTTTTGACATGAAATGAGGCTCTCCTATACAGAAAAATGTAAGACTATGGCACTTAAGAGATATTGCTTTAAATAAGTGTGTCTCCCTTTGAAATTTACTTAAGTGTCCTGCAGGTTTAACATACACACTGAGCAAGTTCCCACATGATCCTCACCGTCTTTTGCTGCCTTTCCTGGCTCCTCTCAGTCCTTTTGGTTCCATTATACTGTTTCATTTCCATTTCATTTACAAAAGTAAATTATTTTATGTAACCGTACATGAGTTTATTTAAGTACATAAATTCTACAAACCACAAGTGAGAGGAAATATGTATGTGTTTCTGAGGCTAACTTAATTTGATTAAATCTCTGGCTGCATATATATTTCTGCCAGTGCCATAGCTCTATTCTTCCTTATGGTCCTTGAGCTTTTGGTAGAATATTCTGGAAGATTTAGAGTATGGAATATCAAATTCATTTAGAGCTGGGCATTCTATAGTATCTTATTTTCTGCATATTGACAAGTTGTGGATCTCTGTGCTAATCACTATATTGATGATGGCAAATAGAAGCTTCACTGATAGAGTTGAGAGATATATTAGTCTATGCATATAACGTTAAGTATTTAGGAGTCTGTTTAACACTATGTCCATTTAGTAGAATAATAGTAGTAAGCTTTCCCTTAGAATCAATAACCTGTCTAGCCACAAGTTTTGATCCAATAATGGTGGCAGTTATGGGTTTCATTGTGTGGATCAAGATTTAAATCTAATCAGAAACTGGTTGCTTACTCCCATTACCTTTGTGCCACTAGTGAGCAAATATTTTGAGGCTGGTCACTATTGTAGTTCATAGGGTTTAAAGCAATAAATAAATAAATAAATAAATAAATAAATAAATAAATAAATAAATGTGATGAATGCATGCATACCTCCTTTCAGTATGCTGAAAGCAGACCAGTACCAACAACATTTCTCCATGTTTTATGAGTCAAGGATGTAGTGTTATTAGCAATAAGGTCTTACCATCAAGTTCAGGGCAAGTGCTAATCAAGACCATCAACAATAACTTATAATGTTTAAGTATCTATGGGACAGGAGAAAAAATATTAAATTAGCCAAAATGGTAATTCATCACCAGAATTATTCAAAGTCATCAAGAATAAATCAAACTTTTGAGATTAGTTTATGTAGTAAATCATAAAATTAAGTAAATTTTAAATGGAAAAGCCTGTAACTGTGTATTTAAAGTCTATAATAAAAGTGTACAATTTTAATGAGAATTTTTAACATAAAATAAGAAACTTTCTAATCAATGATTTCTATAAAACAACTATTTCAGAAATACAATTAAAGCATGAAATAGTAAAATATTTCTTTCAAGATCCAGAATGTTTTGTGACTGATAAATATTATCATTACTATTGCATATCATAAACTAACACTTAGCCCGTAAGGTAAATAAATGTGTAATGTATAGATTTGAGAAAATAAAATAAATAATAAGGTCATCATTTGCTAAGTCATATACACAAATGATATATGTGTATAATATAAACTATATATGTATATAAGTCTGCAATTTTGGCAGAAAGAGAACTGAAGTTCATACAACCAAGGCCAAAATAAATTATTATTGCATTTTTCTTGGTCAATTATATATCTAAAGGGAACCCAGTTGGCTTTTTAAGCTATTGCCATTGTTTTGTTACTTCTGAAGTAGCTGCGGTAGCAATAGGGCAAGGCACTCCCTGTACCTTGTGGGTTGAGCTGTGCTCGCAGTATGGACCTTCCCCTTGACTCACATACACCGCGACTGTGGTCATTAAGCCTGCTTGTGCTATTCTGCCCTGTGCTGAACAATGACCGTCATGGAGGACACGATTTAAGACCTGTTAAAGTAGGTGCTGCAAATCCTGAATCTTTCTGGTGGGCTCCTGTGCAACAGCCATGGTTAATGTCAACATGGGGGACCTTTGAGATACAGAACTGTGCCAGTACCTCATGCAACACTGGCAAGAGGTCCTGTCTTTCTACCACAGCTGTACCAGCTGAGAAGGAAGTAGACGCAGAAGGAAAAACTGTGAGGAGCCAATGATGGCAGGGCTGCTTTTACTTTTGGAGTTATCTATTTTTGTTGGTTTTTTTTTTTTTTTGTTTTTGTTTTTGTTTTTTTTTTAGAATATCTGTAGCATATATAATAAAAAGCAAAGAAGGAATATTCTATTGTTTAATGAAGTGTGATTAAATCAAGCTATTGCACTGCTGTTTGGTATCGGAATGAGAGTTTTATGCAGTGGTAGATTGGATGCTCCTAAGATATCAAAAGGCAAGTACTTAAACTCTGGACATTGGAGTTCATTCTAACCATCACTTCCCTCTGCTTCCCATTATTAATGTGCCTCTGCTGCCTTCAAGAGAACACATGCCTGTCTCTACTGCTGGATTCCAGTAACCTGTATATCTCTGCTTGGACTTCAGAAATATGCTCCAAGCCCATATGACAACACTGGCCTGAGGTACGTGTTCTTTACAATCCTCTTCCTCCTACTGGTGCAATCAAGTATAATTGAGAAGCTACTACACTATGACACAGAATGAGAATCAAAGCCAACATACTTCATCAAAATGCTATCTTATGACATACCTTCAAAAGAAAGCCTTATACTGCAGATGCTATATCATAAGAGCTGTAGAGACACTTAAGAGCTGTATAAGTAGCTATCAGTGTAGGAGCTTTAGGCCTGTGGATAGGCAAGATGACATGACATGAGATGATATGTGAAAAGCAACATGATAACATATCAGCACCATCACAGTAAAGGCTGCACGTAAAGCTTAACCGAGTATCTTTAAAAATAATTCTAAGCTCAAAATACCCAAGATACAATTCACAGACCATATGAAGCTCAAGAAGAAGAAGAACCAAAGTGTGGATGCTTCAGTGCTTCTTAGAAGGGGGAACAAAATAGTCACAGGAGGAAATAAGGAGACAAAGTGTAGAGCAGAGACTGAAGGAAAGGCCATCCAGAGACTTCCCCACCTGGGGATCCATCCCATATACAGCCACCAAACCCGAACACTATTGTGGATGCTGCAAAGTGCTTGCTGACAGGACCCTGATATGGTTGCCTTCTGAGAGGCTCTGACAGTGCCTGACAAATACAGAGGTGGATGCTCACAGTCAACCATTCGTCTGAGTGTAAGGTCCCCAATGGAGGAGTTGGAGAAGGAACTGAAGGAGCTGAGGGGTTTGCAGCCCCATGGAGGGAGCAACAGTGTCAACTGGCCAGACCCCTGGAGTTCCTGGGGACTGGACCACCAACCAAAGACTACACATTGAGGAAACCATGGCTCCAGCTGCCTATGTGGCTGAGGATGGTCTTGTTGGAGGACATCAGTAGAGGAGCAACCCTTGGTCCAGTGGAGGTTCGATGTCCAGTGTAGGTGAATGCCAGGGCGGGAAGGTGGGAGTGAGTGAGTGGGTGGGTGGTGGAGCACCTTCATAGAGGCAGGGGGAGGGGAATGGGATAGTGGGTTTCCAGAGGGAAGACCTGAAAAGGGAATAACATTTGAAATGTAAATAAAGAAAATATCCAATAAAAGAAAAAGAATGTTTAATCCAAAAACAACAACAACAAAAAAACAAAAAACAAAACAACCCACACACATAGCAATTAAAACATGAATTTTTTTTAAAAAAAAATAATTCTAAGAAGTGATGGGATCTAAGCAAATGCAGATATCCCAGTTAGATTGCAAAAAACAATTTATAGTATTAAAAAATTCAGTAAAATAGACAGAGAGAGAGAGAGAGAGAGAGAGAGAGAGAGAGAGAGAGAGAGAGATCATGAAAATGAATGAAATACAAATGAAAGATTGAATGGTCCAGAAAAATACATAGTGAAGGTTTCCATCATGGACCAGATCAAGGAATAAAAAGAATATCTGAGGCCAGTTGGATGTTTAAAGTACCTTAAACAATATAATCTTAATGCAGTAGTACTCTGAGACTTATGGAACAACAATTTTAAAAGTTAGTAAAACCTGGAATTTCTGAATACACTGGAAATGAAAAGAGCTAGAAAACCTACTCAATGAAACATATGAAAATTATCTTTAAGACATATGGACCTGCATGAAACATGAAGAAGCAAGCATGAGTCAGAGGATCTTGCATAGATTTGATGGAGTGAGATGTTCTCAAGGCACCATGTTAGAGTTCAGCTTATAAAAATATGCAGGAGGAAGAATCATTAGGAGCCAAACCTCAAGCAACCTTTAAGAACCTCAATTAGAATAGCAACAGATCTTCAACAACAACCTTGGATATCAGGAAACCATAAAATTACACATTCAAATTCCTAAAAGTAAAACATCATACCAGAGAAGAATACTGCACCCAGATAAATTAGCCTTCAGAATTGAGAGATACCAAGCTACCATGATTAAAAGCTGGGAAAAATTCACTGTTGTTATTCTGGCAGTACAAGAAGTCTTTAGTAGTGATTCTCAACCTCCCTTATACTGCAGCTCTTTAACACAGTTCCTCACGTTGTGGTGCCCCCATAAATTTATTTCCTTGCTACTTGGTAACTATAATTTTGCTACTGTTATGAATCAAAAGGTAAATATCTGATATGCAGGATATCAGATATGTGACCCCTTTAAAAGTGTTATTTGACCCCCAAAGGGTTGCAACCCACAGGTTGAAAACTGTTGGCTTTAAAAAATACCCTATCTCAAGCCAAAGGATGCCAAATAAATGGACACAGGTGCACTGTATCTAAGAGTGACTTGGAAATATTACATAGGAAGCCTCAGAGGCATGTCTACCATTGCTTCTCCTATGTCTCAGTGAAAATGTATGTGCAATTCATGATGTGTCCACAAATTTTCAAGACCTCATCTACTAGAATGGAGCCTCTTCTCTCTTTCCTTGTCACTTGACCTCATGAATCACTTTAAGAGTTCCTCTGGGGGGAGCCAGAGGGAAGCCATTAAAGACTTTTGGACTCTAACCCTCCCCAAAAAACAGGGTCTTCTCTCCCTTCTTCCCAGAGGAAAGATGCAAATACTAATACCCTTGCAACAGAACTGCTAAATCATCCCATGAGAGGCACAGAAAGCCAGCAACATCTGTTCTGTCCCTGGCCTTCTGCTCACATCTGTTAAGCCCTTGCTTTTATTGTTTCAGATTTCTCTTCTCTAAAATGAAAATAACCATTCCTTCCTGTCTCCAGAGTGTCATTACTGCACCCAAACGTGAAAATGTGAGTTAAAGAGCTTGGAACATTGATAAGTGGCACAGAAGAGATGAGTCATGATTTTATGACACTGAAATTGACTGGACCAACACCTATCCTCAACTCATTTTATCCTTTTCCTACCCTGTCTGTGTAAACTAAGAGTGAAAGTGCTAGAGGCTAGAGATGACTCATTGGTTAAGAGTACATATTGACCTTTCAGAGGACCCCAGTTGCATTCCCTGTACCCATGTCGGGCAGCTCAGAACTGCTTGAGGGATTTAATGACTGTGGCTTTGGTGGTTCGGCACTCATGGGGACAGATACACACACTCACACACATACACATGGGTATGTATGCATGCATTTATATGATGCAGATGGGCATGTACATATTCATGCATATGAATACTATATATATGTATGTATTTGGTGTACATTAATATGTATATGCATAAGATGCATATGTGTACGATGTACATTTATGTGCATACCCTAACATCCCATGAGATAGAAGTAATTAAAAATTCCTTAATTAAAAGAAGCTCCAGGGCCAGAAAGCTATTGTACAAATTTCAACCACAACTTTAAGGAAAAAATGACAACAGCACTTCTCATATTGTTTTATTCCATAAATTAGAAAAGGAGGGCAAACATCCAAATTCATTTAATGCATTAATGAGTTTAAGGACTATTAGTACCCTTATACTAAGACCAAAGATTCAACAATAACAAAAAGTAAGCCGCAAGCCAAAGTTTCTGATGAACAGAGATAGAGAAATTATCAAAAATAAAAAAATCCATGATCATATAAGAAAGGTTATTCACCATGATCAAGTTGACCTCATTCCGCAGATGAAGAAATGGTTTGACAAACAAAATAAGAAATGTAATCCACCACAGTAAAAGAAAAATCAAGAACAGAAAAGACATGGTAATTTCATTAGCTGAAAAGGCCTCTGACAAATTACAACTTCCTTTCATGATAAAAGTCCTACAGAATAAGAAGGATACAGGGGACCTAACTCAATGTAATATAAATATATAAAGCCCATGGCAATCACTATGCTAACCAGAGAAAAGCTCAGTGATTCCACTAGAAGGGCTAAATAGTATTTAGTATGACTCCTACTGTACTCAGTCTACTTGATGAGACATTCAGTATTGATTACTATTGTCTAATATACCTTCCTTGGTGACTATTTTAAACTGTATTTACTGTGTCAGCCAGCTCTTGAGTTGAGGATACTTCTGGAGCAACATGCTGGTAGCTATATTAGTAGAAGATACACACCAGTAATATGAATGTATGTGTCTACAACTGCTGCCTGACAAGCTCTCCTTAAGCTCATTGGCTCAAAACCAAACCCTTTAGTTCATAGTTTTATGGTGGGAAGTTAAGGCAAGACTCAGTTCAGTAGTTCTGTTTTCTCTTCACGATTACCTGTAGTCAGCAGTGAGCTTAGCTTTGCTAATCTTCAATGAGATGCCTTTCATTTTTGAGACTAAGACTGGGATCCTTGCTTAGGTCCATGGTCTCAAATAACTAGGGTCTGATATGAACTTGCTGCAAACAGGCAGAATTCCAGACAGCAAGCAGCAGCTTCTTAGACATCTTGAGCCTAAGCTTGAAAACTTTCCAGTTTACCTTTGATAAATTACTTTGTTCAAAACACATCAAATTCAAAAAGTAGGAAAGTGGGCAGGATTAACTAGAGTGATACGGGGAGGGATGAGGATAAAGGATGTGTAACATCTGCTTTATTTCTACAATATTTATCAAGCCATTGTCAGATCAAACACATTTTTAAATCTTAATTGAGTTTGAGCTGAGAGTTTTATTATTGATCCATTCTTTCTTTAGTATAATACAGAAAGTAAAGGGAACATTTATTTATTCAACTTAAATATTAATTTCAGTGGAAAGTTTATAATTGATGTAATTTATATTTCAAAAGCCATTTACATTGTTTATGTTTGTTTCTAATGTAACTATTTTAGATTCAAGCCTAGTCTCCATTAAAACCAATAGACTACTTTAAGGCATTTTCTACAGTTTAAAAAGATCCATAGTATACAATTTACCATCAAGACAAATTCTATAAATATCCTAAAGGCAGAGTAAGTCAGCTTGATATCTCTGTGGAGTTATGGTTGTATACTGTAAGATGGAACCTATCAGATTGTTAGGCTGAATAAGTTAAATTAAATTTCTATTTTTCCTCAAATATATGTGTGTGTGTATATGTGTGTGTATGAACAATAGTCTTCTAACATAATCTCATGAAATCAAGATACCACCCTTGTGAAAAGTATATCCACTAAATATAACTTTAAAACTAAACAAAAATCTAATTTTAGTATTTCAAAGTCACCAATACCTCTTCCTTTCCAAAATGAATATTACTATTAATTATTCATGATTTTTCAAAACATCTATTTTAAAGCTGCACTAAAATAATATGGAACCATATGACACTTTTGAACATCTGCTGTGCACAGCCCAGGTGGAAGATGAGGTGCAGTATCTGTGAAAATGATGTATAAGGGAGCATTTTATATCTTCTTCAAAATTCAATCGAGCGAGTCACAGGACAAAAGCAGGAAAATCCATGTTGTTAAAATCTTATCTTTTCCCACACAAAATACTCTATTTTCATGTTTCTGTCACAAGTTGACCTATTCTGACATTTTTCTGCATTCAATAATAGGTTCCCAGAGGCTGAAGACTACCTGTATGTTAGCAGAGACCTAAAGGACACTTTCCAGTCACTGCCACTTAAAGGGTGAGCTAAAGCAAGCCAATGGCATTTCAGTTGTAAGTACAGCTTCATTAATTTTACAGGCTGAAATGAGAAACTCTTCATAAGAACCAAATCTGTCCAAGCCGGAGCTCAAGAAACTTATATTGCTGTTTATAAAAACTTCTAGAATTATTTAGGGAAATATACATCAGTGAGAAATTGATGAGTCATTTGGGAAATTTTCTAAAATGTTATAATTTCTCGATTCACCTAAGAGGCCACTAATTATGCAAATGCCTGTTAAAGGTCTCCTATGTACCAACCAGGAAGATGTGGAAGATGATAAATTTGGCCTAGTCTATGCCGCTAGGGAACTTTCAGTCAAGCAGGGATAGAAATGAAGCAAAATATATTTACATAATTAACTACATCCACACTCTTAAAAGAAGCACGCTACAAGAGAGATTTAAATATATGGTGTGCTTAGGTACAGGCACCATGCTGTGTTGTTAATGAGAAAGCTTCAGATTCCTGGAACTGCAAGCTGCATATAACTAAGTTCATTCCTAAATTTCTAGAGATTAGATAAGGAGTTTGAGATGGTCTGGTATCCCTCACCAGTGAGGTAAAGCCACTCTGCTCCTGGATTTTTCTAAAGCAAAGCTAAATCAGTATAAACTTTATTATTCATTGCATCCCAAACGAATGTCAAGAACAGTAATACAACTTTAGTAAGGGTAATGGTAACTAATATTTATTAATTTCTGTGATAATGAAGCACTGTGCTAAGTATTTTATGTTTCTTATTTAATTCTCAAAATAGTCCATTGGCATACTTATTAATATTTATGAATACAGTTACTTGTCTGAGAGAAGATAAAAGAAGATACAGGGCTATTAAGCCACCAAAACTTGTACAAGAACCAAAGCAATTCTCAGGAAAGGACCTCAGACCCTTCTCCTTCAGAATCTCTACTCCCAGCCCAGCCAGTGTTCTTTATTTTGCCTTCCAGCATGGGCTGTCACATTTATGCTGGGTGCCCATCTCCAGGTCTCCATTCCTCATATTTTCCGAGTGCACATTCTTATACTATACAAGCTGTCTTAAAGTATTGATAAGAGAGTGGTTTTCAAACATAGATGCACTAGAACACGATTTCTTGCTGTCTTAATCCATCTTGTCATTTTGGCTTTATTTATTTACTTGCTTACTTATTTATTTACTTACTTACTTATTTTTGGGTGAATGATGGACATAAATAGTCCTTATTTCACACATATTTTGAGGCTGACAGAAGATAATACATAAAATGGAGAACTAATCAAAATGATCATGCCAGCTCTATTTTTAAAATATTCTTAAAATTCATAGATTCTAAGTCTTTTCTTAAGTGTTTTTATCCCACAAAATGTTTCAAAATTAACAGTTCCTCGTGATATCCCCAACATGAAGTACTATATAACTTTAAAATTCCTCATATCCTACAGGTTCTATCATATTTTAATGTATTTGACCTTAAACTTTCCAATTTCATTTTGCCACTGAGAAGTAGGTCTCCTTCTGGAAACTGTTCATCAGAGCACCTTTCATAATCTGCTTTGCATGAATTATGAGCACACAGGGCGAGATCATGGTCCTCAATTTCATCCTTTTCTGTCCTCTCTCCCAGACACCAGTGTGAGATTGGTCCAGGACAGGTGCTTTATAAGCTATTCTGAAGTGAGTTGTTTAGATTAGAGCCTGTGAGCTGGGTTCTTATGAATAAAACACACAAATTAGGATGTTTGTATCCCTACAGAGATGGTAACCGACAGAATCAATTGTTAGGTGCCAGCCTCTTCTTCTGCTGTCTCTCTTGCTTTGTTGACTTTAATAGTACAGAGTACACTGTCTGTATTACATTACTAACTGTCTTTTGCACTGTCTGTAGTCTGTCGAGAGAAAAGGCAGCAAGTTAACGACGAAACTGTTTACATAAAACAAGACAAAACATGCTCCTGATCCCAACTCAGACATTAAACTGTTCTCAGTGCCTCTTCTGCCATTACACAATATGTGGTCATGCATTCAATTGGCTTCATATTATAATTTTTGTTAATACTCATGAGCAATACCACTAAATCGCTGCATTTAAGGGTCTCTGTGTGTATATACCTGCAGGATCCCAATGTTATGTCTGAGGACTTGTATATAAGACATATGACATAGACATATTGTTGGAACTACAACAGTATTGTAAAGGTTTATGACTGACATGGAATCATGTAGCAGCTTACTTAAATATCTGTAGAGAAAACAAAACAGTATCTAGATGAGAGCTGTGATTTAGTACTTTCAGATGGTCTGTGCTCTGACTTTATTTACATCTCCAGGTCTATTCCTTGGGTCCTCACGTGAACCTCATAGTTTAAGTGAACAGCCACATTGACTGCCGGTTATCCACCTGCAGTCTTGGAATATGCTGCCTGAAATGACCATTTGCAACTGTCAAAAAAATGTAAAGTCCCCAGGCTTATTCACCTGCTACTTCCCAAAAGCAACAGTAGCAAGTCCTACATTGGTCTTCCCCGGGAGTAAATGAATTCCTCATGATTCTAATTAATCATAATAATGATAATAAAAACCTTGAGCATTTTAAATCAATTTTCTCTTTTAATACTTATATTACAATTTTTTTTTAAAAAGTACACTACAATTCTGTCCACTTACAAGAGGGCACTGAAGCTGAGAGGGTAAGACAACTTCCCAAAGACACTCAAATTATAACGGACAGAGCTTGGATCCAAGCCTCGGCCATCTTCCTCTGGAGACTAAATCTCTATTAACAGCTTTGTTGTCCAGCATCCTTCATGTAACGATTGCTGCTTTCTGTATCCCTGGTACTAGACTCTGTGATGCTCTGAAAAACTTGTTTATTTATTCTTCTTAATATAAAGTAGTTTGTGTCTTTAATTCACATATAAGTAATGCGTGATGTCCATACTAAATGGTAAGAATTTTTTCTTGCTTCTAAAGGAAGTAAGAGAATACAAACAATAAAGAAAATTCGCTATTTAAACCAATGATTTTCAGCCTTCCTAATGCCATGTCCTTCACTCAGTTCCTCATGATGTGGTGATCCTCAACCACAAAATCATTTTGTTGCTTCAAAACTCTAATTTTGCTGCTGTTATGTCGGAATTACAATGTAAAGATCTGTGTTTTCCAATGATCTTAGGTGACACCTGTGAAAAAGTCATTTTACTCCCCAAAGTGGTCATGACTCACAGATTGGAAACCTCTGGACTAGTTGATCTGACCACCTTTCCTATTAGTGGAAGATTATAAAATTATCTTACACACACCATACCTTTACGTATCCTACAATTAGTGAAAGTACCACACATCGGATGCAATTAAAAGATGCTTAATAAAATTCACCCCTGTGAGTTATTTTCAGGTTTAACTACTATCTCCATCTTACCTGCTTTGGAACCATTGGGTCCTGTCTCACAGTCACCCCAGAGATTACCATTAAATCCATTTTTAGTAGTGCGTTCTGTGAATCATTCTGTTGTTAATGGATTAAAACATGCTGAGATATTCAACACCTTATGAATATTTGCTAATATAAAACATTGATTGAAAGTCAGGAAAGTGCACTCATGTACCTCAGTAGGCACATCATTTCAGAGTAGCGAATGTGATAGCAAACACCTTCAGAATTATGACCAGAATACATAAGCAGAGAGGAGGGGAGTCAGATTTAGTGCAGTCTGTGGATGAGAGAGATTTTCTGAGAGATCATGGACTTTATTTTACAAATTTGAATAGTCCAGAATAGAAAGCTTTTCCACCAAAACACACACACACACACACACACACACACACACACACACACACACACACACACACACACACAGCATAAAAGCAAAATAACACATGTGTAAAGGGAACTACAAATGTTTTGCTGTGGTCGTAGTATATAATAACAGTAAAAGAATTTGTCAGATAAAAATTAGAATTTTTCTCAAAATTGAAAGGGCCCAAAACATTTAGAAACTCTTCCAATGGATTTCTTTTCCATACACTCTAATTGCTAATTTACTAAAATTATATTCGATGCTAAAATCCATATCTATGTATATGGATATATTAACTTCTTATCTCATATTTTTGAAGGAGAACTTCTGAGATCCTCTAGCCATATTTTCCATTAAGAAAATAAGTCATTTACCAGTTTGCAACCCCACCAGCAATGGAGGAGTATTCCTCTTTCTCCACATCCTCACCAGCAACTGCTGTCACTTGAGGTTTTGATCTTAGCCATTCTGACTGGTGTGAGGTGGAATCTCAAGGTTGTTTTGATTTGCATTCCCCTGATGACTAAGGATGTTGAACATTTCTTTAGGTGCTTCTCAGCCCTTCAAGTTTCCTCAGTTGAGAATTCTCTGTTTAGCTCTGTTCACCATTGTTTAATAGGGTTATATGGTTCTCTGGAGTCTAACTTCTTGAGTTCTTTGTATATATTGGATATTAGCCCTCTACCAGATGTAGGGTTGGTAAAGATCTTTTTCCAATCTGTTGGTTGCCGTTTTGTCCTCTTGACAGTGTCCTTTGCCTTACTGAAGCTTTGCAATTTTATAAAGATCCCATTTGTTGATTATTGATCTTAGAGCATAAGCCATTGGTGTTCTCTTCAGGAACTTTTCTACTGTGCCCATGTGTTCGAGACTTTTCCCCACTTTGTCTTTTATTAGATTCAATGCATCTGGTTTTATGTGGAGGTCCTTGATCCACTTGGACTTGAGCTTTGTACAGAGAGATAGGAATGGATCAATTTGCATTCTTCTACATGTTGACTACCAGTTGAACCATCACCATTTGTTGAAAATGCTGTCTTTTTTCCACTGGATGGTTTTAGCTCCTTTGTCAAAATCAACCTTAGGTGTGTGGTTTCATTTCTGGGTCTTCAATTCTATTCCATTGGTCTATCTGCCTGTCACTGTACCAATACCATGCAGTTTTACCACTATTGCTCTTTAATTTCTTTTTTTCTTTCTCCTTGACCATGTTATCATTGAGTAGAGTGTTGTTCAGCTTCCATGTGTGTGTGGACTTTCTGTTGGTTTTGTTGCTATTGAAGACCAGCCTTAATCTGTAGTGATCTGATAGAAGGCATGGGATTATTTCAATCTTCTTATATCTGTTGAGGTCTGTTTTGAGACTTATTATATGGTCAATTTGGAGAAGGTACCACGAAGTGCTGAGAAGAAGGTATATTCTTTTGATTTAGGATGAAATGTTCTATAGATATCTGTTAAATCCATTTTTATATAACTTCTGTTAGTTTCACTGTGTCTCTATTTAGTTGTGTTTCAATGATCTGTCCATTGATGAGAGTGGGGTGTTGAAGTCTCCTACTATTATTGTGTGAGGTTCAATGTGTGCTTGTGGGAACAAGCCTGGCATGGTGGAAAGAAGCCCCACGTGTCTGTCCCAGGCGCTGTGGCTCTCGGTGGGACAGGAGACAATCGGGAAGTAGCTGCATGCCTTCCCACACAGTCAGACGGGCAGTGGGGGCTGTGGGAAGCCTTTGTGGGCCCTGCCCTTGGGTGGGGGAAGGGACCATTCTCGGAAAACTCATGGCAGCTGTCTCTGCAGGTTCTCTAGCCTGGTGCACCACAGTCGCTGCAGGGTGCCACAGACAGGCTAGCTGGAGTGCAGCTGGGATTCCTGCCGAGACTGACTTTCAGTGGCTTGGGGCACCGGGCTAGATGCTTAGGCTTGGATGAATGGGTACCATCTAGGAGAGCTGGGAAGCCATTGGAGAGAGATGGCCGGATCCCTCGCTTCCCAAGGCCAGTCAAGATGAAGAGACAGTCCATAATTCTAAGACATCTATTTTCATTGTGGAGAGTGGCGTGGATGGAATTGTATCCCTGCCCCTCTGGGAGAGGTAAGGCAGATATAGTAACTGGGAAGGGGCATAGCTAAGTCTCCAGGTGTCTCATTAACCTGGGGATGGCTTGGGGCTGCGTGGCCACACCTCTACCTTTGGCGGGGGTTGGGGGGATGACCATGCCTCTACCTGAGGAGGGGCTGAGGGCGTGACCCTTTTTTACATGACCAAATGTCACAGACCTATGGAAAGATGTAGCCACGTATTAGAAGCTGTATTCTAGAAGCTTAGGCAAACAGTTGCCAGCCCTTGTAGGCTGACGACAGCCCATTGAGCCTGCAACATTCAAACCTTAGCTCGACCAGAAACACAGATTTCTAATCATGGCCTGACATGTGCTTTGAACTTTAGTAAAGTTTCTTTTATGAATGTGGGTGCCCTTGCATTTGGAGCATAGGTGTTTAAAATTGAGAGTTCTTCTTGGTAGATTTTTCCTTTGATGAGTATGAAGTGTCCTTCCTTATCTTTTTTGATGACTTTTGGTTGAAAGTCGATTTTATCCAATATTAGAATGGCAACCCCAGCTTGTTTCTTGGGACCGTTTGCTTGGAAAATTGTTTTCCAGCCCTTTACTCTAAAGTAGTGTTTATCATTGATACTGAGGTGCATTTCTAGTATGCAGCAAAATGCTGGGTCCTTTTCATGTATCCAGTCTGTTAGTCTCTTTTTATTGGAGTATTGAGTGTTTTGATGTTACAAGATATTAAGGAATAGTATTGTTGCTTCCTGTTATTTTCTATGTTATTTTTATGTTTGTGTGGCTATCTTCTTTTGGGTTTGTTGAAAGAAGATTACTTTCTTGCTTTTTCTAGGGTGTAGTTTCCCTCCTTGTGTTGGCGTTTTCCATCTATTATCCTTTGTAGGGCTGGATTTGTGGAAAGAAATTGTGTAAATTTGGTTTTGTCATGGAATATCTTGGTTTCACTATCTATGGTGTATTTTCAGATAGAAAAAAACCACATATATGAATGTGCTTGATATCAGGACTCATTTGCATAGTTTTATTTTAGAAAGGTTTACCTACTACAATCTAAATGCAGTTTTAAACTACTATTATCATTCTTTTAGGAAAATTTAAGTAAATTTACCTTTATCAATGATGAGTTATTTTTTTAATGCAGAAAGGTTCTCAACCTGTGGGTTGCTACTTCTTGGGTGTGTGTAGGGAAGTGTTGAATGACCATTTTACAGGGTTTACATATCATATATACTACATATCAGATATTTACATTATGATTCATAACAGTAGCAAAATTACAGCAAGAAGCAAAAAAATAAATAATGTTATGGTTGAAGGTCACCACAACATGAAGAGTTGTAGGGAAGTGTTGAAGCATTAGGAAAGGTTGAGAATCATTGATCTAGTCCAGACATCTAACCGATAATGCAGCCATGAATAATTTCAATATTAGCAATTTCTTTGAATTATGTAAAATGAGAGCTGTATTGGATCCTCATGTCTACCCTAAGGGGAAAAAAACAGGTGAACAAATAAAGATTTATGTATACAGATTTTAACAAACAAGCTATGACTCCTGTCTCCCAAGTTGTTGTCTATCCACAGTGCAGGAAAAGCAAAGCAAAAAAGATGAATGTAAGGGGTAGGTAAAAAGAAGTTTCTGCATGAAAATGCCAGTTTTTCTACTTAGTTACATTTCCTTTTCCTTCTTGACTTTATTCTTAGAAGCAGTTTGTCTCTGAATCAAACTCTGAACTATCAATTTATTGTTATTCTAATTCTCAAGAATCTGCGTCTCACCTCTTGCTGCCTCAGTAGGAATTCTTCATGCTCAGTGGTCTCTAGTTAACTGTTCAAGATGGGGAAAGACTGCACAGACATAAGTGCTAACCCACACATAGCAGATGCTCCAATGTATCAGGAGCTTGGGGTATATGACTTAGATAGATTTGATGGAGTTTAGATCAAAAGAGATCCTACTTAGAATGTGACTCAATGAAAATACTTAGGTCTGATATTTTAAAATTTACACATTAAACATAGTTGTAAAACATAATAAAAATTTTGTAAATCAAAATCCCCTTCTTAACACAATCATTCCAAATAATTGGTGAAATTCTATAAAAAATTTTCAGGTGTTCCATTATTTGTCCTTTAATCATATAGAAATATAAATATTGTACCTTATATACTAACAATTCAGTCGAGATGTCATAGTGAACATAAAATTGTGGGTCAAGCATTTTGTTAATATAACTAAATTTTATGTCATAAAAGAATGTGTGTGTATGTATGCCTAATAAATAGGTTAAACACAAATAAGCCTTACAAATAGAGAAGAAATAAAAATCCTTAATAGAGATGTCAGTTTACATAGAAAAAAGTTAATCCACTCTTTGACGCAAATCATGCTACATCCATATTTGTTTCTTCAGTATCCTTCAATGGACCATGTGCTAAAGGCTAGATTCGCAGCTTTATTCAGTTGGAAGGTGATGGAACCTTTAGAAGTGAGAGTTAATGAGGGGACCTTAGGCCTTAATAGAGTTATGGAATCCTAACATCCATGTCCATTGCTCTCTGTCTTTTTGTTTCCTGACTATGAGGTGAGTGTCTCTCTTGTGCCATGAGACCTGGCCACAGTGTGCTGCCATCTCATAATGCAAGAAAAAGGGACTGTGCTCATTTAATGAGAATGAGATCCAACCCATTTTCATCTTAAAAGTTGATTTGTATGTTGATAAAATGTATTTATCAAGTGTTTGATGGGAGAATTTTATCATTCTTTTCAAAATATTTGATAGTCCTAATAAATAATATGAGGTCTTAAATTCCAAATGTTGAATATCCCTGGTCAAATCTAGCCCTAATAAAACCAGTGCTATTCAGAATGTATAAATCTTGACAGTGTCTACTCTAATATTTCTCACATACAAATAGTTTACGACATTATTTATTATTTACTTTTAATTGTTACTGCATTCATGTATTTCCCAAACCACTTCCAAAAAAGCATAGTTGTCAGCTCCTAGGAAATGGCAATAATAGTCTCTACAGGCTTTTTCATAAAATATGCAAATCATACCCAAAGCTACCTAATTTATATAATTTAAAGGTATGTTAATTTATGAGTGTATTCTGAGCACCAGATGCTTATGAATATAATTAAGGGTAATAAATACCTCCATTATTCTTACTCTTATTGTGAGAAGCCTGGAAAATAGTTGCTGTTCTCTATCTCACATCTACATGTTCTCTGAAAGTGCATTGGCCTCTTCTCCCCTCGCTCTCTAAATTCCACATCTTATCACATGTCCAGGGAAATAGTGACAGCCAGCGCTTTGTCTGTCACCTCCAAGTCAAGCCTTAACACTTCTGTGCTTCCCTTCCTGCAGCAGCCTGAGAAACAGAAGAAACAAACAGACAGGGAGAAGGGCTGTGCCCCGTTAAAAATTTCACACATGCAAAGATGCTCTGCAAATCATCATAGCACCAGGAACAGCTGAGACATGCAGAACCTCCGCTCTCTTCCCCAGAAGACATTGTTGCTAAAGATTTCCAGAGTCTGGTGTGATATTTGGAGGATGCTTTTCAGCCACTAAGTGAAGCCTATAACCGAGGATCAAATCTGGAGACCCACAGTGAATGTTTTGCTTCAGCTAAAATCTTGTGGTTGGAATGTATTGCCATGTTTATTTACACCTTGCCCATGAACATTTTGAGAGCAGTAGATTCAGCAGTGACATATGGTTTACTGAGTGCCTAAAAAAAAAATCTGTTTTTTAAGAGAGATATTTCTTGGCTTCTTTTTGTCCCTCGCCATTCATGTTACAAGAGGCTGCTGTGATAAGTCTATTTTTATAGGACCTCAAAAATAAAATCCTGATAAAATACTACAGTATTTAGAGGTTCCCATAATAATGTAATCTGTCTACTACTTCCAGAAATATTACTCAAATGAAAATGCATATCGCTTGGTGTATACCCACCCCTCTCAGATAAATGTGCATGGTTGGTGTATCACCAGATGGCTCAAATATGAATGCATTTTTTGGTAGACTTTGAAACCTCCACCCCTGACTCTACTTCACTGCAGTAAGTAAATCACAGGGGCAGTAATTTTGAGGTAGTCATTCCACTGAGGTCGGGAATTATCAGAGAGTCAAACCTGCACTGCTGTTACACCATTAATCTTCCTCCCAGTGACAGCATTTCTTCTGGCAGACTCTGTAACCCACAGATTCTCTGTAGTTCAATCATTCAAGAGAAGTTTCAACTTTAAAAATATATTTGTTTAATGCAATGGAAGAAAGTACTGTAATTTAGAGGGAAGAGAAGCAGGCCACTTTTTGTAAGGTCATTTCAACAGAAATTCATAGTGAAAGTGTGGTCTCTTTGTGGCTCCCAGAAGCATCTTTATTTTTACAGGTATAGAATCATAGCACACCTTTTAAAATTCATTTGACAAGTTTTAGTGCAATTATAAAAGCAGCAAGTCAACCTGAAATTGCATTACAGAAGGGCCTGCCTCTATGTTGAAACATTTAGTTACCCTCAATGGTTTTCCTTTTTCTGCTGCTGTGATATTTTGTGGGTTGTTTTGTTTTAGATTGGTTATTACTCATTTCTTTGCTTTGTATTAAAGACAACTTTTCAGATGGATAGCATACCATTTGAGGACTGAATGTGAAGAACACAGCCTGAAGCATTTGACAAATCCTCAAGCCAGTGTTGCACAGTTTTCCAAAGTTATCCACTGGTCTTACAGCATTGCTCCTTTTTCTTAAGATAAGGACAATCTATTGTGCTTAACAGTTCTAGGTGCTACAGCACATCGTGGCAGGGCAGGCATAGGGCCAGCAGCAGTTGCTGGCTGCTCATATTTAACATACAGTCAAGAAACAGAGATCAGTGCTTACATTGCTTTGTTCTTTCTATCCAAGCAATTTCTAGAAACTCCTTCACAGATACACACCAGATTTATTTCTTAGGTGATTCCTAAATTCTCTTGTTGACAATATTAACTCACACAGCTAAGAAGAATTGTCATTAGAAATAATGAGAATAAAATAATGACTGAATTAAAACAACCCTAGATATTTCAGATAATAATATAGATTGTTTTCCTCATTCCTCATCTATATTTCATGTGTTGTTCTATTTTTGTTTCCTTTCACATGTAATTTGAATTTTTAATATTTTTGATAATTTCAAATACTAATATTATATTTACACTATTTCTAACAGCTGTCTACATATGTGTGAATGTTTATATATATGCGTGTTTATATGTGTACATGTATATGTTTGTATATATGCATGTGTGTACACATATAAACATATATAGAGCTTATGTGTATATGTTTATATATATATATTGGCAATTTCTGGTTGTCAACTTGACTATATCTGGAATGAACTACAATCCAGAATTGGAAGGCTCACCTGTGATCCAGATCTTGAGGCTGGGAGATACAAGTTTCTGAATTGGATCTTGGCATGGAGATCTTGAGGTATAGTGGCTATGAATCCCAGGAGACTAAGACAAGGAGATCTCTGAGTTCAAGGTCATCTGAGACAAAGCAAGTCCCAGATCCAGGTGTGGTGGTACACACTTTTAATCCAGGCCACACCTATTGCTGAAGACCTACATAAAGACATTGGAAGAAGGAAGACGTTCTCTTCTTTGCCTACTTGCCTTGTGGGATTGAGCAACAGCTAGATCCTGGAACTTCCATTCACAGCTGTTGCTGATCATTGTTGGGGAGTTGAACTACAGACTGAAAGTTATCAAATTCCCTTACTATGTAGAGACTACCCATAAGTTCTGTGATGCTTCAGATCCCTAACTAATATATGCAGTTATATTGCTGGTTAATTTGATATTGCTCATATGTATTTGGTGATGACCACTTTAGATTAGAGCACCTATTGGTGTGGGGCCAGGGTCCTGAAGGAGATTGTGTCTCTCTCAGAAGCCATTAATTTCCTGTACCTCTTCATGTAGGGGTGGGAATTTGCAAGATCTCCCCATCCACTTGAACCCCTTGATATGTCAGCTGATGTCCTTTTGATCACACCTTTTGACCTCAACTCTGTTAGGATTTCATGAGTGCATCTTTCCCACTAAATACTATGGGCACTATTTCTCTTTTATCTTTCTTGAACTTCAAAAGGCTTTCAGTTTTAGTATCTTGAAAAGTGAAACCAAGATGCTCTGGCTTCCCCTTTCAGTCGTGAAAGAACCAAGCTGTTTCAGTGAGGATTATGAGGAAGGACAATATCTATGTTTCCACACTAATTCAGGAAACAGCATGAGAAACAATACCTTGGCACTGCAAAATCTCACTGAGTATCATTGCTCATTCTGTACAACCATGTCTGTAATGTAATGGAGCTCTACAGTGCCACCTGACAACCTATGTTAAATGAGAACAGCATTGTTCTCCTTACTAAATTGTAAGATTAACACAGTTAATAAATTTGAAAATATTTGGAAAATTAAAGATATTAATATTTCTAAAGTTTATATTTTAAAGTATGAATTAAAATTTCATGTAATTTCCAGATTTCTTCTGTTACCTTCTGTATTTATAAAGTAATATTTATTTTAATCTTTATGTGTCAACTGCTGTACTACTTAGTTACAGGTAAATACGTAAAAAAAAAAAAAAAAAACAAGATGCTTTACAAGGTTAAAAAATGTGTAATCTATGACTTTAGATCAGTGTTTCAAAACCTCTGTCACGACCCCTTTGGGGGTTGAACCACCCTTTCACAGGGGTTATCTAAGACCATCAGAAAACACAGATATTTACATTGTGATTCATAACAGTATCAAAACTACAGTTATGAAGTAGCAAGAGAAATAGTTTTATGTTTGGGGGGTTACCACAAGATGAGGAATTGTATTAAGGGTCACAGCATTAGGAAGGTTGAGAACCACTGACCTAGGTGAAACATATTCCACTATCTTGAATAGTGTATTAAATACTAATACTGTTCGCATGCAAAACAAACACATATAAATCTTACCTTCTTCCAAGATTTATTTCAGTGAAAAATAACCTTTCCTCTTTCCCACTCCCCTTTCCTTCTGCACAAACTAGAAGGCATCATGTAAGGCATGAAGATTTAATTCCTGAATAAAAGATACACACAACCTTTATATTTACAATAAGCCTTAACCAGCGCTAGAGCTTAGCAGATATCTGCCTGCTATACTATTAAAATCCATTCTCTCTCAATAACTCCAAGTTATTACTCACTATGTTTCATCTGGGCTATTGATAGAAAATAGATTTTAATTGCATAGAGGGTAGATATCTGCCCAACTATTAGCCGTCAGCATCTTTATTCACCAATCAAAAATAATTTGGGGGTAAAGCCACATAGCTCACTTGAGTCTATAGGCTGACCAAGTCTAGGGGGCTGCAATTAGCATTACAATACACAACCAAAGACCAAACCTCAGCACCATACTTTACTCTCATCCCCAATCTCATATAGCTGAAATTGTATAGGTTTTATCCTTTACATATTGACCTCTATCACTTTGTACTATACACTTGCGATTCCTAAACTTCCCATGGCTCAGTAGTTCATTTCTCCTTCAAATGGGATCTTATTGTGTGGATAAACAGGTGTTTATCTTCACCCACCGGGAGACATCTGCATTGTTTCCAAGTTTTGGCAACTAGAAATAAAAATGTAGGCATCAATGATATGACTCTTAGCAATATTCTGCTATACTCATATATCGGTACCTAGCTCAGTTATCATCAGAGAGACTTCACTCAGCAACCCAGCAATGGAAATAGATGCAGAGACTCACAGTCAAACATTAGGTGGAACTTGGAGAGCCCTGCAGACAAGGAGGAGCCGGAGGGTTCCAGGACCCCAGGAGAACATGGCCTACAGAAACTGATTCAGCAATCACAGAGCATGCATGGGTCTGTGCTAGGTCTTCTGAATATATTCTGTGACTGTTTAGGTTGGGGTATTTGGGGGGCTCCTAACAGTGAGAGTGGGTTGTCTCTGACATTTTGGCCATTTCTTGGAATCTTTTTCCTCCTACTGGGTTGTCTCGTTCGGCCTTCATATAAGGGTCTGTACCTAATTTTATTGCAACTTAATATGACCGTATTTGGTTGATATCTCTGAGACAACTGAGTCAGATTGATTTGTAGCTGACAGAGTACCAATTCCCTTCATAAATGTTCATTCTTATAAAGGGATTGATTGTAATATGTGCAATATTTTTTCTCTGTGAAGAATTTATAATCTTTTTTTTGAAAAAACATGTATAATGTTATCATCAAATAACACTGTATTCTGATGCTATGAAAGATATTTGTGCTGAAAGATCATTGGAAATTGAAACACTTGTTTCTTTCTTGTAGCTTAATTTGTAAGAGTCCCAGGACTGTTTCTAGGAATATCTATCTTTATGAAGCATATGATCTTCATCGAGTTGTGAGAATCCACTGAATTGAAAATATATTTTACATCTGCAGTCTTACCAAGTTGTAAAATTTGAGAGTTAGTAATCAGTACTGGCCTAACAAGACATGTTTACTAGTATAATAGTGGCGTCCATGTTATAAGAGTAAACAACCATTTTCTGATTGTATAGAAGTCATGCGCCAGAAGATTAAACTCACATCTCATTTTAATATTTAAGACAATGGCCCATGGTTGGGTGGATCATAGCCCCTAGGGGAAAGCTTACAATTATTTGCTAAACAGACATAGTACTAAACTACTAAGAAGATGTAAGCATATGGTAAAGGATTGTAATCTTTTAACTTTTTTATTTGAAATCTATAAATATATGATAATGCACAGAGATTTTCATAGTATAAGCCAGTAACATGGGGCATACTTACTCTTCTAAACTTCTAGATCTTCTCACATCCTTCTACAACCATGGAAGTGATGTTCTGACAATTACTTTCTCAGGGAATGTCCATCAGAGAAATGCTCAGTGGTGTAAACAAGTCTGATCACAATCCCCCAAACATGTTCTAATCATAGTCACTCTTGTCTTGTTTACATTGCCAGACACTCCTCAACCCAACAACAAATCTGAAATTCTAATTGATGGATTTTAACTTTGGAAAACCCAAGGCTACATTTTCTCTACCTAGGTTCCCCTGGGTGAACTTATTAGCTGCCCAGCCATTGTATTAGTGCTTCAGCGTCACGCTGACAGCTTCATCTCACACTTTCAACCTCAACAATTGTCCATTTCTTCTCTGTTTTGAGGGCATCTTATAAAATGACTTAACCATACAGGGTGTAGTCATCCCCCAAGATTATGCTGGAGCAGGTGGTTTCTTCTCTTATGCTGCCAGTCAGGTTTGTAAACACTATGAATCTTCACATTTGCTTCTACTGAATAGAGAGGGAAGTTAGTCAAGATTAAACCTGGCATCTGGCTATTGTCCTGAAAATTTTCACCATCATGGCATCCTATTACTCCTACTTCCTATGGGAATGTGTGCAACTTTACTCGATATTTGTGGTTCAGCTCACTCCCTGTTGGTCTTACAGTATAATTTTTCCTTGGAGAAAACTATCTACAGGGGGAGGTATGTTTGTACAGGAGGAGGTAGTTAAGAGAGAGGGAAGTAGCCATGATGCATTGTGTACATGTAAAAGACTTAACCTTAAAAACAACACAGTTTCAATTAAAAAGGAGTTCAAGGAATCAAACACACAACATGTGTTGAGATGGATGTGCTAAAGTAAGTTGTTGTATTTTATGATACAAGTGTATATAATCCTTATTTGCAAACTAAATATACTAAAGTGAAAATAAGGAATATTATACTCAAAAAATAAGGAAAGGAGCTATGAAGCACTGTGGGGATTGGCAACCATGAATTTATAGCACCTATGTATGTGGAAATTGGGTGGGAGAGTTGAACCCTTCTCACAACTTTTAGGTCAGAAGGGACTCATGTGAACCTACCATATAGAACTGATTTATTGGCAAACAACTGATCCTGGAATAGACAGAGGCAGAGCATTCAGTGGTTGTGTCCCTTATATGAGTTTACAAAATTCTGAAGGTTAAGTCCAAACTCAGGATAGCAAAGATAGCTTCATTAAATGTTGTGTTGTACTAAGGGAAAATAGAATTTGTCAGAAATTTCTATATTTAACTTAATGAAATTTATCATCATGGGAATAGAAAGATGGCTCAGCACTTAACAACATTTGCTATTTTTGAAGAGGACCAAAGGTTGGTTCTTAGCATCAATGTCAGACAGGTTGCAATTCCATCTAACTTCAGCTCAGGGCATCTGATACTGTCTTCTGAATTCTGAGGATGCCTGCATTCAGGTGCACATAAACACAAATGTACAATAGAATAGATATACAAGAAAGGTTTTCATAAGGAATTGATTATCCAGTGACTTGATTTCTCAGTTTTTACAGAATGTTTGTATAGGCAATTAAGCTTTGATTTTTTTTTTACAATTTATATATTTAACTAGTACTTACTAAAACAATATCACTAGTTTCTAACCAACATTTCATCATATGTGTTTAACTCTGATCTGTTATGGGGAGCATACAATCTCCGCTTCAGTGTGTCTGCTCACTAGCATGAAGAGTACACCAAGTTTCCTAATATGTGAAGTTTTCATGTTGTCCTCCTGTTCCTTAGCTCTTCACTATTAGTCTGAACTGGATGCTTCTGCTCCCTGAATACATTTCTAGCCTTTCTCCTTCATGGGTCAGACTCCTACCCACCCTTGAAGCCCAAATGTCAGCACCTGTATGATGCCTTCATTTTATCTGTCATGCACTGCATACCAAGCCATTTATTTGTAGTGTCTTTTCACTAGACTGCAAGATCTATTAGGAAAACTCTGCCCTTAACACACAAATCACACTGCCCTGTGCAGAGTCAGTACTGCTTCTACCTTACAGTAACTGAATGCAAATTGATATACAATAAAATAAGTTAAATATGACACATCAAGTTATTTGACTTTCTCCCCTAAAAAATGACTTTCTAAAATAACGGATTAAATTATTATGAAAATCTCACAAAAAGTGCAATTGGTATCCAACTGCACAGTGCTGGCACCAGCAGCCATTGTTGGGTAACCATATGAAGAGGAAGGGTCATGCTGAGACACTCTTTAGGGAAACACCAGCCACATTTCCATGAATTTTTTTCCCTGTGGGAAAATGAGTAGTACATTTCTTATGGCTCATTTAAAAACACTCATTGAAACCATGAATAACAAACAATCAGCATGCTGATTTTTCTACCTGTTTCTTACTAACAAATTCAGGAGCTCATTTTCAAATATGTCCAATGGATTCCATCAGAAAGTATTAAAATTTTTTAAGAAGAAATAACATGGAATCCAGGAGGAAATGTGACAACATTTTTAGTGAAAGAAACTACAGGTACACTAATATATTTATGTTAAGTAAAGATTAAAATGAGTGAAGTAATGTTGTATTATGGGTGATGAGTTCATATTGCGAATTCTCTTAATGGGTGAGAAAGGGAGTTTAAAGTGTTTGGTTAATGTCTCCTTCATAGAAAAGAGCAGTAACTTATTTTTTTCATTTAACTCCAAAACATTTTCTCTAGATGGCTACAATAATCCTTGAAATGCTGACATTTCAATGACTCAAGTTAAAATATTGCTTCTAATTAAAGGCATTTTAAAATATAGCAACACAGCTAATAAAAATAACATATTTCTTGCAAACTAAGAGTTTTAATTTCTCATAAACTATTAACAAGTTTTAATTTGGGGCTTTTCTAAGTGCATAAATGCCCTTTGTACAATAATTTGCAGAAATAATTTAACACAAAAGTTACAAAAATTTGTGCCCTCTATCCAAATGCTCTGCTTGATAAAACATACAGCCTTTTGTTGCATTATTAATTCCACTTATTATATGTCCAGTGAGCATTACTTTGAGAAAAATGTACAGCTCCTTCATTTGAAAGATTCTTTAAAGCAATAATTTAGATTTGGCTTTAGTGCAACATCAATTCTATTCTGGGGAATAACAAGATTGAGTCTGAGCTTTGCAGGAAATATGAAGCCAGCAGACACAACCTCTTAGATCTTCAGATTCATTGCTTTCATCTGAAGCTTGTGCCTTGACAGCTAGAGACACTATGCTTTTCTCCTCTTGGTGTCTGAAATAAGAAACTGGTGAGCCAATAACATTTCTTGTCCTTAAATCAGTTTAGCTTTATACATTTTTTTTTACTTACCTTTTATTTCTCAAGACAGATTGAAGAAATCCAAGTGTCAAATGAATGTCAATTAATTATGTAAATTTGTCTTGGAGCCCCAAAGTCAGATTTAATCTAATTTTGGAACTTGCGTATTTAAAATATTCCAGACACTTAGAGCAATTTGTGAATCTGGTCTCTGTTTAGTACAAAGCAGACAGACAGGTTAACTAATAGGAAGTGTTACCCCCTCTCCATTCAACTTGAACCCATTCTTAGCTGGCTCCTTCATTCTGATGATATGGATATTTTAAGATCAAGTAATTCTTTTTATTGTCAGCAATTATGACTCTTCTGCTTTTTCTTCTGCATAATGGTATCATTAAAATTTTCTTCAAGGATATGGGCTTTAATATTTAATTATTCAAGTCAGATATTTGTTAACATTGAAAAACACTATTTAGCTACATATATGCAGATTCCAGATAATCTCTATATTAATGTTCCCTCTCTAGGTTCTTTTCTAGTTAATCATCATATATTTCCTAGAAAAACTACTTTTTCCACACTAATACCCTACAACAAGTATGTTAAACAAATCTTTGTGTATACAAAATCAAACCCAAACTTCTAAGCTTGACTTGTGTCTTGGTCAGTGTTCCAGTGTTGTGAACAGACACCATAACCATAGCAACTCTTATAAAAGAAAGCACTTAATTGAATCATTCTTATAGTTTTAGAGGTTTAGTACATTCTTACCATGGTACAGAGCATTGCAACCAAGTAACAAACATGGTGCTAGAGAATTAATTAAAAGTTCTTTATCTAAATCCACAAGAGAGAGAGAGAGAGGAAGAGAGAGACAGAGAGACAGAGAGAGACAGAGGGAGAGGGAGAGGGAGGGAGGGAGGGAGGGAGAGAGAGAGAGAGAGAGAGAGAGAGAGAGAGAGAGAGAGGTTGCAGTGAGCATTTGAAACCTCAAAGCTCACTCCCAGTGACATTTCCTTCAACAAGGCCATACCTACATTACCAAAACCACACCTCCAAATCCTTCTCAAGTACTGCCACTCCCTGATGGCAATTATATTAAATGGGCTTCTCTCTGTGTTTGGCAATTTTTTCTTTCTTCCATGAAAATATTTGATCTTATGGGGTCCATTCTTACTCAAACCACTAGACCTTGGTAGGTCCTGAAGTGCACATGTTCTCTAGCATAGTTTTCCATTCTTATCATGATTTCTCATGAATGTAATGGTGAATATAAATTATGATCATTCATATGCATACTGGTGTGATTAAATTGAGAATATAGACTACAGATAAAAAAGTTCCTTCTCTGATTCCAGTTTTTCTGTGTATATGGTATACAGAGAGAGAGAGGTTTTCTTGGAAGCAGCCCTGCATTACCACCAGCCCACAATATTTTCCATTTGATGGTTGCATGTAATTATAATCACTAGGCAGGACAAAAAATAATGCTATGTGAATTAGTTGTGATATTCATTCTAAAGTAATTTATGGCAACAACTCTCTATTCTAAGTGCTTAAATCCGAGTATTTTTGAAAATCAATTTGAAAGCAAGGAAATGTTCAAGAATACAAGTTCCCTATGTAAAAAATTTCAACAGGCACTTCAAATGTTTACTAGGACAAAATAGTATTGTTTGTGTGTGTGTGTGTGTGTGTGTGTGTGTGTGTGTGTGTGTGTGTGTGTGTGGTATACAATGGGAATCCATTCATATTTTCCCAGTCAATATGACTTTTAACCAAATGATGTGATAGTGTGTCTTCCCCTAAAAGTCCACATAGTATGAAGTGCTTAATGCATATTCTGACTGAAGCACTTTACTACTGCCAACAGTCACAGTACCATTATCAGAGTTGCTGTTCACTTATTTCATCAATCACTTAGAAGATTGTACTAAACACTCCTCTTAGATTCATGCCTATGCTTTGGCAATACAGTAAAATTTTTGATTGCTTACTTTGAGACTAAATTTGTGATATCTTTCTAGTGAAGGTAGCCTTCATTATTATTAAATTGTGAGCCTTATATTTAAATAAATATTTTCTCATCAAAGGTCTACGTCTTTTGATATGAAATCTTTTAGCTTTGCTTTTATTCACACTCTAAACTTTTTCTAGATAAATTGCAGTTCTATAGTGACCTCTTATTAAGCAGTATAAAGTGCATTTATTTTCATTTGTACTCTCTGGAATCCAACAACTGCTTAATTCTAATAAAATAACTTTTTTCCAATTAATATGATATCTAGTTCATTTAGATTTATCATCACTGTTACCTTTTATATCTCAACTGCCCTTTTTTTGGTATTGTTACCTTATTTATGTCTTCTGGATAGGCCATTTTATCGTTATTGTCCTCTATTTTCTTTAAACTAGTTTGGAATTTATGCACTTACTAATAATGCAGTCATACATAAAAACTTATAACATATGTAATTAACTTACCCATGTATGAAATTAATTTTCTCCAGTAGTGTGAGGACTAAGGGCATATTTAATGTTCTTTCTTTTACTCTTGACCTATTATTGTATACTTGGAAATTTTAATCCCCAAATGAATATTGTTTCAATGTAACCAATGTGTAACCAATACACACTTTTACTCCCTGCCTGCCATTTCTCTGTTCTCTTCCTCTTACAGCTCAGATATGCTCTGTAAGACTAATTTATATTATCTGTATTATGATAATATAAATTTTACACAGAAAGCATCTTTTGTGATGAAAGCCTGCAATATTTTTGAAAATGCATGTATTTAACTTTTAACTGTAAAGATGATATTGTTAAGGTATTCAATTCTAATTTCACAATTATTGCTTTCTCATAAACTTAAATATTGTATACATTCCATTTTAGCATCAAATGGTTAGTATTTTGAAACAAGGCTTAAGTGTAAATAAGGCTCCTTTAAAGGAAATTCTAATGATGATCCAAGTGTTTTGTAAATTTTCAGTGTCTAGTGTTCAAAACTATCACTATCACCTCTAGCCGTATATTTCCAGGTGTCATTGAAAGCACTAGCTAGATTTATTCATTCATTCTCAAAAACTCTTAGCCCTTTATCTTGGAAGAATGGAAACACACACACACACACACACTTGTACACAGGCACACACTCTTGTGCATATGCATACATGCACACATGCACACACACACACACACACCATCACCATCACCAACAAAATAGCACACATCAACAATCATTGGTCATTGATATCTCTCAACATCAATGGACTTAATTTCCTTCAATAAAAAGACACAGATTACCTTAATGAATGCAAAAACAGGATCCATTTTTCAGAAACATTCAAGAAACACACATTGACACTAAAGATAGGCAGTATTTCAGAGTCAGAGTAAAGGTTTTGAAAAAGATTTTACATGCAAATGGACCTAAGAAACAAGCTGGTGTAGATATTTAATATCTAAAAAATAGACTTCAGGGTCTCTATCTGTGGCTGGGGACCTTAGCTTGGGCCACAGGGCTCCATAGCCAATTAGCAATGGGAGAAAGCTACCCTCCCAGGAGCTTGGAAAAGCCGGGAGTGGGGCCAAGATGAGCACCATTGCTCATCAGGAACCGCCCCAAACCTGCGGGAAATAGGGACTGAGGTAGGCGGGCATAGGAACCCTCGGGTTCCCATCTGTGGCAAGAGACTTCTGCCTGGGCCACCAGGGTCCCACAGCCAAGCAGTTCCGCGAGAAAGTTACTCTCCCAGGCCCCCAGGACACAGAGACCGAGGAGGAAAAGGAAGGGACGGGAACCTACCGGATTCTATCTGTGGCAGGAGACCTCTACCTGGGCAATCAGGGTTACATAGACAAGCAGTGCTAGGAGAAGTCACCCTCCCAGGAGGGTGGAAAAGCCATGAGTGGGGATAAGACAAGCTCCGCTGCTCACCACGACCTGGAGACCTCAGCCTGGGCCACAGGACTCCAGGAGAGAGCTGGTATCCCATGATTGCTGACACACCTTCGAGCATAGGCAAAACCACCACTTCTGTTCATACTCACTGGATCAAGAGGGACCCTTGCAGAGCCATCAGGACATAGGAACCAAGGGACAGCTGGGGACAAGATCCTTCTGGTTTCTGTCTGCACCCCAGAGCTGACCCTGTGCCACCGCACTTCAAACGCAAACACCTCTCAGAGAGAGCGGGTCTTCAAGGAGTATTGATACAGAGGCCTGCAGGAGGGACAAGCCATAGCCAGACAGAGTAAGATCAGCTGACATCAGAGTTAACAAGATGGCAAAAGGCAAGGGCAAATACCTAAGGAACAGAAATCAAGGCTACTTGACAACATCAGAACCCAGTTCTCTCACCACAGCAAGCCCTGGATTCCCCAACAAACCAGAAAAGCAAGACTCAGATTTAAAATCAGTTCTATCAGATGATGATAGAAGACTTTAAGAAAGAAATTAAAACCCTTAAAAAAATACAAGAGAACAGAGGTAAAGAACTAGAAGCCCTTAAAGAGGAAACACAGAAATCCATTAAAGAATTACAGGAAAACACAATCAAACAAACAAAGAAAATGAACAAAACTATCCAGGAGCTAAAAATAGAAATAGAAACAATAAAGAAATCACAAAAAGAGACAAACCTGGAGTTAGAAAACCTAGGAAAGAGATCAGGAGTCATAGATGCAAACATAACCAACAGAATACAAGAGATAGAAGAGAGAATCTCAGGAGCAGAAGATACCATAGACAACATCTACACAACAGTAAAAGAACATACAAAATGCAAACAGCACCTGACCCAAAACATCCATGAAATCCAGGACACAATGAGAAGACAGAACCTAAGGATAATAGGTATAGAAGAGAGTGAAGATTCCCAACTTAAAGGACCAGTAAATATCTTCAACAAAATCAGAGAAGAAAACTTCCCTAACTTAAAGAAAGAAATGAACATAAATATACAAGAAGCTTACAGAACTCCAAATAGATTGGACCAGAAAAGAAATTCATTCCATCACACTATAGTGAAAACACCAAATACACAAAATAAGGAAAGAATATTAAAAACAGTAAAGAAAAAAGGTCAAGTAACATTTAAAGGCAGACCTATCAGAATTTCACCAGACTTCTCACCAGAGACTATGAAAGCTAGAAGATCCTGGGCAGAACTCATACAGACCCTAAGAGAACACAAATGCCAGCCCAGGCTGCTATACCCAGCAAAACTCTCAATTACCATAGATGGTGAAGCGAAAATATTCTATGACAAAACCAAATTTACACAATATGTTTCCACAAACCCTGCACTACAAAGGATAATAAATTGTAAACGTCAACTCAAGGAGGGAAATCACACTCTAGAAAACACAAGAAAGTAATCTTTCAACAAACTGAAAAGAAGATAGCCACACAAACCTAAAAGTTAAATCAAAAATAACAGAAACCAACAATCACTATTCCTTAATATCTCTTAACTTCAATCGACTCAATTCCCCAATAAAAAGACATAGACTGACAAAATGGATCCATATAGAGGACCCAGCATTTTGCTGCATTCAGGAAACACACCTCCACGATAAAGACAAACACTACCTCAGAGTAAAGGGCTGGAAAACAATTTTCCAGGCAAATGGTCCCAAGAAACAGGCTGGAGTAGCCATTCTAATATCGGATAAAATTGACTTTCACCCAAAAGTCATAAAAAAGATAAGGAAGGACACTTCATACTCATCAAAGGAAAAATCTACCAAGAAGAACTGTCAATTCTAAACATCTATGCTCCAAATGCAAGAGCACCCACATTCATAAAAGAAACCTTACTAAAGCTCAAAGCACACATTGCACCTCAGAAAATAATAGTAGGAGACTTCAACAGCCCACTATCATCAATGGACAGATCTTGGAATCACAAACTAAACAGAGACACAGTGAAACTAATAGATGTTATGAACCAAATGGACTTAACAGATATCTATAGAATATTTCATCCTAAATCAAAAGAATATACCTTCTTCTCAGCAACTCGTGGTACCTTCTCCAAAATTGACCATATAATCGGTCACAAAACAAACCTCCACAGATACAAGATGATTGAAATAATCCCATGCCTCCTATCAGATCACTACGGATTAAGGCTGGTCTTCAATGGCAACAATAACAACAGAAAGCCCACGTATACATGGAAGCGGAACAATGCTCTACTCAATGACAACTTGGTCAAGAAAGAAACAAAGAAAGAAATTAAAGACTTCCTAGAATTTAATGAAAATGAAAGTACAACATACCCAAACTTATGGGACAC
>CM052713.1:20157748-20174312 GCA_028551405.1 Uromys caudimaculatus
CAGAAGGAAGGAAACAGGACCTCAGACACTTCCATGTTTCTACTCAGGAGGGAAACAGGACCTCAGACACTTCCATGTTTCTACTCAGGAGGGAAACAGGACCTCAGACACTTCCATGTTTCTACTCAGGAGGGAAACAGGACCTCAGACACTTCCATGTTTCTACTCAGGAGGGAAACAGGACCTCAGACACTTCCATGTTTCTACTCAGGAGGGAAACAGGACCTCAGATACTTCCAAGTTACTACTCAGAAGGAGGAAAGCAGGACCTAGACAATGGATTTGAGTGTCAGCAGTTTTAGAAAATGTCTACCAAGCTCCAGGCACTTTCTTTACACCTATTTAATCCTCTCCATTGCTCCTCTAGGCCCTGTGTGCTTGCAGTGACTGCCCTCTGGTGGCCGACTGCTCTCTGGTGGCAGACTGCCCTCTGGTGGCAGATCAAGTGACAGAGACTTCTCTCTGGGTCTTCCAATTTCTTGTACCTAAAAGATAGTTAACAGAAAAACAGTAATTTATGATGATGTAGAAAATCAATCCTAATTTAGATACAGACAGATTTCAGGAGTGGCAGTAAAACTTGTTCATTGTTTACTTTCAAGTAAGTTAGATAAAAATAAAATTAGTTTTTGGTGGGGGGAAAAGCTGAAGGGAAGTGTTGTCTGAATTGTGGCATCCCCCAGTGAGACGTATCTTAATTGCAGGCAAAATGTCAATTCGAAGAGCAGTCCTGTGAAGGCTAAATGTACTGATTTCTTGCAACACCAGAGAAAAATGACTGATTTAGTGTGAAAAATGTGTTTCCTTTTAAACGTATGGATTGAAAACTAGTCCTGACAGGCTTGTCTACAGCCATACTGAGTAGGCAGGCAGAACTGAGGACTTCAGAGACCTGCTGACTGCCACAGGGTGCAATGGGTGAGCGCCACCTCAATGAGCAAGTGTGTGGTGGAGAGATAGAAAGAGACACTGAACAGTTTGTGCACTGGCAGAAGCCATCTTAGAAAGACTAAGGCAAGTAAATTTTCTGGAGATAGCCCACCATTTTACATGGTCTGTGATGGGTGAGCTCTGAGATGCAGGGTCCTTGGAGACTTCATCTCAGGATGGCTTCTTGCTGGTGATATGCCTTTCCTGCCCCTACTACATAGACCAATGATTCCTGGGCATCGGCCACCATATTGGTCACATTGCAAGATGAACTTTCATGAACTAATGCTGTTTAGGTGAATTAGAGATTCTATGGAATTCATTATTTTATTCAAATACTTTTAGGACGACCATTTTAGGAGGCAGTTTTAGTTGTTTTGACAGAAAGATAAAGTTAGAATCAAGACTACAATGTACTCTCTCCTCACAAAATAGTAAGTAAAGGCTGCATAGTAAGGAATACAATGGGCTTTCATAAATTACTCTAAGAAGAGAGATAGGCTTGGGACAGATTTGTGATCAAGGAAAAACATTCATTCTAGATCACGTCCAAGGATGAGGCCACAGGTGTGCACTATGATAAAGCAAGGCCATGTGAAACTGCTGCTTTGAACTTGTAATGAGCTTATAGAATGAACCACTGCTTTGAACTTATTATCAACATCCTTCTGTAACTCCCCTTTTGTGTAACGTTTTATCTATGAGGTAATTTTTATAAAGAACTGTTGTCTAAGAAGGTATAAAAAAAGGCTGAAAGAAAAATTAAGTTTGGCATTTGGGGCTCAGCCCCATCCACCAAATGTGTGTGTGTGTGTGTGTGTGTGTGTGTGTAACTGTATGTGTGTGTATATATATTCTGTATATATCTATATATACACACAAACATGTGTAGGTATGTATGTATGTATGTATGTATGTATGTATGTATGTACGTATGCATGAGCACTGTGGAGTTGATGAAACAGGTGGTTGAGTCCAACTAGGGTTTGTGTGTGTGTGTGTGTGTGTGTGTGTGTGTGTGTGTGTGTGTGTGTGTGTGTGTAAGTGTGTGTGTGGCTTGTTTTGTGTGTGTGTGTGTTGTCTACGTAAATGATTTGCTTTTCCTTTCTTTTCTCTCTGGTTCACAAAGAGTTAATGAGTTCCAAGCCTCTTGCCTGACCTGCAAGAGATCCTTGAGCCAGGGAAAAAGAGCCCTAGCAATTAAGCCTTTTTTTCTCTCTCTTCTTAATCCCTCTGCTACCACCAGCAGGAATTTATTAACAGAAACTAGTGGCATTTAGTCACAGAATAGTACAAAACCAGTGCTTATTAGTGCTAAATAGTAAGAGAGAGTTACAAGGTCAGAGATCATCAGTCTTTGACATACATCCAAGGCTGTCATTCTTCTACCATTCATTCTAAAAAACCAGGGCAGCTCCCTGCCAGTGCAGTATAAAGAGAGGTGGAACTGGAGATGAGAGGATGAGAATAGCTTGAGTGAGTAGCCTACTCTGACACCTGAGGCCATGGTGATATATAGGCCTGTGCTGTCACTGAGGATCATGTCTGGGTCTGTAGCCCTGAAGTAACAGGGGTCTGTGTCAATGTCCATGGACCATGTTACCACCAAAGGCCATGCAGACTTCTCTGGTCTGGGCTGCTGCCTGGGGCCAGGTTAATGTCAGAGGGCTGTGCAGAGCTGACTCCACCCCTCACCCAGTACACCAAAGGACAGCTGGCCTTCATGGCATGAGAGCAGGAAAGCTGGCCCTGTCCCTTGGCCTGGGTGGGGCAGGAAAGCTGGCCCCACTCCTTAGCAGCTGCTGCACCCAGGTGAGCTGGTCCTGAGTTTTGCTGGAGCAGTGCTGGAGAGCCAGCCCTGGTGGTGTGGGTGTAGGAGAGTTGGCAGGCTGCCCAACTCAGCTACTACCCAGGCCCACCCCAACATCTACCAATCTAAGAACTGCTAGAGCGCCGGGAGCAGCTGGCCCTGCAGATCCAAAGCCACAGGATGTCCCCGACACAGGACAACGACAGGATATCTGACAGAAGTCCCCATGAGGATCCAGTATTGCTAGTGTAGCAGAAGCCAGAAGCCTCAAACCAGACCAATAACTCATTGCCATGATCACCTGCAAATAAAGCTGAGTGGGTAAAAGGGTTTGCTGTGTGACACACTGTGACACACCACAGCTTCCATGGTGAGATGCTTATTTTTTTGTTTGTTCATTTGTTTTCTTTGGGGGGGATTGCAAGGGCAGAGGGTCAATATGGTGGGACAGGGAAATGAGTGGGATTGGGATTTGTGGTGTGAGGTTCACAAAGAATAGATAAAAAGTTAAAAGAAAGAACTTAAGAAAAGACACTTAAAAGTTAAGAAAAGAAGACTAATCCCCTATGTGTAGCATTGGAAGGCAGGACCTTTGTGCACTGATTGGGTCCTGATGGCAAAGGTCAGGTTAGAGCCCTTTCTTTGGTAAGGGAACCTTTGTGCCTATTTCACATGATGGGAATATGGAAGCAGGTGCTCACCATACACCAAATCTATCTTTGTCTTAAACATCACAGTCTAGCCGGGCGGTGGTGGTGGTGCATGCCTTTAATCCCAGCACTTGGGAAGCAGAGGCAGACGGATTTCTGAGTTCGAGGCCAGCAGATTTCTGAGTTCGAGGCCAACCTGGTGTACAGAGTGAGTTCCAGGACAGCCAGGGCTACACAGAGAATCCCTGTCTCGAAAAACCAAAAACAAAAAAAGATATTTGTAGTCAAATTTGTGAGCTATACAAAACCTGTTTCAAAAAAAGAAAAAAAAATCACAGTCTACAGGCCAGTGATCAGTCCATGTCTGCTGTTTTTCTGTTTGTTCGTTTG
The DNA here is from genome assembly GCA_028551405.1 of Uromys caudimaculatus. Lineage (NCBI taxonomy): Eukaryota > Metazoa > Chordata > Mammalia > Rodentia > Muridae > Uromys > Uromys caudimaculatus. The sequence continues at coordinate 20,161,529 of CM052713.1, forward strand.
TTTGTTTGTTTGTTTGTTTGTTTTGCAATCACATGAGGTTTATTCGGGGGACCAGTGCACTGGGGTCGAGCTCATAACCTACGCAGATGCAGAGGAGTTCGACCCTGAGCAGCTGAAGTCAGGGGTATTTAAAGGAAAAAAACACAAAGCAAGGGGTGGGGAATGGAAAGAATTTGCGTTATAGGGAAGTACAGAATGTTCTAAGTTAGTCACAAGGCAATTGCACAAACATTTTTGTGGTTAGCTAGTTCCTGGAACATTGTGCCTCTGGCCCTGGGCCAGGCCAAGGTCAGCCGTTTCTTAGGGAAAAGAATGCAGCCAGGTGGGGTTTGGCCAAGCATACAATTTCAGTCCTATTTCTGTTTCTGGCTCCAAGTGTGCTAGGGGTCTAACTTTCCTCATAAGGGGTTCAGGTCTTTCATTTCCCACTTCTTCTAGTGCCTAGTTCTAATCTTAGAACTATATTTCTCTATTGTCGTAGCCTGTTTGTCGTGTTCCCCCAAAGCCTGGTATTGCTGTCTTAACATTAGAATAGGTACAGCACTTACTTGTTCCCTGACAAAAGCTATTAATCTATTAACTAAACAGGATCCAATAGTGAGCAAAAGGAATAAAATCAGCAGGGGTCCTGCTAAGGCAGAAAACAGAGTCGTCATCCAAGGCGACTTGCTGAACCATCCTTCGAACCATCCCTGTCCAGCCTCCCGTTCTCTGTTGCATCTTTCTAGCCTTTCTTTTTTTTTTTTTTTTTTTTTGTTTTGTTTTTTTGTTTTTTTTCCTTTTTGTTTTGTTTTGTTTTGTTTTTTCCTTTTTTATTTTTGATACTTTATATACATTTCCAATGTTTCCCCTTTTCTGAGTCTCCTCTTTGAGTACCCCCCATCCCCTCCCCAACCTGCCTCTAGGAGGGAATTCCACTTCCTACCCCCCTCCCGAGCACCCATCCCCATATTCCCGCCTTGACATTCCTCTTTACTGAGGCCTCTAACGTCCTCAGGCCCAAGGGCCTTTCCTCTCCCCCTGATGGCCATCGAGGTCATCCTCTGCCACATATGTGGTCCAAACCATAAGTCCATCAATGTGTATTCTTTGGTTGGTGGTCCAAACTCCAGGAGGACCGGAGGGGGAGGGGTCAGGTCCATTGACTCTCTTGCTCCCTCCATGGTGCTGCAAATTCCCTCAGCTCCTTCAGACCTTCCTCCAACTCCTCCATCTGGGACCTCACTCTCAGGCCAGAGGTTACTGTTATGTGAAACTTGGGCGTTCTGAGCTTTTGGGCTAATATCCGCTTATCAGTGAGTGCATACCATGTTCCTTCTTTTGTGACTGAGTTACCTCGCTCAGGATGATATTTTCAAGTTCCATCCATTTGCCTGCAAATTTCATTAAGTCATTGTTTTTAATAGCTGAGTAGTACTCCATTGTGTAGATGTACCACATTTTCTGTATCCATTCCTCTGATGAGGGACATCTAGGTTGTTTCCAGCTTCTGGCTATTCTAAAAATCTTAAAAGAGTCTTAGCACTCAGAAGCCTGAAGCATCAAGAACCCTTCTGTAGAAAGTTCATTAAAACAAACAAACAAACAAACAAAATCAGAAAAAACGAGACCATTTGGAGAGAGGACAATGTTGCAAAGCTAGTCTACTAAATCTAATTACATCAGGAAAACATTAAGTTGAAGTACAGAACTGTCCAGGTATCAGATTGCACGTCACCTTGTTTAGATACAACGGTGGGGGTATCTCCTCAGCATCCCTTATATGATCAGAAATGGCAGGCCTGTCTTTTGCAGTTCGTCCTGTAGACATAGCACCAGTCCTTTGGTATAGGCTTTACTTTCTTCCTTTTATACCTTTGTCTTCATTCCGTATGCCCTCTGTGCATCCTTTGACCTATTTACTTGAGTACACTTTTTCTATTTCCAGAGAATTTCATTATTATTAATCTACATACAAATTATGCATTGGAAATCCATCAGATCCTTGCTTTCCATTCGATCGTATGAAGCAAGGCCGGAAATTTCTTATAAGAATGTGGCTACCATCTCCCCTTCTGTTTGCAGCTGTTTTTAGCCATGCTGAAGGGAGTTAGAACTCTGCTAGAGCCAATGCTTCTATGACAGAATGACACAAAGGTGGGCCCTGAATATCCCCAGAAGGTCCCTCTTGAGTATTTAGCAAAGCATTGTTCAACACATGTGTACATGGAAATGTTCCAGAAAAACTGAGTGAATTTGAAGAAATAATTGAAAATATGAATTTAAAAATGAAGGAGAAAAATGAAAAACTTAAAAATTTTTATGTGTATAGAAGAAGAAAAGCTCTCCACTCAATAAATATGTAAGGAAGTCAAGTCCCTAAACAAAAGGGTGGCCCAAAATACTTAAAATATGTATCTGAAAAAAGTATTTTCAATTTGTCTATTGTAGTGGAAGTCAAGTCAGGAAAATGATGAATTTAAAGCCAGGCAGAGTTGTGTGGTCATTTCCCAACAAGTCTTGCCTGTGGAAGGCAAGCCTAAAATGCACAAATGATGTGATTTTCCCAAAGCTTCTTAATAACCAGAAAAAAATTGTAACATCTGCTATGAGAACAAAATTACCTAAGGTCAATTTTAAAGAAAATAAATCAGGGGAAAAGACAGAGCAACATGCTGATGAGCCAACATTTCTTGTTACAATTATTCAGTTTTTTTCACAGCATCTCTCTCTCTCTCTCTCTCTCTCTCTCTCTCTCTCTCTCTCTCTCTCTCTCACACACACACACACACACACACACACACACACACACACACACACATACACGTGCATGCACACAAGTGCACATTCATACACACACACATGTACACACACACATACACACATACACACACATGTACACACACACACATATACACACATACAGACACAAATCTAGACAATACTTGAACAAGTGAATCTAGCTGTTTCAAGACATCATCCACAAAACCACTTCCCACAGCTTGCTGATTCTTGGCTCTGAGAAGAAAAGATGAAAGAGGCAGTGTATCTTTTTCTCACCTATATTCCAGTTATAAACACTGGCATAACAGTAAAATCCTCCCAAAGTAACTGTTGAACAACACTTCTTTATCAGGTGAAATTATTGTTCAGAAAAAAATATTTGTGAATACTATTTCCAACACATAGTTGCTAAAAATATTCATGATCAAGAGAGTCATGGCATTGTATGACATGTTTAATCTCAGCCTATAGGCAGAAGAGATGAATATCAGATGAAGACAGACATCTGTACAGTGGCAGTGAGCTAAATCCTCATGACTAAGAGTAAATAGGTTTTAAGTTAAATATTATTAAATAATATTAAATTATGAATGACCATGTAATGCAAATTCAATTAAAATGATACTTCTAAGAGCATAAAATAAAAAAATCCACAGATAAAAAACTGATATTACATTATAATACCTATTCTATAATGTCTAAAACTCAAGAAGAAATGGAAATCTATGCCTTGTTTATGGAATGGAGACGTGCATGCCTTTCTGGTTCTTAACCTTTGCGATGAAAAGTCCACGTTTTTAAATAGTTCCCTTTGAACAGGATGAATGCCTTCCTACCTGCTCTTTTCGAAGTTCTTTAATATGTATTAAAATGTGTTTTAGTGTGAGCATCTTTACATTTATCCTATTTGGAACTAGTTCTGTTTATTATACGTAAAAGGCATATTTTTATTCCAACTTGAAAGTTTCCTTTATTTTTTGAGAAGGTTATATATGAGCCATGTTACGTCATTTCTTCCCGTCTGTCCCCTTTTAATCCATTCTCTCTCCAATTCACAATGCACACATACACTCACCCGTGAGTGCACACACGTGCACACATGCACATACACACACATACACACACACATACAAACAGACACAGACACACAGACACACACGTATGTATCAGGTACTGAGTCCATTTAATGTGTTGCTTATATGTACATGTGTTTAGGGCTGACCATTAGGGACTGAATGACCTAGGAGGGAGCTTGTCTTTGAAAAAAAAATGCATTCTGCCTCTTAGCATATATTATCTGCTGCTGGTTCTTTATATAGGGGAGGGTCTTGTGAAATTTCCCTATCCATGTTGGCATGTCAGCTGGTATTGACATTGTGAGGGTGTTTAGCCATTGCTGCCGATTGTGGATACTAGGCATTCTTAGTATTTGGTCCAGAAAAATGGGCCCAAAAGCTTGTAAGAGCCAGAGGGCCAGGGGTTATGCTGCTAGATAGTGTCTTTGAGAAACAAGAAAGCTGCATCCATAAAATTTTGAGGAGTTTTGCTCATTATAGTTTCTGTGATTTTTCTGTACTTTATATTCTCCTGGACTTCTCACTACACATATGTTGGTATTTGGTGGTATTCTTTGAGGTAGTCTAAATTTCTCTGTATTTCTCATAGGTTGGGGCCTAGATTCAGTGCCAATATTTCCTTTTTTTCCTTATGTTTATAGCTCGAGTCTTTCTTGTTTTTGGATATTTTCTTTATTTATATTTCAAATGTGATCTCCTTTTCCTATTTCCCCTCCAGACCCCCCTAACCCATCCCTCTCCCCCTGCTTCTATGAGGGTGTTCCTCCACCCACCCACCCACTCCCACCTTCTCGCCTTGGCATTCTCCTGTACTGGAGCATCAGGCCTTCACAGGACCAAGGGCCTGTCCTCCCACTGATACCCAACAAGGCCATCCTCTGCTACATATGTGGTTGGAGCAATGGGTCCCTCATGTGTACTCTTTGGTTTGTGGTTTAATACCTGGGAGCTCTGGAGAGTCTGGCTGGTTGATATTGTTGTTTTTCCTATGGGGTTGCAAACCCCTTCAGCTCCTTTAGTCCTTTTTCTCCTTATGCCTTCAAATAACTAAACTGTCAGTCAGATTCAAGAGCTTTTCCTCTTCTGAGTTCTGTAGGAATGTTTGTATGATTTCCTGGAATTTCTGGTTTGGGAAAGGACACTGGAACTGGGCATTTCCATTGTTCCCTCTGGTATCTCACTCATTCCTACTTCTTGACTACAGATGTTCAATCAGTCAGTTTCTGGCTGTGGGGCGATATAATGGTGAACTTTTTTTGTTTAAATACCTTTCAATAATGCCACCTTGGAACCCATCTCACCTACAGAAAAGATATGAGGTTAGGATAAATCAGGGTAAGTGTGATAATGCCATGACCTGGATGACTGGGCTTGACCTGACCTAGTGAACAGGATTTAAGAAACACAAGACACATGCAGTTAATCTTGTATCCAGTCGGAATCAAGCAAGCATGGAGGTGCTGCAGGCCCTAAGATCCTCACATTTGTCATATATTCTTAAAATCAGGAAGTGGCTGGGGAACATATCTTCTCGGGATCAACTGTGAAATCAACTGTCTTTCAGGCAGGAGGATGAACAAAACAGGAGGAGTTCTTGACAAGCTACTCTCAGAAATTGTTGTCCTAAACATCTTTGTCTTTCCTCAGGTAGGGCTGTGCATCCTGCTCATAGCATAAAGTTTTGGAGCATGGCTGTGCTATTATTCAGAGGTTTGTACAGTTACTCAATCCAAATTAATGCTACTTTCTATGTAGTGCTTTGAACGAAGTTAATTGCTTTTAGGTTTGTATGTTTGACTTGTTTCCCCAGCTAGTGGAATTCTTTGGGAAGGATCAGGTTGGGTGGCCTGGCTTTGGGAGATATATCATGAGGAGCGGGATATGGGTTTCAACAGTCTTACACCATCCACAGTAAACTCATTGCCTCCCAGTATAGTTCAAAATATGAGCTCTCAGTGGTTCTTGCCACTATACATTCACTCCACCATTCTGACTCTAACGCCCTGGAATTGTAAGCTCAATTAAGTGCTTTCTTTGCTAAGTTGCCTTGGTCATAGTGTTTCATCATAGCAATAGATTAGCAACTAATCCTGTAAGCATCTGAGCTAGCTACCCAGGAAACCAGCAGAACAGTTGTAGTTAGAGTCCCATTTCTTATAGCACAATGTTCACATTCTCAGCTAGAATGACTGTGTAAATTCCTTTCACAGAGTCTGCTTCCTGCTGAAGGATGGGCAAAACAGGCACGGCAAATACCATGAGATCTTCAACAACTTTTCAATTTATTAGATGTTGTGACTAGGATGCAAAAATCTAAACATATATTCTTTTTAAAAAAATTTTATTCATTTATTTATTTATTTTACTTTTGATACTTTACATTTCCAATGTTTCCCCTTTTCTGGGTCTCCTCTTTGGAAACCCCCTATCCCCTCCCCATCCCCGCCTCTATAAGGGAATTCCACCTCCCACCCACCTGCCCACCCATCCCCATATTCCCACCTTGACATTCCCCTTTACTGGGGCCTTTTATATCTATTATTATTTCTCTTCTTTAATATTTATCAACTTAAGACTGTGTGTCTACAAAGCTATTCATCATTCTGTATGTTATTTCTCAGTCTGATTTTCCAAGTGCACTGTTTTACACCTCTTAGACATTCCTTTCCACTCATTCATTATTTAATCTCTTGCATTAATTTGGAAAATTCGTATTCATTTACCTAAAAGATCATGTCATATTTATATCTCTGGTAAGCCTATCAAAAGTATTATTCACTGGGTTCCTGCATCTTTAATTTCTCCCTTTTCTTCTGATTCTTCATTATGCATCCATCTCTGCGGAATGTTACCCAGATATTTTCCATTTTGTCCTTTCTCTACACTTTAATATTAACCCTATCTTTTAAAACAATACGTTGGATATTTTAAACATTCAAAAAAATATGTGTACATGGCTCTCTAATAACTATTTTGTCTATTGAGAAGATGTTTTACCTTGACTTTTACATGAGATGTAATTTTTGTTGAAGGCCAGCTGTACTGTATTGTTAGACTAAAAGTAAATAGGCAGTTTGTAAGGACTCATGTACATCTAGAGTTAGACTGTGTGTATAGTATTTGCTGTTGGTAAAGGTAACAAAAATTTCTCTAGTATGAAGTATTTTTTTAATTTCTTCTTTCTTATTTGTTTTCTCTGTTAAATAGACATATTCTCTTACGAGGTCCACATGTCAGATTTTTGTTGCAAAAAAGAATGTAATTGCTTTTGAGCTGCTAGCATAAGGAGCGGTAAAACTTGTCAAATTTTCTGTTTTTCTTATAACTTGCCACAGTTAAGCCTGCCATGTTGCAAAGACTGTTTGTCTGAACCAATGAGCCTCAGCTTCTGTCTTTGCAAATCCGCAGTATAGGAGAGAGCCCACAGGACTGTCGTCACTATGCAGGTGATCCAGATCTTCCTGCTTCAGTAGAGACATCATGAAAGTATAGCAAATATCTTGAACTGTGTTCTATATAATCAGAGAAAGGTGCCAGGTTTTATTTCTTTTGTAATTTTAATTCCTCATGATTTATAGTTATCCAGCCTAAGTATTTCCTGATTTCAGCAAGGGTACTACCATTTACTCTGTGTATAATGTAGCTTGTGCATCAGAGTGGAGAGCCTGAAAAAGCCTGTTTTATCTTTTAATTTGTCTGAGATAAATGTCAGACTACTTTGGTAATATTAGAGTTGAAAACCGTAAGAAAACATCCTCAAAATAGTAACCTAAAGTTTGACAGATTTCACATGTTAAAAAAATAAAACACACATTATTCCCATATATATACATATATATATACACACACATATATATATATATATATATATGTATATATATACATATATATATGAAGAGAGACAGAGAGTAAAATAGTGCAATGATCTAATTTGATGGACTAAAGAGAACCAAGAAGAAAATGTATGTATTATAGGCAACGAAGATTTAATAAAACTCTACTAACATCAGTGGAGATAAAACAAAGTGGTAATGTAATAGCAAACTCTCCAGAGACTGAATTTCGTGTTTTTAAGAAACAAAACTTTTATTTTTTAGGTAGTCATCATTTGATTATGTACTGTCGGGAAATCCTGCTGCTAAGGTTGAATTCTGACATTAATGGTCAGTCCTGAGTTCAGTACATAATGGTGGACCCCCTTTGCCAGCAGGGCTTTCTCTTCTCTGGGTAAACCCAGATCCTCTACAGACTACCTGAGGAATGTCTCTTAGTCCTGCACCTGACATTAATGGAACGCGTCCCCATGCTAATGAGGTATCTCAGTACCTTAGCTTTTAGCCAATGATCTAGTCTCACCCTGGATATTCTCAAAACCCTTCCGCGGAACTGTATGACACCCGGTTCACTCCAAATAAACTGTATGTGGACCAGTCAGCCCTGAATAAATGTATATGCACATGCTAAGATTGCCTAAGAGCACTGTCTCATTGAAGGCAGTTGGAGACGGCCTTCGCCTAAAAGAGTTGTTACACTAACATAACTGGAGAAGGCCTTCTCTCTCCCTCCTCCCCGTGGCACTTGTTCCCAGTCAGAGCTGCAGGTCCCAACTGTGCTTCATTCTTCCAGTCAAGTGTGCAGTGGTGTCTGGACACCCTGAGAGGGAGAAAGCAGAGAACTTCAAACCACAATCTAGGTTGTCAATGAAATATTTTAAACGTTCAGGATATTTGGAGCTATTTCTTTGGTATTTTTTTCATTTTTTGCATGTATAAAATATATTTTGTTCATTTTAGTCCTCAATAACCTCTTTCATTCGTTTCCACTCCTGGTGAATCCCTATTGTTCCTAAAAAGTACTCCTCATATTTTCATGTATTTTGTTTGTCTTTGTGATCGCCTGAGTTTAATGAGAGTCTTCTCTTTTACAAATCATATATTTTAATTAGCTTACAAAGTACTAATAAAATTTGGTATTTGGGATAATTAAATTAAATAAGATATGATTTCAGGTCTTCACAGTTAAATGTGACGTTCCCTTGAATCTCCCGACTTTCCCTCTTCTTTCTACTAGGACATGCTGTCCATATTGTTGTTTCCATAAACCTGGTTTTTAACTGTACAATTCTGCTGATTCTCTTTTTTTAATGAAGACTTTTGGCCTTGATCTAAAATCAGAAAAGCTACCCTGTTGCAAGATGGGACTGGTAATTTTGCCCATAGGAAATAGTTGAATGAGGACAGACACTTTCTCAACCCAATGTCATGATAAAATCTATTCATTTGATTTCCAATCACCTTATAAATGGGTCTATTATGGGAGTTATTATCTTGTTTCCTGCCTTTCTCTTCGGCTTTGTCTTCATTGATACACTGTTTGTAGTTCAAGTAGATTTAGAAAAGAATGGATGAAGAAATAACTTACATTTAACAGCCTGCTACTATCTGTTGGAAGTTTTATATTAAATAGCTTAATAAATCCTGACATTCTGAGATTACTGTTGTTCCCTCTCATAGCATCATCAAAGTGAGAGCCCTAATATAAATGGCAAATAGGAAAACCAGGATTGTACTCAATGTCTGTCTGGTCACAAAGCCTATCAATTCTTATCTCACAGGTTGCCTACCTGTATTCTCTTTTAAAATCTTCCAATTTCTTTGGTTTACCAATAGAGCTGTCACAAAAGGTTAGCACAGCTATTGCAAACATATGAATACATGAATTCTAGGCTCCATGGTGTTATGTTTTACACTAAGAAACACCATGAATTCTGGCATTCAGAGTAGAATAGTTCACAAAATAATTGCTCTGTAATACAGTCCAGATATCATGAGATGAGTAGAAGTAATTTATGTAAGTTAAAAATGACACAACAGGTTGTGAGTGATCACTAGTACCTTAAGTGGATTTGTAGATAAGGAACTTGATAACTAGGGAGTGCTTGGCCATGAAAAATGGGGAAGTGCAAGGCATAAGTGAGGGAGTAGCAAGTATGTCCTATTAAGGAAAGACACAATTGCCTGTTTCTTTTTTCTTCCCTTTCTCCCCATTCCATTCCTCCTTGGTTTACCTTTTAAAAAAAAATAGCAGACCTTCCAGGGATATGTCCTAAACATGGTCTATAAGACTGGGCACAAACCTTCACGATGGCTGGACAAGGAAACCCAGCTGAAGGAAAGGGGGAACAAGAGCTGGCAAAAACGTCAGAGACACTCTTTAACGCTTTTTCTAAGTAAAGGAGATGCTCACAAAACTATGCAGCCCAGCCTGTTTGCAACAACGCAGAAATTTAAAATCAATCCATAGAGACAGAAACTTGTGGAACTGGCAAATGGGAGACACTGGAGCCATTTGTTCCTAGGAAACAGGAGCAAAATCTGTCTTTAGGATGATTATCCTAGCAGGGGAGGCTGTGTAGGCTGACAGGGAGGAGATCCAGAGACAGAGAATCTGTTTAGAATGTAATCTCAGTCAGCCATGTGAGAGGCAATTGCAGCTTCCAGAGGAAAGGAAAGGAATTTAGATCAATTAGAAAGAGAGGAGGAAAGGTTTCCATTTACTGTTTTTATTTCAACTGTCAAGTCTAAGAGCAGAGCTCAGGACTAGTTGGTTTATAAGCACCTGCTTTTGAGAAGAGGAGTTACATGAATCCATACACCAGCCTGAAAGAGTCAGTAATAATTATGAAGTCATCCCCCAAAACAAGCTTATTAACTGAAGCATTTTGTCTTGGCATAACAGGTATCTAACAAAGAAATACACCAAGTTATTAGTATACCTGTAAGTGGGGTTTTAAGTAACTATTAAGACAGATAAAGCCACTAATTTCTAATTTATGTGATGTTTATGCCAAATGCACATTTTAGATAGATACCAGGCTTGTGATATATTATAGAAAAACATGATCAATAACAACTGGCAGAAACAGACGGATAGAAGCTTTCCAAAGGTCACATACAAAATATTTGTTATAAAAGCATAAAGAGATTTTGCCTGGAACACTAATTTAAAATTTACTGTTTTCTTGATGCTTTAGACTGACAGGTTATACAACTGAAAGTTTGTATGTTTTCTTCTACTTATCTACGTGTTTGCAGATTGAAGATGATAAACAAACAAATATTCTAATTGGGGATTGGTTTAATTTCAGAGTACTATCCCTTCCAACCAAAACTACTGAGAACAAGCTATAGGAGAGCAAAAGCAACAGTTTTGTGGGTGCTAGGAAATCAAACAATATGCATGTTATTCTTCATGCATCTGATCCATTAAAAGTGCCATATACAAATCAAGCTCTCAATGGGGAGACAGTCATGTTCACATTTCAGTAATTTGAGAATCTGATCCTGTATCTTGGGCTTAGGGCTTGTGAAACTTTTTCATGGATTCTTTTTGTATGAACTGGCCAAAAGTAGCTTTTTTATTTTTAGAAAAATACATTTTAGCATCAAAGAAAGGGGTATTTTGGTATTCTGTAGCAGAAATGGTTACTCTCAGGGAGAATTTTGTTTCTGTAAATATTTGCATCAGAAAGAAATTCACCATGAACTTCACTAAAAATTTAATTGAATTATTGCTTGCTAGAGACTAGTTGCCTGTACCCTGATCTTGAATTAAAATATGCTTTTGTTGTAATTTATCTCAAAGCATTTGCCTTCCAGAAATGGAAAAAAAAAATCTCCCAAATCAAGAAAGTTAAGATGTAGATGAAGGGGTGGAAAAAGGACAAGAGCTTGTAAAGGTAAAAAGAGAAATTAAACTGAGAAGGCAACACAAGGGAAACAGATATAAACCCTTAGCATCTAGCCATTGTCCATGTCAGTTATAAGGACAGACTCTGTTCTACATTCTCCTGGTGGTTTATTATCAGACCCTTTAACAGTCATCCTTGTTCTTAATTTATTTATGGGATATTTTTATTCATGAACGGGTATCTTAAAAGCTTAGAGTTGCTCTACCTGGGCCACCAGGAGTCCATAGCCAACGAGCACCAGAGAAAGCTACCCTCCCAGGAGCTTGGAAAAGCCATGAGTGGGGTTAACGAGAGCAACACCTCTCACCCAGACCCACCCAGATCTGGCGGGATACAGGGCCTGAGGAGAACTCGGGGACAGGAAACCTCTGTACCTTCTGGATCCATCTGTGGGGGGAGACCTCTGCCTGGGCCACCAGGGGTCTGTGCCTGGGGACCTCAGCCTGGGCCACAGGGCTCCAGGAGAGAGCTGGTATCCAAGGAGTGCTGACACATCTTTGAGCACAGGCAAAACGACCACTTCTGTTCAAACTCACTGGATCAAGAGGGACCCTTGCAGAGCCATCAGGACATAGAAACCAAGGGACAGCCGGGGACAAGATCCTTCTGATTTTGGTCTGCTTCTCAGCCCTGCGAATTTCCTCAGTTAAGAATTCTCTGTTTAGCTATGTTCCCCATTTTTTGATAGGGTTATTTGGTTTTCTGGCGTCTAACTTCTTGAGTTCTTTGTATATATTGGATATTAGCCCTCTATCAGACGTAGGATTGGTTAAGATCTTTTCCCAAACTGTTGGTTGCCGTTTTGTCCTATTGACAGTGTCCTTTGCCTTACAGAAGCTTTGCAATTTCATGAGGTCCCATTTGTCTATTCCTGATCTTAGAGCATGAGCCACAGGTGTTCTGTTCAGGAACTTTTCTCCCGTACCCAGGTGTTCAAGAGTTTTCCCCACTTTCTCTTCTATTAGATTGAGTGTATCTGGTTTTACGTGGAGGTCCTTGATCCACTTGGACTTGAGCTTTGTACAGGGAGATAGGAATGGATCAATTTGTATTCTTCTACATGTAGACTGCCAGTTGAACCAGCACCATTTGTTGAAAATGCTGTCTATTTTCCACTGAGTGGTTTTAGCTCCTTTGTCGAAAATCAAGTGACCATATCTGTGTGAGTTCTTTTCTGGGCCCTCAATTCTATTCC
>CM052713.1:20174812-20217092 GCA_028551405.1 Uromys caudimaculatus
GTCCTGGAGTTTGGACCACCAACCAAAGAATACACATCTATGGACTCATGGTTCGGACCACATATGTGGCAGAAGATGACCTCGATGGCCATCAGGGAGAGAGGAGAGGCCCTTGGGCCTGAGGATGTTAGAGGCCCCAGTAAAGGGGAATGTCAAGGCAGGAATATGGGGATGGGTGGGCGGGTGGGTGGGAGGTGGAATTCCCTCATAGAGGCGGGTTGGGGAGGGGATAGGGGATTTCCAAAGAGGAGACCCAGAAAAGGGGAAACATTGGAAATGTAAATAAAGTATCAAAAATAAAAATAAAAAAGAGTTTGAAGAATTAGTAAAATATTATTTTAACAGAAAAATTCCAACAAAATAGTTGCCTACCATAAAATAGCTGCTATTGCTTTTAAAAAGCAAAGAAATGAAAGTTACATAGTATTTTTGATAAATGATACAAAAATAAGCATACCAAATAGATGATAGATGTTTAAAAAGTATTAACTGAGTTAATTGTGGGTTTTCAATAATAAAAGATGGCATTGCGACCACTGAAGGTAGAGATACCAGAATCTCTCATGATGACACTTTTCTGGGGTCTGAGTGGAAAGTTACCACAAAGAGCAGCAAAAGGAGATGAGCTTTGTGGTGCATGCTTTTCATCCTAGCACTCAGGAGGCAGAGGCAGGCAGATCTCTGAGTTCAAGAACAGTGCGGTCTACATACTGAGTTCTAGAACAGCCAGAGCTACATAGTGAGACTCTGTTTCAAAAGAAAAAAAAAGGACAAACAACAACAAAAGGAAATGTGACCTTTGTTTACATTTATTTGTTTATCTCAGTGTGTGCTTGTACCTGAACATGCCACAGCTTGTGTGGGAGTCTGTTATCTTCTTCCACCATGTTGGTTCTGGGTGGTCAAGCTTAGGTCACCAGATTCGGCAGCAAGAGTCTTTGCCTACTGAGCTATCTTGCCACCCCACAATGTAAAACTGTTTTTAACTGAACTGAACTGAATATATATATGCAACTGTGTTTAAGCTTAGTATTTCACATCTTATCACTAATTTAAAATCTTAATATCACCAAAGTTTGGCCACATAAGGTGACAACTAAAGACATAAAAGCACTAAAACCACAAATAAAAAAAAATTAAAAAAAGATTTTTAGAGTATTTTGTTACCTTTTTCCTTTCACGCTACTTTTAATTGTCATCAAACATCCTCTCTTTATCTTTATTATTTTAGCCTTCTATGTAATTTTCATGTGTCTGCATGTTATTAAAATTAAAAGAGTGATTGTCTTAAAATGGTTATTACTATATATTTGGGAGAGAGTGGGGGCTGCCTTGAGGGAGTTGGGGGGGATAGGATAAGATGGAAATGTTATAAATATAAGTATAAAAGTTATAAATATATAAAATATAAACTGAAAGCCTCAAAAATAAAATTAATGTTCTTAAAAGAAATAAAACAGAAATCAGCTCCTGAATTAATGAAATATGGAAGTCAATATATTTTATGAAATATGAATTCAATAAAGGTTTTTGAAATTTCACACTAAAGTTTGTAATAAAAATCTCAATAAATCATATATTTTACTGATGGGGTACACTGCATGAAATTGTATCTCTGTCCTTCCTCACCTACCTAAGGCATTCTCTGATTGGCTTTAATAAAATTCTAATGGCCAAGTAGCTGGACAGAAGGTGGTTCTTCCTCAGGAGGAGAAATGAACTCTAAGAAGAATAAAGAGGAAGGTCTTTCCACCAAGAGACATGGGAGCGGATGTATACAACTAGGGTCCTAGAAGGTATGGCTAGCCATGTGGTTGGATGGGGCTAGGTTAACTTAGATGAGCTAGCTAAAGCCTAAGCTTTGCTATAAAAAGATATCTGTGTGGTTATTTGAGGAGCTAGCTGATTAGGAATAACTGCTACCATATTGATTTTCAACATTAATTCTTACTACACTTTTCTAAAAGTATTATTTTATTTTCTTACCAATAGAATAAAATGGTAGACAGAATATCAGGTAAATAAATTGTCATATTTAGACAATGGTAAGGATAAGTTAATTAAAAATTCTACAAGTAGAACTATGGGATCTACGGAAAGCAACTAAAAGGTTAAATCTATGAATTATGAGAATAGGCAAAGAAAGTATTTTAAATAGAATCATCACAGAAACATGTTCCAAATTTAGAGAAGGAGATGGCCATGATAATCTAGAGGATTTAAAACACCCCCCCAAAAAACAAACAAACAAACCGAAAATAATTTCTCCATGCCATATTATGGTTCTCCATAATATACACGGAATGTACAGAGTAAAGAAATAGTATTGCAAACTATAATCGAGGAGCATTAAGTCACATAGGAAGGCGAGGCTTTCAAAAACAAATCTAAAAGCCAAAAGGTCGTGGCACTTACGCATTCTAGCTTCTAAAAAAACAGTAACTGCCAGTTAAGATAAAAATACCCAAAAATGTGTCCTTCAACCAGAGGAGAAATAAAACTCTTCTATAAGAAACACAGACGAAAAAGAGAAATAAACTAAACTAGAACACTAAGTAATAAAATGGTGTTTAAGAAAATATCAACACTATTTTTTAAAGTACAAAATGAAAGGATTGAAGACATACATTTTAATAACTGGATGTTAATGGTCTCGATTTTTGATCAAAAAATATAGACTGTAAGGTTGGTGTTAAAAATGGGAACCATCTATTTGTTTGGGGGGTTTGCATGCTTGTTGTATTTGTAGCAATGTTTGTTTATTTGTCTGGGTTTTTTTTTCAAGACAGAATTTCTCTGTGTAGCTTTACTGTCCTGTAACTCACTGTGTAGATCAGGCTGGCTTCAAACTCAGAGATCTACCTGCCTCTGCCTCCCGAGTATGTACCATTATGTCCTGATGAACCATCTGCTTGTGGTTGATAAGGAACACACTTTAGTGGCAAAGATAACCACAGCTTTAGGGTGAAATTATGCGAAAATGTATTCCAGGCAAATGAAATAGGAAACAGCAGCTGTTTTGAGAAAATAGACTTCAGACCAAAATTAGTCTGAAGCAATAAAGAATGTCACTTCACATTGATTAAGAGAACAATCAGTAAAGGGTATATTATAATTCTGAATGCATATGCATTGAACAGAAGCACTTCATATCTTATAGAATAAGCGCTATTGGATGTAGAAGCACCGTCTGATCTCAGCACAAGATTAATGGAAAATTTCAACACATGACTATCAGCAATAGATATGGCATCTAGAAAAATAAACCGAAATGAATCAGTATCAAATGGGAGGACAAATTAAATATATGCAGCACACATCAATGGAATATTATATACATATGCACCAATAATAACTTACTGAATTGCTAAAATATTAAAATATTTTTAAAAGCATCAGTATAAAAATCAGATTCAATGTTGTATATTTCCAACACTGCTATATTATTAGAATAAGTTCATTAGGTTGTACTATGCTATTATGTTTTAGGAAATATATGCTAAGTTAAAACCGACATATAATAGGCCAGCTATGTTTTAAGCATACAGTTTTAGAGCATTGTATGCACCCCTAAAATTATATTCACTACCCTTGAATGTTTCTTTGTGTCCATTTCCTACTTCTCCCTTTCACCTTCCTGAACGTCTGACTCTCAGAATGTCATTAGTGTACTTCCTAACAATGTAAACAGACTTAGAGGTTTCTGGTTTTTTTGTTTTTTGGGTTTTTTGTTTTTTTTTTTTTTTTTTTTTTTGGTTTTTTGAGACAGGGTTTCTCTGTGTCGCCCTGGCTGTCCTGGAACTCACTCTGTAGACCAGGCTGGCCTCGAACTCAGAAATCCACCTGCCTCTGCCTCCCAAGTGCTGGGATTAAAGGCGTGCGCCACCACTGCCTGGCTGACTTAATAGTTTTTTGAGGTTTATTTAAGTGGATTAATAGTCTCAACACTTTTTCTTAGTATAGTCATCTTGTTTTATTTTCATTTTAATCAATGCTTCATTTCTTTTAATTTGAAGTAACATTCCATTGCATCGATATACTACAGGTATATGATTTTTTAAATAATGAGAAGGCCTTATCAATAATAAATCATCTTATTTTTGTCAGTGAATACTTCTCACTTGGACCAGACACTGGCTAAAGAATTCAGCCAGGTGAGTGAATAAAGTGGAAGAGCTTCAAACACTGGTAGAATTTAGAGTTTTGAATGTTTAAAAGAAGTAAATCACATATCCAAATAGACAGATATGCAAATGCTCACAGCAGCTTCATTAGCATGGAGCTGTAGTCAATATTATTGCCTACGAAAGAGACAAAGAGCAGCTGCATTGTAGTATGGATTATATTCACACTTCTAAGACTAACAGACTGGTTTTAAAGTAATTGCAGCATTTTATGTCTCTACCAGCAGTGTGGGAGACTAGCAGTCCTACTGCATCCTAACATTTGTGGTGATCGATGGCTTTAATTTCCACCATTTTAATAGGTGTTTAGTGGTATCTCATTGTGGTTTTCATTTACATCCCCTAGTGACTAATGATTTTGAATATTTTTTCATTTGCTTATTTGCCATCTGCAAATACTCTTCAGTAAAGAATCCATTAATCCTCTTTCCTGTGGATTCCAGCTGGGTCAGATCTGGATCAGTTTTTAATGATTGATTTTTCTCCTCATTGGGGGTTGCATTTTTCTGCTTTTTGTATTGTGATAAGTTTAATGGATATCAGATCGTGACATTTACATTTTTAGGCATGGTTATTTTCTATTCTTATAAATGTTCTTAAGCATTATTCAGAATGCTGTTAGTACCCTTCAAAATAGTGTAATTCTTTAGGGTTTTGAATTTTTAATTTATTATCTACCAAGCAAATAATACACTGAGCATATTTAAAGGACTCATTGAAGAACAATTTTCCCCAAGTCAAGACATTCTCTTTACTTAAAACTTTTTCCATATAATATACTTTGATCATGATGGCAACAGGGCAGATGAGGGCTCTGTCTATTAGAAAGATCAGAGAACTGCCATTGGTGTCTATCAGAAACTCAGCCTTAAAACTGAGATGCACTTACAGTTAACAAGGCTCATAAATAACCTGTTGACACACAAAAATGACCCTTGATGAATTTAAATTTTAAAATCAAGCTGAATATTTCAAATCAAATGAGTAGCGTTCTTTTTCCCAACATAAGAAACATTTTAAATGCCACATTAAGGGTAAAAGTCACCAAGGATCGGATCCATATACTTTGTTATAAAAATCATAAAGTTCTTTCCATAAATCAAAAACCTGAATTGACAAGGGTGCAAATCAGCCCACCAGGTGTAAAACATACAGCAGGAAAAGAAACACTTGGAAATAGAGAAATAATATAAATTCTTGGGACTGCAAGTGTTCCTTTATGTCGATAGAAAAGCATTATTGTTTAGTTTTAAAAATTAGTTATGCACACACACACACACACACATACACACACACATATGAAAATAAATAATAAGCAAGGTCATTAAAATTTAAATGTTTCCTTAGTTTCTTAGTAAATATTTGATCAAACATAGGAATTACAAATGTATATTATTGGCATAACATGCTTACATTTTACACTGATATTTTCTAGCAGTTATTAATTTGTATTAAGACTTGCATGCAGCATACAAATAAACTATATTACTCCATTAAATACTCATAATATCCTTATGAAATTGGTATTTATTTATGTCACTTTAAACAAAAGACACAGAACCACTTAAATCTTGACCAAGCATACTGTCACAAAGGTAGTTTGTAGTTTGAACTGGTGTGGTCTGACCAGGCATTCTATCCCCTTAACAAGACCACTGGGCTAGGAATTAGTTCAGACTGACCCAAGAAGCTATTTATGCTCTTGGGGTTAGCATTTGACCAACAGCTACTCCATTTCATGATAGCACACCAGAACTTCTTATTTGAGCTGACTATAACTTAGGACCCATTGATCAACATCTTCTCACAATCCCAAGTCTTTACAAATCTCCATTTTCCTTCCCAATTTTTTACTGCATTTCCTTTCAGCTAATACATAAATGAGATTATGGAATTCTTACATTATTGTATTGGGTTTATGTTCCTAAACAAAATGATTCTTCATTTTCAACCATGTTGTTAAAATTACAGAATTTTGTCTTTTTATTGTTAAATAGTATTCTGTTACACATTTACACATACACACACACACACACACACACACACACACACACACACACACACAAACCATATCACATCTCCCATTTGATTACTTTTAAAAATGATTAATTAACCAATTAATTATTAGCAATTTTATTCTGGATATCAACATATTAATTTTGTATAATGGTGGCTTGTCTGTTATTATAAACTATAAAAGGCTGAACATTACACACATATGCAAGACTGGAATCAAAAACAAAGAAAAACTAAAGCAGTGGAGAAATTGCTAGAGTCATGAAGTTGACTTTCACTAAGAACACTTAACTTAGTCCAATGGAAAATGAGGATTTTTTCTATTACTTTTATTTTATAAGGTTCTTTGCAAATATATATATATATCTCACTTTGAAAAGGAGTAACACATCATTTCTATTTAAAGCTGAGTCTTCACTCAGTGAAGGATTTCCACCTTCTGCCTTATTGTTCTTCTGCCTTTTGCTGAACCACACCCTTTTCTTATTTCACAGAGTCACAGCGGTACAAACATGTTCTTTAGACAAAACAATTTCAAGTTTGATTCTACTAAGAAAAGAGTAATCGAGTATTAACATTTATAGAAGACTGTACTGAAATTAACCAAACTAAATATGTCTTAATATTTATTAAGTTTATTATATACAAACAGCAATACAAAACATATTTCTCAGTGTATATAACCTACCATGCATTCCATATGATATTATACTCTTGTATTAGAATATTTCAACTCAACAATTTTATAATAACGGTTTCCATAAAATGATGATGCACTAAAATAAATCTCATGAATTTTAACATATTAAAAGTATATTATTTGCCTAGAATTGCACCCTAATCCTATAATGATATCAAATCATTTTATCCATAGATACACATTCAATTTGTTGAAAATTACAATAACCATAATATAAATCAAACTAGTGTTCCAAACCTAGACTTCTCATATAGGGGAAATACATAAGAACTGCACAGAGGTACTTTTTGTACAATATACAATTCTGTTCAGGAAATTACACAGACTGTTGACCTGAACGAAATGCATGCTTAGAGAAAAAGGTGACTTGCTGCAAAAATACAGAAAAAAAGAATACAAGAAGTCAATGTTTTATTTGACTGTCTTGTCATATTCCAGGATCCTTCACCCATGTGACATGAAAAAATGGAGAAAAAATATGAAGTTGTACTTACTGTTATCCTATAAGGAAACAGAAATTAAAATTTAATAGCCATCAGCAAGAATACAACAAAGACAATGCTGTTAAAAGAAACAAAAATTGCGCGAATCCTATAATAATCAAAACAGCATGGTGCAACTACAGAAAAATCCATGTCTATCAATGGAATACAATAAAGGGCCAGGCCACCAGTCCCTCTAACTAAAACCACCTCATCTTTGCCAAAGATGCCAAAAATGTATACTCGAGAAAAGGTAGCTTCCTCAACAGATGGTTCTGGGAAAAAAATGGATATCTAGTGAAACTCAATCCTCTCTTTCCTTGCACCAAAATCAAGGATCTCAGTGGAAACACTGTACCACTAGAGGAAAAAGTAGGGAATACACGACAATAAATACCTGATAAAAGGACTCTCTGTGGAGGGTTCCATTCACTCAGAAAAGTAGGCTATCCATTAAAAAATAAAACTTCATAAAAGCAGAACATTTCTGTGCTGTTAAAGAAGCTATTGATTGAGAGAAGAGCCCACAGAATGGGTGAAAGTATTTTCCATCTATACATTGACACAAGATGAATATCTGTAATATAAACAATTAAAAAGACATGCAGAAAATGAACAACACAACATAAAATGGATGATGAAGCTAAACAGACTGTTCAGGAGAAAAAATAGACAATGGAAATAAACAGTTTCTCAAGTGTTCAACATCGTCAGACACCAGGGAAATGCACATTAAAATCTTTTTGAGATTTCATCTCACTTCAGTCAGAATGACTTTTTATCGCAAAATCAAGTGACAAAATATTTTGGCAAGTACATTGGGTATGGGGAACACTTCCATGCTGTCAGTGGGAATACAGGCTGGTGCAACCATCATGGAGCTGTGCTGGAAGCTTCCTTCCTGCTGGCTAGTGTTCATAGAATTAGCGAATCTAGGCAGGTTGCTGGGGGAGAAAATTCATCAAATTATAACCCAATGGTGGATGATGCATGCTATGTTACTAACCTGCCAGGCAAAATGTGGCCTGAGGAGAAATACTGGCATATTTCTCAGGGCAACTAACCATTCTCTGATTAGATCCTAGGCCCATTTCAGGAGGGAAGGGAACATGTGCTTAATATTGGAAACCTGGTCAAAAGTGTACAGAACCTATGGGAGGAATCTACTAATGATGTTTCAGAATAGTCACATGTAGTTCAACTGCATTCTAAACTTTTACATTTATCCCCACAGCTTGGTGCAACAATCAGCCTTGGTCGGGAAAGCCGCTTTCAGCAGAGGGTGACAGTCAAAGCAGAGACTCATAACTGATCAAGGTGCTGAGAACAAGAGACTTCCTGGATGATCACCCCTAAAGGAGACATCTATTCTATATCACCTACTCTGAGGTCCGGAAATTGCAGAGGGGGATTCAGAACAATTGTGAGGGCTTGGAAATGGAGAGGTGTGTCTTGTGGATATGCTATAGCCATTGCACTCATACACATGTAGCAGCTGGAACCACTGCACAAGACCCAGACAGAGATATGCTATGGCCATTGCAATCCTGAATACACAGCAGTCATGATCATTGCACAAGATCTAGACAGAACAGATGCAAAATAAATGAAAGGAGAAGATGGACTCGGGTACTAGTATGTCATATGTATGGGTCAGGGTGGCTTAAGATAATGGGGAGAATACAACCAGAACAAACATGGGTGTAGAACTGTCAAGAATTAAAAGGTATCTAATAGCTAAAAATTTGTTAGAATGTGCATCACATCTTTTACACCAGCAAAGTATGTTCTTTCATACAATGGGACATAGCTAGAGTTCTTTCTATTACAATTAAGAAAATAAGTCTTTTATTTTAGTATTGCAGATGAAAAAGTGTTCGTAATAGCAATTCTATTAGGCTGTCCCATGGTAGTCTTGGAACAACTTTGTGCGTTCTGGGGCTGATGTGAACTGTAATTTATTTATTAGGACAATGGACATTCTAATAACAATGAACAACAAATATAAATCAAACACAAAATATGCTTGATTAATATCCTAGCAACATTTAGATACAATCAATTTCAGAGCTGTCTGCTCTTCTAGGGTGAGGCATTGGTTGAACTCTCAACTCTCCATTGCTTGACACATTCTCTTGTATTTATACTCATGGCCACATTCGTAAGCAACAGACCTTGTTTTTTAGTGATAGGGCAGCCCTTGGAGGCTACATCCAAATAGAGCTTCTGGATAAATAGGCTTCAGTCCATGGGCCATGACCCATTCACAGGAACTGTTTAAGACCATCAGAAAACAGATTTCCATTTCAAATCACGATAGTAGCAAAATTACAATTATGAAGTAGCAATACAGATAATTTTATAGTTGGAAGTTACCATGACATGAGGAACTGGATTAAAGAGTTAAAATATTAGGAAGATTGAAAACCACTGTTTTGGAGAAAGAACTAACAGCTGCTTAAGTGCTTTATGTGTGGAACTGCTCCTCTGTTCTCAGTCGAAGGGCATACTGTTGTCTTACCACCTCTTGTTTAACAGCCCCACATGTGTCCACTAGTAGTGGATTCTCCAATAAGGTTCAGGAGAATCTTTAGCCAGACCAACCCAGATCCTTGTCTCTGCTGTTCCATCAATGTCATTAGCTGCCACCTTCCCCATTTATTTTTCTCATCTTAGCACAAAGGTTCAATGCCATCCTTAAACTGTGAGTACCAGCCCAAAAGTCTACAGAAGGATCAAACATAGATCAATCACAGATATGTTTGCCACGTTTTGCTTTCATCATGCTTTTAAAACATCTATTGGCATCCATCTGTGCCACACAGAATATTTAATAGGCTGTCTTGTGTTGGCAACCTCCTGATTAAGAGCTCTCCTCCTCCTCTGTAGCAATCAGATGGATTCCCGAGTTGCATGGATGAAGGCAAGATTGAGTTGCTCTGGATCATAAAATCCATCACCTAGATCTGTCAGGATTAATCTTTTCTCACCAGAAACTGGATTTTTTGGTGAGAAGAGAAGAAAACAAAACTCAAGATATACCCATTTTGAGGATCCCATATGGGACAGAGAATCATGGGTTTTTTGTTTGTTTGTTTGTTTGTTGCTTTTTGTTTTGACAACAACATCTATATATCACAGTATCTACAATATCTGATCAACTAAAAAATACTGTGAAAGTTTGCTTTGGTTCCCACTCATACTCATAATCTTCAAAAGGTGAGATCAATTTTCCAATGCATGGAATCAAGTCAGTAGCAAAGTCAGCCCTCAACATCAGCCCTACTTTTAAAACCCTAATGTTGCTTGCATTAACTTGATTATGAAAAACTGTATTTTATGGCTTTTCCTACATTTTTATTTTCTGATTTAAAAACCCAGAAGAACTAAACAGGGTTACTTCAAATCCATATTTCTTTTTTTAGATTCATATCATCGCTCAAAAATGCATATGTAGACATTCCCTTCTCCATGCTTGGTTACAAAAGCCCAGTCTAGAGAAACCAATTTATCCATTGTCCATCAGCCCAGTGTAAATAAATGTTTAAATTAAATACAGTATAAAAAGCCAACTTCTGATAGCTGGGCTAAATTGCAGACCACAGGCACTGAGCAAAATTATTTAGCTACATCTATTGATTCCTTTGTCCTATTTAACATTTTGTTCAAGTCCTTTCATTTCAAGTAAACAAGACTGGCTTAAGTGAGGAAGTAGGTCAGTGGATACTTAGCATCTGTAAAGCCATGAGTTCAATCCTTGGTACACTTAGGAGAAGTAATTCTATCCTATTTAATCTCCATAATCCCCAACTTCTGCAAGTCTTTGAATAATTTAACAATCTCTGTTTTCATACTACTTCTTTAGTGATCCTTGTGGTCATATTTCTGATCTTTCCCAATCATTCAGTCTCTATAACTTTTCTAAAAAAAAGCTTCTACTGTTACATAATTTTCCACTGTTTGTTTTACTTCTACCCATAACATTATTCAAATTTCATAGTTGGGAATAGCAATAGATACTTTTAATCCCATTATTTGGGAGGATGAAGCAGAAAGGTTCAGAGTTCAAGACCAAATTGGAGTATAATGAGTTCCAGGCTAGTCTGCTTCAAAAAACCAAACCAAACTAAATCCAGATGACTTAAGAATAATTTCAAATACCCATTTAAACTATCCCAACTGGATCTCATATCCTCTCTTCTACCTAACTGAATAATTATGATTCTACTCATGTCTTCCAGCTGATCACCAGAACAGTCAAAGTGTTCTCTATGATTCTTCTGGTGTAATCACAGGAAAATGACTTAGACTCACTCACTTTTTTTTTTTCATTCCTCCTTCCATTTTTTGGTAGACCAATTTTATTTTGAAATAAGAAATTGATGGGTAAAAGGAAGGTTTAGAAAGAGATAAGGATGGGATTGGTAGGGGTAGATGTGCTTTACAAGAGTGAGAAGAAACTGACTATGACAATTAAGAGGAAACAAAGTGGGTCTGGGTGAGTATAGACACTATGAGAGCCCCTGGCAGACTCTTGCAGGGTGTAGGCTATGTTATAACATTTCATTTTATCTATCATGGTTCAAAAAGTGACTGGATAGGATTTTGCTGGGTCAACAGGGACCTTACAACTACTAATCCATCCCTCAACAAGGGCAAGAAACTGGCACTATGAGAGGTCAGGGTTCTAGTCACTAGGTTTTTAAAAGGGGTTGAAAAGACAAACACTATTTTATAAACTCTTACAACAAACTCTGAGGGCAAGGTGTGCTGTTTTGCATTTTATAAATACAGCCATTAAGGTTCAAAAGGTACATTTGAAAAACTATTAGTGGTTAGAGAATTGGGTGGAACTTCAATACCACAACCTATTGTGACCTCTAACCCCCACCTATCAGAATAATTTCTTTCTCTATTCTAAACGCTTCTCTTAGTCAAAACTTTGAAAGATAAGCTGGTGTATCCTAGCTGCCACCACTCTCTTAAAGAGTAGTGATTCCCAGATCAACCTAAGTAGTAATTCACACACCAGTCATAAAAACACCAGAGAAAGACTTGGAGTGGCTGAAGACAAGGATTAGGAAGCATAATACATTAGTCCTAGTATGGACTCTCTGTTGATCCTTAGTTCCAGAAGGGTAGAAGATTGGCCCTTCTTGGACTCCAGGTAGATGTAGTGAGCTATGCTCTTCTCTGGCTTTACTTCAACCTAAGCATTCTTAAGTTGCAAGGCCTCTCAGTTCTTGGGACACCTCCAAGTATCCACACTCATGGGTTAACATTCTCCATCCAGTAACTGATTTCTTCTTTGAGTGGGATGTGGAGCTTTTGATTGTGGACACTGTTTGCTTCCTGCTCCCCTGGATAGCCCAAGGCCAGATTCCACCCATTTATGGAAAATGTCTTCCTTTCACTGAACAGTCACAAGCATGAACTTCGGGTTCTTGCTAGAGTCTTCTAGTATGATCATGATAAGGATAGCCTCTCTCAGTTCATGGTTGCCATGCAGGAGCTATTACACATTGAGTTTTAGTAGATGGTGGTACAATCAGTAAACTCAGGTGGCTCTTATGGTACCACTTGGTAGTTAAAAAGTTAAAAAGTACGTGTCAGTCATTCAAATATTCTTGATGCACTCTTTAAGAAACCCAGAGTGGTAGCACATGCCTTTAATCTTAGCACTGAGTTCGAGACCAGCCTGGTCTACAAAGTGAGTGACAGGACAGGCAGAGCTACATAGGGAGCCAAACAAAACAAATAAACATAAGATGCTGATAAACAAGGTCATCATTGAAACAACATTTTATAAATTTTGTCCTGTGTTATGACTATTGTAGATGGCCAGATGGCCATGCCAAGGACATGGCTACTAGATGGAGATCAACCCACAGACATATGTTGCCACAGAGAGGAATACCTTGCTGAGGGGAACAGAGTATGTGCATGAGGCAGACTTGGGCATCCCCCAGTTCAGTAAGTCCAGAAAAATATAGCTTCCCTGGTAGATTCTAGGGGAGGAAACCAAAGAGAACAGGAACAGAAGATAGCTACTGCAGGAGACAATGGTGTGGAAGCCTGTGAATGTTCAGTTCCTCAGTGTAGGGGAATGCCAGGGCGATGCAATGGGAGTGGGTGGATGGGAGTGGGAGCACCCTCATAGAAGCATGGGGAGGGGGAATGGGATGGGGGGATTCAGAGAGGAAACAGGAAAATGGGATAACATTTGAAATGCAATATATAATATCCTCATTACAGGAGCTGCTCAAACTTGGAAGACTTCTTCAGGACATTCTAATAACTTTTCACCATCTTCTTAGGAAAGTCCTAGCTCATCCATTGATCTTGATGACAGCAAGGTAGCCAGCATAATGTTTTCAGTAAGCTGTTTAAATAAGTCTAAGTCTCCATTGATCTGGAAAAGTAGGTTGATCTTAGGTGACAGAGTCTTAAGTGGGAGCACCAGGGCAGAAGAAGATAAGGAGATAGAAAAGCTGGGAGCAGGAGGTCTTGCATAAGCTGATGACTTATGCCAAGCAAGTTTATTAAAGAGGACAGCTTCTCGTATACTATATGCAGGAGGAGAATGGACCAAGTTTAGCAGAAAGCTCACTGAGATGATGTTGTCAAAGAGAACACAGGACAACTCAGATGCTGCCTTAGGACTGATAACCAAAGCTCATCAGAGGAGAAAGCTGAGAGTTCCCAGGAACTAAAACCATAACCCCCACAAGGTCCAGACGCTAGCCACCTACTAGAACTTTCCAAGGATGTCCCTAGCAAGGACATAGAATATTATTCCCTTTATCATTTCATCAGGGCCTGTGAGAAAGCCTTGGATCCATGCTGAAATCTGACTGGGACTCTTCCATGGCAATATCCAGGAAGTCAGACAGGTGGGTAGCTGTTCTTCCAGGGAGCCTGTCACTCTTCTGGAAAATAGGTCCTATGACACAGGTGTACTCTGCTCCCAGCAGCTACCTGCACCCAGGGTGTTGGCCATGGACCTTTTCATTTGTAAAAAGAATTGACTATCTCTTACTTCCCTTCCAAGAGAATAATTGTGATAATTAAAAGTTAAACATACTAGACCATGCTATATGTAAATGTTAGATGCTATTATGGCAATAAAGAAGTGCATGTAGCTCAAATGCACAGAGATTGACTGTATTTGAGAATGACTGCAAGATTCTGACTTACAACTCATTATATTTAAGTTGCATGATTTTGGTGTTAAGGGGAAAAATTTAAATTCTTACATTTTATGACCATGCCATAAATCCCCTGTTACACTAACTTTTTGATTTTGCTTTTACTTTTCACAGAAGAGTAAGACAGAAAGGTGAAAATTTATGAAACATCAGCACTTATAAAGTACACATTATAGGGTTCACAGAGACTTTGAAGTTAATACTTCCCTTAAGATGAATCTGTATGGAGCCTTGAGCATTCACACATGAGTGCAATGAATAATAATATTCTCTAATTGCATAATGCTTTTTCTCCAGGAGCTTAAAGTGCCTTACATATTACAAAATCATGCAAATTTATACCTTTATATAAAGTCAGAAGCTAAATATGTTCCAGCCAAAAATGTTAACTTAGAAAAGAAAATGGGGCTGACAAAATATTGTACACTTTTCAGTGATAATGATATCAAATATTTATAAAGTCACCACTGTAAGCCATAGATTCCTCAGTGCGTGCATGTGTGGGGACAGTGAGCCGTGATCTTCCTATGCAAGTTAATGGTCAACATACTTATTATTTCCACTCATAAATGAATGGCCTAAGAATCTTTAAGGTTGTGTAATATGTTCAAAGACTTTCAGTTATTATATAATAATCCTTAGGGCTCATGTCCATAGTCCTTAAGGTGTCCATACTCCTTTCAATCTCTAATTATCCCTGAATTTTCAAAGTTCTCCCTACAGTGTACCCACCTTCTTTCAGTTTTGTAAATTTAACAATGGAAGTGTTAGCTACATTTAGGTAAATTTCTTAATATATCAGATATTTAAAAAAAAGAGCTGACCATGAGAAAACTGAAATAGGAAGGAAGCACCAAACACCAAGTTCATAAAACAAATACTAGAACTACAGAACTTCGAATCCCTTACCCAGTGGTTTGTTTGGTTGGTTGGTTTTTTTGGCATTCTAGTAGAAAAAGTCATTCCCACCTACACACTTAGATTCAAATATAACTTATGTATGGTGAGCATAAAGCGATTAAACATGAAGTCTCACTGGAGGCTGGCGGAGGGCAGCATGCTCTCCAAGAATGGGCCTCAGGCTCTGGCATTGTTTTAGTGTGTAAGGAAAAGAGACTGGAGGCAGACAGAAAGCAGAGACATGTGGAAGGAGGGAGAGGAGGGAAGGAGGAAAAGAAGAGGGAAATTAGTTTACTCCAAAAATAAATTTATTTTACGATAACCTCCCAATATACTGCCTGCAGTGGCAAGTCTGGAAAAGGAAAAAATTTAGCTTCCTTAAAGCCAGTTCCAATTGTCAGCAAAACACACACACACACACATACACACACACACATACACACACACACATACACACACACACACACACACTCACACACACACAAGTATTGCAGGGGTGGAGTGGGAAAGTAATTCTGTGAGTAAAATGGTTCTTGGAAAACAATGAGAACCTAAGTTTGATGGCCAGCACCCACTTGAATAAGGAGGCATGCTCCTGTGCCCATCATCCTCTTACTGGGGTGGAGGGAGCAGGTAAATTTCTAAGCTTGCTGGCCAGCCAGTCTAGCTAAATTGGTGAACTCTAGATTCATAGAGAAACTCAAAACATAAGGTCTCTGGAGAGAGATAATGGTTGGTACCTACTGTTGACCTTATGCACAGAGAGAGAGAGAGAGAGAGAGAGAGAGAGAGAGAGAGAGAGAGAGAAAGACCAAGACAGACAGAGACAGGAGGCAGAGACAGAGGGAGAGAGGGAGGAAGGGAGGGAGGGAGGGAGAGAGGGAGGGAGGGAGGGAGGGAGGGAGGGAGGGAGGGAGGGAGAGAGGAACAGAAATTGCCGAAGGTTCTGAAATTGGCATGTGAAGGGCAAACATCTGAATTTGCAGCATTTGTACACATTATGCAACAGCCCCTAAGAAAAAGATTAATAGAAATATAACTGATGAAGTTTTATATTTGAGCCAGAAAAAAATTATTGAAGAATTTTGTATAAATCTTACAAAACTACACTGACAATTCTCCGTAACTAATACAACACTTACGGATGTTAACTAAGCCCATATGGAATCCTGTATTCAATAAAGGGAGCACAACAGAAATGTAAACAGAGAACGTACTTCGTAAGAATTTGATACAGCTGTATCTGTATGTTTAATTGCTTTAAAATTGTTGATAGTCCAGTCATTTCTCTTGACCAATGCATTATTTAACAATCCCTTTAGGTTTTTAAGAAAAAGAAATTGGAAAAATGTGGGAGGGACTTGAGAGGAAGAGAGGAGGAGGGGGGAAAATAGGGGGCAAGATCAGTTATGGGAGGAGACTGGGATGATATACAGAGGGGCAGGAAATTGAATAGAGGTATGTAGCAGTGGGGGATGGGGAACTGGGGGTAGGCACCAGCAAGTCCCAGATGCCAGGAAAGCAAGAAGATCGCAGGACCTAACTGGGATGAGATTAGCTGAAGAGAACCTTAGAGACCATATCCAGAGGTTGGACAAGGCCCCCAGATAAGGGATGTAGCCATGCACTCATCTCCAGATTTTTAACCCAGAATGGCTCCTGTCTAAAGGAAATATAGGGACAAGGTGTGGTGCAGAGACTGAAGGAAAGGCCATCCAGAGACTGCTCCACCTGAATATCCATCCCATATACAGACACCAAACCCAGACACTGTTGTGGATGCCAAGAAGTGCTTGCTGACAGCAACCTGATATAGCTGTCTTCCTGAGAGGCTCTGCCAGAGCCTGACAAATACAGGGGTGACTGCTCACAGCCAACCATTGGACTGAGCATGGAGACCCCAAAGGAGGAGTTAGAAAAAGGACTGAAGGAGCTGAAAAGGTTTGCAACCCCATAGGAAGAACAACACTATCAACCAACCAGATTCCTCAGAGCTCCCAGGGACTGAACCACCAACCAGAGTACACATGGAGGGACCCATGGCTCCAGCCACATATGTAGCAGAGGATGGCCTTGTCGGGCATCAATAGGAGGAGAGACCCTTGGTCCTGTGGATGTTCAGTTCCTCAGTGTAGGGGAATGCCAGGGCGATGCGATGGGAGTGGGTGGATGGGAGTGGGAGCACCCTCACAGAAGCTTGGGGAGGGGGAATGGGATGGAGGGATTCAGAGAGGAAACAGGAAAATGGGATAACATTTGAAATGCAATATGTAATATCCAATAAAAAAATGTGTTCCATCAAGAAAAGTTGGAGCAGAGGCTGTTTTTATTCTAAACCATGCTATCTAGATAAAGCAGCTTTTAGCACCCACAATTCCACCCCAAGCTGGGTTCTCTGGGAGCAGATGCTGTTAGAGTTGGAGGTACAAGATGTTTTAAAGATCAACAGCTGTGGCAGAAGGTGATGGAAGCAGGCTTAGGCAGAAAGAAGTCACACTGAGCTACTTAGGAAATAAGGCCTCACCAGTCCTGTGGGGGGCGCTGCAGAAAGTGGAGCGCTTTCTTATCCTTTGGGTCACCTGACTGGGCCGATCTAACCTTGGCTACAATGTGTATGGGGAGCCAGGAAGCAAGGAGCCTCAGGGTAGACACAAATCACAAATAGACACTGAAAGAGTCAACAGCTGACCTTTTATATCAAATTTGTTCCTGAAGGACTCCGAATTACCAGAAAGGGCAATGATAGAGCCCATGTCAGAAAAAGACAACTTTATTTGTATCTCACATTGATTTTGATGTTAATCTTTATACATTATACACACAATATTGTTGTTATTTTTTTAATATTGCAATGAAAGCATTGTTCAATTGCTAAGGAATTTTTCAGGAGGCACACTTTAAAATTTTCAACAATTGTCTCTGTGTCTGCCATATTTTTTTTAAAAGCAGAAAAGATCTGTTTACCATTTTTCATGGAGCCCCTCCCATAAGGTACATTGTCCGCCAGAAGCTATCAGTCATGTAGGTATAAGATTTGGAGGGTAACGAAAAGCACGTGGAACAGAAAACAAAAGACTACCTTCATGTCCAGTTTCTTTCTCTTTTGCATTTTCTTATTTCTTCTGTGTAAGTGTACTTAGTGTGTGTGTTCGTCTGTGTGTGTGTGCATGTATGTCTGTGATGTGTATGGCAGTCCACAGACTGTCAGTGAGGTTCAGAATAAAACTCACCAGAGTTGATTCTCTCTTGCTACCTCATAGGAGCTGGGGAATAAATACAGGTGATCAAATCTGGAGGCAAGCACTCCTACCTACTTCATCTCCCTCAAGTCCAGTTTGTAGCTACTCAAACTAAATCTTTCTATTACTGAGTGGAGCTTTTACAATACCTATGTCAATAATAATAATAATATATATATACATATATATATATATCTCACATGGCTTTAACCTTGCAGATACTTAGAAGGTATAATTGGCCACATGGCATCTACCATAAAAATGAGAATCAGAGAAAATACTCAATCCACCTTCCAGCAGCTCACAATGTGAAAGCAGAAAATATTGAGTCTTCCTGCACCATTCGTCAAAAGCCCCTTTCCCCTTAATATAATATCTACAAAGCCACAAGAAATTTAGCACTTGATTATAAATCATGTGATGGGTACTTTTCCTATAACCATGAATATATGCTCAACATAAAATAATTTTTCAATACTTCACAATCCAGAGTTCTTTGTTAAAAAAAAAAAAATCTTAGATATTTTCACTCATATCCTAGTCTCGAGGATCAACTGGGGGAAAATGTATAGAGTCAGAAAAAATATATAACCTAAACTAAGAAGAACTTTAAGTATATAAAAAGAAGCAGTAAAACAGAAGGGTATCTGCTTTAAAAATGTGGGAGAAAGGCTCTATTGATCCTACAGAACAAAGCAGCACAGTGCTGCCCATCTTTTATCTCCTGATCAAAACATTGGAGAGAGTTGGATAATGGATACTGCGGAGACAGTGAGGGCTAAGGAGACCATGGACATTAGTCCCAGCCACCATGAGCACTCCAGATAAATGCAACCATATGGTTGCCTATGAGGCAGATGGTAGAAAGGCTTTTTGGCTTTCTGTAGCACTAGCCCAGGTTTAACATGAACATTCTTGACTACTAGGAGACTCTTCAGGTTCCCATGATTCAAATCACTTATTCACTCTTTTTCCTAAGCTGTCTTCAATATCTGTAGAGAAGTCTCTACGATCCCTTGGCCCCCTGCAAATATATTTTAGCAGGTTTGATAGAATGTCTTTTCTTTCATGAGGTAGACCAGAATGTAGTCAGAATGAGGAAAGCTTGGGGTAATGCTATGCTGAAGACAGCACCGCTTATGAAGGAGATAAAGGACATTGCAGATAGCAGGTGGATGTGGTCCGGAAGACACAGTCAGATAGATAGAAGTACCAGGCTCTTAGAGAAGGTCAATGTTAAAGAATTCACAAATAGACTGAATATTGGGTAATATCAAAATATCACTGACTTTAAGGATTAATATTTATAGAAAAGATACATTAAAATTTTTTATATTTGGAAATGTATAAAGAAATTAGAGTTTAAAAATGTACTGTTGTGAATAACCGTTAAAAACTATAGAATAGTAGGGGAAATGAAGTCAACTTGGCAACTGATACTAATTATTAAATGAATGTGGTTAGTAATGAGAATTCCATTTAGGTTTTTCTTAACCTTGGAAATACGTTGCAGAGACTAATTAAGTCGTGGAGAATGTGGGAAAGAATTTCCCTATTTGTATGTGTGCTTTGTCACCAGCAAGCAGGCAAAGGCTCTTGAGGAAAATTATGACATTATTCACACACAGACACAGGTGCCTTGTTCTGGGAGCAGCGTGAGCTCTGAAACAGCATTACTGCATATGACGTGAAGATTCATACACTACTAGCAGACATGCAGACGCCACCAGAACCCAATCGCTTCTGTGAGGCAGCAGAAGGAGCTTCTGTTCAGCTCCTCTTTGGTTCCTTCTCCAGCATTCTCACCCCTCTCCAGGCACTGGAAATAACTTAATAGTGAGACTTTCCCTTGCGATTTCAAGCTGAAGAAGCTAAACTTAATCTATCCCTTTCCTTCCTAAGCATATAAACAGGTACCTTGTTAGAGTGTGTGTAAACTGACTATCAACGTGCTTGAAACAGTGGGTTCTTGAAAGTATTAAACATGTTGTTATCATTTGTAATGTCAGATATTGGCCACAAACAAACATCTCAGATACAATTTAAGAAGAAAGTTGTTTATGGCTTATGGTTTTGGTCCAAGGCCAGCTGTATACAACCCTTCTGGACTTATATAAGAAAGAATATAAGTGGAAGGAGACAGAGGCAGAAGGTCTTCACTTCATAGTGGCCAGAGTACAGCGAGGCAAAGACAGTGAGTAAAACACTGTGGACACATTCCCAGTGACGACTCACTGAACCCGAACACCGAAAGCTATTTTATCCAAGGAATTCTGTGAAATCAATTGGACACACAATGGTGTGTATGTGTGTGTGTATGTGTGTGTGTGTGTGTGTGTGTGTGTGTGTGTGTGTGTGTATGATATTATGATCCAATCATCTCTTGATTATTCAGTCAGCTCTCTTCAGTGATTGGTGCCACCATCTTGGAAACAAGCATTTATTGCTTGCGCCATCCATAGAGAAGCTTCACATCTACAAGGTAACATTATAGATGAATGCCATTCTTAATTTACCCTTAAATTAACTTTTAGTTCTTTGATCATTTAACTTTACATTTCTCCACAATTCCTGTCGCATATCTCAGTGTACTTTTGCTTTTCCATGTCTGTTGCCCTCACATCCTCACCAATTCTTACAGATTTCTTAATTATTCAACATTTAACCTTGAATTCTTATTCTCTACTTTGCTGCATACAATTGCTATTCATAAAGTAGACTAGAAATTAATACACTGCTTAAGACCTTGAACTGTAGAGTTAAGATGCCTCAGTTCATAAGGGTAATGGTTGCACTGTGGTGCTGCTACACTAGTAATGCCAAGCATGTAGATTTTAGAAGTTTTATTGGTTATACAGTCACATCACTTACAACCAAGTCTGATGCAGTGTCAAGACCTTAAGCAGTTTCTAAAATAAAACTCGTGGTTAGAACGGACCATACCATTAGTCACTTCTAATACTGGGTTTGTATCTACTTATGAAAGATTTCAATTTATGCTGTAATAAAAATCTTATGATTAGATATTTAACCGATATTAGATATTAGAATTAGATGGTCAGCTGATATTCTGTGCTCTGTAGTCAATTTGCATATCTGCAGCAGATAATAATACTATCATAAAAACATTTCTCACCTAAGAATTACTGTTTATTTAGTATTTGTAAACTGACAGAAAAGTGTTTTGTTTCCTAATTTTAATTTCCTAAACTTTCAGATTTACAAGCTTTGAAAATCTACTGACATGTTATGAAATTTCAATTCTTCATAATAAATATGATTCTAATGCCCAGACATATGAACTGATTTGTCAAACATCCTACAGATATTGAGCTAAAACAGGGAAGAATAGAGTTTCCCTTCTCCATCCATGCCATGTGACTGTTTTTGAGAATACTGGCTGTTGATGATAACTTTAATATCCTCTACTTCATATTTGCATTTCCAGAGAAGGAATAACATGCCTTCTTTGAACCTACCATAGTTTTTAGCAAGATGAATAGCAAGTATATGAATCACCTACTAAATAAGCAGCAAAAGTGAATAATTTAGAAATGTTGGGCAAGTCATAATCAAAATCATGGTTGTTTCCATGGCTAGGTTAATGGCATCTATATGCAAAGGAAGAAGTATTGAAGCTTGCATCCCCTGAACTCAGCCTTTGGTCAGGTGAAGGGTCCATTGGAGGTAAAGCACAGGAAAGCCTGAAGGAGAAATAAAAGCCCAGACAACTCTGATCATTCATTTAAGGACTGATCAGCAAAGACGAGGAGACAAACAAGGAGAAGAAGAGAAAGCAAGTAGGAGGCGAGGGGAATGGCAGGCTGTTTCCCTTACTGATAAGATCTGAGATAGTGATGCATTTTTGAAATTTAAGGGGAGACCTAAAGAGACGTACCCCATGCTTATCTATTTTATAATCATTATCAGATTATTCTGGAATCAGGTCATTTCTTCCTGTATTCATCTTCCCATCAGAACACAAATAGTTTGAGGATATTTCCTTGTCTCAAAGCTTGTAGATGTGTGATTTCTCTTCAAAATATTTGTCACAGCTTATGGTAAATGAATTAATACATACATAAAATTTCATCTGTATATGTATATACATAATACATATTTATGTATACATGTGCATATATATATATATATATATATATATATATATATATATATACAAACTCATGTATACATTATACATAGTGGCTTGTGTGAGACATAGATCTGTCTGATTTTTTACAAAGGCAAAATGACACTGGGATGTGAGAGTTACATAAAACTTATTGTCTCTTTACAATATAGAACAAATGGAATATTTTAGGAAAAGAATGAATTTTCAAACAGTGGTGGATATTCAGTTTATAGTCAGCCACCATTTCCCCTCACTGTCACTAAATAGGATTAGCATGTGTGTTTGACTTTTCAATGTTTGAGGGGTTTGTCCATCTTCACAGAATTAGAAAAAGTAAAAGAGGGAAATGCTGAATTCAATTTTCCATTTCAGTTTCTTTGGGGTTCAAGTAGACTTGAAATAATGCAAATAATTTCTTCAGAACTAAAGATGGCATTCAGCTGGAGGCTTCCTTAATTTATTCAATAGTCTGCATGCCAGTATAGCAACACCAGCATTTGTGAAACTGTTAAAATTAAAATGTAATTGTTCTGAATACCTTTACCTGATGTTTTCTGCATGCTCTGAATTCATAAAAGAGAAATGCACTTTTAGATATATATATACCAAAATATGCACTGAAGAGTGACATTTTGTAATGTCAGTAATTCAAGCAAATACACAGAATGCTCACTATCTCTATCCACATAATACTGAAATACAGTAGCAGAAGCCAACACACACAGCGCCTTTCATATCCTCTTAATTTTAATATGCTATACATTGAACCACTGCCTTGTTATGAAAATGGAAAACCCAAGTCTTCCTTTCCACATGTCTGTATAATCCAGCACATTTTTGGAGAGACAGGATTATGCTGAAGAGGCAAATGACTGCCAGACAAAGGTAGATTAAAAGAACATAGATATCCTCAACTCATAGTTCATAGGAGGAAAGTCAACTGTGTCCATTGTGCAAGCAGAGATGTGGTTTTGCTCTGGAGTGTGCCTGGAGATGACGACAGAGAGGAACGGCTTTAACAAGTTGCACACTGCACAGCTCAGATCACATACATATTTGCTTGTGAGTTTCATTGCCAGGAAGAGTGACTCTCCAAACAATCTCTGATTGAGAGAGCAGGCAAAATGATCAGTGCAGTGCTGCTATGTGTTTGAAAGGAGAGGACATGTCGTATTGCACAGATGTGTGGTCCACTCTAGATGCAGAACTGATGAAAGCTTCCAAGAGAGGACCAGACTGGTTGGGGGTGACTCTTTGGCATCCCGTTCTCTTCAATGCCATTCTAACTGGAATAAGTTATGGGTTATGGATGTGTAGTCATCATGTAGGAGTTAAGAGCCAATAAACATAAACCTGCCAGCCAAAACTGAACCATTGTCTGTTTTTAATAAAGCTTTATTAGAACATTCATATTCATTCTTTTATTTGCTCTCTTTGGTGACTTTCACACTATGGGGAAAGAGTCGAGCAGTAGCAATCTTAAGCTACACAAAGCTTAAAATATTTACTATGACCTTTTATAGGAAAGTGACTTCTTTTATATTGAGGTTTCTAGAACAGGAAGATAAAACTTGAAATAGCATCTTTTATCTCCTACACACTAAGTATATTTAAAGGTTTGGTTTATTTTTTTAAAGGATGCAACTATTAAGTTATTATTCAAGCTGTAGAAATAGGGCTAAATACTCACAGGCAGACACTTTTTATACTGATACATCTTCCTACAAATAGTATCCAAATGTTAAAATGGTCTTACAGGAAACCCTTCTAGTTGGAAGGATCGTCATATATCTTGGTACAAATCCCGAATCAGAACAGCATTTAGATACATTGCAGAATTGTTATAAAATGAATCATTATGCTGAAAAAGTTATAAATAAAATCAAAAGAAATTAATAAATATAATAACTTTGGGGAAAATTTATACTGATTTATGATTCCCCATTTTAAATTCTGACTGAAAGCATCAATTAAAAGTACAAAAATTATAAGGATGAATGTGGACATTAGAAAGTGCAACGGTTGGAGAAATTAATAAATAGAAAGAAGGCACATTCACACTGTTTTTACATTATGGCAGAGTCCTTTAGTGACTGCTTATTTTAATTTTAAAAGGAGGGAGGCAGGAATGTGTGCTACCATAGAATCCAGGAAGATAGGACTGGGAAGACTGGAACATAGTGACAAATTCAGATAGCGGACAGGTCAGGAAACTGCAGGTGACAGTGGCTGCATACAGACAGGATCTCCTGGTCACCTTTCATGTGGTGGTGGGAAGAATCAATTTAGGATCATTTGCTAAGAGGAAAAGGAAGAAAATAGGAGAGAGGGAGAGTTGGAATGGAGAAGAGAGAAAGGAAGACAGAAAGAAATAGAGAGGAAAACTAGAATGCTTATGCATTGTTTTTCTTCTCAGCTTCTTTTTTCCTTTATTGTCTGCCATCTCACTTGTCTTCTTTCTCTCAGGAGATTCTCAAATTCCCTTTTCTTAAAGCCATGTTGTTTCAATTCTATTGAAGATCTTAAAACAGATTCATGTAGTCCATGCGCAGGATTTACACTTACCCTTTGCACCTCCTAGATATTGATCTTATCCCTAACTTCTAGAATTTTATTTAATATGTAGATTTTGAATCTTTTATTCCTTTTTCTCAAGAAAAGAAAGAGGGAGAGGGGGGAAACAAGGTCTTGGTATTGGACAAACCTAATGACTTCTCTGCCCACTCTCCATGCACGCTCACACATTTGAATCAACTACCGACAATCACCAGCTCATGAAGTCAACAACTACTAAAAGGCATTAAGTAAAAGCACCTTCAGCAGCAGACCAGAGAGAACTGAACAGGAAGCTCTGATTTCATTTAGCCTGTTTTCAACTTTCTCGTGATGTCACAGCCATGGTCTTCCACGACTGCTCCGCAAAGTGCAGGCACTCCAGTGATTGCCATGGAGTCAGGGCCAGTCACAAGTGATGCCGGTTGATTTCCTTCCTGTGGCAAGCTTGGGATAAGTAGTCTCTCCATAGTCCCTTTGAGTGTTCTTCACTTATTGCATGCTGAATTCCAAGCTGCACTGCCTCCTCCTTGATACAGATGTCTTCATTTATAGTTGGGGAAACCATGCATCTTAAGCAAAGCAGCAGAAACGGCAAACTAAACTCTGATTAGCTTCTTTCTTTCATTAACTGGGGTCCACCTCTGAATTACAAGGCAGTATTTTTATTGCTTTTACTTTCTAATCTTTTAAAATTTATAAGCATTTAATTTAAAGTTTATACAAAGGTAGATGACATATTTACTTTATCTTTCTATATATTATGATAGAAATGTTAGTTCACATATTCAAGGCTAATGATATGGTCCCAGTGAAGAAAATGTTATTAACATACAAACACCCCACGCACACAGTCCTTATGATTATTGTTATTATGATGGTGTATTTGATTGTACAGTTGGGTTTTGCCATCAAATGTACCCATATTTTAGATCATGGTACTATTTTTCTGGATGTAACTATGACCTAACTTAGTAAACCACTCACCTGTCTAATGAATGTTCTAATAAATGGGTACATTTTAATTAAAAAATTGTGTCTTAATTATGCTCCTAATGTCTTTGTGGCTTGGACAAATATTGTGAGGACCCAGCACTCACACATATTCTTACCAGAAGAAAGGAATCAGGCTGCTTAACAGCTTGATATGTGTCTTTTGAGCTTTGTCAGGCAAGGAAAGTGGTCTTCACAACTGTAGTTGCTGTGTGAGTAGTCTGTTTTTCTGTTGTCTGCTTTCAACCTCTGCACACACACTGTGTCCTTGAGACACAGAGTAATTAAAGTGGTTCTTTGCTATTCCTAGTAATACAGCCTTGTTTCTCCACTGTGCACTCCAAAGCTCAGTGTGAAGCATTTATCCTACTTAATCATGACACTGTAGATGCCAGGGGAGATGAGTGATGTGACATTGGGGAGAGCAGCCTGGCTCCTGCCTTGCTCCTAGGAACTGCACTGGAATGTATTCTTCTCAAAATCTTAATAAAGTGTGTATGTGTGTGTGTGTGTGTGTGTGTGTGTGTGTGTGTGTGTGTGTGTGTGTATGTGTGTGTGTGTATAGCTGTGAATGATCATTTGCATTCTGTTTCGAACCAAATTTGTAAGCACATAGCACAAATCTATTATATATGCTGAAGTTAATAAAATAGTCTCTGTCTTCAAAGCCTAAAGATGAATTCTGTGGTCTTTATTTCTGTTTGTTTAGTGATGTCACTGTGTTCGATGGGTCCTTTAGTTTGGTGCATTTCAAGAATATAAGCCTTATTTGAGCAGAATTCTGTATTTACTCAGAATTGCTCCTTGAAAACAGAGCTATGTTGAAGCCACTAAGCATCATGCTCAACCCTCTGTCACTTGATTCCCCTCTATTTTGATTTCATTCCCTAAGTGTTTATTTTATTAAACAGAAATAGATGAATCACTTGAGTATTAATTAATAGTAATTAATGATATCCAAGGTGTAATGGTAGTTACAGCTAAATACTTGTTATGTGCTGTGCAGTGTGCTAGAGAACTACAGTTCACAGTAACCTCACGAAGGAGATTCCATGATTGCATCAACTTAACACACACAAATAAACTGGCTCGGAAGATAGGGTTTTGTCTCAAGACCACATAGTCTTCAATTCTAGCTCTTCTTCAAATGTATGTCATTTTTGTTAGTTCTTAAGAGTCTCCATGACAGCAATGGAACATGTTCTCTGAACCCCATTATCCTCTAAGCAGAGAAGATATGCTTACCTATAGAAGGCCCTCAACAAACAGGAACCTACTGAGTATCCCTCATAAGTTTGTCTGCAGAAGGGCATCTGACACTTGCCTGAGAATCAAGCTTCACTTCTGTCACCAGCAATATGGAATTCTGCCACAGAAGCACCCAGTTTGGAAAGCCCTAGAATACAGAGGTAGTGAGAGACTAATTGAAGATAAGATTAGGTGAAGTTATGTGTGAGTATTTTGGGCGATCCAGCTGGAGAGGGTATGACACACTCCTATATGTAACACTTCATCAATACTCATGTAAGTGAGCTCTATGAATGCATTACTTAACAAAGCTAGATACCTTGGAAATTTTTCTTTAGTCTGGTTCTGCAGTCATAGCTGATTCTGCAAAGTAAGTAGACATTGCCTATGGTCTCCCCATGAAAAGTACATAAAAAAACTTATAAAAGAAAATCACTCTTATGTAAAAAAATTTTAAATCTTTATTAAATAAGGGTGTTAAAAACAAGGTGGAAACATAGGAAAGGAGAGAGTAGACACTGTAAATAAATCCTTCTTTTAGGTCATTTTTAGAGACGTTCTCCCATATACTGGGCTCCCTTTGAACTTGCTGTGTAGCCTAAGAAGACCTTGAACTTCTGATCCTTCTGCTCCCAGTTCCCAGTGCTGGACATACAGGAGTGTACCACACTGCCCACTTGGTTTACACTGCATTGATGGAAACAAGAGACAGGGACTGGCTAAGTAAGACAGCGATTCCAAAGCTCCAGTCCTGGCATGTTCTTCCAGGATGCCGGAAATGCCAAGAGAGTTTGGTTCCTGTGTCTTTGTCCCCTAAATGATTTAGTTTGTGCCTAATCAAGGAAGCTGAAGGCCAACCAAGTATAGGGTAACCTCTCATCCCTCCTTCCATACCTCGTCTCAGCTTTTGACATAAATCCTTTAAAAAGTCTCTAGTAACTAATGCCTGGGATTCCTCCTGCTATAAGAAAACTCAGTTTCTCGCTCTGGCAAGCTCTCCTCTCTTGCTTTCTAGCTCTCTCCCTCCTCCTTTTATTTCCCTCCTCCCCCACTATCTCCCCCTCCTTTTGTGTTCTCCCCTACGAATCTATAGTAAACTTCTCTCTAAAACTCACCCTTCTTATAAATTTCATTCTTTGAATTTAAAAAAATCCCAAAGCCACTAGCTTAAGGCAGCTTTGGTAGTTATTGGGTTTTGGGTGACTCTAGCTCCCCAGTAAAGGTCCTATTGCTCTCAATTATTCTCAGAGATGGCCAAATATTCACATATCAGTATTAGGAATTAAACACAGGACTTCATGAATCCTAGGCAAGCTTTCTACCATCTGAGCTACAGTTTTAGCTCCTTAAATAATCTTTTCTTCAAAGTTTGACCTTTATCCATGGCAAAGAGTAATAGATACTCTGTACACTATTGCACAATTCAAATTTAGCCACTGTAGGAACACTTCCAAGC
This sequence comes from Uromys caudimaculatus, assembly GCA_028551405.1. Taxonomy (NCBI): domain Eukaryota; kingdom Metazoa; phylum Chordata; class Mammalia; order Rodentia; family Muridae; genus Uromys; species Uromys caudimaculatus. The sequence continues at coordinate 20,203,924 of CM052713.1, forward strand.
CTCCTGCCTCTGCCTCCTAAGTGCTTGGATTACATGTGTTTCTAAGAAGTGTCTGCCTGCTTACTTTGGTGTCCCTCTCTACCTCCTCTCTTTCTTTCTCTATCTCAAAAGCCTTTTTCAGGGATTCCATTGTCTCTTGTTCATAATAAACCTGTAGCTTTTTAATTTTCACTTCCAGAAATAAATTCCTTAGATTCCTACAGACCAGATTTCTTCATGTGTTAAATGAAAATATTTAAGTGTTGCCATGGAGATAATGGTGCTAAAATGGTCAGCAAAGGGTCCAAAACCCACTAAATTTTCCATAGCTACTAGCTACCAGCTATAGATTTGCTCCTATGGTCATCTCATTTCTTTCATTTCTTTGTGGTGATCTTTCCTTTAACACATTACTAACCTGTATCTATACACAGCATGATAGCTTATGAAGAATTCAGAGATGTGGTAAATAATATCTAATACAAGCCAGGATATTACTTACACATTATGGCATCAGTAATAGGCTTCCTTAGGGGCTATAATTGACCATGTGTAAAACAAGACAGATTCAGTGAGCTCTCATACAAAACCAGCAACTAAGGCTAATGGCTGAGACTGCCATAATTTTTCAGACACCAGGCATAAGTTCAGGATCCTCTGACCAACCACATTAACCAGCTAGCTAGAAATCTGAAGTCTCTAGGACTCACTAACATTTGGTAATATACTAATTAGATTCTTCAAAGCCAGGAAAGCACTATTTGTGTTGTTTCAGTTTTATTATATCAAGAGGATACATATCAGTATAAGTCAAAGGACAACATACTTCAAGGTCTGGAAAGTTCTCAAATGCAAAGGGACATTATCTCCAGTTATAAGAAGACACACACACTGACAACCTGAGATACTCACCCCAGCCTCACACCCATAAGTCTATGGGATTTGTTGCATGTGTCAGACCCAATCACAGCCATACCTGTGGACTCTGTTCTAGTTCCTCATCCACCTGGGCATATCAGATGAAATTGTAATGGGTGCTGATGGTTACCTAGGAGACAACCAAACTATGAAGAAAGTAAAAGTAATAACTTTTACCAACATCCCTTCAGGATGGGAAGGGTCCTGTAGCTAAGAGTCTGCTAAACAGATTCTGGTTCTAGCCAGGTCTTCCTCTCTTTCCTACTGGTCTTGTGTATATACCCACCAACCTTTCCCCCTCCATTCCTCCTCATAGTATTTTCTGAGAAGCAGATGCTGCCATCTCAGGAAGACTGTTTTCACTGCCCTAATATGAAAAATCCTTGAGCATTTTGCTGTGGCCTCATTCTGAACCATCCCTTTAGCATAAACTATCTAGAACCCCTAGAGAGATGCCTACTTAGAAGGTATTATCTAAATAGGCCCCAGGGGTGCATGAGGAATCAGAATCTGAAAGATAGAGAAAGATCAAATATTCAGTGGGAAAAAAAGGCTTGTAGGTGAGGAATTATCCCTTATCTACTAGAAAATACATAGTCTGGTCCCTAGGAACACCCCAACTTCCTTTCCTAACATACTCATTGAAGGCACCTCTGAGTCAGCACAGAATATACCCAGAGACCAAATTCTCAGTACAAAAGGGATTTATTACCCAGGAGCTTTAATTCAGGCTGTCTCTGGAATGGGCAAAGAAAGCAGCAAGTATGGCTTTTAAAAAGAAAGAAAAGTCTGTACTAGGATGAATCGTTAAGCCCTAACTGGACATGTTAGCCAATACAGCCAAATAATGAATTTTGATTGCCAGGCATTAGTATTTTGATAGTTAATCCTTAATGATCAGCCTCAGGAATAGATTGTGCACAAGGAAGTGGCCAAACAAGGGAAAGGACATTGGTGGCTAGCTTTAGGAATGATATCTAATTGTTTAGCAAAGGAGAGGTAAGGACGGAGGGCAAAACATCATGGCATCCTATTTGTAATGCTTGGGTCCATCACTAATTTTCCTAAAGTATTATGTCCATAAATATTATATGGAAGTACTAAGAAGCAGACAAAGCAAAGATCAGGCATCTGCAGAGAACACGTATTCAGAACTATCTTTCACCAAGATCACACAGAGTGGCAGCAGAAAAGAACTCTGATGAAACAAGGAAAAACTTCTAGAGAAGATGGCTGTAAAAAAGGGTGCCTAGGAGCTCAGCCATCTCCTACCTAAAGCTTCAGCTATACAGATTTCAGAAACAGATCAGCTGCCAGACAGATGCTTTCCAAAAATATCCTGGAGACAGGAACTGGTAAAGGAAATGGGTTTATTTACAGTTTTGGCCTGTACTAGGAAAAGAAAAATTCTCAGCCTCCCATCTTTTACCCTGTAGCACTGCTACAATTTATAGAAAAGATGCAACAAAAGCAAGGAACTGTCAATGTAGCTGGGAGGTAGCTATCAGATCCCTGTCTAAAGGGTTTATATAGCATCGATTATAAGAAGTGTCAAAGGATAAAATTACAACCACATAAAGTTCTCAGTCGGTGTTAGAAAGCAACACTTGATTCCATCCAATAGAATAAGTGTTCCCAGGAGCCAAATAGACGAGATTGGCTTGTTTAGAACATAATAGGATTGATTTTAACAGTGGAGGATGGGATAAAAAGAAAAATGGGTTGATTATCATTATGTTGCTTTTTGATACCTACTTTGAATGAGTATAAGACAGAAGAAACTTCATAGTGCCATTTAGTGTCCTTTGGTGAAATTATCTGCTATCTCTTTCATTCTAATTGCTCAGGCTGTATTAGTTGCTTTTCTGTTGTTATAATAAAACACCAGGATCAAAAGCAACTTGTAGAAAAAATTATTTTTGGTTTACAGTTCCATAGGGATAAGAGTCTACCATGGCAGGGAAGCATGACAGCAAGGGGTAGGCATGGAAACCAAGCAGGAAGCTGAGAGCTCACACATATCCTCTAGCCCAAGCAGGAGGCAGAGAGAGAAAATGAACAAAACTGGGCTAGAACTATAAATACACTCAAATCCTGACCCAGTGATGTACTTTCTTTAACAGGGCTTTATCTCCTATTACTTCATTCTTTTGATTGCTTTTCTTTTAGAAAAGACAACTTTTCTAAAAGAAAGCACTTGCTTGAGGACTTGTGTTAATTCTACATGTGTAAGGAGAAAGACCTCCTCCTCTAATCAGTATGGACAAATTAATTATAACAAGCTGTTTGGTGCATGTGCTTGTGCGTGTGCGCGTGCGCGTGCGCGTGCGCGTGCGCGTGCGCGTGCGCGTGCGCGTGCGCGTGTGCGTGTGCGTGTGCGTGTGTGTGTGTGTGTGCTCATGCGCATTCATGGGTTGTTCATGAGCAAGATAAGGGTTTTTATAGTTCAATAGTAGGTGGTTTCCAAATGGAAGATTTGGCAGGCAAATTGGTTAAGGTTCCAGAAGCAGAGAATAAGCTTAACAAGTTGGTCAAAGCAACATCCTAAAACAAAGATATTGCTGCAAGGTGGTCATAGGAATGATAGTGACAAGGTGATCATAATAAGATGATCATAACAAGTTGGTAATAATAACCTTTTGAGAGAAAGGCATGATTGCCATTTCCTGGAACAGGTAGTATAGAACCATTTGTAGTTAAGGTTACTTTTAGACTTCGCCCAATCCTTGAGAAATTGATTTACTCATAAACAGGAATGAACCAAGTTCAGTTATATATTGTCTTTCAAGTCTAAGATGGAGGCAGTCCAGTTTTTCTCTTGCTTAAAGATTCAGAGGGTTAGTCCATTATCATTAGAGTTGGAAGCAGACATGTATGCTGATAAAGTAGTAGATGAGAGATTAAAATTGTTAAGCTGCAGGCAGCTAGCAGAGAGAGACAGAGACAGAGACAGAGATAGAAACAAACAGACACTGGGCCTGGCATGAGCTTTTGAAACTTCTAAGCTGGCCCCCAGAGACATACCTCCTCCATACGACGAACCCTTACAAGCAGTTCATCAGCTGGGGACTAAGGATGCAAATATTTGAGTCTATGTGGGACATCCTCATTCAAAACACCACTTTAATTAGTATTTCATAAATACTAGAGCCTTTAGAGAATATTTATCATTCAGGCCACTATACAAGGCAAAGTAGCTTAGATTTCTCATGGTGGTATAGGATTATAGTACCGGTGACTCTATTGCAATTTGTAGCTTGGTCTTCTAAGGCCTGGTACAAAATCTTAGTCTGAGGTCTTCATGTAATTTTAATTTTATTTGTAAGGTAACTGGCTAATAAAGTAGTGGCCATGGAAATGATTGACATGCAATGTTGTCATATAGGTACCACTATATATACTGCCTGGTCAGAGATACAAGAGTATCTGTACTGTTTCTTGTTTTAGGTAATGTATACTGAAAAGCCTTTTAGGGGAGAAAATGCAATATGGAGCCCAAAAAAAGGAATTAATTCTTATGTTCCTTTATGCAATCCTTTATTTAATCAATGTATGAAAAAGTTAATCTAAACAAGGTTCCAGCAAGACACATATGGAACTTTGTTCCTTTGGATCTCACCTTGAGTCAGGAATCCTGATGAACTCCGTGATTTAGTAAAAACAAATTGTGCACTGTTAACTGTTCTATGGAACTAAGCTGTAGGGAAAACACTCAAGTGGGCCTTCTTATTAAATGAATTGTCACAAATACACACATTATAGAGATGTGACACAGAGTGTTCTGAGATTGCTGCATGCACTACACTTATGCCAGAAAATACTGCACAAAAGTCTTTGACGTGAACTAGGAGCTGTGTGGGAAAAGGTAGGCGATGCTGATGAAGGAATCTTTGGTGAAATTTAGCTTGTGAACAGAATAACATGAAATAAAAGAATGAACTTCCCTACCTGGTCATATAATGAATGGGAATTCATTTTACAGAATTAGAGTATATAATAGGTTGAGTTGAATACAGCCAGAGAGATGGAGAGAACGCGCATAGAGGAGGCTTGTCATAAAAGTGAATCTCTGTGAGTGATCAGCTATAAAGTAAAGAACAGGGTTGCTCTGCACCCTAACATCCATTTTCAGGGTTTTACAGTTTGCCTGCGGGCACAGCCAGCATACCCCCTCCTCACAAATCTCAAGTCTTAACAGCTTGATCCCTGATCAAGGCAATATTCAGAAAAAGAGTTTGGGTAACTGTTTGGATCATGAGGGTTTTTCTTTCATTGACTGATTAATCCACTGTTGAATTGAAAATCAAAGTAGACTATTGGGAGGGAAAGGTAGGACTTTGGAACTGAAAGATATATTTTGCCTTAGCTCTGCTCTCTCCTCTTTTCTCTTCTTTCCTTCCTTCTATTCCCTTCCCCTCCTGTCTTCCACTCTCTACTCTCCTCCTTCCCCCATTTCCTCTTCTCTCCTCTCCTTTACCCTCCCACCAACCAACTTCCTGCCTATACTAAGAATCTTTTCCTTTCCCACACCTTTCCCATAATGTTCTGCCTCACTACAAGGCAAGGACACAAAATCAAGTGAACACGGTGCTACTGAAGCCTCAGTACCTACAGCCCTAGCAAACTAGGATTGGCCACCCATCTTCAATAAGCCAATTAAACAGGAAAGTGAAAAATAAGACATTCATAAAATGCTGTCATAGTGGGAAGAGGGGTGGGGGTCCTCAAACTCACTTTTAGGAACTTAATATGAGGTTCAGATTTAAATAGAAGTCAGGAGGCATGTATAGCCACCCAATCATTGTTAAAGTGGAATCTGACTACCTTTGTTGTCTCCACTCCAGTCTCCCCTTCAATGTGGTTAGACTGACATATTGTCAGAACTGTGAGAAAGCCATCATAGCTTTCTGATTGCTAGAATCTCAGGTTTTTCTGTCTTCCAGAAAGAGATTCTTATGTAAATTCCACTTTCTTAGAGGTCATTGTTTCAATAGTCTGATAATTTGAAGTAGGGAAAGAGGTGTCCTTTAAATATTTTTCCATAACTTATTTTTTATTCCCATTACTTCCCAACCACACCCCTATTCTCTTCTCCCAGTCCCACCCTTGGAAGTCCCTCTCCTATTAACCTATCCTCTTAGCCCCTTTGGGTACTACTCCACCATGGGACAGCTAGTCCCAGAAGAACTAAGCACCTTCTCTCCCATTGAGGCCCAACCAGGCAGTCCTGGTAGGGAGGAGAAGGGAATCCAATGAGAGGGAACAGAGTCAGAGACAGCTCCCACTCCAATTGTTAGGGGACTCACATGAATATTTTGATTTCTCCAAGGGCAGTTATAATGGGATAAACCACTGGAAACTATAAGCCCTCTTAATATCCTTCCTTTAAGTTCTTCACACAGGTATGACAGGAGAAATATCTAAGAAGATTTAAGATCTGTTGTGAGCCATGAGTTGCATTTCATGTCCGTGATCCAGAATTGTCATGTATCATCTGTAGCTGTAAATAGGTAACCTCTCTGACCTCCCAGAGGGTCACAGGTACTCTGTGTGTGCCCAAAAGCTCTGGATTCATGAATGAAAGAAAGACTGTTTATATTTTGATATGCCTTTACTAGTTCAATGGTTGGGCACTTCCAAACCTCCCCATAGCTAGCACACATTCCTAGTATTCTTGAATTAACACTTGCTAAATATATCTCTGCTACCTCAGACCCAATAGGGAGAATGGCCCCTGAGGTCACTTCCCGAATTCACACATGTCAGCAGGCTTGTGTGTCTGACTTCTCTGCTTCTCTGTCATGGCAATTCATCCTATGCCCCTCTCATGGCAAAATTCCTTGTTTTCCCTGTTGTCCCTTGTCTGGGAAATCTAAAAATCTCGCCTCTTTTACTCTGCCCAGCCATTGGCTCCTGGCTCATTTTTGAACAATCAAAATCCAATTGGGGACAGGGACCCTCAGGGACATGTAGATTCCAGTGTGACTTTGAGAGCCGAATTAAGACAAAGCATTAGAACCAATCCCCAACAATCATTAAGTTCACTCTATTGACAGAGACATGACAGAACACAAATATAAAGGTTGATCTTATTCTATCTTTCTATTCTATCCTCTTCTGCAGCCCTGGGGATTTACTTTCTTTGTCTCCAGGCTTAATTTGAAGACCTTGTTTCTAGTCATAATTCTTAACAAGCCTATGCTGCTCATTTCTGGCCTCAGGCTCATCTCTTTTTAAAATATTTCAAAATATTTAATCTCAGACCAATTTATGTGAGTTCAGAGTTTCCAGTGTTTTGTCCCATTATAACTTTCCTGGCAGAAATCAAAATATTTGAAGGGGCACTTAGTTCCCTACTTTGTCCTTTGACAGACTAGGTATTGGTTTATGTCTGGATTTCAAAGGTCAGATGTTATGTGAACACCATGTCAGAGGTAGTATGCATTTTCCCATACACAATGACCCTGTTAGAAGAATCACCATTTTGGATTCACAATGGTCCCAGAAAAATGCATGGTGCATAAAGGATGCTGTCTATAAAGATTTAAACCATGGAATGTTTTTACAGCTGTCAAATCACAAATCATACAGGTCTTTACAATTATTTGAATTTTATGCAAATAAGAATCTTATAATATATATTAAGCTTTATTCTGTGTCTTTACCCTTACTTCTGCATCCAGGTGTGCAGAAGACATTCAGGTAAAAACATATCTTTTGACCCTTTCAACTGTAAATTAATTTTCCATTTCCAATGTCCTAAACTATATTCTCGGCTAACTCATCTAACCTGAAAGTTTTGCTGTATAATTTTATACTCCTTTTGTTGATGTACCCAGATAAGTTATGGCTTTATGAGCTATGGCCTATTAGCGGGCATTTATATTATGCAAGTTATTTTGCATAAAACATTCCTGAGGAAATATAAATGCTGCAACTTATTACAGCACCAAGAAAACGCACTGCTTGCTGAGAAAGGAAAATCCTTTGCTAGCCCTCAAACTTTTTTCCTAGCTGCTGATGTTTATACCTAGATAATAGCTTTTCTCTAGCAAATTGTTTCCCCTCTTGTTTGCCCTTCTATCAAATTTAAGTTTAAATTTCTATAATGGTAGTATACTGTTTCCCATTTTGTAGTATAAAGTTTAAGGGGAAAATCTGATTTTTCAGACTCCAGTCCCCATAGTTAATAGTAGTTAAAAGGACAATGTGTTACCTGGCTAGTTGGCTTGAGGAGTGATGTGTTATTGAGTAGTGAGCTGAAAATCAAAATAAAAGCATAAATTGAGATGAGAATTGATGAGCCCCTTCCAATTAGTAGGAATAGCTTTAGTTCTAAGAGTTAGAATTTCAGCTTCCAGTAGCCGCTCATAAGAATTCCCTAATATAAGATTGTGGCCAAGAGACAAGAGAGCTTCCTGCTTTAATTTAGGACTCACATGTGTCAAATTAATTTCACTTTCTTTGGATACATATCTCAGATCAAGTAAGACCTTATATTTAAGGATCTTTTATATCAGAATACTCTATGATTTTTAGGAGATATCTCATTTTTAATATACTTTAAGTTAATTATTCTACTTTAACCTTGTTTCCAAGTATCTACCTGATTCTCTGTAATTCTCTGAGAAAGTACTTGATAATTTTGTACAGCTAGGAATCTAAGTTTATTAGGAGAGCTAGATAGTAGGATCATATAGAATAGGTATGATTTGACTTTCAGACCATCTGCTCTATTTGGTCTAAACTGAAGATTAATGTTCTAGAAGACAGGAAAACAAATAGGGGGTCTAGAAATAGAATGGACACCCCAATAAATTTTGACCCGTTTTAAAACTATTAACAGTAGTTTTTAAATTTCCATTTAAATATTTATTTTTAAACACCCCGAATATCCGCTTGTCATCACTGAGTGCCTCTATGTGCACTAAAGTTGTTACGGAACATTGGCAGGACTCACCTGCGTGTGTGTATTAGCGAATCTTTAGTGAATTAGTGGATTAGGAAATCAACAGCCCAAGTCTTTTTCTACATCTAACCTTTCTGTCTGCCTTGACCCCTTTCCCTTGCAGTTTCTAAAAGAGCTGCACTTAGCTCCACTAAGCAAAACTCACTCCTTTGCTTCACAAGTAATGGTTAGCCATAATTTCCATGACACAGTGGTTTTAAAAATCTTTTAAAGCTTTTAGTTAGTCCCTTATTTTAGCTAATTCATTTGTATATCAACCCATCCCCTCTAAGAATCAACCATGAGGACAAGTCTTCCAAACAAAGCCTGTTAGACAATCAATGCTGCCTTAGTTCTTATAAATTTCAAGGAAAAATTATTCATAATACACTCATGCAAATGATGAAATTATATTTTATATTCAGCACTCCTTGTGCCCAGAGATACCTGCTTTATTTTTGAAAGATCACTCTTCACATAAACTTGAAGAACACTAAAGGCATCTTAGTGTATAGCCAGACCTATGCCAATCCTCTCATTAGTCCCATTGCTCCCTTTCTGTGCTCTGCCACAGGTCAGCTGAGGGTTAGGAAGGTAAAATCCAGTTACTTATTCCCCAAACCTAAGCTCTTGCTGGACATTGATTCATTCCGGGCTCATACAGACGTCTGTTACTACAGATTCCTTTTGGATTCTTCAGTTATTTTTCATCAGAAAACGTTTATCAAGTGTAACCATGACCATGAAGGACTCTCTCTAAGTCTCTGTCACCAGCTCTATTCCGCACCATATGAAAAGATGGTCAGAACTGTCTTCCTCTGAGTTCGGGAAACTGGAAGACCAAGCTAAGGTAGCCTAATAACCTCATATATGGTGAGTGGCTTCACTCATCAAATCTGAATGCCTCTTAGTTTTTCTTAGAGGAATGAAGATCACAAATGAGTCAGCTCTTTTAGAAACTGCAAGGGAAAGAGGTCAAGGCAGACAGAAAGGTTAGATGTAGAAAAAGACTTAGACTGTTGATTTCCTAATCCACTAATTGACTAAAGCTTCACTAATACACACACGCAGGTGAGTCCTGCCAATGTTGTTTAATAACCTTAGTGCACATAGAGGCATCAAGACTCATTTGGCCAGAGATAAGATTTGATGTTAAAGAAGACAACTTAGAAATGTGTGAACAATTGGTTCCTGGAACCATAGAAAATATAAGCCTTCAGTCTACACTTACTGCATTCTGAGATCAGCTACTAAAGCAACTGCTGATAGAAACTCCTAATGCCTATTGTCAATGACTAAATGCTTCCGAATCACGCATTACAGACTATAGGTTTTTAGATATAGGAGAAGGGGATTTAGGGTAAGGAGATAAATTCCAAAGTTCTTCCTGAAATGAAGTTACTAATCCAACAGTTTTGTAGATTGTTTTCAAGATTGGAAGGTTAAAAGCCTTGTCAAAAAAAACTTTAGGCAATACACAATGTTGGAAAGTAAGAGAAACTTAGAGGGTTTAAGAGAATTGGACAGAAATCTAACTATGAATTTATAAAAATAATGATCAAAAAAGAAGTTTGGAAAGTGTGCTTGAATACAAGTTTTGTAGACTTGGAGGTCAGCATAAAATACTTGATGTATGCTATCTAAATGAAACAGAAACCATTGGGAGCTCTGAAAGAAATGAGAAAAACCGGCAGAGGATGCTGTCAGGAATACTGACAGATCAACCGAGTAGCCTAAAAGGGATTAGATTTTGGGCAGCCTGAAGAAATGGGAACCTGAGTGGCACTCCTTACAATCATTCAAGGAAACAGAAATGGCATCATCATTACAGTAATAGCCGAGGAAATGAGACAGAGTGATAAAACTCCCTTTCTGGCAGTTCCACGGGCTGGAGCAATGGGATTGGGCACTGCTTCTGGAAGACTGCAAAAAAGATCACAGTGGCATTTCAAGAACCCATGATGGAAATGGGGGATTGGCTCCAGTTTATGTCCAGCTCATTATAACCTGAGAGTGAGCTGGAAGTGTGATTTCCAAGGAACTAAATGAAATGTCTACAGCATGCTCACCTTAACTATTTGTAAAGCATTTGCTCATATAAATCCAAGTGGCAGTTTTTGAGCACATCATCATCCAGTGATATTAACCAAAAATATAAATACAACAGTTGAAGTACATGCTGTAATTGTAGCTAATGAGGTGTTGGTAATTCCCATCAACCAAAAATAGTACTATATCAGCATTTTACTTTCTATTTATACTTTCATGTGTGTGTGTGTGTTAATATCTGTTAATGTGAAATATGAAAGACTTTGTAACATCACTTAAAGCAGCATCTGCCAAATTACTAAAGCACAATATTTTCAAGTTATTTTTCTAATAGCTCATACTTCCTTAATACTATACTCAGGAAAATCTGCCTTTGGCACAAAGCTAGCTCATCATAATTGCTCTTGCTTTTGTCTCTTGTCATTTGCAAACTGAATGAATTAAAGAACCACACTTAAGAGAGAAAAATTGAAGTGCCTCAGGAAAGTTATGAGTGGTCATTTATTATAGAATCATTTCCCTTAAGAAGTCTATTTTCAAGTTCTGTTGTGGCAGGATGAAGACCACAGACTTGTGAATGCTTTCAGAACTAGAAGATCATGTATGGAAACATTATTAGAATTACCCAAAACCTGAAGAGCAAGAATAATAAAGAAGATAATGATGAAATAATCTGAGAAATAAAATAAAACATCTCAGAAGTTCCTAACTTAAAATTCACACAGCAGCTGTTAATGTGCACAGAAGAATCAGCACAATCAAAGGATTTCCATAGGAAGTCAGCTTCAATAGTCATAATGTCTGATGTTGGAGAAGTCATTTCCTTTTAAGGATATAGGGTTTTCAAAACATACCCATGAAACCCACTAATATGATAATAAATAAAGACTTCAAATGACATCATTAAAAGATCTAGAATAAAATTTCAAAAGTATTCCAATCAGGGAAAGTATTTGCCTAGTTTCTCTGTCACATATATTTAAATGGTTGGTAATTACTATTTTTTGGTAGATAACAAACATATGAACTATATGTATGCATACATGAGCATGTGTGTGTGGGCCTGAATATATATAACTTCCTTTACTATCTTGTTCACCTTTTATCCTTTAAAGAAACAAGGCAACCTATAAACAAAGAGGAATTCGACAACCATTTAACCTCGGTAGCATTAACATTCAAAACACTCTAAAAACAACTCCAACTGGAAAAAAACAAATGATTAAATTCGATGTGGGTAAAGAACTAAATATGTCCATAGATAACAGTATATGAAATACATTTCATAGCATAATTGACTAACCACTATGTAAGTGAAATGTGAGAACTGTGATGTGATATCATTCTATACCTATGATGACATGCTTCCATGAAAGTAGCAAATGTTAGTATGGTTGAGGATGCTCAATACTACCAGCATCATTCTTTCTCAAGCATCATATGGGAAGTTCTTTCCTGTTTGTTTGGTTTCTGATTGCTTGGATTTTGTTTGTTTGTTTGTTTGTTTTATTTTTCCCCGGATTTCTTTTATTAAAAATAGATTTTTCTACAGTGTATTCCGATTATGGTTCCCTTTCCCCAACTCGTCGGAGACCGTCCCTACCACCCCTCCCATCCAAATTCATGCTATTTCTGTCTCTCTTTAGAAAAGAGATATCTGAATAATAACAATAAAGTAAAATAAGGCAAAAACAAAACAGAAAAGAACAAAACACACAAACAAGCAGAAGAAAAAGCACAAGAAACCCATATAGTGAGTACATACCATGTTCATTCTTTTGTGACTGAGTTACCTCACTCAGGATGATATTTTCAAGTTCCATCCATTTGCCTACAAATTTCATTAAGTCATTGTTTTTAATAGCTGACTAGTACTCCATTGTGTAAATTTACCACATTTTCTGTATCCATTGCTCTGCTGAGGGACATCTGGGTTGTTTCCAGCTTCTGGCTATTATAAATATGGCCTATGAACATAGTGGAGCATGTGTCTTTATTACATGTTGGAGCATCTTCTGGGTATATGCCCAGGAGTGGTATAGCTGGGTCCTCAGGTAGCATTATGTCCATTTTTCCGAGGGTCTGCCAAACTGATTTCCAGAGTGGTTGTACCAGCTTGCAATCCCACCAACAATGGAGGAGTGTTCCTCTTTCTCCACATCCTCGCCAGCATCTGCTGTCACCTGAGTTTTTGATCTTAGCCATTCTGACTGGTGTGAGGTGGAATCTCAGACTTGTTTTGATTTGCATTTCCCTGATGACTAAGGATGTTGAA
>CM052713.1:20217592-20244459 GCA_028551405.1 Uromys caudimaculatus
CAGTGTTAGGGGAGTTGTTTGGCTCCATTTGCTATCAGTTCTGTCTTTATATGGACATTGCCTAATTCAATGACAATTTTCTATAGTTTAAAAAATAAATCCTGATAATTAGATTTTACCAATATTCAATAATTTTACAAACCATAGCTACAATTTAAATTTTTATAATTATCTTGATAGTATGACAATCTTTAGAGAATACACAGTCTCTTGAGCTCTTTATATAAGATATAAGGCCAGGAGGATATGTTAATTTATTAGTATTACCAAACCAAACTGAACACTTTATAAGAAAAATCATTTTTCTTTAGCTAAAGATTTTGGAGACTTGTTGCAGTTACTTTTTGATTGCTGTGATAAGATACCTTGAACAATATAACTTATAAAAGAAAGAGTATGTTTGTGGCTTACAGTTTTAGAGGGTTAGAGTCCATGACTATCATGGCAGGGAGCACGGCAGCAGGCAGGTATGGTGTACTGCAGCCAAAGTTGAGAGCTCACATCTTAAGACACAACCATCAGGCAAAGAAAGACTTGCAATGAGTCTCTGAAATCTTTTTTTTTTCATGTTTTTTATTGGTTATTTTATTTATTTACATTTCAAATGTTATCCCCCTTCTCAGTTTCCCCTTCACAAGCCCCCTATCCTCTCCTCCCTCCCCTTGCCTCTATGAGGGTGCTCCTCCACCCACCCACCCACTCCTGCCTCAGTGGCCTAGTGTTTCCCTACCCTGGGTCATCAAGCCTCCATAGGACCAAGGGACTCTCCTCCCAGTGATGTCAGATAAGGTCATCCCCTGCTACATATCCAGCTGGAGCCATAGGTAGCCTCTGTGTACTCTTTGGTTGGTGGTTTAGTCCCTGGGAGCTAAGGGGGTGTCTGGTTGATATTATTTTTCTTCCTATGAGGTTGCAAACTCCTTCAGCTCCTACAGTCCTTACTCTAACTTCCCCATTGGGGTCCCCGCACTCAGTCTGATGTTTGGCTATGTACAGCCGCATCTGTATTGTTAAGGCTCTGGCAGAGCCTCTCAGGGGACAGCTACACCAGGCTCCTTTCAGTAAGCACTTTTTGGCACCAGCAATACTGTCTAGGTTTGGTGTCAGCAGGTGGGATGGATCCCTGGGTTGTCCCTGCATCACTAAGTTCTGACTGTCCTGGTTGGTCATAAATTTATTTCAGATTTCTTTCCAATGTGGAAATAACTTTAATAGCATCTCAGGCTAGGCAATAACTAACTTAAATGTTTAAATACTACGTAGAAAGCTATTCTCCTGTTTTATATATAGGTCTAATTTACTCACTCAAGTACTGAGTATCCTTTAATAGAATGTTTGGAAGACAAGCATATTGTAGAAGTCAAAAGCATTTACTCTCCATACAGTGCCAAAACAGTACTTGGGACTTGCTTCCTTCTAAAGCCCTGACCCACTTTGCTAAACATATGGTGTCAAGTCTTTGCTCTAGATAGAGAACGAATTCCATGAGAGTCAAGCCCACATTTTGTTGCTTTTTATACCCAGCTGTGCATTATGTTAGGGAACAGATGAATAATAAATAGGAAAATACTGTTTCTTTTATATAGAATGAAAATAAATGAGTCTGTATCTTGCACATACTGAAATAGCTTTGTATTCTGCTGTAACCAAGATAAAATATTCTGCATCTTCCCAAGGTCAGCTCAGTTCAGTCATTGCAGGCAGCTTGGGTATACTCCCTTCAAGCTCAACATCTACAGACCCTTCCTTCCTCTATACTTCATAATTGACTGATATTTCACCAAAAAAAAGTTACCAGGATAGAGTTATATATCAAGAAATCAGATAAAATGTTTCCCTCTTATTGCCAACTGAAATATGCATTTCAGATGGGGAAATAGGATTAAAAATGAAAATAAAAGAAGTCACAATTGGGGAAGATAATGTGAGCTGGAAGAATTTCCGTTGGTATTTACTTGGCTTTTGTCCCTCATACGTTTGCCTTCCTGGACCATATAATCTACATCTTAGAAATGGGTTTTCCCCCATGTAAGAAAGAGAATGTTGCTTACCATGATTTGGTTCCTATCAATGCATTTATTTGAGATTCTTAGCCTTGAGTTCCAATAACTTATGGTAACACACTTAGTCTCCACTAACACTAATTTTCTTGGTGTTAGAGAATATTATGGGATTTCAGTATAAAATTCTCTTAAAACAGTGGCATGTGTTCTTATTTCTGAGGTCATACAAATAAATGTTTAGAAAATGCATTACATCTAAGTCTGATGAGCCATAGAGGCATAGCATGAAACTTAATGTCATAAATCAAATATGACATAGATACAATCATTTAATTTTTCATCCTATAGCTACACATTTTTCTATACTGAGCAATCATTTTAGTTTATTAAATACCCTTTCCCATAAAGTCTCTTCTCATCTCTTCTCAGAGTTAATCATCTTCCCTTTTGCATAGCCTGTTTATAAGATAAATTATCAAGCTTAATATGAGACACAACAACTAAATAGTCACTATTTTCTGAAGATTTTTAATTTCTATTTGCAATAGAATTGTGGAAATCGAACCCATTATTTGTATGCTCCTGCAGAATAAAAAGAGTACACATGTAGACAATCAATGTTTATAGTTTAGGAAAAATAGTAATCCATTAGGATTATGGAATTGCTTTATGGTTTGTTTTTGTGGCAAATTTTATTCTTGAGTCCATAATTTCTCACTGTGTCTCTGCTGTTGATGGGAAGCTGGAAGGATAGAATGACTGGGTTATTTATTTTACACCGTGGCTTTGCAAGCTGATAAGTCATTGTGTTTGCAGTGCCCATTATGGATGCATAGAAGCCCTGCTTTATAATTAATGTCCTATTCATTCATACTCCTTCCTCTCCTGGATGCCACAGTAAGAAATCAATTTCAAAAAATGATAAACCTTATTCAAGAAACATATGTGTGATTTTTACAAAGGTAGAAGATCCTTGCTGTCATGATTAAGAACAAACATGACTAACCAAAGCAGGGAAAAGAGAAGAGAAGAGAAGAGAAGAGAAGAGAAGAGAAGAGAAGAGAAGAGAAGAGAAGAGAAGAGAAGAGAAGAGAAGAGAAGAGAAGATCAGGAAAGATGGCAAGCAAACTTTTCCATCAGTTCCCAAATAAAGAAAACAAATCAATTAAGGTTTTCAAATGACAAATTTTAAATGCAAAGGGCTGGTTCAGGTGACCTTTTTGTTTGAGAAATTAAGTACCAGATTCAGAAACAAAACACATTCTGTAGGTACACATTCATCCTGAGGGTGAGTCAGCAGACAGATTACCAGTCTCCACTGTCTTGTTTGATTCTTCCTCGTAAATTACTTTTGATCACTATTAAAATAAATACAACCTAATATGTCTATTTTATATGATTGGTAAAACACATATTAATAGTAGTTTGTATCACAGAAGTTTTATTATTTCCTGGTAACATTTGTTTAATTGAAACAGGGTAAGGAGTCATTTCCTATGGCTGGTAGTAGGTAAATGAAAAACATTGCCTCCTTTGTCCAGTGTCTGCACAAAGGACCCCTTTAATCCTCTCCACATTATCTACCTAAAAATCACTAAACATCTGAAGAATGCTAATTTAAGAGTTTCTGAAAAATAAGTGACTCCATGATAGAGAGGTGGTGAAAGCCAGAGCTGTTAGGCCAATTAATTACCAGACACCTGGCTGTCCTGGAACTCACTCTGTAGACCAGACTGGCCTCGAACTCAGAAATCCACCTGCCTCTGCCTCCCAAGTGCTAGGATTAAAGATGTGTGCCACCACTGCCCGGCTTACCAGACACTTATTAATTACCTTCTTTTATTCCACTGGAGTCCAATTAATATGTCACGAAACAATAAAATACTCATGCTATTTATTGAAGGATTGTTTGGTGTGCATAAATTTATTCTCATATTTATTCAACTGTAGAAGAGGTTACAGCTTTGGCTCAGTTGTTCATCTAGTAAATGGAGATGGGGTCAGCATAGATTAACCTATCAGGGCTATATAAGTTGTTAGCTTTTCACAGATTGCTATTATTAATAATAATATTAATGCTTTTATTATACTTGGGATCATGTCCATGGCTTCTTCATACATTCTAGGCAAAGGTGCTCACACTAAGCTATGCCCTTACCCAAACCTTCAGTGTATTGCTTGTTGGTTATTTCCAGCTTTTTTTTTTTTTTTAATTACATTTATTTTGGTGTGTGTGTGTGTGTGTGTGTGTGTGTGTGTGTGTGTGTGTGTGTATGCCACACAGTACAAGTGTGAAGTTCACAGGACAACTTGCAGGAGTCAGTTCTTTCCTTCTACCTTTGGGGTTTCAAGATCAAACTCTGGTTGTTAGGCCTGGGGACAAGTCACTTTACCTTTGAGTCATTTTATCTGCCCCATTTTGCTTTTTTGAGACAGGGTCACTTGTAGCACTAAGTGGCCTTATGCTCTCTATGTATCCAGGATGTGTAGCAGGAAATATTAATGAGAAAACCCCGCACATTCCTGCGCGTGCTCAGGCCCTGCAGCCGGTGGGCCATAGCAGATCTCCTGCCGGCCTATATCACTCTCTCTGCCCACCAACTCTCCGAAGCTGAGTCCTTGGCGAATCTCTGCCACCAGGCTTATACAATAACTGCCTGCCCCCATGGTCAGTCATCCAACACCTAATTACCCGGTAGAATTAAAACTCTTAAGCATATAGTTAACAAATCAGATTTATGCATCAATAAAAACACAATTTACAAGATGCCAATACAATAATTTCAGAGTCAATTGATAATGATAAAAGCTGCCCACCTAGATTTGACAACTATTTCCAAACTTCTAACCTTTATGATAACATAACCATTGGTGACTTTTCGCCAGTTCACATCTGCAGCCATCTTCCTTCTCTTCTCTCTCCCAAGATCCTCTCCTGGGCAACTCTTAGCTCCGCCTCCCTGTTTCCTGTCCAGTCACAGGGCTCCTGTTGCCCTAATGTAATTGGGCAGGGTAAATCCTGCAACAAGGATGTCCTTGAATTTCTGATCCTCCTGCTTATAGTTCTCAAATGTTGGATTATAACCGCACGTGTTTATGCAAAACTCAGGCCTTTGTTGCTTTGAGGGGTTTCTTCTATACCTATTTTGAGAGTTTTTAATTATAGACCTTGGATTTTGACAGTTGCAATTTAGTGGCTGTGCATCATTATTCTGAGACACAAATGCACAGTGTAGTGACTACAGTGGTAATGTTTTGTCCATTTCAAAAAAATCTACAAGAAAAGATATTGAATGCTTTCATCACAGAGATGCTAAATAATTAGGGAGATATGCATACCATTCAAAAACATATATATGTATATATATATATATATATATATATATATATATATATATATATACACACACATCAAAACAGTACAGGGTACCTGGTAAGTATATTCTATACATAAGTGTCACTTAGAATTATAGGCATGTATGGTGACAAATTCTATAATCCCAGCACTTGCCAGGCAGTCATGAGGATTGTAAATTTGAGTCCAGACTGATCTGTTTGACAAGATCCTTGTCTTACTGAACTAAAAATTATTAATTATTAAAATCAATTTTCAGACACTACACAGGTAGGGAAAGATGCCCAGAGAGCTGCCTGCCACTACATGGTTTGGGTAGACGCACCGAGACCTGTCTGCTACCATACTATGGGGTGCTGGACTGGGAAGATATGCCCACCCATTTGCTGCCATGCCACACGGGCAGGCTGTCAACCCCTAAAGGTCTGCTGGCCACCACACCACAGGGTGCAGAGAGAGGAGGTCACCCAGAGGCCCATGAGGTACATGGATCACCTGAAGGAGGAGCCACTACAATGCGCAAGTGTGTGGTGGACAGATGGAAGAGAAAGAGAAGAGGACCTGGGTCGTTCATGTTTGTTTCCCTGCCTGCTGCAGCATGGCTGCCCTGCAGTCACAACTGCTGGACTCTGAGCAGGGAAGCAAGACAGAAACTACCAGGGGATGGAGACCTCAGGTGATGAATGACAAGACCAGATTCTCAGGAGACAAGCTTCAGTGAGACATCTCCTTTTAATGGGGTGGTGGGGAACAAAGGCTATTTAAGCCGTTGGGGAGTAAGTAGGGAACATCGGAGTGAGTGTCCATTTTTGGCCCAGGCCAGGGTTCTGGGGATGCCTCATTTGTATAAAGATAAATTCCAGCTACTGCTAAACATGACCTTATAAGAAGGAGAGGAAGTTTAACCTTGTACCAGATTATGTGACATTCTCTGGTGGGCAAAGGTTGGAACTACATGTGCTGGGAAACTCAAACCCTGGACACAGTGGGGACGCAGAGGTTGGTGTCAATGTCTATGACTCATATGACTACGAGAGATAAGGGGGGTCTCCCTTGTCTAGAGAGCCACCTGGGACCACATGGATGTTCAGGGGCTGTGCATAGCAGGCCCTGCCCTTTGCCTGCTTCTGTACTCTGGAGAACTGTAGCACTTGGGATAGTGGGAGAGTAGGGCCTGTACCTCACCTGGACAGCCCAGTAGAACTGGCCCTGGTGGAGGGGGCACAGGTGATCCAGCCCCAAAGACAAGAGTGATGGAGAGCTGCCCCTACCAATTTGTCTGCTGCAAGGTGGCTTGGGTGTGAGACAGACCCTTTCTCCTCTCACAGCAACCTGCAGCAGTTCAAAGAGCTGGCCTCAGATTCATGAGAGCAGGGACATCTATCCCTGCCCCTCACTGGCTGTAGCACTTGGGATAGCAGGTCCTGCACCTCCCCTGGACAAGCCAGTGGAGCTGGCCCTGATGGCAAAGGCACACAGGTAAGCTATCCCCAAGAGTATAAGAAAAGGAGAACTGGTACTGCCCCTTGCCAGAAGCAGCACTCAGGAGAACAGGCCCTGCTCCATGCCTAGGCAGCACAGTAGAGTTGTCTCTGGTGGAGAGGGTGCAGGTAAACCAACTCCATAGATGTTAGCATGGGATAGCCAGCCCCACCACTCATCTGCTGTGAGGTGGTTTGAGTGAAGGAGTGATGCCCTTCCCCCCCTTCAACCTGCAACAACCTGCAGCAGTCAGAAGACCTAGCAGCACTAATTAGATTTAGTGGTTATAAATAAAATTAAAGAGAAGATGAAGTAGGGAGAATTACCTTGAGGACATCTGAGGCAAGCTGGAGGGAGTTAGTGTAGGCAGAATGGCTGCCTTAATTCTTCATTTCACTATATGTATGTGCCTCCAAAATATCTTAAACACATAAAAATTTTAGTTTTTACATATACTTCAATAAAACTAAGAGGAAAAAATTTAATCTGTCTAAATTTTTTAAACAGATATAGCCACCCTCTGAGAGTTGTGATCTCATCTATATATTTCACCACATAAGACAGGAGCTGGCAGATACACGGATCCACATTCGTCTTTAAAACTGAATTCATGTCCAGCTAATGTGATTAATGGCACTTCTCTCCTAGAAGTTAACTGAGAATTGCAGTTATAGGATTGGGCAGTACACATCAGTCATTGTTGACTGGTGCTTCTTTCTTTGATGAAAGCACTATGGTTTCCACTTGAGGGATTGCCTCAACCATACTGCATGCAACTTGGTGGTAGCATCAGGAAACACACCTCCAGTCTAGGAAAGGATCATCTCACAAAATGGCCTGTTCCTCAGCATTACTCATTCAGCTTTTGTTTCCTTTTTATGTATGGTTTTCAAGGTTTCCTCAATTCTTTAACAGCTGCCCAGAAAATTACTAACAGATTATGTTCATTCTAAATTAGCTGAAGTATGTTTCCATTGCATGCAATCAAGCAGCTACACTAAACTGTCAATAATACGTGACATGGAATTGATTTCCCTAGAAAAGTTGCCCAATAAGTCACAACCAAGTTAACGATTATCAATCACAGCCCAAGTAGATGACACTGTGCAGCTCAGCAACATTGACAGAAAATAAGGTCACAAGAACTGTTATAAATTCCTCTCATTCAACCTCATTTGAATAGCATCTGTATTCATTTTTAGAAACACTAGAATATAAACACCATAGGAGGGAACTACACTGCTCTCCAGAAGATATAGAAAATGCCTTTCACTGAACTGATCGTAACTTTTCCTATGCCTAGCCTAGAGGAAGAGTTTCTAGCTGCATTGGCCATGAATCTGTCTAAAAATTAATAAATCATTTTCTGGTAACACACTTAAATGATAGTGCTTCTCAAACCTAGAAATAGAGTGTAATCATTACCAGTAGAAAAACAAATATACACATCACAAGAGTATATAGATAGAACACTTGCAGCTTTTATTGCATTTATACCAAAAGAAGTAGAACTAACACTTGAGGCTTAGGTACCCTTTGTCTCTTCTAGCTGAAGAAGCACAAGAATAAAGGAAGGACTTCAGCCACACAGGGTCACTTCGATCAAGTTCCATTCTGCACACCAGGTCCCATGGGGAGGAAGTTCAAGACTCCATTTTTCACAAGGACTGGGAGAAACTACTTCCTAAGTACATTTCTACAGTTATTTCTCCAACAATGCTTTCTAAAGAATCCATAGCCTTTCAGACTGTGGCCTCCAGGAACGAGAGATCTTCTGACTGGTCCTGAATCTGGTTTTAGGTACCTGACACTAGCAAATGTGAAGAGGTGTGCTGAAATATAGATGAAACCTTTTAACATACATGTAGTTATAGACAATGTGTAGGTAGTAGGTCACCTTTTCCACTTTCTCAAACATTTTGAGATGATTTAAGATTTAAACTCAGAATCAATGCTTTCCCTATTTTGAACCACCAAGAAGGCGCCAGTAGACATATCTGAGTGATTCTAGAATCATTTTTAATTCCGTAAGTACTTGTGGTTTTGGAGGATTAAGGAAACCTTGAACATTAGTGCCCTTGAGAATTAGCATGCATTTTCTTTATTCTCTTTTTCCTCCTGTAGGTATCTTAGCAATCTTAAGGTGTCATTGTTTTGCACACTATGTCCCTGCATGAGCCCCTAAGTACCTAGTCCCAATGGTGATTGTAATCAATACTCTCATATATTTGAACTAGCTCATCTTCCTAAAATTACAGTCAGATAAGACCTTGAGCAGACTCCTGAATAATACTGGAGATTTAATTAAATACTCTTTAGAGAATTTCCCAGAGATTCTATGGCTTTCTGAACTTTCTCCCAATCATCTCTTACAAAGCCATTTACGTTCATCTTTCTACATTTGTCAGTTAGTAACAATGTATGTGACCTTGACCACAATAGCCTTCAGTATGACTTCAGTGTTGCCAGGATTGGGAAAATAATTGACAGTGCGTAGCCCATTGAAGCTGAAGGAGCAATGTCATTTCTCTCTGTGAAGCCAGACACATAAAGTGTAAAGGCTAATCCATGGGCTCACAGAGCCCCACTAATCCCTGAAACCATAAGCAGCTTTGCAAATTTTATCATGAACTTGCAAAGCTTGTTTGCAACTCTCTAAAAAAAAATCACAGAAACCCTGAAATGTTTGCTTGGAGGACCTGGTAAGGTCATCACTAGCAACCTTCATTAACCTCTCTCCAGTCAGCTATTCTTAAATCATTTCTGAGAAAGGATTCTTCTGAAGTTCCAGAGAAGAGGAAGTATCCAGAACCTTTTCCTACACAAAAACACTCAACATACATTTTTCATATCATTTAGTTTTACTTCTGTTAATAAACGAACTTCTTAAAATGCAATAAACACAAGCAGAATCAAAAGAAAATAAATGAATCCTAGAAAGAAAACTAATAGAATATATTGAGCCACATGTGTCAAGTTTTTCTAAACTCCTGTTTAAGGCATATGAAGATGTATTTGTGTGTTATGCTTTTATTCATACAGAGTGTATAATGATTCATTGTTTGGTCCATACTAGTGCTTTCCACCTTGTCTACTAGAAATCTATTTTTCTTGAAATTGTTGAATTTCAGACATCCAACATATGTTGCATCTATAGAAGTTATGGTTTCTATTTTCTCAATATATAAAACCAACTTCATTCTTTAAAGAACAATCACTTGTGAGACTTACCTAACCACACACCAATACTCTTTAACTAAATCATCTCAAAATGCAGCTCTTTTATGTATTTCTGTAACATGCTATATCATAATATACCATAATATATTTCTGTCTGTTCTTCTTCGAACTGAAAACCAATCATCATTTCTGTTTATTCTGAATGGCCTGGAGGTAACTTGTACTAAATAACATTTGCTAAAATACATATGAGTTGTAGAATTTTCAGTTATGGAGACATAAAGAATGGTATTTTTAGTTTGATATGTGATAAATACTCTTCCAAAAAATTTCCACACTATCCAATTTCTTTAATTCATTGAGGATTGAGGTTGATATCATAATAATAAATATATAACAAAGGAAATAGACTATGAGAAAAGGAAATTGTAATCATATCTTTCACTAGTATACAAAAAATGAAACAATAGAGAGATGGAAATAACAATCAACACTAAATGATTAAAAGTATTCATAGCTAAAAATTATAGCACTTAACTATGACATATAATAGCTAGAGAAAACTTTCCTACCATATATATTTTATTAATTATAAGTCTAAAAGGTTATAGAAGTTAATTACCTTTTCAAAGACTCTTGAGCACAGATTAAAAATAACTTGAATACATTTACTCTGAGTACATTGATTCATATATATATATGTATATATATATATACATATATATATATTTCTATTTTCAAAATATCTAAGACACAGAAAATATGCAGGGGAATGTGTCCATAAGTGCCACTCCGAAGATGTCATATATAGCATGATCTTTTTACTGGATTACTAAAACTCCACATTTCAGTAATTTTTGATAAAGAACTAATAATCGCATTTTTGAGGATATAAATGTTAAGATTACCAAAAACCTCAATATCAATACTAAATAAATAAAGGTAGATAATATAGTTTATACCTTCTATTGATTTTAACCAAAGTGAGTTAGTTTGTAAAGTTTATCTTAGGCAATAAGGAGTCTAGGCAAGGATGGGTAAATTTATAGAATAAATCTCCACCCAGGCTGTGGAGCTTACTCACTCTATACACGTATAGTGCATCATGTTGAGCTCTGGAATTATGTCTCCTAACCCAGTGCCACGGGTCATTCAGCCACATATCATAGCTACCACTACATCAGGGGATAATTTCAACAAACATAAATGAAATTTTGATTTCTAGTTTCAGCTCAGATATTTATCACAAGAGAAGAAGCCAAAACAGAAGTCAATGAACATATGAACTGGTTGGAATAGTAAAAGATAATTTTGGTGAACTGCTTAAGATAAATTTGAACTAATTCACCAAGTGTAAGAAATTGTTCAGTGTATACCAATATCCTGGTAAGGGTCTTATACTGTTGTAGTTTGTGTATAAAATGTGGGCTACAGGTATAAAATTACCCACAGGCAACTGAATGTCTGTTGGGCCGTGATTGGAAGTCTGTTTTCTGGTAGAGCTAAGGTTTGAACGCTATTGGCCTAATAGGCTTTCTTTGGCCTATAAGGGATGGCAGCCGTTTGCCCTAGCTCCTAGAATATAGCTTCTAACACGTGGCTACATCTTTCCATAGGTCTGTGGCATTTGGTCACTTTAAAAAAGGTCACACCATGCTGGGCAGTGATGGCGCACGCCTTTAATCCCAGCACTCAGGAAGCAGAGACAGGTGGATTTCTGAGTCCGAGGCAAGCCTGGTCTACAGAATGAGTTCCAGGACAGCCAGGGCTCAGAGAAATCCTGTCTTGAACCCCTCCCCCCCCAAAAAAAAACTAGTCACACCTCCAAACCCCGATACAGGTAGAGGTGTGGCCACACATCCCCAAGCCATCCCCATGTTAATGAGACACCTAGAGATTTAGCCACACCCCTTCCCAGTTACTATTTACACCTCGCCCCTCATGGATGTAACAGAGCATCCACACCACTCTCCACAAGGACAATAAATGCCTTCCTTAAAACTATAGACTGTCTCTATTCATCTTGATCCACCGTGGGAAGCAAGGGATCCGGCCTTCGATTAAGTATCCTTGTCTAATCTCTCACTGAGGGCTTCTCAGCACTTCCAAATGACACCCATTCACTCAAGCCAAAGCAGCTAGTCGTTGCCCAAGCCAGCCAACCGGGTCCAGCTACACTCTGATGCCCGTTTGATCCAAGCTCTCCTAAGAAATCCAGCGGCGTCTACGATGTCCAGACCTGGGAACTCCAGAGCCAGAGGACATTCCCTAGAACGGCCCCCTCTTCTACCCATGGGCCGTGTCTCCACAGAGGCCTCTCACACAGCCTGACTGGCCGAAAAGTCTATAAGACAGCGCGCGCGGTCACTTCCCTTGCATCCTGTCCCTCCCACAGCCACAGTGCTCAGGGCAGATGCGGGACTTCACTCCACCCCGCGACACTTGTTCCCACAAATGTCGAGAACCCTGCTAGTGCGATTGCACTGGCAGATTGCTCAACCTTAAGAAGATATAGCCTAGTTGAAGGACAGAAGTTGCGGCAGGCTGGCTTTAACCTTTATAGCTAAGCCCTACATCCTGATCCACACAGGTGTGCATAAGAAGCTTCATGCCTCTACTGCCACACCCAGAGCCATTCCTGCTACTGGGCCTTCTACACCTTATGGACTATAGTTCAATGAGCTAAAGTCAACCTTTCCCTCCTCATTTGGTTTTTTTTGGTAGTCATATTCATAAGAAATGTAGTAATGTAAAATATTGATACTGAGAAATAGCACCATTGCTGTGATGTGCCCGACTGTATAATTCATAATTTTTGAAAATAAAAAATCTGGAAGACTTTAGAGATGTGGGTTAGAGAAGCCAAGAGTGATGTGACTAACCGCCAATGAATGATTCTGGTAGATAAGAGGAAGATGATAATGCTTATAAAAATGGGACCTGTAGAGACCAGATTCATGAAGCGTCAGTGGGGAAACAGAGACTACCAGGTATTTGACCAAAGGATATTTGCATAATGTTCTGAGAAGGGACCAAGCTGTATTCTCCTTGTGTCCTGATAATTAGAGTAAGACTTAATTCAAAAGAAATTTCTTCAGTTGTTTGGCTGAGAAAAATTCAAGACAGCATGACATACAGGCTGTGGCATAGTTAATGCTCACAGTTCCAAGAAAAGTTTACAGTGAAAAAAAATAGAAAAATGAACTACAGTTCAAAGACTGAACCCATTGACTACCCATAGTATATTCTAAGTATGTCACTAACTTGTTTTTGCTTTTATAGGTCAACTGAGTCTTAGATTTTGAACTCGGTGGTTTGGAACAATGATCAAACTATTTTGGAACCTCTGAAATTGAACTGAATTCATTGTGCATTAAGAGAAGGCTATGAGCTGTTGGAAGACAATCATTATGATTTAGAGGTGAAATATCTTTCACAGGCAAATGTACACAAAAAACTCAGTCCTTAGAAGGTAGCAGAATACTGGGAGATTACAGAAGCTTCAGTAAGTAGGTCAGATCTCACAAAAGGAAACTGGTCACTGAAACCATGTCTTGAGGTTTATACACTGGATGCATTTCTTGTTCTATGTCTGCTTCTTGATGCTCCCATATGTGAAAAAGTGGCCCCATATCGTAATGCCATAGTGGGGGTGCCACTCTTTATATCTATGTCTTCCCCACATCATGGACTATATTGAAACATGAGACAAAATAAAACTCTCCTCCCTTACATTTCTTCTTCTCAGTGATTTGGTCACATTAATGAGAAAAGGAAACAATGTATATAAATATATATTCTTTCCTGAGGGTTTTTTAATTTGTTATTTTATTTATTTACTTTTCAAATATTATCCTCTTTCCTAGTTTTCCCTTGGCAAGCCCCTTATCCTATTCTCCACTCCACCCTGCTTTTATGAGGGTGCTCCCCACCCACCCAGCCACTCCTGCCTCAGTGCCTTAGCATTCCTCAACACTGGGGCATCGAGCCTTCACAGGACCAATGGTCTCTCCTCCCATTGATGCCTTGAGAAGGCCATCCTTTGCTACATATGCAGCTGGAGCCATGGGTCCCTCCATGTGTACTCTTTGGTTGGTGGTTTAGTCCCTGGGAGCTCTGGGGGATCTGGTTGGTTGATACTGTTGTTCTTCCTATGGAGTTGCAAACCCCTACAGTTCCTTCAGTCTTTCCCTATTGGGGTCCTGGTGCTCAGTCCAATGGTTGGCTGTGAGCATTTGCATCTATGTTGATCAGGCCTGGAAGAGCCTTTCAGGAGACTGCTATATCAAGTTCCTGTCAGCAAGCCCTTCTTGGTATCAGCAATAATGTCTGGGTTTGGTGTCTGCATATGGGATGGATCCCTAGGTGGAGCAGTCTTTGGATGGCCTTTCTTTCAGTCTTGCTCCACTCTTGTCCCTGGATTTCCTTTAGTTTCATCTTTGAGATGCCCTGTAAAGAATCTCAGAGTGAGCTAAGAGACTTTATGTGTCAGCTCTGGCAGAGGAGGAAGGAAGCCAGCATCCTGAAATGTGCACAAAGGATGTTCCATAGCAATATTTTACTCTCCAGTAGATTTTAGCAAATCACCGTGGAAGACTGAAGAGAATATATCATAATTCCCAGTCTTTCTGCCTTCCTTTCATGAGGGATGCACAACAAATATTATAAAGGTGACACTTTAGAAATACAGACCCATTAAAGGAGGAGACTTATTCAAAAGGCAGAATACCTACACTTTCCTTCACAAATGTTCAGCTTATAATGTCTTTATGCTATCATTAAATCCATCACTACTTGAAAATATCAAGCACCGAAAATACAATAAATATACCTAACCTACTTAGGGTGGTAGCTTAGGAACACAGAGCACTGTAGTATCAGTGTCTTTCCCTATGATGAAATGCATGATTAGGACTCCTGGTGAATCAGTCCCTTGCATCATCAAGAGAAAATGTTGGTGCATATACCACTAGGCTGGGAAATAAATAATATTCAATTTTGAGATACATTTTCCATGGAATAATATTGCTTTGTACAATGGTAATAATAATAATAATAATAAAAATAATTATCATTTAAGTCAAGAATAGTCTATACTCAATACTAAATTATCAAGGCTCCAATAAAACAATTCTATGGTTATAGTAGTTGGGTTCAAAGACCCAAACTGTCTTTAGAAAGGAGGTTTTTAAGGACATCCAAAGGCAATGCAAATAAATGAAAGCAAGGACACTAAAGAAGATGGAAACTTCTGGCACCTACCACTACAACAAATATTAAATAGAGTCCAACTTCTAGCCAACAAAGA
Source organism: Uromys caudimaculatus (assembly GCA_028551405.1). NCBI lineage: Eukaryota > Metazoa > Chordata > Mammalia > Rodentia > Muridae > Uromys > Uromys caudimaculatus. Next base: position 20,232,921 of record CM052713.1, read on the forward strand.
TAAGACTTCAAACTGAAGGGCAATTTAGAAAGGCTCCTATCTATCACAGAATTCACTATGTTTAAGTTTCACAAATGTTACAAAGAATGGAGAAAACATTGTCTGTGGAAATAAAACAATCAACAGAGCTATCTTCAGATACAACACAGGTCTTGTATTTTATGCTTATTATTAACTCAATAAATTTAATAAATGTTGGAAGTAATAATAGAAATGGTGCATTGTATGTTTATGGTATTTGAATAAGTTATGCCAGCTATCACAAGGCTTGAGAAAAACGAATTAGGAATGTCATGTTCTAATAGTCCTGGATGTGGAGAAATACAGTATTATTTGAAAATAGATGTGGATTTATTTTGATTTATTTTTTATTTATGTCCACTGAAAGCTTAGACCACTCAAAAAATTTAAGAAGTATGAGCATTGATATGCTAAGCAACTAGAAAAATGAAAGTCCTCTCTTACAGCCTAAGTAGACAGAAGAGAAGATGAAAAGGACCACAAAGAACAAATGAAAAAATCAGAAAGCAGTTATAAACATTGTAATTATTAATCCTAGTGCATTATAGAAAACATTTAAATATATCAATTAAGAGATTTGTGAGAGTGGACATTAAAAATAAGTGGGAAGGGGCCTGGGGAAATGGTGCGGTAGCTGAGGAAATTACCACACACCCAGTGGTGAATACAGGTCCTAGAACTAAATCCAGGAGTGGTAGCATGCTTCTGTAGTCCTAATGTTTCTCCAAGCATATGTGAAATAGAGGCAGGAGAATACCCAGAAGCTTACAAGCAAACTAGTCTGGTATACACAGCAGTAAACAAGACAGATAGTTTATATCTATTTCAGACAAATCTCAAAATAAAGACTTAGGAATAATATAGTACATTGAATAAAGACAAATTGTCAATTCTCCAGAATTTAACTACTATTGATAGCTGACATATAAATATATAGATCTATGTGATAGAACAACAAACTATTTAAGAACAAGAAACACTAACAAAAATATAAACTAAAATAGACAAATTCACTATTACACCATGAGATTTTCAGCATACTTCTATGAGTAATTGATGGATTGCTCAGGCCCATTTGCAGGGATATAATTGAACTGAGCAGTGCTGTGTATTAATCCCATCTAAATGATATTTACTGAGACCAATGATCTATAATCATAATAGTTGCAGGGGACTCTTTCACCTCCTATCCATTTCTCTTCACCATAATGAGGGCACATGAAGTGTGTGCCAGTCCTACAAGAAAGTGTTTTAGAAAAATATGTTTTGAGTAGATCTTTACCTGTATCTTTAAAATATCACAATGCCTAATCTATATTTATTGCTGAGAAGCCTCTCCATCCAATCTATGCACTCTGAAATAGAAACCCTACATATTGACCTGTTTCCTAGTGTCCTACTATTTTCTAGAAGAACTCTATTTATATGCATGGAATTAAAACAAAATAAAAAACCTCTCATTTAATATTCAAAGGCTGTGCACTGTTTGTTTAAATATGTTCAGGACTCCTGGCCACTATGTGTGAGGTCCAGGGTGTGTCCAGTTGATAACGCTTCCATCTAATTGAGTTGTGTTACCACTGCCACACTCAGGTATCTATGTTCTTCCTCTGTTTTGGAAGATGATGGCAAGTCTTTAAGGGATGTAGGAATTGACTCCCAAGCAAGCCTATGTTTACACCTCAGCTCCAACAAAGTTAGTTGTAATTGTTTTTTGCCACCTTTTATAAAGGTCATTTAACATCTTTCTATCTTTAGAGTTCTCTAGTGCATCCAAAGATTTTACTTTTTGTCAGAACTTGCTATGAGCTTAATATTGCTCTGGACCCCACTTAAGGGCTAGCCATCTTCCTCATACCAGAAGCAGAACAAGAGTACTATTTCTAAGTATAGAATGTTATTTCTTGAAATCAGAAGGGTTTATAAAAGACTCCTATCTAGTAAAATTTTCAAGATATATTAATTTATCCTTCACTGCTCTGGAGGGAGTAAATAAGCTATTGTTTCCTTAATACCTGGTATTGACAAATCCACATTGCTGATAAAGTTTTGCTTTACAACAGTTTATGTTTATATATAGATTATATGTGCTATATTTTTGCCACAGTAGTGAAATTGATAGTTGTGATAGATACCATTTAGTCTGCAATGAAGAATTTTTTTTTTTTTTAGTATTTGGCTCTGCAGAAGCAGTCTGACAACTGTCACCCTAAATCTCAACATATTTTATTACTTCTCCAATGTGTCAGAAATTTGAATCTTGGTGGCATTAATGCCTCAACATTTGGATACCAGATATTTTACTACATTTCTAAAATATTGCCAAAGTCAGCTAGCCTGTTCCACTGAAACAAGTTTATAAGCTGGTCCAGGCATCCACTGACTTTTAATTTCAAATTAATCAATGTATGTAGCCTCCCATTGTCTTTCTCCAGTATATCAATAGTACTCAACAAGAACCATATGATTCAGAAGTCATTTTATTTATCCTCTACATCCTGATTGTGTCATGGACAACTCCATGGAAGTCCCGTCCACAGACAGAGCCATTGAAACTCATATATTACATTGCTATAGCTAGACCAAGGCTCAATCATAACACAGCAACAGATGTATGGTGTACTTTTAAGTCACATGTGAGTGTCTCTGTGTCTTACCTGATTGACAACTGTCATGAGTCCCTCCTCCATCTTCCCACCAAGAAAGTTACATTTAAATAATTAATTTCTGAAATGGATTGTTTAAGGGATGTTTGGAAATTCAGTTGTGTTGGATGGTTTTACTGGGGCAAACACATGAAGGGAGGTTTCAATAAAGTAGACACAGGTGTAAAGGATAAGACAGACTTGTGACAGAATGTTTTGCTGAAGCAGACACAGGAGATAGAATGTTCTGCTAAAGCAAACACATGAAAGGACATGTGAAGAAAGATTCTTTGCTATTAACAAACATGTATTGCTCTGCCTCACACTATATAGTTGAGCTACATTTGTTGAGACTCCATAGATAGAAACGCAACAAAATACTTCTAGTGGTGTGCTGCATTTTCTTGCTGCTTCCTCAGACTCAGGCTCACTGGCAGAGTGATGTCAGCTGAGACAGGTGCATCTACTATGACAAGACATGTACTGAGACAAGATGCATGCTGAGGCAAGACCTATAGAGGACATGTGATGTTTGGAGTCTATAAGTAGGACTTGAAGGACAGCGATGGAGGTTGAGCTAGGCTTACTCATAGATATGTATAAAGCTAGTGGGATGATATTTGCTTCCCTGAAAGAGGCACAGCCAAGAACATTTCCTGGAGTCCTCCTGATCCCTCCTGCTGACTGACGGTGAGGCTGAGGCCTCGCCGTCTCTGCTCCCCCACTGCTGATGTATGTTTGCTATACCGACTCTACCAAACTAAACTGCTGGTGTGTCCCTAAAGTGTTTACAAGTGGATTGAGCTGCCACTGCAAACCTGTGAGCTGAACTGCCAATTTCCAGACAACACAGATAGTAATTGCTCCAAAGAACCTTTCTAAACAGGTCCACTTCCTTCCACTCCGGATCCTTTCTTTTCCACTACCTCTGGTAGGTGGTGGGCTTAAGGGAGGCTGAAGTCTTTAAGAAACATCATTAGAAAATAGGGTTTGAAAAACTTAAAGTTATAAATTTCCTTTGGAAGAAAAAATGGAGACAATTTGACATGCACAGATCCCACAAATGGACAGAGAAAGGGGGAATTTGTGATGCAGTCCCAGCACAAGCCTGAGCAAACCCTAGGGATCTCTGTAGATGAGCAGATTGGAGCTTCAGAGATGCCCCAGATTGTGATGTCCATGAAACTATTTTTACCCTCATACCAACCTGCAAAGAGCTAACTGTCCTGTTCTTCCCAGGGGACCCTCTGGGGAAGCTATCGACCACGGGTCCGCACCTGAGGAGAGAAGCTGCCGGCCTAGGGGAAAGAACACAGGAGACAAGAAATACCTGAGGGCAAGACGGTGTCCCAATCAAACCCCCACCAGCCTTTATTCCAAGTCCATATATAAGCACTTAGGAAGGGAAGGGGCAAGGGCAGGAAGGTTACTAGAGGTCACTACGGGGCGGGGGGGGGGGGGGAAGAGACAGGGGGAGAGAAATTTCTCAGGGCCACTTAATTGCAGCCAAGTATTAGACCGCTGTAAATCAGCATAACAAGCCTCAAGATAGCGGGATATCTCAAGGTCTCTTTGGAGTCACAAGCTACTATAAACAAACCATCTATTGCCTGCAGGAGACATCTGCAGAGGGGAGGAATCAAAGGAATGTCTGCTAAAGCCTGGGACACTCTGGCTAGCTGATTAAGAGCAAGGCCTTAGGTTCAAACAAGATCATTTGGTCTCCAGCACCAACCAATTGGAGACATGGGTACAGTCTGCATAAGGCAGCCATCTGTAATCTCCAACAAATCCTAAAGAGTGTTACATGGACGAGCTGGTAGCAGGTAGTATCTCCAACAATTGATACAGGAGAAGTATGGACTCTGACTTCTATAGTCAGGGTATTACAAGCAACCTAACTCTGTATCTGTGACAGAGGGTGATGGGGAAAAATCCAGTTACATGGTAGTGTCATTTGTGAGATAGTTAAAATATCAGGAAAACAATAACAAAAGTTGGACTTCAACATTCTTGGACTTGGCTCCCTGTAAGTAGAGTCAGTGTCACCGCAAACTCCCTTATCCTCTGGTTCTTACAACCTTTTACTCCTTCTTCTGTAATGTTCCCTGAGCCATAGGTGCTGAAGTATTTTGAAATGGGATCAAAATTCTATATTTTGATTAGTGGAGAGCTGAACAAGAACAAGAATGACACCAATAAACATGCCAAAGTGTACAGGTAAAAGTCCATGAGACTTCAACCCTACACAATGAGCTACAGGTAACTGTGGAAGTCTAGGTATGGAAGAAATGATCCTCCCCAGGAAAGAACACGTCAATCGGTTGCCCATTGCTAAACAGTCATTCCTGAAAACATAATAAAAATAACACTATATGGACTCGATAGGCTATTTTAAAGAATATATACATATATATTCTTATATATATATATACACAAACACACATGTAAATACAAAAACATTTAGTGGAAAAGAAGAGCATAAATTTGAAGAAGAGCAGAGAGGGGTGTCTAGGAGAGTTTGGAGGGAGGAAAGGAAATAGAGGGAAGTTGTAGTTAAATTATAATCTCAAAAAAGATGAGCATATTTGTATTTATTGTATGATCCAGCCACTCAACTCTAGGCAACATATTTCAAACAGATGGAATTATATGTCAATACAAAACTGTATATGAAATATATATAATGACTCTATTTATAAAAACTAAAAAACAGGCCAACCTCTGATGGATGCATGGTTAACAAAACAGAGCACATTCACACTGGGAAATAGTACTTAGCAATTAAAATGAAATAAAATATTGAACACAAATAACCTAGATGAATCATCAGTCTCAATGACAATTAACAATGCAAACGATTGCTCACTGCCTGCTGTATGGTTTCATTCATATTGTATCCTTCATATGACAAAACTAAAAAATTAAAAACAGCTTAATTATTTCCAGAGATGAATAGTTGCCAGAAATCAGAGAAGAAAGAAGAGGAGAATTAAGGAGCTATAAAATGACAGCAACTGAAACCTGTAGAAAGACTGCTGCGTGTTTTGACGACAGTAGGACTCATAAGTAGAAATGGGACTGAGGAAAGGTGGTGTTGTCTGAGAAGGTGGCAGAATTGTTTCTGTTCTTGTTGTGCTACTACTATAGTGCGATAAAACAACCACTGTTATTGAATAAAACAGACTGAAACACATGTAAGAATTGTCTGTGCAATTTAATGCTTAGAATAAATGTATATGGGTCAACAATTATCTCAAAATAGAAAACTTAAATCTCTATTTATGAAATTTTGACATCACAGAAAATACTCAAATAGAAAGTATTGTAAAATCATAGTTTGTGGAGAGTTTGCAGCTGTGGTACAGGTAGTAGCATTTGTGTGTAGGAACAGTGATGTCACATTGGAGGAAGAAGGATTGAAAAGGTCTTTATGTGGAATTCAGAGGTGTGTAGCAGAAGAGAACATTGAAGTCTTTTCGCCTCATTTTCTGTATTTTTTTTTTAAGATTTATTTATTCTATTAATGTGAGTACACTGTAGCTATTTTCAGACACACCAGAAGAGAGCATCAGATCACATTACAGATGGTTGTGAGCCACCATGTAGTTGCTGGGAATTGAATTCAGGACCTCTGGAAGAGCAGTCACTGCTCTTAACCACAAAGCCATCTCTCCAGCCCTGTTTTCTTTCTTTTTAATGGTTTGTTTCAAGGTAAAATCAGACCCTTTAAAAATACATAAATTCAGTTCTCAAGTTAGAAATATGACTTTAGAAGCCTACATACCATGGTCTTCCAGAACAGCACATAATATTTCAACCAATAATATGTGAATCTGAACATTGAGATGAGCTAATGATCTATTTATCTTGCAAAACAAATTTCTTTAAGACAAGAACATTGCAATGCTTTTATTTTGTTTTCAATTCTCAGAGGTCCAGAACTGCACCTCCATTAAAAAATTGTCAGAGTCTTTCAGATCAACACAGAAAGAAAATATGAATTAATTCAGATACTGCCTGATAATAGAATAAGCTGCCTGAGAACATTACAGGTTTTCACATTTTCAGATACATCCAACCAGGGATGGGTGGCTGTCAGGAAAGAAGATTTAGGGAATTATTTAATAACTTAAGTGTCTTTACTACTTGTGGTGGTTTGAGTAGTAATGGCTGCCATAGACTCATGTGTGTGACTGTTTGTCATACAGGAAGTGGCACTATTAGGAAATAAGGCCTTGTTTGAGTAGGTGTGGCCTTGATGGAAGAAGTATGTCACAGTGAAGATGGCCTTCGAGGTCTTCTATGCTCAAAGTACGCCCAGTGTGGCACATAGTTACCTGCTGCCTGTGGATCAAGACACAGAACTCTCAGCTACCTCTCCAGCACCATGTCTGCCTACACGTTACCATTCTTCTTGGTAAGATACTAATAGACTAAATTTCTGAAATTTTAAGGCAGCCACAATTACATGTTTTCCTTTATAAGAATTGCAGTAGTATGATGTCTCTTCACAATAATAGAAACCCTAAGATACTACATGATTTTCTATGAAAAGCAAAACAAAATTTTTATCATTCTTAATAATAAATAATTTTAATGAGAAAAATCTTTGTTCAATAGCTAAAATTAAATTTTGGCACAAAATTCAATAAATACCACTAAAGCTAGAGGCTGGTGAGCCACCTTAGTAGTTAACAGAATGTTTTGCTTTTCAAGAGGTCTGGTGTTGAGTTTCGGTCTGTTCCTATGTATTGCCCTGGTTGCTTCAAGGATGAGAGAATCCTCGTGTACACCATTAAATTAAGGACCTTGCTCCTTAATTTAAAACTATTGGTTGAATAAAGATGCAGATCACCTATAGCTGGGCAAAGACAGGTAGGTGAGGTTTTATTTCCTGGGCTTGAAGCCAGAGGAGGACCACAGGGGAGGAGAGGAAGAGAAGATGAAGAAAGGAGTGGAAACCAAGGGGTATGTGAATCATGAAAACATGGCCATGAGGACTGGCCAATTTGAATTTAGAGCAACAAGGTTTAAACATTGCAGGTTATAACTCAGGGTCATTGATAGGGAAGTAGATACTAATAGCATAGAGGAGAGGTATTTGCCCAGCTCTAGTGCTGTTTAAAGGTTTATTATAAATAAAAAGATTGTGTGTCTTTTCTTTCTGGGAACTGGATGTTCTAAGGTGGGGTAGAAACCCCCACTGAGATTTAAAATGACTACAATAGTCTGGAGTTCCGTTCTGGCATCCACATTAGATGCATCACAACTACCTGGAAGTCTAACTACAAGGGATCTGATCTACACACATGAACGTATGCATCTGCATATGCGTGCACACAAACATGAGCAAATTGCTTAAAAAGACTTTCAACCTAATGCACAAGTAGATAGACAACCTGCCTTGTTTAAGATTTTCTCCCAACATAAAGCAAGTGGGAACCATAGTCCCCAATTTCTTGGGTTTTTTTGTTTGTTTGATTGTTTGTTTGTTTTTGTATTGAATAAGGCTTTTTCTTCAAGAATTGAAAGAATGTTTTCATCATTCATAATTTCTATTTAGAGTAATAGTGTCCCTGTCTTTCCTTCTTCTCACTCCTCACAGGACTATAGAACCAACCCTTACCAAACACATTAGTGTGTGTTGACTTTGTAATTATGCTTTAAATTGACCTTTCCTCCACCCATCTTCAAAAAGACTGTTTACTTTCTGTTTCATGATAAGTGGTTTAGGAAAACTAAATTCATGTTTTGCTGATGAAAATGATTTTTCCAATAACGATAAATTGGCCACAAAAATGTGACATGAAATCATGGCAGAGAACTGACTGTGTTACTATGAGCAGAGAAATTTGTTTTTATATAATACATAATCATCTTTACTTTATTATTCCTGAGTTAATGAATCTCAGGCTGACAGCATGGCAGAGCCTTTCCAGATGAATTATACTGATTGAAATCCATATTTAGATTTACATAGCGCCATGTCCTTAAGTACTCATTTAGTAATTATTTTCAATGTACAGAAATCCCACAAACCAACCTAAGAAACAAACTGTTATTAACATAAGTGCAATCTGTGTATAACCTTGTTACTCTTCCCAGTCAGAGTCACTGTCATGAGTTCCATATAGTATCCACACATCATACTATTCCATTTCAAGGTTTTCGTATATATATATGGACTGCAGTTTGAACTAAGTAGGTTAACATGAAGTGTTTGCTATTCAACGAGACACCAGATGTGCTCCACAATGGAAAATGCCAATTTGAATGTAAGATGCTTTAGTCCTGTTCTGCCACCACCTATTGAGACACAAGAAACCCTTGTTTCCTTGGGGGCTAGGATGGAATTGTTGGACTAGTGAGTGAGTCTCAGCTTTTCATAGAAACAAAATATTCTTTTCAGTGTTTGTTTTTCAATTTGAATTCTAGGGTTTGCCATACTATAAAAGTACTTGGTCTACCCTGCTGGTTCATAATGCCTCATGACGCCATCAACTAATTTCCTGTTATGCATAAGGCACTCAGTGTTGTCCTACTAAATAAACTTAATTCTAATCAAGATGGGGGAAAATGTCATTTTAATACTTGTGTAGATTTTTGTGCATACACTCTCTAATCAGATGTGCATATTTATTCGTGCATTTTTAGGTAATATTGATGCACATTTTTAAGTATGTAAAGGAAATTGAATCAAAATTAGATTTTTGATCCAAATGCTAACTTAGATGATTAAAAAGAAAACTTCTCTTTAAAGTTCTTAGGTCCTTTGTCATCAATCATATTTTGTCAGTTCACAATGAAGGCCTTATTCTCAGTCTGAGAGAGTGACAGATAAGTGTCTGGTTATAACCAAAATGCAGACTTGAATTAAATTTTTCTCCATTTAAAGTTTGACTCTGAAGATCCATTGTCTGCATAATAAAGAGTTCTTGTGCAGACATATTTTGAAATGTTGACCTTTATATCAAATGGCTCAAGTTATTTCAGATTTGTGGATGGATAACAAAGTATAGGGTGAGCATACCTGCTGGAAAATCTCTAGAATCACATAAGATGCTTGTTGTAATTCATATTTTAAGGAAATTATTTGACATAATAGAGTGGAATGCTCTTGGCAAGGAAGAAAAAAAACAACATTGAAGACTGTATTTCTGACAAGCTCTCTGGATGATTCTTTTGTCTTACATGTTTATTTAGCACAAAAGCCCAGGTTTCCTAGTTGATCACTCCTCTGAGATCTGTTCCAATATCAGAACAATAACAACAATAAGATAATTTTATAACTTGGATCTGTGTGAACTCATGGTTCTTCATCAGGAATGGGTCTAACCTGTGCTCTCAAGGACTCCACATTTGCTAAGAAGCACATCCATACTGACGGGAGTTCAGGAATCCTCATTAGGCTCACCAGTGTAATCACAGCAAAGATTTAATGGCGATTCTTAGTTGCAGACACAATCTTTATCTTCGAGAACAGAACATAATTACTGAACTGAAGGCATAAAACCTCCTCCCAGAAGCAAAGCATCAATTATCTCACTCTTAGCAACATCTTGCCTTTGCATTTTCACTTTATGTCTGAGAGAAGTTGCTATGTGGAGTGGGGGCAGGGAGTCAAATGCAACTTTCTGCTTGGTGCTTAGAGGCAGAGACCAGCTGTCCAAATTAATAGGCAAGTCATAGATGTGGAACCCAACATAAATTAGACTGAGGAAGTAGAAATGTTAATGGAAAATGAAAGGAATTCCCAAAGCACCTATGCCGGGCTTCCCCTTACAGCAGGACTCCCAGCTGCACCAATATGACGTCTGTCAAAAGCATGAACATAGCATCTAGAAACCTTTTGTAGGAAGAGGGAAGAGACAAATTGAGGCCATGTATCATATTTTCACTCTATTTAAAAGAGGCCAAAATAATCAGTTTTGATTTAAAGAATCAAATTACAAAGAAAATAATTCCACTAAACCTACTGCAATGTGAATGTAGGGAAAAAGTATTGTGAAGCTGAAGTAAAGTCATTCTGAATGTTTACCTTTTCATTTTCTCACGGAGGAAAGGCATGTGGATGTGATGCTTTGTATAAAATATAAATTGAGCCACTATGATTGCGCTTGTGTGCTTCAGAAAGATTCTATAAGAGTGACCTTCCCGCGTAGTGGAATCCCACAGGCACCATGGTCCTGATGCTTACTATGGTGCTCTTGCAGCACCATCCTCCCCTGGAAGCTTGTTAGAAATGAGAGACTCTTCTTTCTCCACATCCTCACCAGCATCTACTGTCACCTGAGTTTTTGATCTTAGCCATTCTGACTGCTGTGAGGTGGAATCTCAGACTTGTTTTGATTTGCATTTCGCTGATGACTAAGGATGTTGAGCATTTCTTTAGGTGCTTCTAAGACCTGCAAATTTCCTCAGTTGAGAATTCTCTGTTTAGCTCTGTTCCCCATTTTTTGATGGGGTTATTTGGTTTTCTAGAGTCTAACTTCTTGAGTTCTTTGTATATGTTGGATATTAGCCCTCTATCGGACATAGGATTGGTAAAGATCTTTTCCCAATCTGTTGGTTGCCGTTTTGTCCTATTGACAGTGTCCTTTACCTTACAGAAGCTTTGCAATTTCATGAGGTCCCATTTGTCGATTCTTGATCTTAGAGCATAAGCCATTGGTGTTCTGTTCAGGAACTTTCCCCCTATACCCATGTGTTCAAGGCTTTTCGTGACTTTCTCTTCTATTAGATTCAGTGTATCTGGTTTATGTGGAGGTCCTTGATCCACTTGGACTTGAGCTTTGTACAAGGAGATAGGAATGGATCAATTCTCATTCTTCTACATGTAGACTGCCAGTTGAACCAGCACCATTTGTTGA
>CM052713.1:20244959-20283578 GCA_028551405.1 Uromys caudimaculatus
GGGTAGGTGGGAGGAGGAATTCCCTCACAGAGGCGGGGAGGGGGAGGGGACACGGGGTTTCCAAAGAAAAGGGGAATCATCGGAAATGTAAATAAAGTATCAAAAAAAAAAATTTAAAAAGACATTTAACTTTACTACATGAAAAACCAAATTCCTTGTCACTTATTAAAAAATATCTTAATAAAAGATGTCTATTGAGGATATACTATGCTAAATTTCTCCTATTTAAGAATCAAACGTTGTTTGATGACAAACTTCTACACTATACTATTATCAAGTAATATAGGATATCTTGGTTCTTTGTTTAACTGCTCCTTTTAAACTAGATGGAAAAGAGGTGGATTTTCATATACATTTCTCATATGCTCTCCACTTTGGTTAGTTCTACCTCCCATTTGTCTAGCATCTCCCCTTCTCCCATACCATCTATGTTTGAAACTCTGCACCACTAACAATTCCCCTCTACTCTTTTATAGTATTTACATTACACTAGTTGTCATTCTCCAAAGATGCCCCCCATATTCCATTCTTATTCTTCTGGCTTTTAAAGATGCTCTGAAGTAAATATAAAACCTTAGTATTTGACTTTTGGATCCATATATGAAAAAGAACATGTAAGATTTATCTTTTCGCACATTGATTACTCGATATACTTCTCCCACGTCCATTTAATTGCCTGTATATTTCGTAATTTTATTTTTCTTTCAGCTGAATAGAATTCTATTGTGTGTATATATCATATTTTCATTGTCCATTCTTTTGTTTATAGCCATCTTGGCTGATTCCATTTCCAGGCTAGTGGTCATAGAGCAGCAGTAAGTATATATGCACAGATATCTCTGAAGAAGAAAATATGGCCCTTTCAATATATGTCAAGGAGTAATATAGCTGGGTAATATTGTATATCTACTTCATTCATTATGAGGAATCTACACATTAATTTTTGTACTGGATATAGCAATTTACACTCCCACCAATAATAAATAAGGTTTCCCTTTTCCTACAATCTTCACGGTATCTGCTAGCATATGACTTTCTTCATAATACCTACTGTGAATGGCATGAGAAGTAATTTCAAAGTAGTTTAAATTTGTATTTTCTTGATGATTGTGATGGCTAATCTTGGTTATTAACTTGACCACATCTGGAATTAACTAAAACCTAAGCCCATTGGGCACACATGTGAGAGATTCTTTATTTGATCATTTTAAGTGGAAAAACTTATGCTAACTCTGTATTATTTAAAGTCAGAACAACACCCTAAATTTGGACCACACTTTCTGGTGACAAAAAAAAAATTCATAAAAAAAGAAATTTTTTGCCTGCTTGCCCACATTCTCACTAGAAAGTTCATCTACTCCACTGCTGAGACATTTCTTATGTGGTATTAGAATCTGTTTCTTTGCTATTCCAACATATACTGAAGACGGGTTGAGTCTTGTAGACTGAATAACTATCAGATTATTGGCCTTTCTGTTCAGAGACAGTCATTGTTAGGCTTGCAAGACCACTGCCTGTAAATGGATAGATAGATAGATAGATAGATAGATAGATAGATAGATAGATAGATAGATAGACAAGTTTCAACTGAACTGGAAGCTTCTCCCTGAGCACTAACATTTTAATCCCATAACAGGCCATGCACACTGTTGCATGAGCTTAGGCTTCAATGGTATTATGACACTGTAAGCCTTGTGATCTACCACAAATATCTCAGCAACATGTTCCTATTGGTGCATTAGCAGCACAGATGTTATAGGAGTAACCAATTGCTCTCAGGTTTGATTTGGTGCTTCTTCCTCCTAAGAGAATACATGCCTGACATAGTAAACCTAGAATGAAAAAAAGCATTGTTTGAAATAATTACGGTTGAAACATAATAATGTTTGCAATAGTTTTCTGTATTTGGGCAATGTTTTCTGCAGATTCACAAATTCTAAAATAAAATTAGAAAAATTAATTTAAAATGACTATTGGCAAATAACTGTGTGTGTGTGTGTGTGTGTGTGTGTGTGTGTGTGTGTGTGTGTGTGTGTGTGTGTGTGTTTAGTCCAGATCAATTGACCAGGTAACTTCAACTTTGTGGATAAATAAGATGATGAGATTTCTCTATTTCACTTATTCATACCAAAATCTTAGAAAACATCACTAACACTCTCTCTTCTCTGTTCTCTCACACTACTTTTCTATTGCATCAGGAAATCGTGCCACTTTTAAAATCAAAATATATTCAGAATCACATTGCTCTACTCATGTCCAAGCGATTTTACACTAATGCTTCTCTTAGGAGAAGGTCTGAAGGTTGCATATATTAATTCTTCCCATGCACTATTAGCTAATATTTTCATAAACTCACAACTAGCTATTAGGATGAATAGGGAGATCAACTACATTGCTTGTTGATAAGGAATCTAGTTAAAATTTAGTCCAGTTTAGAAGCACCTGGGTCTTTCTAAAGGAGGGCAGTAAAATCAAATACATACTGTGAGCAATTAGAATCTTCCAATTCTCCATTCTTGCCATGTAAACCTTCATGTATTTACTTCCTCCAGCCCCTATTTCCAGAATTCTGTGACGTGCTTCCATTTATATTGTATATGAATTTGGTTATTCAAAGGTAAGACCTTTTAAGTAAATGTGGTGATATTCGATCTCCCCCCTTCCTAGGGGTTAAGCATCTGGGATAATATAACCATAATAAATAAGCATAGAGGAAATGGAAAGCAGGGAAAATGTAGAGTCCTGTATTGGAGAGTAGTTATAAAAGTCTGGTTGCTTAAACTGCAGTGGCCTCTCCAACTACGGGCTAAGTTTCTTGCTTTACTCAATTGGGTCTACCAGTTTGTGCATTCTGATGTACCTCCATGACTGTTCTCCATGGTTCCCGTTTCACTGCCTTGGTCATCCTTGCACTTTATCCTATGTGACCAAACCAGAGGGTGAATTGAAGTATGTTCCACCTTTGGAGCAAGACAGTCTTCTCACCTTCTTTGGTTCAGTGAAGGATTGAAGGTCAAGAGTTTCTCAGTAATCAAGGTCTTGAGTAGGGTAAATTCTCCTTTATTATCATTCTTTCTGTGTCCTCTATGTGAACACTAGCAAATTTTGTTTGTTTGTTTGTTTGTTTGTTTGCTTGTTTCAGATTTAATTTTATCGATGTATCCTATGTATATCTCTATGTGTGCTACATGTGTGCACAAACCTACAGAGTCAAAAGAAGCTGTTGGGTCCTCCAGACCTAGAGTTATAGGCAGTTGTGAACTGCCTGACATGAGTGCTCAAAAGAGAGCCAAGGTCCTCTAAAGAAGAGCAAGATCTTATTAGCATTTGCTTTCTTCCTATGCTTACTTACTGACAGTTGAGAAGCAGCCACCGCAGAATCATGTTGAGTCACATTAACTGAGTTTTCAGGCTGAGAAACACATTGCTTGCCTTCAAGCTATGGCACAGCAACATTCCTGAACATTCTGCCACAGCTTAATGACATTTGTCAGTTTCCCAACACACAATATTTATGAATTTCTCCATCTGCTACTTGGTCCATGTTACATATAATCCCATCTTTTCATAAATTATCCCACTTACAGACACCAGCTTTATCTTCCAAGAAATATGTGTCGTCTATCTGGATAGGTTTCCAAGTCTTCACTCAGTTGTTACCATTTACCCGGCTAGCAGAGAGGAGAAATGAGTCAGGATAAGTTAAAGATCTCTATTCCTGCTCACAAAGCATCACAGAGCTCTAATCAACCACACATCTCCATGTTTACTCACAGCAACAAGAGAATGAACTTCAGTGCACTCGCAAAGTCACCTAAACTTCTAGATTCTGTGAGTCGAGTGACGGGGTTATCTTTACCACAGTTACCTCCCTAACCCTAGCTCTACCAAATAGAGATATTATCTGTCAAGATTTAGCAGTGTGTCATCTTTATTTCTAGGGATTTGTAGGAACCACCGGTGTTCAACGTTTATGAAACATTATTCTCTGATGAAGTCATGGCCAGCCTTGCAAAGAGAGAAGGATCAAAGACTCCAGTAAATATGTTTGGAGCACAATGTATAAAGAAACAAAATAACGTTAAAAGAGGGACATATGAATATAAAAGACATCTGCATGAAAAATAAACACATGAAGGATTGTTCACTGTCACTAAGCACCATGAAATTGCATCTCAAACCCAAAATGATATTATCTCTTACCAGTTAGAATCTCTATCAAAATCAAATCTAGCAAGGCATGATGAAAATACAAGGAACTCATACACTCATGGTGCGAGTGTAGATTTGTGCAGCTAATACAGAAGTGCTTTGCAAAGCACTATGAAACACCTTTAGATGCATAAATACTACCATATCTCCAAAAGAGATGAAAATATTCTATCAACACAAAAATCACACACCTTGTGTTTATATAAGTACTGTTAATAATGGCTAAAATACAGAAGCAATCCAAATTTCTATCAGTGAGTAGATAGATGAATAAGATGAATTATCTATCTATCTATCAATCTATCTATCTATCTATCTATTTATCTCTTACACACACAGACAGACACATACACACACACATACACACACACATACCCACACACACACACACACATACCCACACACACACACACACATACACACACACACATACACACACACACACACACACACACACACACACACACACACACACTTGCTATGGTGTTCATCAGTAAGCAGGATGAAGTGCTGTCATGTGCAGCAGCACAGATGGAACTAGAAATCACTGTTAAGCAACATAAGCCAGATACAGAAAGCCAAATACCATATGTATTCATTTACTGAAGAAACAAGAAAGTCAGTCTTACTGTAGACTGGAGTATAGCAGAGGTCATCAGAAACTGAGAACGTAGAGAAGAAAAGCGACAGAATGTAGGAGAATCACCAGAACACAGGTAGAGACTGAGAATTAGATCTGGTTCCCAGTAAAAAAATAGATTCCAACAATCTACGTTTTCAGAAACACCTAGAAAAAAAGGGTCTACTTTCTCAGTACATGAGATGGTGAACGTTTAAGAAGACAAACTTCTTACCTTGCCTTGATCACTACACTCTGTGTATAGACCAGATTATAATTATGTATCCCACAAGATGTATAAATGGTATGCTACAATAGAAATTTTAATGAAAACTATTTGAAACACAACATTTTCAATTTCAAAAGTCAGCAAGAGGTAAAGCAGCCCAGGGCTCCATCGGCACCAGGAGTTAGTCTTTTAAATTTTCTGTGTCCCTTTACTATGCTGCTTTTCTATTAGCTTCTGTATTGTTAGTTTTTAAATTCATGGCTGCCAAAAATCACCTTGTGTCTGTCAAATAAGATAGACTTATTTTATGTTTAATCACATTGTCACAATAATAGTCTGTAAAATGTGGATTATGCATCTTTGCATAATTCTCTTATGTATAGGCTTACTTTATTTCATCTTATAAATACCAGTTATTTTATTTCATGTGGAAAGATATTTCATTCTACTATTTTTTCACATTTATTTGTATATATGTATACATGTGTATGTGTGTTTCCATGTGGAAAGCAGTATGTGCATGCTTATGTGTGTATGTATGTATGCATGTGTGAATATATGCAGGTGTGTATGTGTATATGTATCTATGTTAATAGGTGTATATGTGTCTGTGTACATATGCATGTATGTGTATATATGTGTGTGTATGTATATATGTGATTATGTGTCCATGTATGTATGTATGTATATTTATACATGTGTGTATGCATGCATGTGTGAATGTGTGTATATCCTCGTGTATATGTGTGTATATGCATATATTTGTGTGTTAGGGTGTGTGTATGTATATTTTTATTTGTGTGTGTACATGTGTGCATATGTATATATATGCGGGCTCATATGTGTATATGTGTGCATACATGTGTATATGTGTGTATATGGGTATGTGTGTTAGTGTATGTATATCTGTGTAAGTGTGTGTATGTGTGTGTATTACCAAAATATTAGCACATTCTTGCCACAGTCTTTGTAGAGGTCAAGGAATAACCTGCAGGAGTTTGTTCTCTACTTCTGCCATGTAAATTCCAGGATTCAATTCAGCTCTCTCAGGCTTGCATGGCATGCATCTTTAACTATTTATAACCTAAATTATGAAAGAATTTTATAATCTATTAAGTCTTAATCCAGTTGTGTCATTACATAACTTTGTCAATAACTTATGTTTTTTTGTATAGTAAACTTTCTTATGTATAAAGGTTTACTACTGAAAAGAAGAAACATTTGCTTAGAGTCAAATTAGTAAGTGAAGATCATACATCAATCCAGCAAAAAGACACAAAGCTCTTTGGCTATTTAGTCATGACTGGCTCTATAATGGTGCAATGGACATGGGATAACTCCATAACCAGGCATAAGAAAATCAGTGTGGGGCTGGGGGCGTAAGAGGATACAAGCAACTTAGCGCTTCATCTCTGGGTCTCAGAGGCTTTCCCTTTTCCTACGATGCCCATCCAGATCTCTCTGTTAGCATTAAAACATAGCACCACAGCCGCTGTGAAAGTTGATGGATGCAGCATCCAAATGTCTACCCTTTCATACTCTGTTCAGTGTAAGGTAGGACTGCCACAATTAAGCCAACAAACTCACTAAAGAAGCCTCTCTTGAATACCTATGCCATATGAGTTATGAAAGAACTGTCTTCCTTCATCTTTGTCTCTACCAGAATAACCCATCGAGGTCATCTCAGCTACTGAGACCAATTCTCCGACACACACACACACACACACACACACACACACACACACACACACACACACACACAGTATTATCTAAGTCATTAATTTTGTTTGTTTCTTATTTTTTTGAAACAGAGTTTCTCTGTGTAACAACCCTGGCAATGCTGAAACTGATATTGTAGACCAGACTGGCCTTGGACTCACAGAGATCTGCCTGCCTTGGCCTCCCAAGTGCTGGAATCAATGGTATGAGTTATCATGCCCTGCTTTAACTTTAACTCAATATAGATTAACTTTTACTTTTGGTCTGTGAATCTTGCTTCTCAAACTGCCTTGAACTTGTCCTGAAAAGTACATTCTCTTATGAACTTTGTGGACACAAGTTTCTACATCTGAGTATTTCCATGGAACCTGACCTTTGACATATTGCTTTTCCTACTTGTCAGTGAGCTTATGCAGAGTGACTGATAAAACATGGACTCATCAATGTGGAACTGGGATCTTCTGTTACACATTATGTGGTACTAAAAATGAGCACCATTTCAGATGACAGTCTAGTTTTGTTTTGCTTTACACTGCTTTAGAACATTTTCAACACAAAAGCTTACTACCGAACTTGAAAATAACTACTCTGGTGTTCATCATTTTGCAATAATTTATAGAATTATATGGTAGATTTATAAAGTACCATGTCAATAATCTAAACTTCATAAATGACAGACAACTTCATTTCCCATTACTCCACTTATTATGAACCATCTATCTGTGCTTCTGTTCTGTTTTGAGAGATATGGGTTGTTTCTAGACCATTGTTTGGTTTCTGGTTTTTATCCAGTCATTCACATGTACTGGTTCTTTTCGTGTGACTTCAAATAGACAACCAGTGGTTAGCATTCTAAATTCTAAGGCCTACAGGACCATATGATATTGTATTCATTTATATTGTTACAAAGAATTATTATTGATACTTTGGCACGGTAACATTAAAATACAATATAATATTTCTCCATGATATTATTTCATTCAATTTGCTTAATTCATTCTTCACAGGTTAACTAGAGAAAACATTTTAAAATGAATAAATGAGCCATCCAGAAAGAAATGAGAAAGTAAATTTAATGTCCCTGCTTAAAATCCAAACTCTTTGTTCAATACTATGGCAACCTCTGCCTATCTTCCACACACTCTTCTGTCATCTATACACGCTGTACCGTCTCGGGCATCTGCACTGGCCATGGCAGTTCCCTTCCTCCCAGTGCGCCTCATACTACAACACTTTTCCCGCCTCTCAGCATTTCTAGCCACACTGTACTGGTTCATTTACTTTATTTTCTTAAACTAAATCATTGCCTAGTTTATGTTTGTTTATTCATTTATTCATTTTTGCATTCTTGACACAGGGTCTCTCCATGTATACCTGGCTGTCTTGAGTTTGCTATGTAAACACGGCTGGCCTCAACTTCATAAGGAATCCACTTCCCTGGGCTCCCCTAGCACTGGGATTAAAGGTGTGCACCACCACGCCCTGCTATTATTACGTATTTTCAAGAAAACTTTTCAATCTTTAACCTTGTCATAAAGTATTTAAATATCTTGCATAGTGTTTCAGCTTCTCAAATGATTCAGCAAGTTGTTTCTTAGCTCTGTAGCAAGCAAAATTCTCCAATTCAGAGAACTGGACAGCCGTCCAGGACCTTTATGGAAGAGTTAGGGGAAAGATTGAAGGAACTAAAGGGGATGGCAACCCCATAGAGAGACCTATAGTGTCAAATAACCTGGAGCCATGGGAGCTCTTCAGAGACTGAGCCACCAACCAAAGAGCGTACATGGGCTGGTTCGAGGCCCAGGGCACATATGTATCAGAAGGCTACCTTTTCTGGCCTCAATGGGAGAGGATGCACCTAATCCTGTAGAGATTTGATGCCCCAGGGTAAGAGGATATAGGAGAAGGTACCCTCTCAGAGGCAAAAGAATTGGGGAAGAATTCTCCTAGTAGGGACCCAGAGTGGGGGAAAACATTGTAAAGAAATAAAATAATTAATTATGTGTAGAGTCTGCTCCTGTTTTTCACAGTTCACAGAAGTCACATTCTATAAAGTTACAGCAAACAGTGAATCAATACATGACTCTATTTACATTTATTTCTGTTCAAAGGCACTTTAACATATATCATTGATTTGGTTCTACTACACTCAAGCCTAACAGCATGCTTCAGTGAAGCTTATTCAACAGACAGGGATTGGAAGAGAATGCCAAAGCCTTCCTGCCCTGAAGAGCCCTCGGCAGTACACTTCACCACGGCATAGGAGAACTTACGTTAAATGGTAAATCCAAGAGTAGGAAAGGCTCAATGAGGAGTCTACAGTAAGGACACCTATCTCTCCAGTCCACAGCACCAATCTCCAGGCCCATTCTTCAGCAGCGTGAAGGATCTGGCTGCTGGAGACTGGTATTTGTGATTAAACGGTCCCTGTGATGCCAGGGCAGGAAGAGGGGAGTGGGTGAGTGGGTGGGGAAGCACCCTCATAGAGGCAGGCAGGGGGATCAGAAAGAGGGGTAGGGGAGCACCCTCATAGAGGCAGGCAGGGGCATGGGAAAGGGGTTTCGGAAGGAGAGACCTGGAAATGGGAAAACGTTTGAAATGTAAATAAAGAAAATATCCAATAAAAAATGATCAATGTTCCTCTGTAAACTTTCTCCTATAGAAAAATCCTTCACTGTTACTTCACTAACAGTTCTTTCACATTCCTTTAAAGCCCCTTTGAGGAATACCTTTTTCTTCTATAGCTAAGTGTTTTCTTTTTAATTAAAACAAGTCCAGAAGGATACACTTTACCTCCCTTCCATAAAGGTAACACCAAATTTGGAAAAATTAGACCATAGCTTGTTACTTGTCAAAAGAAAGACATTTACTCTCTTTTTATGAGTTATATGCTGATACTAGGTAGCATCTTTGGTTGCTTTTTTGTCCTTTATTTCAGGGTTTTGAAGGAAAGAGAAGACCAGTAGCTGCCAAAGATTAAGTACTCGCATCTAGTGAACTAGAAAAGGGCCTTCCTCCAAGCCCTCCCTGGATTCTCCTGTTCCATACCTAGCTTCCCAGAACAAAAGCCCACATGCTATTAACCAGATGCTCTTCAGAGAATTAGAAACCCTGAAATAATGCACAGCCATGCCCCCTTGGAAGGATGCATCGATGCAGACTGATTTGCTGTCTGCTTTAAATCTCACTCGGTAATTTACAGCCTGTCATTTTCTCACAGAGTGGGAGGAATTCTTCCCATGTTATCAATGAAAGTGCAATGTAATTTAAAATGTTCTGCTCTCCCAACCTCTGGTTTCAATTTCTTCTGAAGGAAAAGCATGATGCCTAAGTAAAGCAAACTGCCGTAAGATAGATTCCACATAAATGTGATTCGTAGCAAAGATGATAGAAAAGAAATGGGGAGAAGAGGGATGGAAGACATGAAGATAGAGAACAGAAATGACACAGGTCCTTTCAAATTCTGCTGAGAAGAATAAGGCATGCCAGTATGACCATTAGGTTATTCACAAGCCAGGAGTGACAGAAGGACTTAGAGGCTGGCTCCAGATGACAATGTGTCTCAATAAAGATGCAGAGCCAATGCAGAAGTCTGACCTTGCGGTTGCCTCAAATTCTCTTACATGAAAATCCCACGAAAATAACAAATAAAAATAAAGGAATAATTTTATAAACCTGCAAGATCAAATCAGAGCCAGTAATAACAAAGCTTTGGTGAGTGATAGAAGCCACAGTGAATGGAGACAGTAAGATGTATCAGCATCACGAAGGGCAGATCTAAAAAATAGATTAAGAAGACCCAGAGACTAACCAGAGTAAGGAACAGTGCTAGTTTTGGAAAATAGGGTTTGGACAATAATTCCCTGTCTAATTCCATACATTCAACCCTTTAATCTAACTGCCTCATAAATATAGGGAAAAAACTGGAGCCACCATTTTAACATGTCTCCAAAAGGAAGAGAGCAGGATTATTTTCTAGAGTCTTTAAGAATCAATTTATCAAACTTCAGAGAAGAGAACAGAGTGATCATGGCTATTACGCAACTGTGTGTGTGCTTGCTAGACATTTCTGTTACAGTTCTGACAAAATAACCTTGCACAGACAATGTAAGGCAAGAAGGATTCCTTTGACTCACACATTGAGGGTATATCATGGCAGGGAAGGCAGGGAAGTGAGGAGAGTGTAAATCAGTTGTTCATGTTGCACCCACAGTCACAAAACAGAGATGGAAGCTAGTGCTCAGCTCACTTTCTGTTTTATTCAATGTACAACCCAAGTCCATGGGATAGTGTAATGTATATTTAAGGTGGGTCTTTCCATCTTTAATCCCTTTTGGAAACACCCTCATAGGTTTCAATTAAATTCTCATCAGGCTTTTAAAGCCAGTCAAGTTGACAATAAAGATTAACCATCCTAAATCCAACCCTTATCAACTTGACAGCTAAACACATTACTGCAAACCATAACATCCCACTCTGTGCCCCCTCCATGTCTGCTTTCTCCCCATAATTCAAAGTGCATTTACTCAGTCTTCAAAATTCTTCATAGTCTTTGGTCATTACAACAGAGCACGAACGTTCATAAGTCTCTTCCAAAACTAAATACAAACTCTTAAGTGTAAGCCTTGTTTAAATATTCCAAAATAAAGTGGGACAGATTAAATATAGTGGTGTTAGGTATTATGTGTGTTCCAATGATCGTAGACATCCCCACTCCTCAAGCTCTGCTGCCTCCAGCACTCAGAAACTCTAATTCCACTACATACCTGAAAGCTGTCCCTGGAAGATGTCACACGGACTTGTCATCTCCAATATTCTGATATCTCTATTATAATGTCGTCTGCACCTTCCCATCTTCTTAGAGCTTCCTTTCAGGAAATCTGAACCTACCACACATAGCCTAACTCGGCAGTTCTCTAGGACCTGCACCTATGGCTGCATGGACCCCTCATACTTGTGTTCTCCTTAGTGATGCTAATATTTTTAACTGCAATTGCTTCTGCATCCCATTTTAAATTTTTATTTACAATTTTAATAAATTTACTTAAATGTATTAAAAATAATTGTAAGTTCCCTCATATTCCTTCCCTTGCTAACCTTCACTTTTCCCCTATGGCTGTCTATCACTCACTACTCTGTTTCCACATAAGAGGGATGAACAGTATCCATTCCACAAGCTAAATGGTATCTTGCCTTGAAATTTATTCTGCTAAAATAAAAAGGGTTGTTACTTTCACATTTAGTCTCCCTGACGTTCCTGGGACAAATGCAGAGTGCAACCAGATTCTTTGCCAGAGCACAGCATGGATGGTTTTAGTCAAGATTCTGTTAGAATCTTTGAGAGTCCACCTGACACCAGTCAGGATGGCTAAGATCAAAAACTCAAGGGACAGCACATGCTGTTCCAGAGCACCAGAGTCCAGGCCCTAGAACCCACATGAGGTAACTCAAAATGTCTATAACTCCATTTCTGGGAGATCCAATAGCCTCTGCTGACTTTCTTGGGCACCAGGCATGTAAGTGGTGCACATATATACAAAGAGGCAACACACACACACACACACACACACACACACACACACACACACACACACACACACACAAAAAGTAGAATAAATACATTGTTTAAAAATCTTTTAAGATAAAAACAGTGACTAGGTCCCAAGGAAGCAGATAGGGGTATGACTGAATCTGATATAGATAAGAATGGCTGTGGGAAAGAATCCCGTAAGAGTGGAGGAAATGCTGAAGCACACAGGAGAATTAATAGATTGATGGACTTGAGAGGCCAAAGCTCACAGAAAAACCCATCTTTGTGAAATATGAGAGATGCAATTTCCTTGGAAAGAAGAGCAGAGAAGTCAAAGGACATCTTACCATACGCAGGACTTGCCCTGAAATGACCAAGACTCAGTTATGCAAAGATGGGGTGTCCTATGCCAGGGAAGAGTCTCAGGCTGTGCCAGAGCAGCCTTGTCATGAGGCTCAGACTTATCTACATCATTCTTCAAGTTTTGATCTAGATATAGACATACAAATTTCAATGTCTCATATAATTCAGTCATATAAAATAAATATGCGAGTCAGACGGTAGTGGTGAATGTCTTTGATCCCAGCAATCAGGAGGCAGAGACAGGTGGATCTCTGTGAGTTCAAAGCCAGCCTGATCTAATAGAGCAAGTTACAGAGCAGACAGAAGTATACAGAGAAACTCTGTCTTAGAAAAAAACACAAATAAATAAATAAATAAATAAATAAATAATAAAAAATATGCGAACATACTCAATTCATTCTTTCATCTATATGACTTCTATTGTAAATCTAGATGTAAGTTGAAAGTATTCATTGTTCAATATAATAACTGGAAGAAACTATTTTGAGAAAGCCAATCAAGAGCTAATTGACTACATGAAAAGCCCTCGGCTTTTTATTTGGTAATTACATTCTTATCTATTAATCTTCAGTCTTAATCAGACTGGAGAAATCACCAATAGGCAAGCAGGAGAGAGACCGTCAAATCTATGCATCACCAAAATGGTTTCAGAAAGGTTCTCTACCTTAACAAAATGTCTTAGGATGTAAAAATGAACATTGAAGATGTCATTATTTGAAATGCTAATTTTAAATTTTCTGCTTTTAACAACCCACTTGAGTTCTTAAAAAAGCGATTTACTGAGAAAGAAAACCTTGTGCACTGCTTGAAGTAAATGTTTATGGATTATGCATGTGAATTATGCTAGCTGCATATCCATTTATACCTGAATGCAAAGCAAATGTGAACAATCTTATGAACATGGCAGGATTCCCATAAACCCCAGAAACCACATTAGCCAAGCAGCAAGAACACAGTAAATAGGTTTCCTAACAGGACAGTCAGTTTCAAGGAAGGTCAGAGTGACCTTGTCAATTGCTAAGTCTGTAAACAGCTAATTACTGAATTCACAAAGCAAAGGGACTCCATGATCTGCCTGAGTAAGAAATATATTAGCACAAAGGAAAATATGTTCCTTCCCCACATGGTCATTCCCTGCAGTCTCTGTTCTGAAGCTATCAACATCTTAAGTGACAGCCAGAGGAAAAGGATCGCCCCTGCTAAATACCTCCTAGTGGCATTTTTCAGATCTAATTACAGAGCCTGGTGTCTCATCAATACTAAATACAGTGGGGATTCCTGGCAGACAGAAATTACTAAGGACCATTTTAATTAATGTGTGTGACTCTAACAGGGATTAACTTCATGCTTCGCTCAGAACTCTGCATTGAGAATAGTTGGAACATTGAGAAGGTCACACATCCAAATCCCAGGGATAGAATTGTGCCCCAGAAAGGGGTGAGTTCTCTCTTGACAGAGGCTTTCCTTTATGTCGGCTAGCTCTGTAGAAATGGAGGGATAAACATCTAGAGCTAGAACCTCAGTGAGGCCCACCTATGAGAGGAATGACACTAAACATACACTTACTGGTGTGTTTAGTTTTGATGGCTAAAGCAAAAAACAACATAGAGAAATCCAGAAAGTAATTGGAGACAAAAGATACACAATACAATAAAAAGCAAAGATGATGAGATGAGAGATGTGGCTTGGTCAATAGAGTGTTTGCCTAGCATGCATGAAGCCCTGGGTTTGATTCCCAGTTCTTCATCAACCAGGTATAGTGATACACATGGGAACTAGAGAAAGTGGGATGGGGAATTCTAGGCTGATATCTGCTACATTGTGACATTAGGACAACATGAGACATATGAGACCTGAATCAAAAGAAAGAAAATTAAAACAAAAGAGGAGGGAGAGGGACAGGGGAAGGGAGGGGTTGGGAGGGATGTGAGCAAAGCAAAGGAAGAATTGGACATTAGTATAATTTTATTTTTTTTTCAAAACCTATTTTTAATGAAGGTTGTTAAACACTTTAACCTCCCATGTAACCTACCACCCACCAGAGGTAGTGGAAAAGAAAGGATATGGGGGAAATAGACCTGTTTAGAAGGTTCTTTGTAGCAACTCCCATCTTTGTTGTCTGGAAATCTGTAGTTCAGTTCATAGGTTAGCAGTGGCAGCTTGATCTACTTGCAAACACTTCATGGATACACAAGCAGTCCAGTTAGATAGAACAGGATAGCACACATGAATCAGCAGGAGTGCCAAGGCCTAGCAGAGACAGTCATGCCTTAGCCAAAGCTTGAGTCAAGGCAGCAGGAGGGACCAGGAAAACAGTAGAAGTTCTTGGATGTGCCTCTCTCAGGGAATTGAAGATCAGTGAAGACAAGAGACCAACAGGCGTTGCACAGCTACCTTTATAAGCAAGCCTTGCTCAGCCTCCATCACAGTCCATTGAGTCCTTTTTATATCCTCCAAACTTCATGTATTCTCCACAGCTCTTGCCTCAGCATGTGTGTCTGCCTCAGCTGACATCACTGCCAATGATCCCAAGTCCAAGAAAGCAGCAAGAAACTGTAGCACATCACCAGCAGTTTATGGTGTGTTTCTTTCTCTCTATGGAGTCCCAACAAATGCAGCTCAGCTACGCAGTGTAAGACAGACCAATACGTGGGTGTTGTTAACAAGGAATCCTTCATCACATGTTCTTTCCCGTGCTTGCTTTAGCAGAGCCTCCTTTCTCATGTGCTTGCTTCAGCTAAACATTCCTTCACTTATTTGCCTTAGTCTTTCATCTGTGTCCACTTCAGGTAAATGTTCCTTCATGTCTTTGCCCCAGCAAAACACATCTAAACAACTTTTCAAAGAACACTTAAGTTTCCACTTCACATCAGAGTTGATTTTTTTTTTTAGAATTAAAATAACCTTAAAAGCAACCAATTAATACATTCTATGTACTAACAGGAAAAACGAAGCCTAACAAAGCACTGTTCTACACTAAATGAAATTATTTGTTAAGATTAATAATGAAATGAGTTTTTTAGAGAAGTATTTTACCAGAATATACTTCTGGTAGATACAGTTGGTGGGATTTCAAGAAGAGTATAATTCATATGGATTTACAGATGAATGAAAACTGAAAATAAAATAATGAAAATAATACTGAATTTTACCTTTTATTCTTCAAAATGACTTTAAGGCAATCACTGAAAGCAAAAACTACAATGGTCTGTTTTGTGTCTATAATCTGTGCAAAAGTTAAAGGCATAACAATTCTAGAATAAATGTGAGTTACAGTGAGACAATCAATGACAAAGTGTGAAAAAACAGAAGACTGTTTTAAGACATGTTTGGAAGTAAACACATATTGTCACCCTTAAAACACCCACTAAAAATGTTATTAAAATTATAAATAATAAAAATGGGGCAGATAAAATAGAATTATGATACAGTCAACTAATTCAAGAGAAGGCACAGGAAAAGAAAAGTTAAGTGAAGACACATAAAACAGAAACAGAATACCTAATGTAAGCCCAACTTCATTCAATTATATTGGTAATCCCATCAAATAAGTATCTTGTAAACACTCCATTTAAAAGATGTGGGTGACTGACCAGACATTCTGGTAAATAGTGTAATCCAGGCACAAGAGGTTGCAATGAGAGGATCATTACTTCAAAGGAAGATTTGTTACCTAGCCAAAGCCTGTCTCAAAATTAACAAACAGCAGATATGTACTAGTTAGTGAATAAAATGAAAAAGTAACATCAAACTCTTTTTTTTTCTATTTACATGCCATCTTTTTATTTTATTTTTTATTTTATTTATATTCCTGTCGTTGTTCCTCCTCTCAGTCTCCCCTCTCATAGTTTTTCATCCTGTTCCTCCTCCCCCTTGCCTCCAAGAGCATCTTTTTGGGTATATGCCCAAGAGTGGTATAGCTGGGTCTTCAGGTAGCACTATTTCCAGTTTTCTGAAGAAGTGCCAGATTGATTTCCAAAGTGGTATACCAGCTTGCAATCCCACCAGCAATGGAAGAGTGTTCCTCTTTCTCCACATCCTCACCAACATGTGCTGTCACTTCAGTTTTTGATCTTATCCATTCTGATTGGTGTGAGGTAGAATCTCAGGGTCATTTTGATCCAAATTTCCCTGCTGACTAAGGATGTTGAACATTTCTTTAAATGCTTCTCAGCCATTGAAGATTCTTCTGTTGTGAATTCTGTTTAGCTCTGTACCCCATTTTTAATGGGGTTATTTGGTTTTTGGAGATTAAATATTTGAGTTCTTTATATATTTTGGATATTAGTCCTCTGTTGGACGTAGGGTTAGTGAAGATTTATTCCCAATCTGTAGTTTGCCAATCTGTCTTATTGTGTCATTTGCCTTACAGAAACTTTTCACTTTCATGAGGTCCCATTTAATGATTGTTGATCTTAGAACCCGAGCCATTGGTGTTCTGTTCTGGAAATTTCTCCCCATGCCAATGCGTTCAAGGCTCTTTCCCACTTTCTCTTCTATTTGATTTACTGTACCTGGTTTTATGTTGAGGTCCTTGATCCACTCTGACTTGAGGTTTGTGCAGAGTGATAAATAAGGATCTATTTTCATTTTCTACGTACATACCACCAGCTAGACCAGCACCATTTATTAATGATGCTTTCTTTTTCCACATGTTTTTCGCTTCTTTGTCAAAGATCAAGTGTCAAAGATCAAATAAACCCGTAGCTGTGTGGGTTTATTTCTGGGTCTTTGATTCTATTGCATTTATTGACCTTTCTGTTTCTGTGCCAGTACCATTCGGGTTTTATCACTATTGCTTTGTAGTTCAGCTTGAGGTCAGCAATGGTAATTCCCCTAGAAGTTCTTTGACTGTTAAGAATTAGTTTGGCTACCCTGGACTTTTTGTTTTTCCATATGTATCTGAGAATTGCCATTTCCATGTCTTTGAAGAATTGTGTTGGAATTTTGATGGGGATTGCATTGAATCTGTAGATTACTTTTGGTAAGATGGCCATTTTTCACTATGTTACTACTACCAATTCATGAGCATGGGAGATCTTTTCATCTTCTGAGGTCTTCTTCAATTTTTTTTCATTGATTTGAAGTTCATGTCATACAGATTTTTCACTTGCTTGGTAAGCGTTACTCTACTCCACGATATTTTATACTATTTGTGGCTATTGTGGAGGGCATTATTTCCCTAATTTCTTTCACAGCCTGTTTATCATTTGTGTAAAGTTTATTTTATATTCTGCCACTAAACTGAAGTTCTTTATCAGCTGTAAGAGTTCTCTGGTAGAACTTTTGGGGTTGCTTATGTATACTATTAAATCATCTGCAAATAATGTTATTTGATTTCTTCATTTCTAATTTGTATCCCCTTGACCTCCTTTTGTTGTCTAATTGCTCTGGCTAGATCTTCAAGTACTAGATCGAATAGATAAGGAGAGAATAGGCAATCTTGTCTTATCCTGGTGTTTAATGGGATTGTTTCTAGTTTCTCACAATTTCATTTGATGTTGGTTGTTGGTTTGCTATATATTGCTTTTATTGTTTTTAAGTATGTGTCATGAATTCCTGATCTCTCCAAAACTTTTAACATGAAAGGGTGTTTTGCTTTGTCAAAGGCTTTTTCAGCATCTAATGAGATGATCATGTGGCTTTGTCCCTTGAGTTTATTTGTATATGTATTACATTGATGGATTTTCATATAGTGAACTATCCCTACATCCCTTGTATGAAGTGTACTTGTTCATAATAAATAATGATTTTTATGTGTTCTTGGATTAGGATTGTGAGAATTTAATTGATTCTTTTTGCTTCAGTATTCATAAGCTAGATTGGTCTGAAGTTCCCTTACTTTGTTGGGTCTTTCTGTGGTTTAGGTATCAGAGTAACTGTGGTTTCATAGAATGAATTAGGTAGTAGTGTTCCTTCTGTTTCTATTTCGTGGCATACTTTGAGGAATATTGGTATGAACTCTTCTTTGAAGGTCCAGTAGAATTCTGCACTAAAACCATGTTGCCCTGGGCTGTTTTCAATTTGGAGAATTTTGATGATTCTTTCTATTTCCTTAGGTGACATGAGATTGTTTAGATTGGTTCCATGATCTGGATTTAACGTTGGTGCATGGTATCCGTCTAGATAATCATCCATTTCATCTAGGTTTTCCAGTTTTGTAGAGGATAGGCTTTTGTAGTAGGTTCTGATGATTTCTTTTTAATTCCTCAGTTTCTATTGTTAAGACTCCCTTTTCATTTCTGATTTTCTAAGATTGGATACTGTCTCTGTACCCTTTAGATAGTTTGTCTAAAGATTTATCTATCTTGTTGATTTTCTCAAGAACCACCTCATGGTTTTGTTGATTCTTTTACTAGCTTTCTTTGTTTCTACCTGGTTGATTTCAGCTCTGAGTTTGACTAATTCTTGCTTTCTACTCCTCTTGGATGTGTTTGCTTCTTTCTGTGTTAGAGCTTTCAGGTGTACTGTTAAGTTACTTGTATGAGATCTCTCCAATTCCTTTATGAAGGCATTTAGTGTTATGCATCTATGCATTTTCCTCTTAACACTGCTTTCTTTGTGTCCCATAAGTTTGAGTATGATGTGTCTTCATTTTCATTGAATTCTACAAAGTCCTCTGACCAAGTTATCAGTGGGCAGAGAGTTGTTTAGTTTCGATGAGTATGTGGGCTTTCTGTTCTTTTTGTTGTTGTTGAAGTCTAGCCTTAGTCCATGGTGATCTGATAAAATGCATGGGATTTTTTTCAACCTTCTTGTATCTGTTAAGGCTTGTTTTATATCTGAATATATGGTCAATTTTGAAGAAGGTTCCATGTGGTGCTGAGAAGAGTGTATATTCTCTTGTTTTGTGGTGAAATGTCCTGTATATATCTGTTGAATCCATTTGGTTCATAACTTCTAATAGCTTCACTATGTCTGTTGAGTTTCTGTTTAAATGACCTGTTCATCGGTTAGAGTGAGATGTTGAAGTCTCCAGTATTATTGTGTGATGTTTAATGTGTATTTTGAGCTTAAGTAACTTTGCTTTTGCAAATGTGGATGCCCTTGCATTTGGGGCAGAGATATTCAGAACTGAGACTTCCTCTTGGTGGAATTTTCCTTTGATGAATATGAAGTTCCATTCCCCATCTCATTTGATAACTTTTTATTGAAAGTCTTTTTAATGGATATTTGAATGACAACTCCAGCTCGTTTCTTGGTACCATTTGCTTGGAAAACTTCTTCCAGCCTTTTACTCTGAGGTATCATCTGTCTTTGTCACTGAGGTGTGATTTTTATAAGCAGCAAATTGTTGGATCCTGTTTATGTATCCAGTCTGTTAGCCTGTGTCTTTTGGGAGGAGAATTAAGTCCATAGATATGAGAAATGTTAAAGACAGATGATTATTAGTTACTGTTATTTTTGTTGCTGGAGGTGTTATTATATGTGTATGATTCTCTTCAGAGTAATGTGTGTAATTTCTTGTGCTTTCTTGATTGTGGTTACCCTTTTTGTGTTGGAACTTTCTTTTAAGTATACTCTGTAGAGCTGGGTTAGTAGAAAGATATTGTTTAAATTTGGTTTTGTTATGGAATATCTTTGTTTCTCCAGTTACGGTGATTGAGAGTTTTCCTGGGTATATTATCCTGGACTGGCATTGGTGTTCTCTTAGGGTTTAGATGACATCTGTCCAGGATCTTCTGGCTTTTAGAGTCTCTGTTGAGAAGTCTGGCATAATTCTGATAGGTCTGCCTTTATATGTTACTTGGCCTTATTCCTTTATAGCTTTTAATATTCATTCTTTGTTCTGTACATTTATTGTTTTAACTATTATATGATGAGAGAAGTTTCTTTTCTTTTCCAATCTATTTGGTGTTGTGTAGGATTCTTGTACATTTATGGCTATCTCTTTCTTTATGTTAGGGGAGTTTTCTTCTATGATTTTGTTAAAGATGTTTTCTGGCCCTTTGAGTGGAGTTTCTTCACCCTCTTCTATTTCTATTACTCTTAGGTTTGATCTTTTCATTGTCTTGAATTTCCTGAATATTTTGGGTTAGGAGATTTTTACACTTTGGTTTTTTTTTTTTTTTTTTTTTCTTTTTTTGTTTTTGACCAATGTGTCAATATTTTCTGTGGTATCTTCTATGCCTTAGATTCGTTCTTCTATCTCTTGTATTTTGTTGGTGATGCTTACATATGTAGCTCCTGATCTCTTTCCTAAGTTGTCCATCTCCAAGGTTGCCTCCCTTTGTGTTTTCTTTATTGTTTCTATTTCCATTTTTAGGCCTTGGACCATTTTGTTGAAATCCTTCACCTGCTTGATTATATTTTCCTGTATTTCATTAAGGGTTTTATTTGTTTCCACTTTAAGGGCTTCTACCTGTTTAGCGGTGTTTTCCTGTATTTCTCTAAGGAAGTTCTTTATATCCTCACTAAAGGCCTCTATCATCTTTATGAGATAGTGTTTTAAGTCATAATGTTGCTTTTCAGGTGTGTTAGGATATCCAAGGCTTGCTGTGGTGGAAGAACTGGGTTCTTGTGGTGCTGGATAGCATTGAGTTCTGTCCCTTATGATCTTGCACTTGCCTCTGGCCATCTGGTTATCTCTGGTGTTAACTGGCCTGGGTGTCTCTGACTAAAGCCAGCCTTCTTGGAGGCAGACTGCTGTCTCTGGTTAGGGTGGGCCAATTGTGTCTCTGGTTAGAGCAGTAAACCTGTGTCCCTGGTTACTGAGGACCTCCTGGGAGGCAGGCAGGTTGTGTCCCTAGTTACTGCAGGCCTCCTGGGAGGCAGACAGGCTGTGGTGGGTGGGATCAGGTCACTGATCCAGACAGGATGGATAAGTGGACCAGAGGAAGGTTTTGCTTGGCAAGGCAGGTGGGCCCTGTATCAGCTGGGCTCTGTGTCATTGGTTACTGTGGACCTCCTGAGGCAAGTAAGTTGTAGCATGTGGGTGATGTCAGGCCAGTGATCTGACCCAGGTAGGAAGCAGGCTGGAGGAAGGGTGCAGTTTGGGGGTGGGATGGGGGAGGTGGGTCCGTTATCAGCTGGGCCCTGTGGTTGTCCCAGCTGGTGTGGGTATTTGGATGAGATTCTCATCTGTGTGTTTGATTACTGTGGACCTCCTGGGATTCACACAGGCTGTAGATGTGGACTGGTATCTGGCCACTGATCTCACATCAAGCTCTTTATAGTACTTAAATTTCATCACAAAGCTATAGAAAGATTTAAAGTGGCAGGCTAGATAATATTAACTCATACTAACAAATTAGTGATTTCAGAACAAAGACTATTATCAGAGTCCAATAGGGATTTTGCCTGTATTAAGAGGTTCATTCTCTAAGAAGACATAATGCTACATGTGTATGCATCCAGATCCGAGTTTTCTTAAAAAAAAAAAAAAAAAGAAAAAACCTTAAATATGGGCTGGGGAGAAGGTTCAGTGGGTGGAAAGCACTCACTGCATAAGCATGAAGACTTGAATTTAGATCTACAGCACCCATGTTAAAAGCCAGACATGGACAGGGACGGGGACACACACACACACACACACACATACTTGTAACCCTGGAACTGAGTGGGACAGAGTCAGGAGGATAAGTAGAATTAGTGGCCAAGTGGTCCAGATGAAATGGCGAGCTCTAGCCTTAATAGGAGATCCAGTTTCTAGAGACAAAGTTGGAGAGGGAGAGAGTAGGACAACCCTCCTCCTCTGGCCCCTCGGTATGCACATCATGGACACATAACATACCACACATATTCAACACAAACACATGAAATCTTTTAAAAATCCAAATACACTGAGTAAAAATAGAAATCAAATAAGTATTTGCATGTAAAAATGTCTGATCTTAATACATAGGTCATACCTTTTAGAAAAACATTAATTACAAAATGGTTATAAACAATTCCAGGCGCAAGCTTCATCCCAGTGTAGGAGACGTGAGGTAATCCAGTGTATGGCAAAGTACACATAAGGAGTTCCACAATTTCTGGGAAAAGAAGTAATTGACCCAGGCAAGCGATTTCTACTGGCCTAGGACAGTACTTAATCCTCAGAAGAAAATTAGAAATAGAGTACCCAACTCTGAATATCAGACACATAAAGGAAAAATATGACACCTCAATCCTTTAATGACTTAGGTCTCTCCAACATTGTAAATGTCTCCATGGAGAAAAGAAAGATGGCTTCAATTTAAATACATATGTTTATAAATACACATACATATATAATACATGTATTATGTATTTTTATACAACACATAAATATACATAATACATATAAATTACCTCACATAAATAAATTTTATGTTTATATGCATATATTTTATAAATACACTATATATGAATATATATATATATACATATATGCTAGAAAAATATGTCTCAGCAGTTCACAAGGCTTGCTGATCTTTCATAGTATACAAATTCAGTTTCCAGAAGCCAGGTAGAGCAACTCACAGCCTACATAATACTAGGTCCAGGTGATCCACTGCCTTCTTCTAGCCTCCAGGGGAATCTGAGCACATGTATACACACACACACACACAGAGAGAGAGAGAGAGAGAGAGAGAGAGAGAGAGAGAGAGAGAGAGAGAGAGAATCTTACAGATAAACAAATAAATAAATAAAATTTTAAAAGAAAAAATAACCTTTAAAAAGAAAACCTCACTACACTAACTAACCCCAGATGTGCAAGTTCAGGTCCAGAAACAAAAGAGCATGGATAAAAGAACAGAGCAGGTCTTCTCTCCAAACCACTCAGTACATAGGAACGACTGATAAGGAAGAGCTTCCAGAAGAAGAGTTTGAAACAATAATCACAAGTATGTTCAAACAACTAAAAGGAGACGGGAATATACCCCAAGATAACAAAAAGAGTAATATGAAGGAAATAAAGAAGCCAAGACAGGAAGTTAAAATTCAACAAAGAGCCAGGATTGCGGAAGAAAACTCAAAATGAAATTACTTTCAAAATGAAAAACTAAATAAGCCAAATGAATACCTCAGAGAAATACCAAACCAAGAGAATGGAGCATGTGGAATACAAACCAAGGGCCTTGAACACAAGGTAAATAAATTGTATAAAAATTTTAAAAAGAAAAATATTTTAACATCAAATTTTTCTTTTGTATCAACTATATGGTATTTGTGTTAAGAGTATCTGTATATTTCTATATTGACATAACAGTTTTAAGGCCAGTAAAAGAAAAGCATGTCATTCTGAAACTCCTTTCAGAGAATAATTATAACTATAGCAAAGAATTTCCTATAAATTATGTCATTATAAGTAACAAATGTCACTGATCAGTCAATAAAAGTCAATATAAAAATTTTGGTCAACTTGGGTCAGAACCACGAACTAAAGAGTGAACATAAGCTGGACCTAGGCCCTTAGTACAGTCATAGCCAATGTGCAGCTTGGTCTTCATGCAACTCCTCCAACAAATAGAGTGGAGGCTGTCCCTAAATCTGTTGCCTGCCTGTGGATCCTGTTCACCTAACTGGGTCCCCTTGTCTGGCCTCAGTGAGAGAGACTGTGCCTAATCCTGCAGTGAGTTGATGTGCTCGAATGGGGGGGGGGGCCCTTCTGAGATAAGAAGGGGAGGGGGAAATATGGGTAGGATCTGTGAAGAGATAAAAATATAATTATTTTTAAAAATGGTGAAAAGCAAATGTAATAATAACAGTTGTGTGTAATTGCATATAGGTAAAGTATTTATTTATGTGCCATGCATCTTTTTAAAAAGTATTTAAATTGCTAATTTTTTATTACAATAAAGGAGCATAAAAGCCATAAAAGAAAAAATTTATTTCTAAGTGACCCAAATTCACTGGATTTTAAGTTATGTACAGAAAAAAATTGCTTCCCTGGGTGTTTGTTTGTTTGTTTCCCCTAAAAAGGTGAGGTCTACTGCCACATAGTATATGGACATTTTATTGCAACAACAACAAAAAAAATCTTAACCTGTTTATTTAAATGTATCACCAATAATGACTCTCTCTCCCTCTCTCCCCCCCCCCCCCCCAGATTGTTTCTTACTGAACAGCTCACTTCTTATCTGGACTATGTAATATTTTGAAAAATTCCCACTCAAAACCTCTACCTTACTTCTTTCTACTTCTAGCAATTGTGCTTGAGCCCTGAATTCAGTCCTTGAAACATCTTCATTTAAATTGCCTGTCACTTGAAAGCTACAGGATGAGAGTTACAGTAAGAAATGCTCAGGGTGAGGCCTTGGCTCTTGGATTGATTCACTCACCCAAGGATCTCACATCTAGTAATAGAAAAGAATAAGTTATAAACACATAAAATAAGGCCAGATTCTTCCTACCCTTCTTGCCACATGACACAGTTATAACCCACACTGCTTAGGCTTGCCAAGGTTGCTCTGTAAACATGTTTGGGTTTAAAGAAATACATTAGCAATTTTACAGAAACAACTTTGGATAACAATGCAGATACCTAGTGTCTCTGATTCCCCTAATCTTAAATTCAGAGTCCAAAACAATAGGCTGCCAGTATGGCAGGCAATTTGCATAAAATACACATCATCCATTCCCTCATATGAGAGACATTTTACCAGTTTACACTGGTCCCCTTGGCTTCTACAGCTGTGTGAGTTCATGACACGTTATTTCATTTTCAGAAGTCAGTATTTTTCTGAGAAAAACGTCCTATGATCTCACAGAGGTAGGCGGGTGTTGGTGGGAGAAGGAAGAGATGGAAGCTAGTAATTAACACGCTAGTGATGATTCTAATGAGAGGGATGAGGAGAGAGCTGACTAAATCTGAGCACCAAGATGTGCTAAGGGATGGCGCTAAATAATTACACATCTTATAGCACCTATTTATGAGGACATTAATCACAGATATTATTTGCCTACTTTATAGAGGATTCAGGAAGACTAAGGGGGGGAAGACAGCCAGTCTCGTTAAAGCTGATGGAAAGATGGCCACTCCTGATCTCTATTTTATCAGTCATTGACTTGTCACTGGTATGGGGATATGATCTTGCTGTCCATGCTGGGGCATGTGAGCCACTGTTACAGACATTAGGAGATTGTCATATGGAGTTTATTTCATTTTCTTATGTGCCTTTCTATTTTGAAAAGATTAGCCCACTTCAACTTAAACATAAGTATTGATAGGCACTTGGCACTTGTATTTCCAGGCTTTTAAAGCCTATGTAACTGCTACTTGTCTAGCCTCCCACTCTGTGCTGTTATTAATGTCATAAGGAAACTTTCTTCTATGCTGTTACAGCAGGATACAAGGATATAGTCCATGTTTTGCTATTCTTAGAAACCAGTCACAACAGAAGTCAGTTAGAACTGCTTTGTATAGTTAGCCACAATAAACTTGGACCTGACTCAACCACTCAGCAGCACTTCCTGCACCTGTATATGAGGTTTTATGGTATTTGCCTTTATAAGCTGTCCCTGGATGGACCCCAAAATAAGAAAGACACCAGAACCTATTTAGAGGAAGACTTCCATTTTGAGTAGGGGTTGAATAAAAGTTTAAGTTCCCAAGACTTCCCTGGGAATTGATATCCTACTTGGCAAAAACTAACAGATGTCTGCCTACCTTTGCCTCCTCAGTTGCAGGCTTAAAAGCTTGTAAGTTGCCTATAAATACTTATGTTTATATCCATATGTTTGTTATGCTTTCAACCTTGCACAGAGAAGCTTCTTTTACAAAGGTGTGTAAACCCAGATGTACATCTGTGGGTAGGACATCTATGTCAGTCCCTCCCAGTGATCAGAAACATCAATGACTGGGGAGAAGCATATAAAACGAGGAAAATGGTAAGGATCTGCTACGAAATGCTGTCCTCTGGATAGTGCATTGCTGTTTCCCACATGAATTCACAGCAGCTATGGTTATATCAATGAGATCTGCTCAAAATCATGCCAGTTAAAAATTGCAGCATAGAGTTGGGTTGTAACTCCAAGGTCCCACTCCAAACTGAGGAACTATTGGCAGTTGATGGCTGCTCAGAGAAGAGGAGTCACTTCTCTTTAGGATTGTACTCACTGATAGATGTAGAGGACTTTTAATCCACTAACATGGCTGCTCTATCAATGATCTGTAAGTGATCATCCAAAGATATGATCCAGCCTGAAATCATATATGCTCTGTATTATAGTATGATCTGGCTGGAATACATACACAAGTGCCTCTAACCCCTAACAGTGAAGGTAAGTTTATTTTGTAGAAGGAATCGGACATGTTTGAAACTCTAATTTAGGGACAGACAAAGTGATGAAGAGAAAGAATTGACAGAATAAGTCAGAGATAAATTACATCTAACTCAAACATGAGAACAGGAGAGGAATAGAGGCTATTTAAGAGCAGAGCAGAGAGAGAGAGAGAGAGAGAGAGAGAGAGAGAGAGAGAGAGCGTTGGTGGTGATGTTGTGTGGTGTGTGGTGTATGTGGCAGTTTTACCAGGAGGGACAGTTTTACATAGACAGGTTACTAAGAGAACAAGCTAGACACAAGTGAGGATAGAACTAACCAGAGAGTGAGAAGGAACCACAAGATTAGAACATATTGTGAAAATATGTTCGAATGCTATAAGATTAGAACATATTGCCAAAGTAAGCATGCTAGGCAGACTAATTTAATCAGAAGCCAAAGGAAGCCAGATTGAATCAGTCAATTTGAAAGTTTAGATTGCACAGAGGCTAGAAGCATCCATGCCTAGGTCTAGGGATAGTTAGAGTTGAGAAAGATCAGCTCTGGGCTCAGCCCAAGCCTTATATTTTCACAGCTTGTGCAAATACACAGCTTGGGTATGGCTCTCATCTCCTCTCTTTATCTGAGGAAATAAAAGTGACATTAGGTAAGTTTCCCATAACCCTGTGGATGGTCCCAAGCCCTTGGCATATGAGCAATACTAATTAAACTCAGTCAGGTTAAAAATAAATAAACAAATCAGTAAGCAAACAAGTAAACAAATATAAAAGAAGAATATGAATTTGGGAGGGAGTTATGATGGGAGGTCCTGGAGAAATTTAAGTAGAGTATGGGGGTAGATATGATCAAGATACATTGTATAAATACATGGAGTTTTCTAAGGACTTTAAACAAGGGCTCCTGTAGTAAAGTGGTATCTGAAAACACTATTACTCATGTCTTCAAAAGTCACTTCTATCAATCAGCCTAGAGCTTCAGAGCCATCAGGTAGAGATGAGTGAGATAAGGATACAAAAATTTCCTGCTCCTCACCCCCTACTTTTTCTGGAGAGGAAGTTTAAAATTCAAGCTCATATAGAAATATATGATTATAGATGAAATGTTCAGGCTCAGACTAAAGTGACACATGACACTGTAGGATTAGAGCTTTCAAAACCTACTTTAATTAGGGTTCTTTTATGCTTCACCATCCCTTCTAGACCACCTACCAGAGGTAGTGGAAAAGAAAGGATAATAGGAAACAGGGATTGTGGACCTGGTTAGCAGTAGTTCTTTGGGGAGACCCCAGTCTCGGTTGTCAGGGTCTTAGCAGTCTAGTCTGAAACGAAACACAAATCAGTAGATAGAGGTGGCTCAATCCAGAAAAAAACTTGAGGCTCTGCCAAAATGACACTAGTCCACTGAAGAGGCAAGAAGCAGCTGGAATATCAGGAAAAGGTTGATCGTGAGTTACTCTCTATGTAGTCATGACGAGCAAAGATCAGCAATGTGGAGCAAGGTGAACCAATACAAGAGAGCCGTCAGTGAACACTATCAACGCAGTGCAAGGCAAACCAATGCAAGAGCCTCGTCACTCTGTGGGGTTATATTTATATTCTTTCTAAACATCATGCATTCTCTCATGTATCTGCTTCAGTGAAACATCCTCTCACCTGTGTCTGTTCCAATAAAACATCATTTCACCTGTGTCTGCTTCAGCAAAACATCATATGACATTACTGAGTCTCAGAAAAAAACCAACCAACCAAACAAACAAACAAAGAAAAGACCAGAAACTTCATGACACCAGTACCGAAGACAGAGGAAACAGAGACCTGCTCCCTTATCAACTAATCTCATCCAAGGTCTGACTGAAGATCCTTTTTTAAATGTTGTAACTAAAAAGGGATTCATCTCCTGTATGTCCAGTGTTCTGTGGAATATTTGCTGCAGGACTGGGTGATGAGGGAAAGAAAACAATAGGACAGATGCTCAGGATGATTGCAGACCTAAGGACTTTCTTTGTCCCAGTTCTTTGGTCTATATAAAGGTAAATGATTTCCACAGAAAGTGCTGAGACCAAAGGGAGGGTTTTAATCTGGAGGGTGCATCAGTTTGAAGTCATTAGTAATAAACTGAGTCAACAATAGTGCATTAGTGTCACATAAAGGAAAGGAATAAAAGCACTTACCCTTGGTGTCATTTGGTAAAGAGAGAGACCAGATTTGGTTGTGAACTAACACCAGCGGTCTTGAACAAACAAAGTTCCTCCTGCCTTTGCCTCATCTGTTCTGGGCTTAAAAGATTGAGCCATTTTGTTTGTCAGTCAAGAAAGAGCCCAGATTTGAATTCTTTCACTTTCCATCTTTGTCTCTGTGTTGTATGTGTCTGATTCTGTGCCTGTCTAAATGATGTTTTGTGAAGCTGTCTTCATGCCCTCTCCCTCCCCCCCCCCGTGTGTGTGTGTGTGTGTGTGTGTGTGTGTGTGTGTGTGTATGTATGTCTGTGTATCCCTAACAAAGGGCATTGCTCTCTCTTTATTGAACAGCACAGAAAGTATCACATGGGGGGAGAGAATGGTATCAGTCTACAGAAATCTTTAACAGAGTTTTACAAGAGATCTGTTCACCAACTCCAACTGACCCACTATTCCAAACATCATTGTTTATCAAGCAATGTCAATATATTATATCTAATATTTGTGAGAATATTAATTTTACATGGCTGTTTTAGTCATTTTTCTGTTTCCAGCCAATGATTATAACACACATATACATGCATTATCTGGGTCAGGGCCTTGGAAAAATAAATACATAAGAAGACAACAGCTATGCATTAGCATAGTCTGTGAAAGTTGATTGCATGGGAAATCCAAAGCAAGTAAGACTGGCTATTAGTATTCTCTTAAAGGCAGATTTTTTTTTAACTTTTTATTAGTTATTTGATGTATTTACATTGAAAAATGTATAGCCCAGGCTGGCCTCGAACTTGTGATCCTCCTGCCTCTGCCTCCTTCAGCAAATCCTACCAGCATGTGCCACCACAACTGGCTTAAAGGCAGATTAAATAAGCATGCTGAATATACAGGGTCACTATCTTATGTCTTAAGTGACCTCAAGTTGTATTATTAATTCTGCCTGTGAGTCCAGCCAAAGTTGAAGTCTCTTAGACTGTAAGAGATACGTTCGTAATACTGCGTAGTGACAGGAGGGGTGGAAAAGAGGTCCCCGTTGGTATTTTCAATAGCCAGATTGCAAGATGCATTTTGCATTGCTTGTGTCAGTCTGTGATCTGACTGACGTGTGTGACTAACAAGTGTTCCTGAACCATCTCTGAATGTTATCATTTCTTTGTCAGCATACATGTTTCATGATTCTATTGCCAAAAGCCAATAATAAAGTAAGGCCATAGAAGTTCTGTCATGCCATGCCATACACTCGGAGTCCCAACAATCTGGGCCACTTTGAAAACTGTTTTGGTTTCAGAAGGAAGCCTGTCCTGGCCAATTTTCCCCTCCTGCTCTGGATGCAAGGGAACCCTTTGATGGGCCCAGTTGCAGCCTGGATCTTTGCAGGGGGGAAGTGTCTGTCAGTGGTCACTCCTCTTGGCTCTGCTCCAGACAGCAAGGCCTCTTCATCACCCCCACTACTTCCTGGCAGCTGGAACAGGAGGCTGGAAGCCAGTGGCAAGTTGTGAAGTCTGGCTGTTTTGGTCTGTCACTAATGACAGCACAGCGGAATCATGACTCAATAACTGTGCCTTTCCTTCAAAGGGATTCAAGTGAGAGAAAAAGGAAAGGCTGCTCTGACCTCTAGCCTAGCTTCCCCCTGTAGAGCGAGCACTCCTGTTGACTTTTCTCCTGTAGTCCCCTGGAAGGAAGCCAACTGACAGTGTAAGGAAAATAACGGTGCTGCTGCAGGAAAGTCCAAAGTGGAGAGAAAAACCAACAGTTGCTTGCTAAGTTACAATAACGACATAAAAACATTATGCATGCTTCCTGGAGGTCTTAAGCTGAAGGACGACCACACTGAGACTGATTGCTCGGCACCACTGTGCCGCTCTGATTTCAGCCTCTGTTGGGAAGTTGTTCAGTGAAGAATCTCTTTCTTCCAGCTGTGGCATCTACCAGAACCCACACTCGCACATACACCAGAGTCCACAGGGATGTGGAAGCAAATGCGTGTAGTTCTGAGGCAGCTCTGACAAAGCACCTGGGACTCCCCAGGCTGAGAAGCAGGGAAGGCACCAGGAACAGTCGAAAGGCCCCTGGGAGGTGGTGGAAGTGGGGGCACAGACTGGGGTTGGAGGAGAGGGAGCTCTGCAGCCCAGCTCTTCTGTGGTCACAGCCTCCTGAGTCCTCCGAGGCCATTGGAGAACTTGAAACTTTCTCTCCACCTGTCATTGCTGCTGATATTTATTCTGTATTGTTAATTCTTGCCTTTTTTTGTCTCAAGGACATTTCCCAATTTGGCCTCTCCCCTTTGATCTCTTTTTTATTTCTTTCCCCCCTTACATTAGCCCAAATCCTATATTCCCTCTTTCCTCCGTCCTCTATCCCTGCTCCACGTCTGCACCATGGGCATTTTCTTTCTTCTTTTGTTCTCCCTTAGACTCTATTTGAATGATTCCCCCCAGGCTTACAAGTATGCTTTGTCGCTAGAGTTTTGCTTTTGTCTCTAAAGTGAACGCTCACAAATGCCAGGTAGATTGAGAAACATAAAGCACATCAGCAATTGTTCCACCACCGTGAAAGACTAGGCTGTTGTTAATGAAAGCTTCAGCTCTGGCAGGGCTGCTGGTAGTGTTACCTCTGCATTCCCAATCTTTTCTGATAAGCGTGCCCGGCAGGAAGATAAAAGAAATAAAAGGCTGTTTTTCAGCCTTGTAGTTTTGAAGTCGGCTAGCGCAGTTGCTGGAAGCTGCCATTTTCTCTCCCTTCTGGATGAAAAACCCTGGGCCTCAAAATCAAATCTTTCCTCATTATTCCCTCAGGCTCCCTTGTCAAACGTTCTAAGGACTAAAAACACTAAGCGTCGCGTTCTAAAACAAAACGTTTTAAACATAGACGATCAATGAACATTTTACCTGGAGAACAAATGTGCTGTGGTAATTTGAACAGCTAAGGTAGCCAGCGCATGATTTCATTTTCTGTTTTAAGTGTGCTCCCTTGTTGTGGGCGATTGAAAGAAAATATCCCCCCCCCCCCCCGTAGGCTTGTATATCTGAAGGCTGAGTTTCCAGTTGGTGGAGATGTTTAGAAAGTGTGTGTGGGGGGGGGGGACCTCACTATCACAGGAGCTGGACTCACACGTGCAGATAAAGATGGAAGCTCCCAACTCCAGCTCCATGCTTGCCTGCTGCCATACTGCCCACTGTGATGAGCATGAATTCTAACCCTCAGTCACCATGAGCCCAAATTAAACGTTTTCTGTTAGGAGTTGCCTGGGTGATGGTGTTTTATCACAGCAATAGGAAGGTAACTAAGACACCTCTCAAGGTTTGTGGGCATGATATCAGCTTTTGGTCACTAAAATCTAACCAAAGATGAAAAAGAGGTAGAGACCTGGTTTCAATAGCACCACAAGCATTTCTGTAAAAAGCTGCCCTTGATAACTTTCAGTCCGTGAGTCTTTATTTCTACCATGTGAGTGGCCACCAATCGCAATCACAATCTAGACTGCATTTTCTCTGTATAGCAATTAACAGGCACATTTTGAAATGTGTCATTCTTTTAACTGCCACTTCATCAAGAAAGCCATTTCATACCTAAGAAAAGATGACCACCTGAGTTACAAAGATTATCAAATACATAGCACAACTATTTCTACATTACTTATTTGTTAGTAGCTAGAATATGGTTTCTAGGAATGGGTAAATTCAACCACTTAAACTTGAAACAAATGCTTATGAGATATAGTAAGTCACTCATGGAAGACATCTTTTGGTAAAGAATATGTGAAAATGGTATTTCCAGGGAAATATAAGGATGAATAACAGCTTAGTAAGCAAAATATCAGAAAGTAAGCAAATTTATTCATCCTTTCTTCTTATTCAACAAAGCTTTTTTGTTCTAATTTGCTCTAGGACCATCAAATGTATTAGATAGGCATTCTCTTCAAAAGGTTAATATCTTTCAAGTATTACTCATTTAAAGCCATAATTCACTAATTAATACATTTTAAACCAGTGGTTCTCAACCTTCCTAATGCTGCGGCTCTTTAATACAGTTCTTCATGTTGTGATGATTGCAACTATAAAGTTGGTTTATGGCTATTTCATGACTGTAATTTTGATACTTTATGAATAATAATTTAACCATCTGATATGTAGGCTATCTTTAATGGGACCCCTGTGAAAGGGTCATCCAACCCCACAAAGGCATCCCAACCCTTAGACTAAGAACCACTGTTTTAAATTAATAGGTGCAGCTGGAGATTGAGAAACTTTTGGAGAGTCTAGGAGATGATAGTAGGTGAATTAAACATGCAGATTTTTTAAATAAAAGGATTGTAATATAATGATGAATATGCCATTGAAGAATATGGAAAAGAGGAGAAAGACT
Source organism: Uromys caudimaculatus (assembly GCA_028551405.1). NCBI lineage: Eukaryota > Metazoa > Chordata > Mammalia > Rodentia > Muridae > Uromys > Uromys caudimaculatus. The sequence goes on from CM052713.1 coordinate 20,278,360, forward strand.
TCTAAAATAATTCTAAATTACATTCTTAAAGGAATGACATTTTACCAGAGTTGATAAACTTGACTCCAATGACTCTATTGTGGTTTTAGACTTGCAGAGAGAGTATTGGAGTCCTTGTGCCATAAGCACAGCACACCTTGTAGCTAACAGATTCAGTTAGCATGCATCTTCCACTCTGGGTGCTTCAGAAGTAAATTCCTATGTCAGGATGCATGTAACATGTGGGAACTTTGGCCTCATCTCATAAGAGCAGACTTTCTATGTATATTAAAATTCTACATGGAATATTTATCTATTCTGTCTGTTTTATTTCAATTTATTACGCCACTTATTTGGATGAACTCATAGATTTTAATTTTATATTTGGTATAGTTTAGGTTACAAACTAGCAGTGCTTTATTTTAATGAATAAACGTTTCCAGCTTAGGCCTCTGGAAAAGGTCTCAACTGGTACCTGCACCCTTTTGGCTTCACTCCATGATAGAATTTTTTGGTTTGTGATGCTACCAAGTTGTTACCAGATTTACCTCTGCTAGTCTCAGTTTCTTTTCTAAAGATCCATATGGATACAAATGACTTCCATGAGCTTTGTGGGGTCACAGCTAAAACAAACTCTACAAATTTAATTTCAATATACTAATATTATTACTTCATACATATTTTCTATTTTCATACAAAATTTAATTTAAAAATGGGTGTTTTGCCAGCACAAGAGGTATTTCTTCAATTCCTTTCTGGCATTTTGAAACCCTTAAAAGAGGGTTGGCCATTTAATCACTAATATCATATTTGCATACCAGAAGACAAAATAGTGGCAGAATATTAAAGGATCAGATAACCCTGCTGAGTGAGATTTTTTTTTCAAAGTTGTGTGTGTGTGTGTGTGTGTGTGTGTGTGTGTGTGTGTGTGTGTGTGTGTGTGTATGGTATTTTTTGTTGTTTGATTGGTTGGTCTTTCTCTTTTTATTGGTTTGGGCTTTTGTTTTTTGTTCGTTTGTTGTTTTTTAAACAACATATTATTCTATAGGCTGGTCTAGCCTCCAACACACTAGGTAGGTCAGGTTGACACTGAATTTAGAATGATCTTCCTATGTCTCTGTCCCAAGATCTGACATTAGAGCCACAGACCTCTATGTAGAACTTGACTCTGTTTTAAAGTATGTGTCCACATCCATCATTTACTGTAAGCCTGTAAGTTCCGTCTCTGAATGCTTTTGGCCACTTGCCTCAGTATTTCATGTTTTAGAAAGAGTCTCAGAAACATATTAGTGGACCCATTGCTATACATGTTTGAGATTTGCTTCACAAGGAAGGTTGACATTCATGGCTTCATCATCTATGTGAGGTTTCTCAGGTATAGAGAGAAGCTTGTGTTTCTGAAGCAATAATTACAGGCCCTAAATACGTCTGAGCTAAGTCCTCTGCACATGCCTTATGGTTGTGTAACTTGGTGTTCTTGTGGGGCCCCTATCAGCCAGAGTGGAGGATATTTCTGGCTCTTTTGCCTGTGCTTGGGACTACTACTGGAACTCTTCATCCAGCCGTGATATAAGGGTTTGTGTCTAGTCTTCCTGTAATTTGTTATGCCACATTTTGTTGATATTCCTGAGAGGCCTGCTCCATTTTGAAGGGAAAGAGAGGAGGAGTGGATTTTGGGGAAGGGGCCTGGGGGCTGCAAGGAACGGAGGGAGAGGAAAATACAATAGGATGTAAATTATGTGAAGAATAAAAATTAAAGCTAAAAATAAATAAAATGCTAAAAAAGTAATGAATGGAAAATATTGAAAGCAGCCGGGGGGAAAAACGTCAAATGCAAATGAACAAAAATAAGCATTATCTTATACTTCACATTTAAAAATGATAGAGAGACTTAAGACACTACTACTGTTGTCCTGTTTTTCTGCCTTGCTGAGCTCTTGAGATGCTGGCCACCAACGTGGTGCTTGGGATGCAAAATGTAGGGTCTTCAGGATTAATTTCTTCCTCACCACTGAGGTACTAGGCTACCCACACACTGCTCAGCGAAGGCGAAATGCAGTCTAAGATAGAGGTCCCAGCCTGTGTTTCTCCAGCTAAGAAACAGTGGAGGCTGTGGTTCTCCAATTCCTGTGCACCCAGTCGCCATTGGGGATCCTGAGGCGTTGGAAATGGGGTTCTGCAGGCCCATGATCAGCCAGGGACAGGGTGGAATCCGCTCTTCTCTGAGTGAGTACCAAATGTACTGAGGGGCTCTGTCTCTGTATGACAAAGGCTGCCCCCACCCAAGGTGGTCCTTGATGAGGCAGATGGTCCTTACTTGTACAAACAGGTTTCCCTCTTTCCTTCCTTCTTTCCTTCCTTCTTTCTTTCTTTCTTTCTTTCCTTCCTTCCTTCCTTCCTTCCTTCCTTCCTTCCTTCCTTCCTTCCTTCCTTCTTTCTTTCTTTCTTTCTTTCTTTCTTTCTTTCTTTCTTTCTTTCTTTCTTTCTTTCTTTCTTTCTTTCTTTCTTTCTTTCTATAATGGAAGAGGATGCATACATCTCACTTGGGGTGAGCCAGAGATTAAATACCTTTTGTAGGAAGGGATGCCCAGGAAGTGAAGCTGACTGACTGGCTAAACACTCAGGGCCTATCTAGATATCTCATTAGCATGGAGAACTCTAGGTTTTTATGCTTCATGATCAGTTGTCAGAACAGCATAGTTTGACCTCCTGCCATTCTCAATTATCTAGATTTATCTAGGTTCTGAATTTGTTACTACCTTAACAGTTCTGTCTGGTGGCATGGTCCCCGGCTGTATATACTACGATGTTTTTAAATCAGTGAGAAAAAAAAAAAATCTGTCAACACAGAGAAACCCTGTCTCGAAAAAAAACCAAAAAAAAAAAAAAAAAAAAAATCTGTCAATTTAGAATTCTATACAAAGCCAAACTATCTTTCAAAAGTTGAGTGAATACTTTTTTTTAGGCAAATGGGCAGAGATCATGTGTTACCTACCATCCTATGCTAGAAAAAATATTTAAGAACATTATAAATCAAAGAAAAAATAATGGCAGATGAAAATTTTTTATCTATGCAATTAATAATGAATACAAGCAAATTGTACTGACTAATTATATGTCAACTCAGCTCAAGTTAGAGTCAGTTGAATGGGTTCAATCAAGAAAATATTTCCATATGATCAAACTGTAAGCAAGCATGCAGAGTGGTTTTTTAATTAGTGATTGATGCAGGGGGCCCAGCCCATCGTGGGTGGAGCCACCTAAGGCCTGCTGGTCCCGAGTTCTTTGAAAAAAGCAGACTAAGACATGAGGAATAAGTCAGTAAGCAACACCCCTCTATGGCTTCTGCATCAGCTCCTGACTTGAGGTTCCTGCCTAACTAGTCCCTGCCCTCACTGCTTTTGATGATGAACTGTTACATGGAACTGTGAATGAAAGAAACCCTTCTTTCCCAAGCTGCTTTTGGTCACGGTGTCTCATCACAGCAATAGTAACCCTAACTAAGACACAAATGGCATGCAGGGGTAAATATAAAAGACAGGTCTTTTGTATGAAGTTTCCTAAGATAGTGATAACCATACTCACAGTAAATTACATAAAATCCTAATCAGTAATTGAAAATTATTGAGATGGATAAAAGTGAAAGATACAACTTGGTGCTTTCTTTAAAATATTTCAATTATAAATATGTAGACAATTAAAAGCAATAGGACGTATAAATACAGCTTTCAAATGCTGATGAGATGGAAATAAGAGTTATTTTAGTAATGACAGCCAACATAGACATCAGAATAGGAAATTATTAAACTGTCCATTTGAGGGGCTGGAGAAATGGCTCAGCTTTCAAGAGCATGTGCTGCTCTTACAGAAGACCTGACCAGTTTTCTGCACTCACTACTGCCTGTAACTTCAAGCCTAGGAGGTCTGATGCCCTTTTCTGGCCTCTGCAGGTCTTGTGCACTCACAAATCTATACTCTGAGATAAATGTACATGTATCTGCATAATTACAAATAAAAATAATAAACATTTTTTTAAGTCCATGTGGCAGTTAGAATGAATTGTCCCCAATAAGTCTTTGTCATTTGAATACTTGGCCCCTATGTGGTAGCTATTTGAGGAGAATTGGGAGGAGTGACCTTGCTGGAGGAATTAGTTCACTGGGGGCCACTTTGTGGTTTCAAAAGACTCTATTTCTATTTCTGCTAGACTGCTCTCCAAGCCTCTGGGTTTTCATTTGAGATTGTAGCTGTAGGTGTTCCTCTAGCCTCTTTTTAAAAAAATACTTCCTGTTTTCTCTTTGGGAAATTTACAATTGTAAACTCTCCCTCTGTTTCTTTGATATACAAATCATCACCCACCCTTTTGCTTTAGAAGTGTAATTAACAAGAAAGATGGGTCTGTGTGCTAACTCACAGCCCCAGTTCAATAAGCAATCAGCACAGAGAAGGCCTAAATCACACTGACCAACACTTCCAACAATACCATCAATTGCTTTCTTTCAAAAAGAAATTAAATTATTTCTATTTATTGTATGTGTAAGTTCATGTGTGTCACAACGCCCAAGTAAAGGCCAGAGGACACTTCACAGGAGTCAGTTCCTTCCTTCTATCATATTGGTCTTGGAGATTGAATTAAGCTTTGTCAGGCTTCCTAGAAAAGTACCAATATCTGCTGAACTCGCTAGCTGGCCTAATACTACCTAGTTCTTAAGGATGTGTGTAAAGAATAATTTATGCAGTCCTGTGCTAAAGAGATTGAGACTGATGGGATCCTTGAGCCCAGGATATTAAAGCTAATCAGCCTGGGTATTATAGTCACCTTGCCTCAACTATTCAGATGATCTTATGATTTTTGCCCCTGAGTTCCTTTACATGATATTACATATTTTGATCTGCATGCATTGAATCATCCTTACATTTGTAAAAGAAGCCAATTTATTTGTGGTGTATACTTTTTTTTAGTGTACTCTTGAACTCAATTACAGCATTTTGAGAATTCTTGCATGTATGTTCACTACAATTTTCTTTTTAGTTGTTTTGTACTGAAAGACCTGACCCCCTTATGAGGAAAGTTAGACCCCTAGCACACTTGGAGCCAGAAACAGAAATAGGCCTGAAATTGCCTGCTTGATCAAACCCCACCCAGCTGCATTCTTTCCCCTAAGAAACCAGTGACCTTGGCCTGGCCCCAGGGCCAGAGGCACAATGTTTCAGGAACTAGCTAACCATAAAAATGTTTG
>CM052713.1:20292386-20305828 GCA_028551405.1 Uromys caudimaculatus
AGCTCAGGATGATAAAACAATTGACAATGAGAGAGAACATGAGTATAAAATCACAGTAAAAAAAATGCACAGATACCAAGAAAACATGAAAAAACAGCGGCGGAATAGAATAGTGGCAACACCATCGCATGTCATACACAAACAACATTCACTTGATGTTGTCAAGCCAGAGAAAGCAAAACTGTGATAAAATTTTAAGGCACTAAGATGTTGTTTTTCATTCAGAAGTAGTCTGTACTATGATCTGACTAACCTTCAGTCACAATGACTGATTTTATATTTTTCGTTTTAGCTTATGAAATGTAACTTAATGGAACATGCATGAAAAACAAATACAAAACAAAGAAATAGACAATAATAGTAACAACAACAACAACAAACGCCCTCAAGAACATTTATAGTGAACCTGACCCTGTTCTGATAGATATGAGTTTATTCCACAGTGAAAGATGATATCATGTCAAGGTGGTCAAAGCTATCCCTCTGACATCTTTATGACCTAATACAGTGCAAGTCTTGTGGAGAGAAGAGTGGCCTGTAGTGTATGGAGAAGAGAATGACAAGAGGAAATGGAACAGAAATAATTTTATTGGCTTTGTGCCTCTTAAAACAGATTATATTGTACATGTGTGAAAATGAGTATTTGCACTGAAAAAAAAATAGATGTAGGAAAAGATGCATTGGATTGGATCATTGGCACATACAGTCACTGCTAAAGTGTGTGAGTCTGGGCAAGTGCTCATGTTAAACCTGCTTGTCTTTCACAAAAGCCTTGGAGAATAGTTTGTTAGAATTTAATTTACAAACAGCACAGGTCATCACACATGGATAGCTCAGAATATGTAAGCTCTAATTATCCTAAAAAAGATTAACATGATAACATTATAAACCAGGAAACAATCCCATGAGTGAAATCTTATCACTGAAAGTTGGTAATATTCAATCCTCTGGATTTGTCCTGATTCAGGTATACTTTCTCCTTAGCCCCACAATTATTCTCCAATTAACTTCAACCGAGATACCAAGAAGAAAGAGCATGCTGTAAACATTCAGTACACAGGGTTTATGACTTACATTTTCAAGTGTCAGCATTTACAAATCACCTTCATAAATCCAAAGATCCCTGTGGCATTAATATTGTAACATACTCAGTCTAATTATTAGGCTTTCTCTTTCTTTCACCTATTCTCTAGAGTTCTTAGATTCTAATCAGATGTGAACAATGAGACTTCCCTGCTCTAAGTAACCTGAATCATGTGTTATCATCTCATGTAAAGACAGTGACAGAAAAACAAAAACATAGTTTATTTCAGTGTTTTATATATATATATATATATATATATATATATATATATATATATATATATAAAATACAATTTTATATTATTGTATGCCCTACATCTCAGGGCTATAGAGGTAAATGAGATAACCTTAACAATGGAGATCATTTGTGTGCTGCTCAGTTATTCCCGGAAAGCACTGTATGTCCCTCTTACTGTCTCTGATCACTTTCTGCAGTTTTCATCATGAACAGTCAATTCTACCAAAGTCCATACTACCTCCATATGAGTTGCCTCCAATGCTGCCTCTGAGATGTCCTCTGTTATAGTGCTTAGATAGATAAGATCATTGCTGGTTTATCCTTGAATAAATTGAAGTTTGGAAATTATGAAGAAAAGTATTGGTATCATGTAACTGCCATAACCAAATAATATATACTATGTGGCTTAAGACTAAAGGAATTTATTTGCTCATGGTTTGGGTTGCTGGGTGTCTGGGAGCTAAAGTTGTCAGAGCCATTTTTTACACTGAGATTATAGATGTAGTCTTCCTTGCCTCTCCCTGGCTGCTGACAGTGTTGTGATTCTTGGCATTCCTCAAGAACAGTGGCATCTATCCAGCCACTGCCAGATGTCACTCAGTGATCCCCTAGTGTGTTTGCCATCCCAAGACAATTTTTAGTCTTATAAGCACTCATTATGTCACATAGAGTACACCCTAATGACTTGATCTTAACCTGGTTGTGTGCATAAAGAATTTATTTTTAAATAAGACCATGGGGACTAGATGTCAGGATTCCCACAAGTTTTATACTGGAATAGAAATCAGCTCACAGCTCAAAATTTTTATAAAATATAACAGCATAGGTTTAGTACAATGGTTTTTTTATTTATCTAATAAAAGATACCCAGAATAATGGTTTGAATGTAGGAGGATGTTTGATGTGTATTGATTTGAATTTAATTGACCTTTGCTCCATGTTGATATAGCCACCTTGTTTACTTAATAACATTGTAGAATAAATTTCTATGTATTAGTTACTTTCCTGTTGCTGTGATAAAACACATTGAGAAAGGCAACTTATGAGACAATGAGTTTATTTGGGCTTACGGTTCCCTAGGACTAGAGTACACATGGCATCAGGCAACAAGCATGGCAGCTGAAGTAGCAAGCAGAGAGCTCACAGCCTGAGCCAAAAGCACAAAGCAAAACGGCAAAGTGGAAATGGATCCAGTCTTTAAACTCTCAAAAGGCCACCTCTAATGACCTATTTTCTCCAATTTGGCCATATCTCCTAAACAGTAGTATTTTCATTCGAGATTAAACCATTCTAAGATTAAACAACAACAAGCAAACAGAAGTTAAAAAGCAAAACTAGAATTAATGGTGACTTCAATTGTTTCAGTGCAATAAGAAACATTCTCACCACCCCCTGGAAATCATGGTTCATTTCCTATTAAATTATTTGTAAACTCAGTGTGGGAGGAGGAGCATCTGTGCACACTCATGCATACATGCTCATGCACACACACGTGGAGGTCAGAGGACAAGTTGCTGGAGTCCATTTTGCCCTTCCATCGTGTATGTTCTAGGTCATCAGTCTTGGGAGCAGATACCATTATCTCCTGAGACATTTCTCCAGTCCAAGAATATGTATTTCACCGCTAGCTGTATGTTCAATAATCCTTACATTGTATGAACACAGGTACATTGTAAGGAACTCCAAGTATAGTATTTACTTATGGTTTAGATGTAAATGTCCCCATAAGTGTTTAATTCAGTTGAACATTTGGTTGGCAGATGGTGGCAGAAGATTGGGTTATTCTGGAATCTTTAGTAGGTAGGGATTGGTGCAAGAAATAAGTTGCTGGATAAGAGGCCTTATTAATTATATATAGAATTGTCCTGTTATTCCCTGTGATCTCTGTTTCCTGATACATCAAATGTGGTCTCACTGTATCACAATCTTCTGCCATCTCAGATGATGCCATCTTCTATCATACCTTATCTACTGTGATGAACTGTAATGATGGGTCAAAATAAACCTCTCCTTTATTAACTTGCTTTTGGCCACATAATTGACCATAATATTAACAAGAAAATAAGAAATAATGATTCCAAACTGGAAGTCTTTATATTTTCATGAAGGTGAAATGATAGCCATTATTTTGATTATTGCTGTACTCAATAACTAAAGAAGTTTAATTTGATCTTAATGTTCAAGATGGAATTTGAGATTTCTGATTCTTGGATAGAGATTTCTAGATAAGGTGCCTGTCTGGTTAGCCTTTTTCTGGTTTTTCGAGACAGGGTTTCTCTGTGAAGCCCTGGCTGTCCTGGAACTCACTCTGTAGACCAGGCTGGCCTCGACCTTAGAAATCCACCTGCCTCTGCCTCCCAAGTGCTGGGATTAAAGGCATGCGTCACCACTGCCCAGCTGGTTAGGCTTTTTGGTCATTTTTTTTTTTAAAGTTGACTTAAGATAAACTTATCTAAGAGCTAACCCCAATTAAGCAATTATTTCCATCAGAATAGTCTGTAGGCACAACTGTGGGGCATTTTTTATTATTAATGATTGATATAGAAGGGACCCACTCTGGGTGATATCACCACCAGGCAAGTGGTCCTGGATTGTATAAAGAAGCAGGCTGAGCAAGCCATGAGGGCAAGCTAATGAGCAGCATTTCTCAATGGTCTCTTCATTGGTTCCAGCTTTCAGGTTCCTACCATGAATTCCTGCCCCAACTTCCCGTCATAATGGACTATGACTGGAAAATATATACCAAGTAAATCCTTTCCTCCCCAGGGTTGCTTTCGGTCATAATAGTTTAACACAGTGCTAGAAAACAAACTAGGACAGTGTCACATTGAGCCTCAATGCTAACGGTCAGTGTGAAGGCCATTCTTATTACATCTCAGATGGTTTTGTGAGCACATGTGTATTTGCAGAAGCTACTGATCAGTCTGCCTGAATGGTCATCTAATGTATACAACCACTTGCCAACTCTCTTCCAACAACAGGAGTGCATCACCTTCATTGCATTCAAACCCATAGTTCACTGATTGCCTATAAGTTCTTCAAAGGAAGGCTCCTGACTTTTGTAAATTTTACTTAATAAACTAATTAAGTTGTATCTGTTATAGTCCCTAAGAGTTATCCAAAACCCAGTGCTCATGCAATAAAATTGTCTACTTGAAGTGTGTTCAATCTGCCTAAAATTACCACCGAAGCATTTTACTGCTATGGGCCAGCAGAATTCAATGAGATTTGGATTCATCTCACAACTTGAGACACAGATGGTGATAAAAAGATACCAATGCAGCAGCTTCTATTGATTCTTAATATGTTCCTCTTTCTGTTGTCTTAAGCATTTTCTTTAGTCAATGAAAAACTTGTTTTGCCAGAGTCAATGATTTGCATAATAACTTGGGATAAAAAAATGAGGCAATAATGGAAAACTTTGGCTATTATTGCTGTAAACAGAAGATGTTCCAAAAGAGAAATTCTTAATTTTAGGGAACCATGAATCTCTTATTACTCATTCATTCAAACATTTACATATCCAAAGAATAATTTTGAGCACTAACCACTGTAGACCCTAGGTAAACCACTTGGAAGTAGGAATAAGCATAATTTAATTATGATCCCTGCTCTTAAAAAATTCTCTCAAGAGGAAATAAATAATGAATAAGAAAATTCTAGGTAAGTAAAATGGTAAGATAGGCCGTGAAAGATAAATTAATGTCAAATTAAAACCTGGGAGGGGAGACTGAGCAGAATATTTCTGGGATAAAACCATTTAGGTTAGAGTTTGAGTACTGGGTGCCTTCAATAAATGAAAATGAAAAGACAGGCACACAAATCTGCACTGGGAGAATCAGTGAAAAAATGAGAGTGGTCTCAAGGAAAATGGAAGAAAAAGAAACTCTTTAGAGGGGTCAAAGATAAAATGGGAAAGATCCAGATTTTTAAACAAAATTAAGATGTTTTCTCTTCACTAACCAGTAAGCAGCAACCAACATCATTTGAGCAGAAGCAGGTTATGCTTAATAAGAATTATTCAGTCATTTTTTTTTAAAATAGAAAAGTTTAAAAAGAAGAGACTAATGTTAAGCTAGTTGGTTCCTGAATTGTCTAGGACAGACTGAATTGAAGACAAAGAAAGGTACAGTGAAGGAAAACTTCTAAGGGATTAAATAAAACGTAAGGTTTGAAGGTTGACTAAAGACGACGTTAGGATGATGGTAAAGAGCTATCGAGAGAGTGTGTGTCTGAGAGTAACCCAAAAGGAGACGGGGGATTCCTGAAATGAAAATTCAGAGGAAAACACAGGCTTTGGAGAGACTGTTGAAAATACATGGGGTTCTTTGGAAAAGTCATGATTCAGTCAAAATATGACGTAAGCCGATTTCAGTTTTAAGATTTTCAAACCACAACTCTAAAACATTTCAGATGGGGGCTGTGGTGATGGCTAGGTGGGTTAAGCATGGGGCTCTCACTTCAGATCCCCAGTACCCACAGAAAAATTAGGGCACAGAAATAGGTTTAGCATGCAAGCCACTTAGCAGTCCTATGTATTTCCTCATGTGTTCTCAAATGTAGATTGGGACTTGGGTCTATGTTTGTGATGTGCCTCCCTCGCCCTCCATGTTATTAGACCATGTTCTCCTGTTATGGCTTTTCCACCTTCTACCACACTGTACCATGCAAGTACTCATTGATTTTAGAAAGTTTTATCTGTATTTTCTCTCTAGAAGATAGATTTCCAAAAGTAAATCTGTTTCTCACATGATTAGAAATATGAATGCACGTAGTAAATGTTCTATACTCCTTTATCCAATAAAATTGATACTTATTCTCAGCTGAACACTAATCCATCAAATAAAGCACAACTCCAGGCTTGTGAAGATTCACTGTGGTACAGAATTGTGCATTTTCTGTCTTTGCGCACATCCAAAGTCTTAGAATCTTGCTCATCGATGATGATTGTGTTGAGAGAGTAAAGATCTTACTTTAAAGAGTAGCAAAACTTTCTATATGCAAACTACTATTATGAGCTATGTTCTGTGCAGAATTTATGTGTATAAAAAACTGGGCTAAAAATTAGATCAGAATGTTCACACGGTGGCAAATTCTTAATTCAATAAGCTCCTCACTGGAGCCAGAAGCCAGGTTTGCAAATACGAGAATAAAATCAACAACAAATTGTCTATAACCTTAAAGGAACCCATATTCTCAAACATACTGGAGGAGATGATCCGATGGAAATTGCCACAGGAAGACATTAAGCCAAAAGTGAAAAATCAATAAAAATAGCAAATTTGAAAATTACATATCAAAGCTAAGTGTCTTAGAAAAACCCTGCACTGATTGGAAGTACATTAGTTTATTATACATTGAAAAAAGTGAAGAGTAGGCAAGAAAAGGTCAATCATCCTGTAAATTAGATTTCTAGGTTGAGTGCTGCTGAGAAGCCTGGAACGGGTGCATTATTAATCCTGCAGCAATTACAATGTGTGCCTATGGACAGTGCCACTCCCTTTCTGGGTGCCTTCATCGCCACACAGAAGCCATTCCATATGCGCCACACTGCTGTTATCAAAATGCTAATTGCTATCATAATATCTGCTCATAAAATACCCTCAGCAATAGTAACAGCACCAGCAGTAATATGCAGCTTACCAACTTGAGTTTTCCTAGCTGGAAGGACAGTGTGTTCTGTTTCTGTATCTGTACTTCCAGCTTTACCATGTCCTCTGTGGCTATTCGCCGTAGTGTTCTATCACCACTGTGACTTGATTCAGAGTTTTGTTTTCAATTGCTCAAGTGAACGTCCGGTTTTCAGTAACACCCACTAAAATTCATACACAAATATATAAAATGTACTTATATACCTTTTTAAACAGCAACTGTTTTCTCAGATTAAACCTACCTAACTACCACTATCTCCTTACTGATATAAATATTGCCAGTCAATATTATGAATATTTAATGTATATCTCTTTTTTAATATATTTACTGTCAAGTCCTTATTGTACATGAGGAAAAACATATGCATAATGTTTTACGCTTTGCTGACAATCAACTCTACAAATCTATTCAGGTAACATTCGGTCTTAGAAAACATTAAAAACACTAATTTTCTGGTGGTTTGGTGGGTTTTATGAAACAGAACTTACCTTAAACAGAGCATAAAACGCTGAGCACGAATGAAGAATTGACAAAAATCAGTTACTCAAATGACATAAACAACTTAAAACTTTGACAGAATTTCTTTCTTATTCATATTTATTTTCTGTATACTTCAGGCCAACTGAAAGCTATTCTACAATGTTTCAAGAATATTTTATTTCAGCATTTCTCAGTTTGTTATAGTTCATATATCTGGAATCACACATTCATTTCGGAACAACTTAATATGCAAAACAATTATGTGTCTACCATATCTTTTTAATCCCTCTCTCTGTGATTGAATAATGACTCCCTCAATGATGACAATTTTTCAACTACATCTTAACGTTATTATCAATACTCCTCGCTCCAAATCAGAATCATTTAACCTTTACATGACGATTCTAATCTCCTCTTTAACCTTGCTCTTTATGAGTTATAAATGTGAGAACGGTATCATACTTGATAGATATAAAATGAGCATGTCATGCAGAATGATAAGAAGTGGATAGATGCACATTCACATACTGTAAAATGAAAATATGTGACCGTGAGTTGCCAACACTTGAAGCCCAGGAACTATGATTGCAGACTCAGGTGTCTGGTAAAATCTGGGCTATTGCTTGATCCTTATATAGAGATTAAGTGCACATGTACACACACACACACACACACACACACACACACACATACACACGCACGCACACACACACGCACGTACTCATGTGCGTACTCATGCGCGTGCACACACACTCACACACATTCACACACACACACACACACATATACACACATATACACACATACATACACGCACGCACACACACATACACATACACACACACACACCCCTTGCATCTTGTAGAAGTCAAGAAATAAAATTTGATGAATTTTCAGCAGTTTAGAGCCATGAAAAATAAAATCAGGAGACACATCTTCCTGCCTACTAGCTAGGTGTTGATAGTTGGTGCCCATATTTTCTTCACTCTGTCATACATTTTGCAGTCATCAAGTGTGAGCATCTACTATATGCTACAATCTACCCCTTAGTCCTGGCAACACAATGGCCCTAATAAGCGATTTAGATATTAATGTGAGATAAGAAATTATTAAAATTTTCTAACAGGAAGGTAACAGAATTTGGCTTATATTTTGTAAAGATTATACTTTTTAAAAAAATATATAATGGGATATTGCAGATAAATGAATGGAATGGATTCAAATGCTTTTGCAAATATTACCTCATTGGAAAGTATAACAATAGTCAGGAAATGGTTGTCAGATGCACAGACATATTAAAGGAACTGTTACTAGAGCGAATGCCTGGCTTACCATGTATACTAATAAGACAAAAGTATTTGAAGTAACTAAAGGGTGGCTGCTCCTCATTCTACAGCTCTACTTGAAGAGACAGCTACACATTCATTCAGTCACACTGCTTATTAAGTTCTCTATAATTAGTAATACAAACATATTAAATTTTTTTATCTCAGAAGAGTGACATGGCATACTGTTATTGGCTCAGATACCACCATTTCCCAGTAGGTAGCAGAGTCCCTCTCTGTGATCCTGACCCACAACAAACCATTCTTACTTGAAGCTGTTTCTGTCAGGTATTTTAGTCACAGTGACACAAAAGGGACTAAGAACCATTGAACTAAACTTCCTTGATTTGATTTTGTCTTCTTGTTCCTTCAAGACCATGTCGTTTGGCACTGAGTTTCTGCTGTGAGAGAAGTGTTTGAATCATGTTTACCAGTGAGTGAATGGACTTCCAAGTGCAGGAAGTAGGTGCCATGTCATCATAGGCCAAACTGAATTGATTAAGCCACAGAAAAACCAGGTCCTCCAAGGTCTCCATTGCTCCACTGTTAAATGTCACTTTAGACTTAGACAGCAAAGATGATTCACACTTCTGAAAGACCATGTTTAAAATAAGCATCCGTTGCCTGGGAACAGAGAAAAGACTACTGACAAGGTTTTGTGGATTATCTTGTCAAATTAGCCCATATTAGCAAGATACTCTTCTTTGCACAAAACAGAGAAATAGAGGAACGGAAAGGAGATCACTGTGACCTTCACTATAGCCATCAGGGTCATTTTTTCAGATTTCTACCATTTCATGTCTTCTTTACCTCAGACTCATTCCAACCACATGAGCTACTGTTCTGGCATGACACAGTGAAACTACGGGGTTCAGAGTTTGCCTCATGCTGCTCTTCTCTTCCTCTCTCCCTTCCTCTCATTGTTCTTTTCTTCAATATTCCATCTGTCTGTCTGTCTATCTTCTGACAGAATGTGATGTCCCAAGATGATTTGAAACCTACAATCCTCCAGTCTCAGCTTTCTGTGCATCATCAAACCCGTTTGTCTGTTGTCTATTATCTGACAGAGCTTGATATCTGGACAAGATGACCTGAAAATCCCAGTTTGCCCATCTCGGCCTCCTGGGTACTGGGATTAAATGAGTGTGCCCTCACACCTATCTTGTTCTTGCATTTATAAGTGGACTTTCACCTTGCTTTCTTTTGTTTGGCAGCCCTGGAGTTGAAATATAGGCTTCTATAATAGCTCTACCACTGAGTTATATCCTCAGCCACTGACTGTCACCTTTTAACTAACTCTCTTAACTCACAAATTGTTTTAGCTAAAATTTTATATTAACATGAAGACCAGTCTTAAATATGCATTGTGCCACTCTCCAATCACAACTGCCTCTTCCTGTTGTGAAACTATTCATACTATATTAAGTAGTCATCAAAATAATTATAAAATTAATTTTATACTCATTCTCTTTACATATACATTTCAACTTTACAAAGAGATTTGAAAATTTCAGTGTGTGGATTTGGAGATAAGATGAAACATGTTTGAATGACACAAGAGTTATTCAAACATTTAATATATCAGCATCTTACTTTTATTTCAGACACATCAATAAAGAAAATTTATAGAACAATTCATATAGTATATGATTTTTTTCTGCTGTACTTCCTGTTGAAGAATATAAGTGAAGGTAAGTTTTAATGAAACAAAGTTTCTTCTAAGTCATGCTATGGGAGAGTCTTGGATCAAGGAGTGCTCTATTAGCTAAAGGGAATGTGCTCAGGAAAAAATGGTACTAGTTTTTCTTCATTAAAATGTAGAATAAATTTACTGATAAGGCCTTTATCAGTCAGAGTCCATTCATGAGCAGTAGAACCACTAGGAGCTTTGTGGGATGAGCGATTGTGTTAAGGGTTAGACGTTCTATAACAATAAAGGTGCTAGAGAGAGGACTTGGAATGGTGGGTAACGACTCAGACTTGAGTTGCCCTTCAGAAGCCTTGGCAATGATGGACAAAGTGACATAGAAATGTACATAGAAATCCTAGAACACAGGTTCATCAACTACTGATATGTGACCACGACAGGGAGCTGACAGGAAATCCCGGTGAACATAGTTACACACCAGCCACTCCCTGCTCACCAGTCAGTTAATCGGCCAACATCCTAGAAAATGAAATTCCTATCAAAACTACAAAGAGAGTTCAAGTTTCTTTACACCAGTGTCTCAAAGCCATCAAGTGGGTAGAATATATTATTCTCTAGAGAGTTTAAATCTATATTAATAGGTAGAATCTAATTGCAAGTCTAAGCAAACTTAATTGAGCATTGATTATAGTTGACAATATTTAACAATTTCAGAAAACACTTCACATTTATATAAATATAACAAAAACCCGTGATAAGTAATATAGAACAGCAATAGAGAAGATATTTGGATTATTTATGTGTGTTCTTTATTACATTAGAATAATCTAACTGACCTTTAATTTAGCCAAAATCAATGACCAGCTGTCATTAAATTTTTTTATGTGATTTCACCATGGAAACTAAAATCAAATTATCCCTAAAAATAGCCAGAATCGCAAGATAAAGTTATGCAACAGCAGTAAATAGCAATGCCAGTTCATCTAGATTAATGCTACATACTAAGTCATTGTTTTTCTTTAACACTTTAGATTAGACACATTAAAATTCTATTTAAGCCAATCCCCAGGACACTGGATGTAAAGGCACTAGGTGGTTTATTCAGGAGAAATAACAGAATTCCGAGAATTGTCCTTCAAAAGCAAAGGAAGGAAAGAAAGAAAGAAAGAAAGAAAGAAAGAAAGAAAGAAAGAAAGAAAGAAAGAAAGAAAGAAAGAAAGAAAGAAAGAAAGAAAAGGGTTTGTAGGGAGGGAACACTACTTTTGGCAGCAGTAAAGAATGGCAGTAATAATTATTGTCATCTAAAAAGAATCGAGAGTAAGTCAGTAGACCTCAGCTTCCTAAGGCTAAATAGGAGTCCTGAACCACTATAACAATGGCTGTCTCCTGCAGTGTTTAGAAGTTTTTTCTACAACCAGAACTTTCAGCTTCCTTTTTTATAATTTACTGTCTGGCTGAAATGTGTCTGTCGGTTAGCTGTAAAGAAGACAGCACCTCAAATCACTGTGAGTAAAGCTGTCAGAATCTCTTCTGCATCTCAGAAAGATGCACGTTGTTCGTTGACATCAACGTCCTTGCCATGTTTGTTCCCTGTCTATGTCTCTCTCCTCAGTGCTGTGCTCCACAAA
This sequence comes from Uromys caudimaculatus, assembly GCA_028551405.1. Classification (NCBI taxonomy): domain Eukaryota; kingdom Metazoa; phylum Chordata; class Mammalia; order Rodentia; family Muridae; genus Uromys; species Uromys caudimaculatus. The sequence goes on from CM052713.1 coordinate 20,304,441, forward strand.
TGTTCTGTCACAGTGAGGCCTCTATTATCTTCCACACGTTTATCCCAGCCTTTGGGGTTCTACACATGCTGTCCTTGATACGTTTTGTTTCTTAATTCAATGTCACTCTTCCATTAAGAGAACACAAAACTTCCAAGCAAAAAAGAATATATTCATAGTATGGGTTTAAATTATTTCTGCCACAACGGAGTTATTTATTCATTTCTCATATGCTTATTATCTTAAACTATTCTTAATTTTTGCAATAAAACTTTTAGTATAAAAGTGAAGTAGTCTAAAATTTCACCTCTCTATCCTGAGAATATACTGTGTAAACAACACTCAGAGCATAATTGGTATTGATCTGTTCTTAGTTCCATGCAGTCTGATCACTAGCTCAGTTTATTATATGAAAGGATCCATTTATGGTTAAAAAGACTGGTGTCAAAATAACTATCAGATTTGTATGTAATTAGATCTGAAAATTTTAGCCAGCGATAAAAATCACTCATTATGTCTCTATGCTAGACTGATATATTACAGAATATGAAAACTATACTTACTCATCTTTACACAACTATCACCTAGGATATGACACTCTCAGTTTATTTAGTGAAAAGTTTTGCTGAGGGTATTTAATAAAACAAGATTGAGTTAAACACCTGAAGAAAAAGATAAATGAGTTAATGAAGTGGGCAGTGCTGAGCTGAAGAGGATCAGCTAGGACAATGGCTCTCAATCTGTAGGTCACAACCCTTTGGGGATCAAAGAACCCTTTCACAGGGGTCAACTAAGTCCTTCAGAAAACACAGGACTTGAAACCGTAGAAAAATTATACTCATGACGTAGCAGTGAAAATAAGCTTATAATTGGCGGTCACCACAACATGAGGAGCTGAATTAAAGGATTACAGCTTAGGAAGGTTGAGAACCACTGAGCTAGCATTGCTTTACTTAAGAGGATGCTCCAACATGTAATAAAGACACATGCTCCACTATGTTCATAGCAGCCATATGTATAATAGCCAGAAGCTGGAAACAACCCAGATGTCCCTCATCAGAGGAATGGATACAGAAAATGTGGTACATCTACACAATGGAGTACTACTCAGCTATTAAAAACAATGATTTAATGAAATTTGCAGGCAAATGGATGGAACTTGAAAATATCATCCTAAGCGAGGTAACTCAGTCACAAAAGTACAAACATGGTATGTACTCACTGATAAGCAGATATTAGCCCAAAAGTTCAGAATGTCCAAGTTTCACTTTACAGTAGCCATTGGACTGAGAGTGAGGTCCCAGATGGAGGAGTTGGAGAAGGGACTGAAGGGGCTGAGGGAGTTTGCAGCCCCATGGAGAGAGCAACAGCGTCAATGGGCCTGACACCCCCCCCCCAGTCGTCCTGGG
>CM052713.1:20305928-20331923 GCA_028551405.1 Uromys caudimaculatus
ACCACCAACCAAAGAATACACATCTATGGACCCATGGTTCGGACCACATATGTGGCAGAGGAGGGCCTCGTTGGCCATCAGAGAGAGAGGAGAGGCCCTTGGGCCTGAGGGTGTTAGAGGCCTCAGTAAAGGGGAATGTCAAGGTGGGAATATGGGGATGGGTAGGTGGGAGGTGGAATTCCCTCATAGAGGCAGGGAGGGGGCGGGGATAAGGGTTTCCAAAGAAGAGACCTAGAAAAGGGGAAACATTGGAAATGTAAATAAAGTATCAAAAAAAAAGAGTAATTTGGCCAAGTTGTCTGTCTTGACAGCGACGGTGCTATGTCCACCACACAGCTGCTGTGTAATCTAAGATGATCCGGTGGTGAACAAGATGACGCAGCACATCCAAACGCATCCCAACCGGCTCAACACCTGTTTCTCTCTCAAAGGACCACTTTAAATTACTTAAAGACGGAAAACAGACAGGAGGCAGATGCATTAGTGTGGGATGACAGACAGGGAAGAAATTAGAAAAAGGAGTTTAGAGAAGACAGGTGAGAAAGGAAGGAAAAGGATAGGGAAAAAGAAGCAGCAACGGCAGAAAACATTGGTTCTCTTTTCTTCTTCTTTCCCATCCCCTTACACCCAACCTCTGGATGCATCATTCTGATACATGTGCTATGCATCTTTATATTTCTTTGAATTATGTTTACTTCATGTTTGTCAATTTTTACATTAGATGAAAAAAAAAAAAAAAACCCTGCAATTCTCTGCCAAAAAACACCGTGATTGTGAAAATTATCAAACATTTCTCTTAAGAATTTGCACAAGAATTTGAGATTTGTCTACCAAAATATGGTGTTATAGGACTACAGTAGGTCCAGGTACTGACATACTGCTTTTGTTTTACCAGCCTATATTCCCCTCAAAAGTACATATTTCATTACATTTTTTAGAAACAGGGTATCTAATACGTGAATCAAGTTTCCTGGATGCTTGGGTACTTATAACATTGTTCTTCATCCTGCAATGACTCTCCATTTAAAGCCATCCTTTACATGTAGGAAATGTGTACATTTAATTGGGCCCTTGTTTAGGCCCTACAGCTGACCAGCTGTCAGACTTTATTTTTTACCAACTCTCTTTCTTTTGTAGTTTTTACATAATTTTATTCATTTAGCCAGTTATGAATTCAACCAGGCAAAGTCAACTGTGCACCTACTATGTAGCTGAAAACTGTGTCCTCTGATGCATGTCACATCACTGCAAGGATGTCCTCCACAGAAAGTGCTGGGAAGACAGCAAGCAACATGGCCAATGGACTGGATGTTGCTGTCAGAGAACTTTTGAAAAATTGGGGAAGTTTTCCCTGGGAAAGATACATGAATTTAAGATTTGAAAAAGAATTTGATTATTCCAAAAAGCATGGAGGCTTGGGGGTTGAGAATATTAGCATGACATTCATTCTTTATAGATGGAAACAAGATACACAACAAGCCTAAAGAAAAACAACTTCCAACCCTAGAAGGGAAGAGCTTCCATGTAAACAAAGTGGGAAGGTGAATGTTAGCAGGAGGGTCAGGATCAGGGAGGTGCTGTCTAGTCACAAACAGCATTGCAGAAGATGAAAAACGTTTGGCTAGAGAGAAAATATCAAATGTATATAAAACCAATGAGAACTTTAATGATCACCTGGCCGTTCTGATGGGTTCTTTTAAATCTATCTCTGAGGAGACAGCCACTAGCCATGTGTGGCTGCTAAATGCTCCAAATATAGTTGGTCTTAACTGAGACATACTGTGAAAAGAAACATCAGATTGCTGTTAAGAATTAGTGTGAAGTATTTATTGCTCATTTCATGTTGATTATATGTTCAAATTATAATCTTTTAGATTTATGGGACTACATATATTATAGTAGGAAATTAATTTCACTTATTTCCTTTTTCAGTTGGCCTTCTCTGTGTGACTACTAGAAAACTAAAAATTATATGTATGGCTTGTCATCTATTTGTTGCCCAAAGCTCACGTGTTTTCCAGGCAGCTACAGGATGCTAAAGGTTCCTCAGAGTGAAGGTTTCTGATGATCTTATTGCTATGAACAGTACATAGTGTTACATCAGCACTGAGATGGTTTCAAGTAGAATCCCAGGTAGAAAGCCACCTAAGTCAATACCTACTACACAGTCTTCCAGGAGAACGGTTTAGAAGATTATGTGGAAGCTAAATATATGCACATATCCCATTGTATATGAAGGATATACATTCTCTGTGAGGACTCCCACACTCCACTTAGAATACTGGATTCAATTTTTTCATGAGTAGAGCAACTCAGAGTAAAGGAGTGGGAAAATCTAGCAAGAGTAGAGCGACTGCCACAAGCCCTAGCTAAATGGCAAGGACTGGTTTGTAAAGAATGAATTTTTCATGAGTGCTCTTTAAAAACTCTGTTGCCCAAGGTTCTTTTCCCTTGATATAGTCATTCCAAGAAGCCAATTATTTCTCTACTGACATTTTCTAATTGATCTTCTTTACAATTGAAATAAGATTTAGTAAAAGGGGGCTGGAGAGACAGAGCTTGCCTATGAAGAGCACACCCTACATGTGGACAGAGCTCTAGGATGGTTCCCAGGACTATTTTGTACTGTGCACAGCTGCATGTAGCTCCACCTCTAGGAAATTAGATTCTCTTGGCAGTCAGTTGCACTCCCACATACTACCTACCCGCATACACATGCCTACTGACGTACACATACCCACCCATATACACATATTGACCCCCATATACATCCCCACCATATACATATACCCACGCCCGTACACATACCCATCCCATACACGTAACCATTCCCACATACACATAACCAACCCCACATAAACATCCCCACATGCACATACCCACCCCCACATACCCATATCCACCCCCATACATATAACCATAACCACATACTCATACCCACTCCCATATACATTCCCAACCTGCACGTAATTAAAAATCAATCTTAAAAAAATTGTTAAAGAAATAGTAGAGAATGTATTATATTCTGGTTTTGCCAACCAAGCTGACCAAGCCTCACTTTTGGTGATCTCAGCTTAATAGCAGAAACTGATATGCACAGAAATGAAATGATATGGACAGTTAAAGGATATGCTTATATCTCCAACACAAACACAGGTCTTCCTGTGAGAAAATTTGGCACATTTATTACTTGCCTTCTATATATTTTTGCTTAAAAATCAGATGATTACACATAGTCTAGAAAAGCTTTATCTATATGTAAAAACTATGTCACATACCCTAAACATAGGAACAAAGTTTTTATTCAATAAATGATATTCAGAGGAATCTATCAACCTGAGACTGTGCAAAGGTACTTTTTTGCTGTCTAATAATGCATAATTATGTAGGTACCAGACTGCTGCATTAACAGCTTTAGCAGAATGATCCTGTCTCCATAGTTCTGACATGATGGTGGGGCATGTTATTTATTTATGGACGAACAGACATTGTGGCTGCATTTACTCTAAGAAATGCTGTGGATTTTGCTAGGGAGAGAGGACAAGTATTTAATTCTAAGCATTTGTATGGGTGGGCCGATTCTATATTTTATCTGAAGCACTAAGCTTTAACTGTAGCTTATAATGTGACACTCTTACTGTCTTTAAATCCACTTAGAGGTCTTTTAGTTTTTGATAAATTTTAAATCCAAATCAGTGGGCTTAACAGAAACTCCCAATTAGCAATTCACAGCACCAACTCTCTCTCTCTCTCTCTCTCTCTCTCTCTCTCTCTCTCTCTCTCTCCCTCTCCCTCTGGGTATGTGTGTGTGCATGTCTGTCTGTCGCTCTGTCTCTGTCTGTCCCTGTCTCTCTTTCTCTATGTCTCTGTTCCTCTCTCTTCGTCTCTCTCTGTCTGTCTCTCTCTGTCCCTCTTTCTCTGCCTCTCTCTCTCTCTGTATGTGTGTGTCTGTGTGTCTGTGTGTCTGCGTGTCTGTGTCTGTGTGTGTACATATCTGTGTATGTATGTCACAGAGTCCAGGGAAGGTTTGCGGGTATCCTCATTTGCCACCATATTCCTTTCAAACTAGTTCTCTTAGTGAGCCTGGAGCAAAGCTCATAGCCACCAAGATCAAACAGTCCTCCAGCCTCCATTCCCCACAGCGTGGGGTTACAAGTGTAACACCTGGCGTTTTACATGTGCACTGACTATTAAAATCCACGTCTTCATCTTGTGTGGCAAGAACTGTGAGTTACTAAGCCATTTTCCTAGCCTCTGTGTATTGGTTTAAAAACAGTTTCCCCCAAAACCAAAAACAAACAAACAATTTCTTAACCCATGATATTTTGAAAATCAGATGGTCATGCTTTATAATTATCTAGCAACTGGGTTAGATGGAGACATTTTATTTTCCCCTGAATTAAACAAGATTGGTGGAAAATTGAGATATTTTGCTTTTATCTATATTACTCTTGGGCTTTATATACACATATGTACAGTGGAAGGGGTTTTGGAAGGGAAGAAAAGGGACTAGAAAGGAAAAGTAAAATAGAAATTAAAAACCATTTAAATATTAGAATTTTAAGAAATATAAGGATTCATGCGTGTACTGAAGGAATTTCTCTTTTCAGGGAGAGGCTAAGATACAGAGGGATCCTGCGACAGGGAGACGGCTAGGATACAGAGGAATCCTGCGACAGGGAGACGGCTAAGATACAGAGGGATCCTGCGAAGTAGCAGCTCTGGATTCACTTACCATTAGGCCAGTCGTCCTTTACTATATTTTCTTCTAGTGTCTTTTAGTCACAGAGCAGTAGGCAAAGGAGTTGATGGAGCGCAGATGAAACCCTCCAAGACCTGCTCAAGTAACAGTAAAGGAAACTCAAATTACTCAGAGATATATAAAAAATGAACATAATGTTCCTTTCTTGTTGTCCCCCCCATTTCTTAGCTAAGCCCTAAATAGCCTTGGAGCGCTGCAATGTCTTTAGGGCCCAACCTCTGGGTCTGTGTTTTCACGCCCGGCAATGATACAGTCTGATTCACAAAGCAAGACTATCTTTACTGAGCACTGTCCATTGCCCTACCCGGCCTTTTATTCGCACTCAGTGTGGACGTACCTCAGAAGTACTCTGAATTGCCACACGTCTAACTTGTGCAGGCAATATGGAAGGTTCTTGAAAAGGTGGAACTTGAAAAATCATCCTAAATAAGGGGCTTGTAAACTGGATTCTACCTCCCAGAGACTCAGAACCAGTGCTAAGTCCAAGACTGGCCACTAGGTGGCTCAGAAACTGATCACATTCAGAAGAGCCCCTCAAGGACTTCTGATGGGATCACCTTATAAGCCCATTCATTGTATGTTGAACATATCATAAATAGAAAAATACACATTGAACACCTAGCATACCAAGTGCCATTACTCAGAAACATAATTCATAAGTAGCATTGGTTACTTGTGTTTGACAGGAAACAAGAGAGTGGAACATATCACCGGCTCAGGAAAATGGTGGAATTTTTGATATACTGTTCGCATTTACACAATCATGAAGCTGAAATTTTCAAAATTAACTCATCCATTATTAATCAAGGATCATGTGCATTACTGTAACTGCTTTGACAGCTATTCTGGTAAAGTAGCCACATTACAGGAAAGGCATTTGAAACTCCTGTGTGAACCCATCTAGTTGACTGTTCACGGAATCAAAGTATTAACCTTCTGTTTTTTATTTAAAGATGATACAGAGATCCATAAGACCATGTGACATTCAAAATGTCCAGGAGGCAATACGAAACCATGGGGTTTAGAAGGTACCAAGAAAATACCAACTTGCTTAGGAGAAGTTAAAGGACACCACTCTGAAACGAGGAAGAGGATAGAATTAATGTGACCCCTGAAAACCAAGGGGCCACGGAATGTGTGCTAAGAGAACAGGAAACGTAAAGAAATGCCACGTGGATAGTCTGGAATTCTACTCACAAACATTAACAAAATTCTCCCCTGAAAGAATTAAGAACAAAATGGAATCAATGGAAGAAACGATAAGTGAATTGGAAGATGTATCAGCAAAGAATGATTCAATCTAACCAATGTGCACATAGCATAGCAGTGAGAAGACTCTTAGGGATCTGTGAGCTAACAAAGGAAAAGTCCAGTGTGTACGTCATGAGATTCCCAGCGAGAAAGGTGCCAGGGAGAAAGAACCAAAGAAAAATGGCTATAACAAGCCAAAGTTAGCCACACAACAAGATCTACAGATGCAAACCCTTAGTGGATGTCACAAATGATCCACATGGAGACACATGGCAACAAGGCTGTGAAAATTGTAAGAAAAAAAAGAAATTTAAAAAATGTGTCATTTGAATGTGATATGTCCTCCTAAGTGTATGGGTTTGAACACTTGGTCCCCAGCTGGTGGGGACATTTGGGAGGGCTGTGAACCTTAGATGGAAGCTTGGTAGGAGTGTATGTCACTGGCAGCAAGCCCTGGGGCTTATATCTCAGTTCTACTTTCTGTTTACTCTTAGCTACCTGACTGTGGATATAATATGACAAGCCAGCCTTCTGCTGATGCTTCTGTGTCTTTCTCTCCGGCTTTTACATTCTCTCAATGATGATGACATGAGCCCTTCAAAGTATGAGCCAGAATAAACTCTTTCTTCCTTCAACTGGTTCTTGTCAGGTATTTGGTTGCAGAAGTGCAAAAAAATAACTAATACAAATTCTAAAAGTGCAAAGAAAGTAAAGATCCAGTCAGATAGTAATTACTGAGACTTAAGTGGGGACATTTTTAAAGTGTTGCATTAAAAGCACTGCCATCCTGGCTAACATCTTCAGGAATGAAAGGAAACTAAAACAGTTTTGGATTAATGGAAAAGGAAGAGAATCCATTACTAGTCACCTTGTCCCACCCCTAGCATAACTGAAGAAACTTGTTTAGATCCAAGAGAAGTGAAACTAGAAGAAAATCAGAGTCTTCATAAGTGAAGGTCAGCAGCATGGAAATGATCTGAGTAAATATATTCCCTTCTTGAGTTTTAAACCTATGAGTGGAGCAGAGAAGAGAAATTCAAACATCCTTGAAATGCAATGTCCATAGATAATAGCAAGTGAGAGGCTCGGTGGACCCACATGGTGGTAGACTTTCAACCCCAGGTGGTAAAATATTAATTCTAAGTAGACTGGAAATTAAATATGTATATTGTCATCTCTAGTTAAACTGCCAGGCAACCAAAAAGAAGTCAGGTAAGGGAAAAGAGGGAGAAGTAGAAAGAACTAAGAGCAAAAAGAAAAAGAGGCCAATAAATTAACAGTAAACTCAAATATAATCATACACATAGTTATTTAAATAGAAATTGTTTTTGTTCTTTATTGAAAATAGATTTTTTTCCTCGATATAATATGTCCCGATTGCAGTTTTCCCTCTACCTACTCCTCGCAGATACTCTTCTTCCATCTGAATGCACACTCTTTTTGTCTCTCATAAGAAGACAAACAGACCTACTTAGAAGGGGGAACAAAATAATCACAGGAGGTAGAGGGAGGGAGGGGCAGGGAGGAAGAGGGAGGGAAGGGAAAGGGAGCAGGGTCAGGTGTGGGAGGAGAGGTGGAGAGAAGTACAGAGGTTCAAGAAATTGAACGAAGGTGTGAAGCAGTGGGGAATGGGGAACTGGGGTAGCTACTAGAGAGTTCCAGATGCCAGGAAAACAAGAGGCTCCCAGCACCCAACAGGGATGGCATTAGCTGAAATACCCAACAAAGGGGAGAGAGAACCTGTAGAGATCATATCCAGAGATTAGGCATGGCCTCCAGTTGAGGGATGGGACCACCCACAAAAATATTAACACAGAAATGTTCCTGTCTAAAGGAAATGCAGGGACCAAGAGTGGAGCAGAGGCTGAAGGAGAGGCCATCCAGAGACCGCCCCACCCAGGGATCCATCCCATCTGCAGACACCAAACCCAGACACTACTGCTGATGCCATGAAGCATCTGCTGACAGGAGCCTGGTATGGCTGTCCCCTGAGAGGCTCTGCCAGAGCCTGACCAATACAGATGTGGAAGTTCACAGCCAACCATCAGACTGAGCATGGGGATCACACTGGAGGAATCGGGGGGATGACTGAAGGATGATCTTCCCCATAGGAAGAACAACAGTATCAACCAATGAGACGCCCCAGACCTCCCAGGGACTAAACCACCAACCAAGGAGTACACATAGAGGGACCTGTGGCTCCAGATGCTTATGTAGCAGAGGGTTGCCTTATTTGGCATCAATGGGAGGGGCGACCCTTGGTCCTGTGGAGACTCGACGACCCACCTTAAGAGAATGCCAGGGCGGTAAGGTGGGAGTAGTTGGGTGGGAGGGGGAACACCCTCAGAGAAGCAGGGGGAAAAATGGGATAGGGGGTTTGCTGACGGGAAACCAGGAAGGCGGATAACATTTGAAATGTAAATAAATAAAATAGGCAATAGAAAAAGAAAACAAACTTCTAAGGGATAATAATAAAATAAAATATGATATAATAAAACAAAAACAAAAGCTAGCACGTCAATTTAGGTCAAAACAAGTGTAAGGAAACAAGCCCAAGAAAAGGCACAGGAAATAAATGTAAATGCAAAGACGTAGTTGTTTACACACTCGGGAATCCCATAAAAATTCTCACTGAGAAGCTATAATATATATGCAAAGGACCTGCAGAGTAAAAAAAGAGAGAAAATAAATAAATAAATAAATAAATAAATAAATAAATAAATAAATAAATAAATGACATTTTAAAAAAAGATAAAATTAAAAAATAGTAAAACAACCCTGACATGACTTTATGAGACGGAGAACCTCCAAAGATGCTGTTAAGTTTGGTTTTTGTGGTCTATCTACTGCTGGGCATGAAGCCTGCCCTCAAGAGTAGTTTTTTTCTCCAGGGAGACTCCCATGGAGAAAAGTAAATTTTTATTTGCAAGTGATTATTAACTGGAGATAGCTTCTAATTTAAAGATTAGGGGATGTGTTCACTCTTCCTTTCAGCCCTAGGATGCTATCTGTTTCAGACCCAGGCAGGTCCTATGTATGCTGCCTCCCTCTGTGGGAGTTCATATGTGAATAAGCCCTGTTTATTGAGAATGTCTTGTTTCCTTCGTGTTTTTCATCCCCAATGAATCTTATACTCCTCCACTGTTGGATTCCTCTTCTGTTGGATTCCTTGAGTCCTAAGGGGAGAGATTTGATGGAAGCATCCATTTAGAGCTGATTGTTCCAAGGTCTCCCACTTTCTACATGTTGTCTGGCTGTGGATCTCTGTATTTGTTTCATCTATTATAGGAGGAAGCTTCTCTGATCATGGCTGTGAATGGCACCAATTTATGAGTATAGCAACTGTCATTAGGAGTATTTTACTGCTACTTTGTTTTTAGCAAAATAGCAGTATTGGATTTTACCCTATGTCCCTGGGATATCTAGTCTCAGGTCCTTGATCACCGAGCACTGTTGGGTAGGTTATCCATCTCCTGGAGTGGACCTTAAGTCAAATCAGAGGTTGGTTGGTTCCTCCCACAGACTTTGTGCCACCATTGCACTAGCATATCTTCAGGCAGGACAGCATTGCAGATCAAAGGGTGTATAGCTGGGTTGGTGTTTATATTTTTCCTTTGGTAACATGCAGAGTACTTCTTGTATAAAAGACTCTAGAATATAGGGTTGAAGGCTCTATGGAGATGAGAGATCAACCTCTCCACCTTCAATGACTTGCATAGGTGCTGTCTTCTTTAATATGGCCTTGTTTTCAGTTTGTGGAGAGAAATCTACAGTCTGGGCAATAGCCTGAGTTTTTAGAGGTTCCCATAGAATTCTTTGGCCAATACATTTCATTAGATGTGATCCGATCCCAGTACTAAAATATTCATTTAGTGACAACAGATATCCAGTTGGGCTTCTGTCTTCCCCATTATTTGGCTATTTCATTTAGATTGCCTTCATATATGTATATAGTTTGGAAAAATCTCTATTTTATTAGGTTTCCATTCTACCTTTAGTTTTAGCTTTCTCCTTGTATTCTCTATCTTATGCCTTTCTTCCCTTTTCCTCCTCATTTGATCCTCCCATTCCAGCCCCCACCATCCATCTGTACTTCTTCTGTTTCCTCTTCCTAGGGAGATATATTTGTGACCTAGTACCTTAGTCTATAACTACCCTCTATGGTCCTATGGGTTATGGCTTCATTATCATTGACTTAGCAGCTGATATCCACATATAAGCAAATACATACCATATTTGTCTTTTGGGATCTGGGTTACCTCACTTGAGATGATTTTTTTCTAGTTTCATCCATTTACCTTTAATTTTCACGTTTTATAAAAAATGGCTGAGAAATACTCCATTGTATGTATGTACTACGTTTTCTTTATCCCATCATCTACATTATTTCTAGTTTTTGTTTATAAATAGAGCAGAGATAAACATGGTTGACCAAGTGTCACTGTGGCAGAATGAAGGGAACTTTGGGTGTCTTAGAGCTTTCATTGTTGTGAAGAGACACTATGACAGTGGCAACTCATAAAGGTAAATGTTTCACTCGGGCTGGCTTCAGAAGTTTAGTCCATTTTTATCATTGTGGGAAGCATGGCAGCATGCAGGCAGATATGGTGCTGGAGAAGCCAAGAATCCTGTATCTGGATAAGCAGGCAGTTAGCAGGAAAAGACAGTGACACCAGGCCTGGCTTGAGCTTCTGCAACCTCATAATTTTTTAAATAAGGACATAACCCCTCATAGTGCCACTCCTTATAGAATCCATTTTTATTCAGACCAACACAAGGCTGAAAAGCGGTATAGCTGGATCTTGAGGTAGATCAATTCCCAGCTTCCTGAGGAACTGCCACACTGCTTCCTATAGTGGCTGTACAGGTTTGCTGTACCACTAACAGTGAGTGAGTGTTACCACTACCGGACATCCTTGCCAGCAGGAGCTGTCATTTGTTGTACAGATCTTAGCTCTTCTGACTGGTATAAAATAAAATCCCAAGTAGTTTTGATTTGCATTTTCCTGATGGCTAAGGAAGTTGAACATTTCTTTAAGTGTTTCTCAGTCATTTGCATTTTCTCTTCTGAGAAGTCTGCTTAGATCTGTACCCCATTTTTAAATTGGGTTATTTATTTTCTTGACATCTCTTTTTCCTGAAATCTTCAAATATTTTCAATACTAGCCCTCTATCTATCAGATGTGTACTTGGGAGAAATCTTTTCCAATTCTGTAGGCTGCCACTTTATTTGAATGACTGTCCCTTATCAAATAGAAGCTTTTCATGAGGTCCCATTTATTAATTCTTGCCTGTGCTAAAGGTGTGCTATTCAGAAAGTCTTGTTCTGTGCTAATGAGCTCAAGGCTACTTCCCACTTTCTGTTTTATTAGCTTCAGTGTATTTGGTTCAATATTGAGCTTTTTGATCCACTTGGAGTTGAGTTTTGTGCAAGAGATTAAAGAAAAATTGTACAAAAGTATACAATTTATTAAATTTAGATATTTTGTCTGTTGGGGGGCACACATGTCATAGTAATTGTGGAGGTCATAGGACAACTGTGGCAGTTGGTTTTCTCCTTCTAGTATGTGGGGTCTCAGAACAGAATTCAGGGTAGCAGGCTTGGCATCAAGTGCCTTTATTCACTGAGCCATTTCTCTGACCCCCAAACACACATTTTACTAGATAGATATTTTCAGGCTTGATAAAGATTGTTAGACAATCAAAAGTGTTATGTATTATAAAATTTCATTTAATAATCAGAATACCAATTTATAGAATAATTGATTGATTAAGATGCAGCAACACCCATATTTAATGAAAGATAATTCTAATGGCTTACCTAGTGTCCCTAATATATCATAAAATCAAACAAGATAATGGGGTTCGTGAGGCAGCATTCGGTCATGCTACAACTCAGAGTTCAATGGCATAGAATCCTGACCCAGTCCAGGAAGGCAGGATAACTAGGATATCCATTAGAGAAACCAATGACTACATATGGATGGAGTAAACCATAACCAAATGTCTCCACACTCTATATTGATAATATGAGTGTATTGCTCACAATTCTTTAGAGAAAAAATATACATCCATCCATTTATATGTATGTATGTACCCATGCATGCAATATAAATCTTTATGTGATAGACACTATAGGGTTCTAGAATGCCATTCCAGTGCCTGTGTTCTAAAGCATTTCCCCCGAGATTGGCATAATTAGGAAGTAATGTATAACCTTTAAGAGGCAGAGGAGAGAAGGAGATCTTCAAGTCTTCGCAACATAATATCCATAAGGAGATAGTGACACCCAGGCTCTGGCTCTTACTGTCCTTCACTTCCTAGCCAGAAGGTGAACAATTTGCACTGCACTGTGATATAAAGTCTCACTACAGTCCCCCAAAACAACAGAGCAAATGGATGTCAATATAACTTTCAAAACAGGGAGCCCAAATTAGCTTTTCCTAAGTTGCTTATCCCAGATTTTTATTGTACAATTGAAAACTATTAAAGTGGTCAAAACAAACAAATAGAAGCAACAACAAAAGCCTAACTAGCGCACCTTCCTTCACCTGTTAGTTGTATGTGTATTTCCAGTGTACTACACTGAAAACCACCCATATGGAGGAGGACCATTAACTCATGTGGTAGCATCCTCATGTAGATACCCCAGAGGTGATATTTAATCTCTATCTTCCCTGATCAGTCTAACGCATCACGTTGAAAGTTAGGCTCTGTCTGATCAGTTGTATCATTTCCTTTCCATGATACAGAAGGAGCCAAATTTCCTAAGAGAATTTTACCCACATCTGGGTATATTCTATTTTGATGTCTATTCTCTGCATTGAGTAAGTAATGAACACTAGATATCAGAATAATCTATACTAAACTTCTAACCTACCCCTGATCACTGGGGCAAGCCAAGGGGAGTGTATGAGACAAGCTGTGGTTTTGTTCTAAAAAAAAAAAAAAAAGGCTATGGTATATGAAACATAAATAGGCTTAAATGATTGACTATTAAAACATGGTACCAACGAGTTGCATAGAGTTCTGAAGCAGTCTTACATCGCTTTTCCCAGTCTTATTGGATCTGTCAGGGTCCATAGAGAGGTAGAGGCCTGTGCTCTGTCTTGCTTTCTCTGGTATAGTGATAGGCAGAGAAGAAAATACCAAGGTGACAGTACTATTTAGCAGGAACAGTGTGCTTTTGGTAAGCATAGAGAAAACAATTGTAACTTAATTCTATCCTGACACCAGATGTTCAGATCCAAGAGAATAAATCAGACTGGACATAGGCTATGAAGAAAGAGTGAACCCTTCTGCAGCTGCCAGAGAAGTATCCTCTCAGTGTATTCACAACAAATAAAGTAGTGACGCAAATAGTAGGAGTAGAGCCAAGAGATAAAGTTAGTGTGTAGAAAGGCCCACATTCTGAATGAATCCTTGTAATTGATTTTTGCGGTTAATACTTCAAGACATCAGCCATGTGTATTAACATCATCCAGAGACAAATATGGCTGTCTATAAATAAGCTCACAATATGTTTGCTGGAAAAAGAAACATCAGATAATAAACTTGAATATTCGAGCCAGAGTTAAGTTCCACCACAAGCAGTTCTTTTGTGTGTGTGTGTGTGTGTGTGTGTGTGTGTGTGTGTGTGTGTGTGTGTGTGTGTGTGTGTGTGTGTGTGTTGTGGTGAATTTTTGTCAGTCTTTGTTCACTACTTTTCTGTTTTACAAATATTTCTGTCTTAATCTCTCTCTCTTTCTCTCTCTGTCTCTCTCTGTCTCTCACTATACACACACACACACACACACACACATATTAAAAGCTATTGTACACTTAGATAAAAACCTGAAATTCACCTATTATACATATTTTTAAATTTACCTTTTATTCATTAAATGTCTTCTTTGGCAATTTCATACACATGTGTAGTGCATTCTCTTTACTAACTTCCCACTCTTATCTCCCACTCGCCTGTCTCTATATCTCCTCCCTAAGGTTCCCTTCCACACATTCATGTATTTTCTCTTTGGTCCTGTGACGCTTTAGTGTTAATCAGGACATTCTGTGTGTCAAGGATTGCTAGTATCCATTGAACCCTGACGAACACACCACTTAGTACAGAACTGAAGGCAATGGCTGTCTCTCTTTAAGAATCTACCAACTGCCAGTAGTAACAGCAGGTAGATTAAGGTCCCATGAGCATCCCTGCTCTTAGGCTTGGTCTCTTGTAGACCCAGAGCCAAAACACGAGTGCTTTAAGATCATGGTTGCAATGGCTGTGCCATGCTTTGAACACAATATTTTGCATCTTTTTGTCTTATCTTTGAGTTCTTAACATTCCTTTCTGTTTCTTCATGATGTTTCCTGAGCCTCAGAGAGGTGGTATAAATATTTTGCTTAGGACTGAGTGTTAAACTCTTTATTCTGAGTATCTTATACAGCCATGAATCTATGTATTCACCACTATTGCAAGCAGAAAATTCTGATTAAGAACGAGAATAGCATTTGCTTATGAGTACAAACATAAATATCTAGACTACAGTTCTGTGCTGTGGCAATGTCAATTTAGCTAAAACCATAATTGTGAAGTTCCCCCTACCTCAGTACTAGGTCTTTCCTAGGCATGTTTTTGTTTTGTTTTGTTTGTTTGATGTGCCAGATTGACAATATTTGGCACGTATTCTCTCCTGTGCAGTGATCTCTATCTGATCTAAGAGAGGTTGGTTACCCCCATAACAGTCAAATCATTATTGCACCAGTGGTACATCACATTTGACTGGTTGGCGTTATAGTTTCCAGGGTTCCTGATAGGCATTGATATCTCAGCAGTTTACAACCACCATCTGGCACTAGAAACGTTAGCCAATAAAGCAGCTTCCAGCTTGCTTTCTCTACATTTTGCAACACAAGTTTATTATGACTTTGAAATGGGGGTTTATTGACTAGTTAAGGTGACCAATAAAGAGAAATGGCTATAGTGGGTGTTGTTTGGAGCACACCCTCCTAACAAAGAGCATATAAGAAAGAATATGACACTAGGCCACTGGGGTTTTTTTTCCTTTGATAAACAATGGCTTCTAAGATGAGCACTACTCAGTCACGTTGGATACCACCAGTCATGTTGGATACCACCAGTCATGTCGGATATCACCAGTCACGTCGGATATCATCAGTCATGTCGGATATCACCAGTCACATCGGATATCATCAGTCATGTCGGATATCACCAGTTATGTCGGATATCACCAGTCATGTCGGGTATCACCAGTCATGTCAGATACCACCAGTCATGTCGGATATCACCAGTCATGTTGGATACCACCAGTCATGTCGGATATCACCAGTCACGTCGGATATCATCAGTCATGTCGGATATCACCAGTTATGTCGGAGCTCACCAGTCATGTCGGGTATCACCAGTCATGTCAGATACCACCAGTCATGTCGGATACCACCAGTCATGTTGGATATCACCAGTCACATCAGATATCACCAAAACTACTTTTTTAGCTTATATTTTAGTAGGATTTCAAAAGAGTGGGTT
This sequence comes from Uromys caudimaculatus, assembly GCA_028551405.1. Taxonomy (NCBI): domain Eukaryota; kingdom Metazoa; phylum Chordata; class Mammalia; order Rodentia; family Muridae; genus Uromys; species Uromys caudimaculatus. The sequence continues at coordinate 20,321,474 of CM052713.1, forward strand.
TCTATAGACATTTTCACCCATTTTTCCATTGCAGATAGCCCTCGCTCCCCGTGTCCTCATTATTTCCACTTCTTCATCTTCATTCCTGCTTGACCATTTCCCCTCCCAACATTCCTATAACTCACGTCCGGTCCTTTCGACATTCATACCACTCATGCTCCACTTGCCCCCGCTTTTAAGACTCTACATGGTCTGTTTCTAGTTTACCAGATTCTACAGTGTTCCAATCTAAACATGTAAAGCTAAACATTCAAAGCTTATATCCACAAAAGCATGTGTCATATGTCTCTCTGGGCCTGTATTACATCACTCAGTACAGTATTGTCCAGTTATGTCCCTTATAATTGGTGTAGACAACTAATTTTTGTGTAGTAATTGTACATCTTGACACTTTGCAGAGAGCATTTAGCCTTAGGAGTTTGCTGGTGGGATCATGTCATTGAATGTATTGGATCATATACCTGGAAATAAGAATTTTTTGACTTCTTTCTTCCTATTATACTACCCTCCTTTATCTTCTATTCTCTTATTACCCTAGCTAAATTTCAAACAATATCTTGGAAAGGAGAGAGTGGACATCCTCATCTTGCTACAGATTTTGGTAGAAACATGTTGTTGTCTGTGGGTTTGTTGCTTGTTGCTTTTACTGTGGGGGATATGTTCCTTGTGTTGTTACTCTCTTCAGGACTTTTAATTAAAGGATGTTGGGTTCTGTAGAGAACCTTTTTTTTTGCATATACTGAGATTATTATTCAATTTATGTCCTTGAGTTAACTAATAATGTGGATTAATTTATTAATTTATGTATGTTGAACCATCCCTGCATCTTTGGAATAAAACTGACTTGATTATGGTGGACAATATTTTTGATGTGTTCTTGAATTCAGTTTATCAGAGTTTTATTAAGGCTTTTTTTGTTTGTTTGTCTATGTCCATCAGGAAGATAAGTTTAAATTTTCTTTTTTAAACTATGTCTTTATCAGGTTTAGCTATTGGGGTAATTCTGGCTTCACAGAAAGACTTTGAAATCATCCGTTCATTTTCATTTTACCGAATAATTTGAGAAGCATTGTTTTAGTCTTCTTTAAAAATCTGGAAAAAATTCTATAGTGAGTCCATCTGGACCTAAGCCTCTTTTTGGTTTAAAGATGTTATTGTTATGTGTGTTTTCACTTTTATTTCAATCATATTGCTTGTAATGATTTTTATTTTTTTGCTTAAATTTGTTTTCTATTCTACGCCCACCTTTGGTAGGATACGCATTTTGAAATTTGTTCAATCCTTTTAGATTTTTTAATCTGATTGAATATAGATATGCATACTTATGATTCTCTGGATTTCATTGGCATCTGCTCTAATTTCTTCATTCCTTTATCTAATCTTCTGGTCCTTGTGGCATAATTTTGCTAAGGATTGTCTAATTTTCTGTATTATGTCAAAAAGTCATCTCTTCATTTCATTGAGTTTCAAAATTGTTTTATTTCCCATTTCCAGCTTTTATTGATTTCTGCTTTGATTCTTAAAATCACCTTGCCATTATTCAATAGCATATGATTTAGTCTCCATGAATTAGTATATTTTCTGTGGTTCTTCCCATTATTGATTTCTAGTTTTATACTATTATGGTCAGTTAGAATGCAATGAGTTACTTTAATTTTCTTTTATTTTTTTAGACTAGCTTCATGTCCTAAGATGTGGTTACTTTTAGAGTACATTCCTTAAACTGCTGATAATAATATATATCTGTAGTATTTGAGTGGAAAGTTCTGCTGATGGCTTCAAAGTCCATTTTTTATATAATGTCATTTATCTTGATTTTTTTTATCTATGGATTTTCCACATGAATGATCTGTTTATTGGGGAGAGTGGACAAATTGAGGTCACCCACTGTTGCTGTGTTGGGATTAATATGTAACTTTATATCTACTAGTGTATGCTTAATGTAGTTGACCATGCCCATGTTCATGTGTATTTAGAATTCTAGTGTCCTCATGATGGCTTATTACCTTAATTAATATGAAGGGACCTTCTTTATCTCTTCTTTCGTGTGTTACTTTGATGTATGCTTTGCCATACATCAGAATAGTGACTCTTATTTGCTGGTTCTATTTGCTTAGAACACTTTTGTCCATCCTTTCCAAGTTGTTATCACTATTTGGTGTTTAGGGGTGTGTGTGTGTGTGTGTGTGTGTGTGTGTGTGTGTGTGTGTGTGTGCGTGCACACATAGGCAGCTGTTATGCTCCAATTTCTCCTGAAATGAAGCATCCATCTTGGAGAGGAGCTCCTTTAGACACATGTTCTAAAATGAGGTGAAGCACATCGTTATCTTCCAGGGCAGCTCCTTATATTCGGAAAGTAAATAAAACTCCAAGGCTCCATGCTTCAGGAAGTCCCTGAAATGACTAGGAACATGATCACCCCCCCCCGTTCCATTTTCCCCACATATATACAAGCAGTGAAGGTTGTTGAGAGTCACTCTCTGACCAGCTGTAGTACGGTGAAGACTCTCAGACAGCTGAGCTTAGCTGATTGGAAGAAGAAGGGATCAGTCTACTTGCTTGGAAAATGCATTCTTCAATCCATAGAACTGCTTTCAAGTCATTTGATGAGCTCCAGGTTTCCCACTTCATGAGCTGCCACTCATTGCTGGGGTGGGAATGTGGTGATTCGGCGTTGGCTTTGAATCATTTCTGGTCTCTAAGTTATCCCTTTCCCACATCCTTGTATCTACCCTCAGTAAAATTCATTGTCCTACAAAGTTTGATTTGGGTGCTATTCTTACTTTGTTCTATCATCAGTTCCCTATCTAGAGGGAGTAAACCTTCATTCATGTGTCTCTAGGAATAGTGTCATACAGCAGCAGGTTCTGGTTTTATGACCCTGGCTGCCAGTCTACGTCTTTTAATTGGCAAGTTGAGATCATTGATTCAAAGTTTATTATTGAAACATATATCCTAAAACACACCAACTATGTCATCTCTAAGTTATTAAGCAAAATGCTTTAATATTATAAGAAAACACACAAATTTGATGTTTATACTGCCTGGTATTCATCTTGTCTTTACTATGTCAAAAGGGAGCCTTCTACCTATATTTTTCAGAGACACTTAGAACTTATGAGACCTCTGAAGATTTGAAACAATGCAGCACCGGATAGGTACTTATATTATCTGTAATTTCTCAGCAATTGACTTAGTAGAAATATTTATAATCCCTGAATATGAGAACTACTTGTCTTTAAACTAATTAAATTAGGATTTCTGGGGGGCAAGATGGTTCCTTTAATATGTATTTTAACAGTTCTAAGATAATTGTAATAGACAGTAAAGATTAAGAATCATTGAGTATGTCCCAAATAAGAATAAAAAAATAAATCTGTATGTTAACTATATATATGGAGTTAGATTAAAGTTTGCTTAAAGAGGTAGAAAATAGCCCCCAAATAAAATAATCTCTTATCTATGCATTGGTGGTTTTCTTCTTTGAATGCTCTACCTGGAAAAGAGAAAAATACATGGTGGGGGTCCTAGAAAAGAATGAAGAGCTAGGGAGAGTTCACTGTAATTAACTATCTTTAGAGTTAAATTCTAGATGTGAACACTCTCTGCACTCTCGAAGCAGACAGGCACCTCAGATATATAGATAATTATGTTAACTGTGTTCTAATGGGTCATATTCATTTGTTTTGAATCACCAGAAATGGTGCTAAATATTTAATATGGAAAAGGGGTTGGTCAAGCAAGTAAATGTCACCCTGACCAGAGTGCATGCTGAGTGAGTGTGTGAATTGAGATGTGCCTGTTCTGGCTATTGCTAACCATGTGAATGAAGCTGTTTATTAGTGAGATTACTACATGTAAGTTTTATGGTGGTCTTTATCCTAGTTAACATGATAATAGAACTAACAGACTCTAAAAGGTGATCTGGCTAAGGTTTCTGGGTACCTTGTACAGAGTAGCAATCCCATTTTGTCCCATATGACTGAAAGAAATAAAAAAATCCTTCTCCATGTATCCCCAATGTCTTCCTTATCAAACTTTGATAAGAAAGGTTATGCTTTATATACAAAATAGAAGCAAGAATTGCTCAATGTTTAGAGAGTCCATTATTCTGAACTGAACCTTGGTGCGTCTGTGTCTGTGCAAGGAAGTGTAAAGGTGTATACGTGTGGGCTCATACATGGTGAGTAAGTGTGTGTGTGTGTGTGTGTGTGTGTGTGTGTGTGTGTGTGTGTGTGTAAGCTGGAGGTGTTGTCTTTTAGGAGTCATTCACCTTAATTTTTGAGGGAGAATCTTTTAAAGGAGTCGGGGACACCACTGGGTTAGGATTTCTGGCCAGCGATCATCAGGGATCCTCCTGTCTCCCCCTCTGCAGCACTAGGTTTATAAGTACAGACCATCATGTCAAGGTTTGTATGTGGGTAATGAGCATTAGCTGAGGTCCTTGTGCTTGTGTGCCAAGCACTTTATACACTGGGCTATTTCTTCAGCACCTGAGAACTGTATCTTCATAGCTTTGTACAGAATTGAATGCCTGTAGAAACAGGGTGTGCTCAGTGAAAACGAAATATGCTTAGTACAAACTTCATGGGCAAGGACCTCCATTACTTATTACTTACTAATTACTTATCCAATATCAATGTTGCTGTCTTCCCTATTAATGAAATTCCATGACTTTCAACGAGACATAAACTAAGGGTTCCTGAGAAAGACGCTTTCCTGGTGGGGTAGGCATATCTTCCTATATCCCTGTGGCTTGTTTCTGTGTATGAATGGGCATAAGATACCCAGAACTGCAACAACCATTTGTAATTGTGAAGATCAATTATTGAAAAAGCACGTTATTGCAGACTTTGTTCTTGATATTTTTGATTGCTCCAAATAATATCTACCAAATGTGTTGACGTTATATTTAAATGTCTCCTAATTTACTTACATTGCTATTTTCATGCTGGTGGATGTTGTGTGCCAAGCATATTGATTAGAAAGTATACAATTCTGCCGGACAGTGGTGGCGCACGCCTTTAATCCCAGCACTTGGGAGGCAGAGGCAGGCGGATTTCTGAGTTCGAGGCCAGCCTGGTCTACAGATTGAGTTCCAGGACAGCCAGGGCTACACAGAGAAACCCTGTCTCGAAAAAACAACAACAACAAAAAACAAACAAACAAAAAAAAGAAAGTATAGAATTCTAAGATGAGTCTGCAACACAGAAAATAATTACTCAAAAGGATTTAGTAAACATCTCATAAACTATATCAGAGCTAAGCCAGCTTACCAAATACTGAGGCAATGAACAGAAATATTAGGCAAGAAATTAAAATGGGGCTGACTGTGAGCAAGCAATGCATGTAAAGGCTGGTGTGACCTTTATACACTAAAGGCATCTTCTTAGAATGTACTTGTGAACCTCTCTGGGGTGGGAACATACTTTTAGAGATAGCAAAATATAATGGGTAGTCAGTGCTAATTCACAAGGGTGAATATAAGTGTCATGCAATAATAACTAAAATATACTGTATTTTAAATAAGCTTTCTTTTTTATATATACCATTTTTTATTGGATATCTTCTTTATTTACATTTCAAATGTTATGCCCTTTCCTGGTTTTCACCCCTCCTGGAAACACCCTATCCCATTTCCTCTCCCCCTGCTTCTATGAGGGTGCTCCTCCACCCACCCACCCACCCACTCCCACCTCCCCACCCTCAAATTCTCATATACTGGGGCATCTATCAAGCCTTCATAGGACGAAGGACCTCTCCTCCCATTGATTCCTGACAAGGCCATCCTTTGGTACATATGTGGCTGGAGCCATGGGTCCCTCCATGTGCACTCCTTGGTTGGTGGCTTAGTCCTGGGAGCTCTGGGGAGGGGGAGGTTGGTTGATATTCTTGTTCTTCCTATGAAAAATGTGATACTACAAATATTTTCCAACTTTAAGAAAACTAATTGTGGAAGCATATTTTCTAATAGAGTGTATTAGTTCATCTGCAAAAATACAAAATTGAAAGTCAATGGGAATTCAAAAGCATTTTTGAGAAGGTAGCTTAAAGACTTGATATCAATATAAAACACAAAAGTAATACTACCCACAATTGGGAGATGCAGTTTTGGAAATTTAGTATATTTACTCTCACCTGGAGTGCTCAAACATAGGAGACTTTAGAGATAAGGATGGCCATGCATGATGACCCAGTGATTTCAATGTTTCTAATAGCCTAGAGCTACAGAGAATCAGTGCTGGGTGACATGTTTGGCATTTTGCCATTACCTAATATAAGAAATATTTGGATAAGTATTGACTGAGTTAATATAGTACAAACCACTGACAGAAAAGAACCAACTTGCATGTCTTAACTCCTTTGTGTGATGGTCAGGCATGATGCGTATGTTGAGACATGGTCAAACATGGCACTTGTCCTCACTTTGGTCAAGAGCTTCCAAATATTTCCTTTAGGATTATAGCATGTTTTCCTTCATTATTACATTTCCATTTGTAGTTTATTGCTATTATTATTATTATTATTATTATTATTATTATTATTAATCCATTTACTCAACATCTAAACTGAAAATTCTGTGTCCCAGCATATGTAGTTGGGTTTCTATCCATTCTATTGATTCTTGATTATACAAGTGTCTTAACTTCACTGGCTGACAAAAAATTATCAATTTTATTTAATATTATGCCAGTTTATTTTCCCCAGTGACAACTGGCGTCTTCTCCTCAGCAGGCATTGAATAATGATGGGAGATTATATACATTTGACTAGTAACGTCAAGCATCCAACACATCTCAGATTAGTGTCCAAGGTGATTTCTTTAGAGTGCACACATATGAAGCAGGGGTTTCAAATGCATAGATATGGAGCACTGGAATGTGAGGGACTATTTTGCAGGGGATGTTATAGAAGATGTGAAGAAACCAAAGACAGCATATGTTTCAGTGGTGGTGCTGGCAACCTCTTCATGAACGGCCAGTTTGTTAAGGCTTCTGCATGAACAACCAAAACCATCTTAACAGATATAAAGAATCAAATCCAGAGATTGCACTGATGACATTTTGAATAAGTTTTAATGTTTATTAATCTCACCCCAGTTTTTTTTCCTGAACTCCTGTTCTGAGCCTCTTTCTTGTTTTATTTCTGGGTAGTTCCCAAAGTTTGAACATCTTTCAAACGATTTTCTATTTTGGACAGTCCTATTTCATCTTTGTTTCTACAGAACAAGTCTGTTTTCTGCTTTCTGAAATCCTTCCTTTCCTAGACTCCCCTCCTGAACCATCAATGCCGTTTAACTTCTAAATGACACACCACTGTAAATGACACATATTTGGGGAGCATTCTATGATTTACGTGTCTGAAATTCTTGGATTTTAGAGATGAAAATTTAGTTTACCATCCTTAAATCAACCAAGTGACTTGATAGAAACTAATGAATGAAGAAATAAAGGTTATATACTCTAGTTCTTAACCCTAGAAAAAGCATGTATTAGGTCACCACAGTAGCTTTGCAATTAGAAAGTATTTATTTTTGACTGTTGAATGAAATTTAATTCATTTTTTTCCATCTAGAAAGCCATATCTTCCTGCACAGGACACACTTTTTCAGCCACACATCTTACCATAGACACACTAAATGAAAAGGAGAGACTTCTAAGAGAAGTTTAATGTTTTTGTTTTTTTTTAAAGTGCCAGTATTCTACATGCATGAATATCTCGAGATTTTAATTTCTTTTCACTTCAGGAATGTGGTGGTGTATAAACATTTTACAAAGCTGATCTCAAAAAACAATGACTTGAATAATCTGTGCTTTAATGCAAAAACAAATATTAATTTGCTTGTTCTTTTCATATAACATGTTTATTAAACATCTTAGTGTCAATTGTTTACTAAGATTATATAACACTTAACCTTGAAATGGAGCTAATAACAGTTCTATTTGTGGCTATATATTTTATACTTTTAAATGACTTTGAGTAAAATGAAAGCTACTGTCATTAAATTGTGCTTGGAGCAAAGACCAAGAAACATCAGCTGATTCTTTCCAGCTAGTAAAACTAATGATGCAATGTTCATCGCATTATTTTAATGCTGTTGTAATATTAAGTATTCTCTGTTTTTCTACTTTTATTTGTCAGTGAAGCTCACTACATCATCCCTAACCATTAGCAACCATCATTCTCCTTGGACTGAAATCTTGGTTTTTAAATATGGACTCCAAAATATCCTGATAAAGATCAGAACTTCACTTTCTTTGACAGTCCCTCAGCCAGACTTTCAATATCAGCTTGAGATTTCCACTGGGAATTACAGCCTTCTAAGAAATATTTTAGACATTAAAGTGCTGTCAGTGCATTAGAGGGGATTTAAAATCACCAAACTCCTGCAGTGGTGTGTGCTTTACTAGTGTTCCCACCTGTTTCTTTTTCTTTTTCTTTTTTTTTTTTTACTTTAAAGTGGCAATTTGTACTATTATTAGAAATATACATTTATATATAAAGTTTTGCATTCAAATCTCTTTATTTTTGACTACCTAATAAAAGACCACAGAGCAAATAAAAATGTTATATAATATATCCTCATTTCAGAAGCATATGTATATATACACATATATATTTGTAGAACAATCCATAGTTTTAAATGTGATTTTGGCTTTAAAAAATGATATTTACAGTCTATGACAGAGTAATAACCTCAGCCTTTTATGGCATAAAAATGAGCAGGGAATTTTTAAGTTCGTCTGTGTCTCACCTTGTGCAGAAGAAATCAACCTACTTCATGGAAAACTTTCTCAAAAGCAAGGCCTTGTACTATAAGTCACAGGGTATAAGGATAGATTTTCTATTTCTGGGTCTATGTTTTGAAACATAAATCAACATTGAAGTAATTGTGACTCTTCACTAAGCAACCTAGGGTTCCAGGTTGGACCTAAGGACCATTTAATACACAACAAGGTGCATTCCATCCTTTCCTCTTGTTTGGCTACCCTCAGTACTTCCCTGTGGTGATGACAGAATCCTAAACTGAAAAAAATAATACAGAGCAACAGCACTGCCATTTTCTTAGGTAGAAGAGTTATTCTGTATAAATTTCTGGATTGGATTGAAGTCCATAATAAGTTACACTATATTATTGTCTATTTCCTGTGCCAATCCATATATGTAATTAGGTATGTAATTCATATATGTAATTCAAAACCAAAACTATCACTATGATTAAGAAAAAGATGGCTTACTGTGTTTCAGACTCCTTAAGCACAAGGTCTCTAAGCTAACAGATGGAACTTCAGCACCATGTGTTTCTAGACCTCAAACATCTAGCTAAAATATCAAGTAAAGAATATTGACCAGCAAGCCATTTTGTGAGACTCAGGGAAGTTTTGTTTTGTTTTAGCAAGTCCCTTTGCTTAAAACCTAATAAGAGCTCCTAGAGTTCTCTACTAGAATTCTTTCCTGGAATTATCCCCTTGTATTGTTTTAGAAACAACAAAAAGAGAACTCTCAATACAATGAAAGAAGAACAGGTGATAGATGAGTTGAAGCCAAGCAACAGAACAAAGACTGTCACAGTGAAGAAATATTTTACTTGAGATAAAGCTGAAAATTAACCATTGAAACTGACCCACTTTAAAAAAATGAATTTGAATGATTACATATTTATATTTCTTCATGTATTTTAAACCTAAGACAGGGAATATTGGTTCTATTTATGATTTCAAAATACTTCAATAGCAACCAGAAAGTGAGCAAATGTCCACCTTGTGCTCTAAATATTTTTTCAGGTCTATGAATAAAAAGGAATGTGAGGCTTTCAAATTGTTCTTGAAATCAGGTGCAAATGAACAAAGTTAATTTCCAAAACACATCTACATTTCCTTACCATGATATGGAGGGCAAACTAGAGACAGATTGGGTGCTTAGAAAGCTCCTTTTAAACTTTTGATAGGATGGGGACAAAGGTGTGTCTGAATGATGAACGATGGACAACCACTGAAAATAGAGAAGGGATTTTATTAGAGATTAATATCAGCATTGTATTTTCATAAGTAATGAAATTCCTATCATGAAATCCTCAGAGAGATGGGCAACTGGGATTTCCACCAATTACACTTCCTGTGGACCTTCAGTGCATTATGGTTGAGTAAACATATCACCTTGAAAACTCCAGGCACTTCCCTTTAAAAGAGCCCATGACCCCATTTTGTTGAAGCCTCTTTATTTATTTAATTTTTTAAAAGAAAATAAGGCTTTGTGCTTGGGATTTGTTTGGTCCTGGAAGTGACAGGTTTACTATAATCAAGTTGGATCAGCAGTGACAACAAATACAACTTCTGGATGTGTGTCTTTACATGGTTGTACTTTTCCTAAGAGAGCAACATTCGTATATATATATATATATATATATATATATATATATATATATATATATATATATATATATATATAT
>CM052713.1:20332023-20429567 GCA_028551405.1 Uromys caudimaculatus
TCCAGAAAACATAGATAATTTATAGGGCAAGAATCACACTGAAGAATAATGTTTCTGTAGAGGGGAAACATGTTGACCTTGATAGAATACAGCAACCATGTGAAGGTTTGAAGTGAGGGCTTAGATCTTCTGCAAAGTATGTATTTTAGGGAATCATAGTTGGAATAATACATGCTGGACAGTAGAGATATAGGAGAAGTTACATGCTTATCTCATTATGATATCCATAAAGCTGCAAACATTTTTAACATTCTGGTTTAGTTTGTTTGAATTTGGATTCTCTACACCATTCCTGATATCAAGGGTGAAGTAGATCTAGCAATTTCAATGCATGATATAGCTTCTTGTCTTTGTTAATGTTTTCTAGTACTTCAGTGTTCTAACAGTGTGCTTGCTTGCTCTTACGTGGAATTCTTTTTCATTATACAAATCCACCAACAAAATCCTGTCTATAGGAATCAAAGCTGTTAATTCCCCATTTTTTCTCTCTGTCCCTTGAAAATTCCATGTTTGATAGTTACCTCCGGTTTCCAAGAACATAGAATTATTGCAAACTAGACTTGTAAATGTGGATAAACCCAACAAACATGCCATTGGCTTCATAGATGGTAAGGTAGAAATTTCACAGTCATACCTCCTAATTTCTCCTAGAGTTTAAAAAACAACCTACACACAAAACTCTGGCAATGTAAAAAGGCAACTAAATTTTGCTTTGAGTCTATATCACAGACTTATTTCCTTCTGTAAAACCCACTTTCCTTCTCTCCTGCTGCAAGATATAGTTTTTTTTTAAAAAAAAAAAAAATCAACTTTCTATGACAGCTATATATTCACACACACACTCAAAGATACCCACACTAAGACTGGATGGAAAATGTAAGAAGGCTATGCTTCTTAACCGGGTGCCAGGTGTTCCCTAAGTCTCCTCAGGAATACATTAAAAACCTTCTCACTGAATGCCCAAGAAAATTAATAAAATTCCAGATCAATACCAAGATAAAAATATAATATTCTGCTTAAAGAATGTGAAACTCTTTACAAAGTAATTAAATCAGCTAATATGATTAAATTCAACATAAGAGTTCCTTTTCTAAATAAAAAAATATTACTACCATCAAGAATAAGGTTAAAACTTTTCTTCATGCGAATTGGTCCCTGGCTATATGTCTAACAGATATTAAAAGAATATAATTTTGACATACTCAATTTTATGATTGAAATTATATCCTGGAAACAAAATGTAGTTGTGTATCATGGACAGAAGTGTGAAGAAAATACAAAGATGAAACAAAACTACACATTTCAGAATGTTCTAAAACTTAAAAAGATTTACAATCCAACAACATTTATGTGGCTTTTTCAAAACCTTTTACATCCATTCAATTACTGTGTTTTGTCTGCATTATAGCCTCTCTTCATTACAATTAGCCCTCTGTTAATAACAACACAGTTAAATTTAATGTTTGTGGAGTCCGATTTATTTTTTTTCCTTTGCTCTTATGTGCAATAGTTGTTATGCATGTGAATTTTCTACCACATTGCAACAGGCAAGCTTTGGTTCATATTTCTTGTCCTACACAAAGGAAGATTTTGAGTGCAGAATCTCAGCTACTAAGTCCTGTGATGCTGTTTTATTTTTTCTCTTTCTCGTTGGGTGAATTTACTGGAGAAAATGGGGAAAGGGAGGGAGGAGAAGGGAAAGGGAGGAGAGGGAAGAACAGAAGAGTTCTCCACTAGGCTATGTAGAATCTTGATTGACGACTTTGCCTCCATTCATGGTGGGTGTTCCCGAACTTTTCCTCGAGCGTCCTTGCTTTTCTCCAATTTCATGAAGAGATGGTTCTCTGTACATACACACTGGAAGGCAAAATTAAAAAAAAAAAACTTACTTATGATCAACATAAATCTGACTTCAATACATTTCTTGAATTTAATTTTAGAATATTCTTCACTGTCATCACCAGCTCTTCTCCCAAATGTTGTGTTACTGATAAATAGCCTCAGAAGCAACACATGGTAATTTCTGCTTCTATCAGGAACAATCACTGCAGAATGGCAGTTGCTCTGTTTTGTGGGAGATAATGCTTGAATCTATATAGTCTCTTAACACATAGACTCTGACTCTTATTGAGAAGAGAGATCAGAAATACAGTAGTTAAATTAGACCAATTTTGCTTCTAAATCCTTATTCTAAAGCCTAGTTTCTGGAGGAGGCTAATTCTTGACATGCTCCTTCCTAATCTTGACTCCACTGAAAAACTGAGGACATTGCTGGGGCCACAAATTTTTAGCTCCAATTTTCATCACATCCTTCATCAGAGGTCGTATTTGAATGAGGATTGAGAAGTAGAAAAATATCAATGCATTTTTTTTAATTGGCCCAAAGTTCCTTCACCCAAACCAAGAAATCAATCCCTCTCTGTAGCTACTCTTCAACAGGGAGTGTGGTTATTCAACTTATCCTTGAGTTCACATCCTCTCTTCTTTGTCTGGGCTAAGGTTGTCATCTGTGAGCTATCATGACTGTTGCTCAATTATTGCTTAGAATGAATAGGTTTTCCAATTCATAGCTATTCTTACAAGATAAATCACCATAGTGAGTCCTTTTGCTTCAGTGGGCTGTTATTATAATAGAGACAAATGTGTCTACATGGGCATATTTCACTTAAGCATCAGGAGTTTCCCTCTTGAAATAAGAACAAATAAGTATCTTTATCTATTCTGTCTGTCATCACCACTATGATTCAGTAACTTGAATGTTGTTTCCAACATCAAGTAGTTTTCTCTGTTGGGTATGAGTGAAAGAACTATACATCTTTGGAAACTATACTATTTGGTCCACAAGCTGAGTCATCTGCTTATTGACAGTATCAACTCAGACCCACTGGAAAAAAATGGCATTTCTATATGCATAAACAGATAACAAATGGTCAAGAAAAATAACACTATTCATTAAAATTTTAGATAACATATTTTAGAGGATGTAGTATAAAGTGTTCTGGCCAGAGCCATTCCGCCACAGCCAAAACTTTGACCAAAAAATACAAACACTAGTTCAAGTTTCTTCTAGTGCATTTAGCAGCATGTAGTACTGTGCATTTATACTAAGTAGGGATAGTTTTACTATGTAACTTTTGAGTCATTAGCTCCATGGCAGGTTTGAGATACTTCAGTTTTAATAAGCTTGCAGGCATTGCTGATGTTGGTGAAATATAATACACACTCTCTCAATAGTACAGAATGTAACTATGAAATATGTCTATTCAATGTCTTCTGTAAGAGTATTTCACAGGTATTTTTCAAAGAAATTTTAAAATATATTTTTAATTTTAAATATTGCCAAGGATTCTTCTAATATCTCCAGATGCCATTGGTTGAAGCAAGACAGTACAACCTATAGTCAAGCAAAGCACTACTAGTTCAGAGATTTGATTCTGATGCTTACTAATGGTTAGGTCAATGTTCTGTCTTTAACAAAACTAACAAAAAGAATCTTGGAAAATTCTTGTAGTGTATTCACATAGATTCTTAAAGTCCCTCAAGTGTACTAGCTCTTAATTGTATTTCTGTTATAAAGGAAGTAGAGCAATGTATTAAATCTCAAAGGTGAAAGCAAACTTTTATTTGTGCATAATATATACACTTATCTTGACTGGCTAATGCACAGGGGAACTCAAAGCTAAAGAAGTGATTCCATTAGAAAGCAATTCGCAGGATGCTATGAAAGATTTTAGAACTCCATCATATATATAATCAGCTATGAAATCTCACAGTCTTCACTAAATTATAATCTCAATGGGGGGGGATCGTTTGTGTTTAAATACCCAGAAAAAAAGTACAGGGTCACAGATTACTTCAACATCATCATAGGGAGTACTTGAAGGGTGATACTGCCTGATTATCACTAAATAATGCATTTGTATAGTTGTGTATCCTAGAGTCACAATATGCCTTCTGTTCCCATTATATTGGTTCTACTCAAGTTATACATTTGGACTTTTGTTTTTATGTATTTTCTATTTCTCACGTATACATAAAGTACTTCATATATTGTACTGGCTAGTTTTGTGTGTCAACTTGACACAAGCTGGAGTTATCACAGAGAAAGGAGTTTCAGTTGAGAAAATGCCTCCATGAGATTAGTAGGCATTTTCTCAATTAGTGATCAAGGGGGGAGGGCCCCTTGTGGGTGGTACCATCTGTGAGCTGGTAGTCTTGGGTTCTATAAGAAAGCAGGCTGAGCGAGCCAGGAGAAGCAAGCAAGCCAGTAAGTTACATCCCTCCATGGCCTCTGCATCAGCTCCTGCTTCCTGACCTGCTTGAGTTCCAGTCCTGACTTCCTTTTGTGATGATCAGCAACGTGGAAGTGTAAGCTCAATCAACCCTTTCCTTCCTAACTTGCTTCTTGGTCCTGATGTTTGTGCAGGAATAGAAACCCTGACTAAGACATATGTGAACACACAAATATTGGCACTAAAATAAGTGATGCAGACAATTTTTCCAATCATTGAAGCTTACTGGCCATCCCTGAAATTGAGTCTGCAAAGAAATGTACAAACTGACCTGTGGAATTTTACAATTTATAAAAGTAAAACGTAATAATGCCATGGCAGAAGATGTAGTTTTCTTTTAGGCTAACTCTATCACTATCCCCATTATATCCCATTAAATTGAATAATAAAATTCAGCATTTAAATACATAAAATGGCTAACAGGCATGTTTTCAAGTTCACTGAAAGAAACTGTCTCTCTTTCACTCAATGAATAAAATAGGTATTCCAGTTTCTGCTTGCTGCTTACAAAGTGAATTTGGATGAGGAATTGCATGCAGGTGCAGAGATGGGGAGCAAGGCATAGAGGAAAAGAGGAAGGATGGGAGGGAGAGGTAGGGAAAGAGAGAGAGGAAGGGAGGAAGGGAAGGAGGGAGGAGGTGAGGGAGGAATATAGGGAGGGAGCTCCATGAAACCAATTCCCTTTTCATTATCATTTGTAAGTCCTGGAATTCAGCAAAATATTGAACTTTAGAAGTTAACAAGTAAAGAGATATAGCTCTCAATCAAATTTTAGGACTAAAATTACTTTACAGAGCACAATTCAATTCAATTACAGGGTCAAGGGATAGGACAAGCATCCCTTGTGTGATAATGGCCATCTCCAGTAGTGATAACTCTCTGTGAGCCAAGTTCTGAATACTTCAGGATAAATGTTGGAAGAATTTAAGAAGAGACAGATAACAAGGTGTCCAACACATATATCATAATTTGAACTGTAAACTGTTACCCGCCCTTTTAAGTTGACCTTCTCACTTACTAATTACAATAATCCTGTGGTCATCATAGGTCAGAAATTATTGTCTTCATTTTTTAAATCATAAAGCAACTGACCTCCCTAGTGTCAGGGAGTGAGCAGTGGCAGAGCCAGGATGCAAATATCTACACGCAAGTTTTGATCAAAACAAGATTCAACAGGTTAATATTAGGATATGTTTATATTATTATTATGGTATATTATTTAATATTTAAGTTGGTCTTTCATTTACTAAATATTGCTAGTGTGGTTAAGAAATGGTTCTGAAAACATATACTTGTGTGTATGCTAAAACGTGTAGATAGAAACTAACAAGTATGGGCAGGTATGTAGAAACACTGGATCTCTTATGTACTATTGCTCAGAATGAAAGATGGTACAGCCACTTTAAGAAATGATGGTTGTTAAGACAATTACAGGATTCCCAAGGCTTCCAGCAGCTGCAATTCTGGACATGTAACAAAAACAGGAAAAGGAAAACCAAAAGGCACTTGAACATATTTTGCACAGCCATGATTATGGGGAGGGATGCTGGTAATGGCTTATAAAGGACAGATAAATGTAATAGCGCCAGAATGGTAAATTCTCTTTTTGTATTTTCTCACAATTAAAAACACCCCAATTGCCCTGAGTATAAGTAATAAATAAAAGAAGTCACTATCTGGGTGGGGGAGATGGCTCAGCAGTTAAGAACACTTAATTGTTCTTGCAGAAGATTCTGGTTCGGTTCTCAGAATCCACATAGTGGTTCAGAACCATGTGGAATCCTAGTTCCAGTGAATTTGATACTCTCTTCTGGCCTTCTTAGACACTAGCATGCATACAGAGCAAGACACTTGCATACATGCTAAGAAAATACTCAAATATGCTAAATAAAGTAAATAGATTTCTTACCATATATATATTCAACATCCTGGATTCCCTTCTGCTGTCCCACTCATAATAACAAACAGTGGGTACTTCTGTAAGCCTGTGTGTGTGTGTTTGTGTGTGTGTGTGTGTGTGTGTTTGTATGCGTGCATATATTCTAATACTTATAAAACTTTAAGCAGGCAAAATTAACAGATGATCAAAATTAAAACTTTAAAATGTTACCTATTTTTAACTCTGTAAAATATTTTATACATCCACACACATATGGATGCGTAGCCTTCCACACAATCACACACACACACACACACACACACACACACACACACACACACATGCACACACACATTTCTCAAATGAAATACTAAACAAAATACTCAAATGAAATGTCTAGATGAAATACTTCCGGTCTTTTCTATCTCAATTAAGAAACTAAAAATCAAAGAGGGTAGATTGATCAAAACATATCCAGTATCCAGGGAAGCGTCAACATTAATCTGTAAATGACTAATTCTTAAGTTCATGTCCAAACTGTTGAATTTGCTTGTAGTAGAATGAAAGACAATGTTGACAATTCTTGAATTAAAAACCTGATCCTCAGATTCATTCATGGGGGTCTTTTTCTCTCCCTGGAATGCTGGTGCATTCCCACTGCATGCCTCTCATTCCTCCTGAGTGATAGGTACTACACCATCTCTGACTCCCTTTAAATTCCAAGAGCTACTTTAACCCTTATCAGATAAGAATAAGCACCTACTGAAAAGCAGTGTGTGTGTGTGTGTGTGTGTGTGTGTGTGTGTGTGTGTGTGTAAACCTGGTCTAACGCTTCATATCATGTTTTAAAATGTCACCTAGGAGCAGCTGGTATAATAAAGCATGCATATTTACACACATACTTGTTAAGGGGCACCCCTCCATGGATGTCTTAAAGGCAGCTCAAGACTATAATAGAAGAGGACGTGCTTTTTGCTAACTTTGTTCAGACAGTAAAACCCATTCCTCCTCTATTTCTCCTCATTTGATAATCCACCCCCCGTCATTCATCAGTTGTATATGTACCAAGATTGGAAGTCATCACTGATTTCTTTCTTTTTTTAATCTAACATCCTGGACCCGATAAATTCAAATGCTTTACTATGACTAATATAAAAATAAATACAGTCACTATTTATCTATTTAAAAAACAAAAACAAAAAACAAAAAAACAGAGTCTGAGCTACCTTCACTCTGGTAGAATATGATGGGTTTTTTATCCCATTAATTAATTAATTTATTTATTCACTTTATACCCTAATCATAACCCCCTTTCTCCTCCCAGTCCCTTCCTCATATACCTCCTTTCCCATCTTCCTGTCCCTTTTTCCTCTGAGAAGGTGGAGGCTGCCCCTGGGTACCTACCCATTCTGGCACATCAAGTCACAGCAGGGCTAGGCACATCCTCTCCCACCAAGACCAGGCAAGGCAGCCCAGTTAAGGGAGCAGGATCCACAGTCAGGGAACAGAGTCAGGGACCGTGCCCACTTTCAGTCGTTGGGGGACATGCATGAAGACCAAGCTGCACGTCTGCTCCCTCAATCTTTCCCTTTCTTTTCCACAAAACTGTCTAATATTTGGCTGTGGGTTTCTGTATCTGTTTCTTGGAGGGGCCTCACAGAGTACAATGATGCTAGACTACTGTCTGCAAGCATAACATAGTTTCACTAAAAGGCCTTGGATCTTGCCGACCTCCATCTACCTCTTATGAGTATTTTATTTCCCCTTCTGAGTGGAATTCAATCATCCTCCTTGCCCCCCCTTTGTATTTAGCTTCTTTATGTCTGTGGATTATAGAGTGGATAGCCTATAACATGTGCAACAGAGACTAAAGACTCATAGCTGAGGCTCATTTACTCCGTTTACATCACTACTTTAAAGAAGAGAAGAAGAAGACTTCTAGTGGTGATGGGGGCAACTGTCATGAAATAGATTGTTAGAAGTGCTTACAGGGCCACTGCATTTGCTACTGACAGATTCCCCATCCAAATGGAGACAATAGACCCTCTGTTTTAGATGAAACTCATAACCCTTATCTTCTATCAGCTTCAATGAAAGAAGAATGAAATATGAGTAATCTATTTTATTACTGGCAATTTAATCAAATCTTCTTTGGCCTTCTCTAATTTCCAAGAAATGGAAAGGTTAAATTGCTCTGTAAGTTAATGTACCATTAAAAAAAAAAATCTAACTGTCTTAATAGCAGATCATAGAAGAACTTGGGCAATTAGCATGAAGCAATTTCGCACCATAATTAATGTCACATGGAATCTTTTTGGAACTGCGGGAGCAGGTTAAATACTGGTTTGAAAGTCACAGGCCACAGGAAAGTCTCCTGTATGCTGAAATGTTTATTACAAAGGCTGAAAAATTACGAACAGGAGAAGATTTATATCTTAACATGAAAAGAGAACAGAAACAACATTCTAGTGTAAATGAGGAACAAAACTGGGTGACACATGTCTTGGGAGGAGGTAAGGACATTTCATTAAAGATTGATTCCAGAGACCAGCAAAAGGATTCTCAGAGAGTTTCAAGGGTTGCAGAGGAAAGGGAAACTCAAAAAGGGGGAGGGAGAGAGGAAGTGAGACAGACAGAGGATGGGAGAGAGAGAGCCAGAGAGCCTATTTGAATATTGCTTCAACAATTAAAGCAACATACAACACTAGAGAAGTTTGGGGACCATTTTTCTATATTTATCTTTTAGTATGGTTAACCCCAAAAGATACTCTTTGCACACCCATCATCTAGTTCTCATTCCAGATGATTTAAAATATATATCAAAATAAGTTTGTGGTCTTCATTTTCCCAGTTGGATCTTTTCAGCCTTATGAACCCTGTGCATCCCTCTCTTTGGTGACTCACTGTTTAACAGTGGAAGGGAGTCTCTGCTCTACAAACTAGAGTGTAAATTGGTTTTTTTTTTTTTTTCATCTAATGCTGTATCCCATAACATTTTGCCAAGACAGAAGATATGGCAGTGCCCATTTTTTTTCTAAAGAAAAAAAGATAAAAATATTTTTCTTTTAATCTAGCAAGATTTGAGACACTGAATGTTCTCAGCATGGCTAAGCAATCTCAGTTTACTTCTGTGAGATAGACAGAATTCATAACTGATTTCATTCTCAAAGATGCTCAAGACTGAAGAAGGTAATTATTTTCTCAATATTACTTAGCAAGCAATTGCTGAGAGTAATCAGAACTAGCTTGTCTCTTTCTTCATTATTTGGTATTTCTGAGGTTACACTTTGTGATCAAGTTAGTAAAATAATTGGCATTATACCTGCCAACACCACATAGCAATTAACCCAGTGTTAAAACCTGCTTATCTGAGTAACAGTGCTGAATTTTATATTATAACATGATGTGGATATTTAAATTCATTGTGTCTGTGAAGGAAAGTTCCTGAAAGGAACAAAACTTCACAGAACCTTCTATAAGGCTGGGAATTGACCAGAATTACAGTGATAAAATGGTGCAGGTCCACAGCCTAATTATAATTTCCTGGGGTACATCTTTAGTCCCATTAATAGTCATTTTTCCCTACCTCTGTATTTGACCTGACAGTCTCATGTCTAACTGATAAAAACTTTTGGAATCCATTCACTTATGAAACCCTTTAGCTTTTACTAACAAAAGACTGTGTTGTCGAGGGCATCAGAATCTACAGCAGAGATTTCGCTCCTTTCTTTAATTCCTCCTTTAATGTCTCCGCCAACATATAGTTCCTTAAGTTACAACTTTCTTTGTTTTGTTATTTTTAAACTTTCATCAATCTCTTACCACATTAGAGTAAGGAATTTAAGGTAACTTAGATCTCTGATATGCAATCATGTTCACTCATATTTGATTCCATAATAAACTCACCCTTATCCCTTTTGAGGTGAGAGTGTATTTGCATATACACTGTCAGGTGTAAACCTTACTCAACTTGATTCAATGTAGTGATCACAATAATTTAAATAAACTTAAGGTGCCTATGACCAAACTGGATCAAAATAAGCTGAGCAATTCAACCCAAAGTTCAGTCCAGAACACCCAGTCTCAAATTTAGTGACCATCAGAACCACTTGGACAGCTTTAAAAGTTGTACATACTCAGGTCATACCAGGACTTAATCAGGTCACTTTGGAGCATTTATCCCTTTTAAGAACACTCCAGATGGTCATGATACTGTTGTATAAGATGCAACAATTGATGTTATTCTGCTAGGATTTAAAATTACATATCTCACAAAGAAAGTGGACAACATGCAATTGCCCCACAGTGAGGGACAATCTTGTTAAGCCTCTGTCCTCATAAAAACCAAAATGCGTTAGTATTCCTAATTTAAAGCTTAATACTTTAAAGGCATGACTTTTAATTGATAAATATTTTGGTAATATCTTTTTTTCTCCAGTACTTTATCTTGAAAACTGTAGTTCTTTGGGTAGTACAAAGGTAGGCATGTAGGTGTGCAGACACACACACACACACACACACACACACAGAGAGAGAGAGAGAGAGAGAGACAGAGAGACAGACACACACACACCACAAACATACACACTTTGTTTTTCAGGGGGAACAATTTGATGAAAATTACTCAACCACCTGGAAGAACTGAGTAACGAGCCTTTGAAGGAGGAGAAAATGAGCTGTTGGTTTCTAGTTCTTGTTTTTTGTCATAGAGTCTTTGACCCTCTATCTAATACTGAAGGAGGAGGTCACTCAAAGACAGTTTAAATCTGGGGTGTCATTTCTAAGTGGTGGGATAATGCTCTGAGAATCAAAGAGTTTGTGCTATTGTTGTAAATTCTAGAGAAGACCCAACTAAGTAGAGGCTTATGTGCAGTGTACACTTAAATACCAAGTCAATCCATCCAATAGATGTATCTACAACTGCTCATTAACACCGTCATTATGTGGAACACCAGAGAGTGAAGGACTGAGGGGAAATGAGCAAGTGGGTAGGTAATTATTATCATGTTATCTGTGTAAGAATTACAGATACTTTAGCTGGGAAACCTTAACTTTAGAAATCTTGACATTCAAATGAAGTCAACACAGGAATGGCATTAAAGGCAAAGACGTTTGAAGAAAACAAAAACAACATCACAACACCAAAATAACACACTAATAACACACTTTGGCTTTCCACCACCTAGGGCTAATCTACTTTACCAAAGAACAGCCCATTCATCATGCAGTGCTGGGATCTGTCAGGGCGCTAATGGTATAAGCAGTGGGTTTAGAGATTTGTAAAGATTTTCTGCAACATTAAAAATAATACACCCAGCAACCACTTGTTTAAACAGCTATATCCCTAATCGCTTGCAGGACTATTATTTCGCATTTCTTTTCTAAAAGTGTCTTCCAATTATATGCTTTATAATTAGACCATGGCGAGATTATTTAAAAAGTAAAACCCTTTCTTTTAAAATACAGTTTATGACGAGACTACCTTTCATCTTAGGGTTTGATTCAAAACAATTAGATAAGCAAATAACAAATTGTCAATGATAGAAAGAGCTCATAAAACTATACTTTATTCATTGACTATTTAATAAAGGAAATGCGTCTAGACTGTTTTATATGTAAATATAATGCAAGTTCCCATCAGAGTTTATGGTTTTTCAGTGAAGTTCTTATAAAAGCGCTGCGCATCCTGTTGGAGGAGATGAAATCCCTTCCACCCCTACAGGATAGATCCCTCTCTCTCTCTCTCTCTCTCTCTCTCTCTCTCTCTCTCTCTCTCTCTCTCTCCTCATCTAGATTTTATTTTATTTATATAGTTGTTTTGTCTTCATCTCTGTACGTATACTGCATGCATCCAGTGCCTCAGGAGGCAGAAGAGGATGCTAAATCTCCTGGAATTGGAGTTCCAGCTGCTTGTGAGCTGTCACATGGGTGCTGGGAATTGAACCTTGGTCCTCTGGAAAAGCAACTAGTGTTCTTACCTGCAGAGCCATTTGTCAAGCTCCTCCCATCATGTCCTCTTCCTACATGTTAAGATATTAACTAAAGCTAAAATCTGAGTGAGAATGATACCACCACAAATTATTGGTGCTCTGAAAGGTTTGGAGCACTTTCCATACACTGTTTTAAATATTATTTCTCTCCTGGAGTATAAGCCCTGACTCTACTTGTGTTTTTAACCAAAACCTGAGCCTACAAGTTATTCATGTCTTGATGTTTTATGCGTTTAATGCAAAAATGAATATATAAACAGCCCTATAATATGGAGGAGTTGAGCTTTTCAAACTAACAATGTACCTCTAAGACAGGTACCAAATGTCAATGCCGAAAATAAGAACAACTATAGACATGTGTTTTTTTTTTTTTTTGTGTGTGTGTGTGTGTGTGTGTGTGTGTGTGTGTGTGTGTGTTTAGAGGGGGAAGAATATACAATTTCATTATCAAAAAATTCAGAAATCATATAGCCCAAATTATTTTACATAAAGGGAAATTAAAAGTGTTAAAAATAATAGATATTATAATTGTTATATCTCCTTGTTAAGTTGGACTCTTTCTTGTCTTCTTTTATATTTGATCTCAAAGTGTATTTTATCTGACATTAGTATAAGTGCTCCTGATGGCAACTGGTTTCCAATAGCATGGACGGTCTTTTCTGTTTACTCAGTGTGTCTATTCTGTTGAAGGGAACTTCTTGTGGGCAGCATACTGTTGGATTGTGTGACTCACTGAGTTATTTATTTCTAAGATTATTGAACCATCATGTTCTTTTTTAAAAAAAATCTATTCAGCCCGTATCCTATTAGTTTAGACTTAAATTTTCCCTTTTTATTTTTAATTAACATATTAAAAATGATAGGT
The DNA here is from genome assembly GCA_028551405.1 of Uromys caudimaculatus. NCBI lineage: Eukaryota > Metazoa > Chordata > Mammalia > Rodentia > Muridae > Uromys > Uromys caudimaculatus. The sequence goes on from CM052713.1 coordinate 20,345,050, forward strand.
ACCAAGGAGGCAATGAATTCTTAATTCTTTTTAACCCAGTTTGAACATGGCACTCCAGTAATGGTCCCTTGTACTTATCTTCAATATGTATCTTTATATCATTTCATAAACATTTGTCTTAATTGTGCTGGATTTAAGACAAGCCTAGTATGTGATTTTTACCATGGTCTATGACACGAATGAGAAATATCACCCCATTGTTTCAGGTATTTGAACACCTGGCCTGCAGTTGGTGACAGTGTTTAGGAAGGTTTAAGAGGTGCTTTCTCATTGAAGTGAGAATGTGACTGGGGTTTGCTACACTTTGGGTGATTAAGATCTCATCCCACATGGAATTTGCTTTCTCTGTCTTCTGTTTGCAGTTCAGGATGTGGGTTCTCAGCCTCTCATTCCTGCTGCCTGCTGCCATGCTCTCACTACCATTAGAATCCAAACTATAAACCAAAATAAACACTTTCTTCTGTAAATTGTCTTGCTCTTGGTGACTGATCACAACAACCGGAAAGTATATGTGGTACATAATTTCTACATTGCCATCATTGACTTCTTTGAGTAGCTGGATATTCGTAGCTTGTTTCTCTTTGCAGGGCAGTATAAAGTAGGGCTAGGTGCTTATGCACTGGCTTTAGGCTTCCTGGAATATAATTTCCCATTCATATTTTTCTAGGCCTATGATCTTGAACAGTTTACCTAATTGGTTTAAGCATTCATCACGTTATCTGTAAAATGAGAATAGCCTAAAGCTATTGTCAATTTTTATAAAGATAATATATACAACCTGCCTACTGAATACTAAATTGATAGACTACTTATCACAAAAATGGTTTGGAAACCCAGCAGGAAAGAAGACTTCCCATGCACAGAGAAGAAAATCCTGACATGCCCTCAATTTTCTTACTTATAGAAAGCCAATGGTATAAAATAAACCTGCATGGAGAACTGATGAAAAATAGTTAAAATTTTGCACATTGGAAATCAGAACATATATGAAGCATAAAGGACCTGTATAACTTTTGTTTATCAGATACTTTAGAAGAGCATGAATCTCTCTAAGGGTCTACAGAGACTATTATTTCTCCACCGTGGTATATTCCAGAAGAAGAAAAGGAGAGGCAATCCATAGACATGTGTTCAAGAACACTGACTCAGTCCTCTTGCCTAGTAATTAGATTTCATCCACATTCTTTCTGACCCCAGACCAGCTCATGCCATCCATGTTCGTGGAAGTACTGCACTTGACTGCTGGAGGCAGAGTGCTTTGGTTTGAACGCCAGCTCTGCTACTCACTGACTCTGTGACTTGGAACTAATTATGCACTGACTTCTGTGCTTCAGCTTCAATGTTTGTGAAGGAAATTAGACTAGAACCTACTTCATAAAAATGAAATAAAAATGAGAAAATAATTGAAGCATACTTTCAAACTCTACCTAGAAAAAGAAAGCATTATAAAACTTAATATTGTTCAATTAAGTAAACTTTGGTTTTTTTTTGTTTTTTTTTTTAAAGAAAAAAATTGCAAATAAAACACTGTGGAATTAAATGGGCTTGATTGGAGAAAGGGCTAAGTTGCCATCTTCAGAAGTGAGTCTCATCGCATTCTTTGTATTTCACACCTAAGAGTTTCTTCCTACAAATGAGCCACACCAAGAACCTTGGAACTAAACTCAAATATTAGCTAATCTGATTCAAAACAGAGGCTATTTTCTCCAATATAAAGGAGAAATCCTTATAATTAATCAGTAAAAGCAGAATTAAAAGCAAACCAATGAAAACAACTAAAAGATGCCAGTAAGGGAACCGAAGAAGATGCAAGCTAGAAGCAGAAACTCATGACTCTGTGCCCATTTTACCAATAGCCTCTTAGACCTGAATATGTATTTGATATGAAGCCATCTATTAAAAGACTATATGTTCACTTCCTCTGATCCTAAGTATGGCTATGTGCCTAGTTGTTACCTGTGAGGTGTTAATATTGTATGACAGCTGTTAGAGATGATATTGACATAAAAAAAATCTTGCATAGATTTTCAATATCTTCTTGTAGTTATTCCTTGCTCTATAACTACTGTAATGAAGCTGGCAGGATCACACACAGTGTGTGTTGTTTTGACAAAGGTGTAATACACACAGGTCTAGGCAAGCATTCTACATGGAGGCATAATTTGTGCATCATTCCAGTTGTACTGTGCAGATCTAAGGAATAACAGTAAAACGTTAAGATAAAGGATGTGAAAACCTCATGCAGCCAAGCTCCCCGAAACTGGGACAACACAGCACCATCTCCGGAGAGCTCACCTCCAGATTTAGTTTCTAAGATAATTGGCATGACTAACCTACAATTGGCATGGCCTCTGTATTGTGTGAGGTCAATCTTAATTCTAGTTTACAGCACTGTAGGAGTCTGTGTGTACCTTCCCTTATTTAACCAAAATGCAGCAATAAGCAGAACACTGAAGAACATCTGGGACTCGGTACATAGTCATCCCACACATTTCTTTTGGAAATGTACATAAGGCTATCCAACCCAAGAGGAAACTCGACTAACCAGAGCACAGGAAGCAGCTCCAATTAAGAAGATAGATTATAGATTTGGGGGGGGAGGGGTTGGAGTAGGAGGGGCTCTGTTGGACTTCACTATTTATATAAAGAATAAATAAACTCATAGATTTTTATATTTTTCTAGCTTTCCCAAAGTTTGTTAATGGCCTTTTATTCCTTTTACAAAAATGAATACATCAGCTTAACTATTAAAATGAAAATGACATATTAGTTGGATGTGTTATTTGCCAAAACAACAAAAACCAAAAACCAAAAAAACATTCCTAAGCATGAATATATTTTCTGTGGCAAAATTCAAAATATCTACTTCTTAGTGACCTTATGCTCAGCCCGTATAAGTCAGGCCTATTTCTGCCTTTAACTACAGTGCACCTGTAATGGTTCTGTTTCCCTTCTTGTCCCATTTGTACAATTCTGCCCTAGTCTTCAGTGATATTCCATTCTGTGGCACTGAGACTGCTTCCTCTAATTCCCAATATTAATTCTATAACATGAAGCACACTTCCTTTTCCATTATACTGTTGCCATTAGTAATCATATTTCATATCTCAAAGAATATGTCTTCTGAAAACCACTAGTTCTTAGTCTTTATATTTTCTTTGTTTGTTCCCACATTCATTTATTCAACTGACAGCTGGTTAAAATTCTCTTTATGGCATGCCAAGTAGTGCCCATGACAAAAGAGAGATGTAAGATAAAAATATAAAACATATCTGTTACTTCGTGCAAAGAGTTGACCATGAATGGGTAGAGACAGTGGGACAAGAGGAAAATCTAGTACAACATGATCAACAGAAAAATATAAAGAAGATACAAAAAAAAAGAGTCCTTAATTTTTCTGGTAAAGCAGTGAGAGAAAAATAATAAGAGAACTAGCAATCATTGACGTCATCCTTTGGAAAGGTTAATCAACAGGTGAATAAATAAAAGTTCGGGCAGGTAAGACAGACAGCATGAAGCCAAGGGCAGCACAAGTCTAATTTCAGATGACTAAAGACTTGAGGTGTGACTAAGACTTGAAAGACAGAAGGAGTGATGACTGTCACCTTCTATCTAGTGTTTTGTACGTAGGATGTTCTGGATTGGGACCGACTTCTATGCTCACATGCACTATACACTGTGCACCTTGCATTGTGCATAGTCTCCATGTAACTACATCTATGACATTTGCAGGCCAGCAAGCCAAGCTAAGCCAAGGTTGCAGTGCACCATCGCCGTGGTTTTTATTTCCTCAGAAAAGGAAACTGAGCCACGGTTTAAGTTAACACAATGTGATGCTGATGAATGTAGAGATCATAATTAATTCTTTGGTTCTCACTAGAAAGTTTAATTGAATGGAAACAGGGTCGCGCAACATCCCAAGTAGAGAACTTTTGAGAGAAAAATATAGTTTCCCTCAATAGGCTTATGTACCTGTTCAATTTGAAATAAGTCAACACTATTTTTTAAATTTTTATTTACAGTTTTCTTTTCAGATCATATATGTTTGCCTTTTACTAAAGTCAATAACATTTTAAGTGATGAAGGAAGGGCAAGTTTAAGGCTTAAATGAGAAGAAAAAAATCTACAGATCAAATAAAACAACACACTATTGTTCTTGACAAGAAATGAAGAAAATTGATACACAATGTTGTTATATTTGCTCAAAGGCATGTAGATATCTGCATCAAGCACATTTATAGAATTATTTGGAAAAGTTTAAGCCCCCTAATAATAGTATTGATTTTTTCCAGAGGTATTCTCAGAGAGTGAATATTGTATTCAACAAACAAAGAAATTACTTTCCAAATGGCAACTGACAGTAATTTCTATATTCAGGAGTTTTCTAGCTTCGATATTCAAGCATATGTTTCTGAGTACTACATACTTGCAAAAATTCTCTACGTTCTCTTTTTTTTTTTCTTTGCTGGCAAAATTCTCCTTGTATTTCTGAATCTTTCTTCCATCAGTTCACTTCAGGCAGAGCCTACAGAGCAACTGACAGGAAGACCTGGTCACAACACCCAGATTAGGTGCTAAGCAAGAAAAGAAGTGACTTTCATACCTTCAATAGGTTTTGGTACAAAATGAGATGAGGGCTTGGTTTTCTTCACTCTGTTCCCCTTCATGATCTGACCCTCTTTATTGAGTCCTAGAAACCATGCGCGGCCTGATTCCTGCTGGCGATACAGGGTTGAGGAATAGATCACATAGTAGTTTTCAAACACAGACTCCTTAAATTTGCATTCTGGGGTAAAAACATCCTGAAGAAATAAACACAGCAAAAGAGAAAAGGAATTAGCAATGAATCAGCAATGCTTACATCAAGCCAGTATCAAACGTATAACCAACGTTCAATAAAGTCAGAGGGTGCTGCACAGAGTTTCAGTTAGCACCCATATAGAGAGTCATTGTACAAAAATCAAAAGGCAAGATTCTTTTTGCAACCATGGTTTAGTCCAGCGAAAACAACTGCTCAGATACAGTCACTGATTGGAGGCTAAGGCCTTGAATGGCTCTAAAACCTTATCTAGTACAACGTTTTATAAATCAAGGTGTTCTGTCAGTTCTCATTTTTAATGGCCATTTGCATGGACTTAAAACCGTAGAACTTATCCCTAGGAACCAAAATCAAAATACAACCACAGGCAACATAGGCTCACCAGATGTTCTTGAAGGGAGTATGCAATATGCACATGTATTAATCAGCCAAAGTCTGTGCCCTAAACTCATCAGTATGCTACTACTTTGCTTGATACCTATAATTCTATCTTTAATTGATTCAAAATATGGTATACTTAAATAATCAAAACTTTATATATAACAACCTTAGAATAGGCAGTAGGAGAAAAATACAACCGTTGATGAACCCTTAATAAAACACAGAACAACACTGTTATTGCAGTAAGAAATCTTAAGAACACCTACTTCTGCCCCATCATTCAAGTGAGAAAATCAAAACGCTAAATGAGTAGTTAAAAGATGCATAAAAATAAAATTACAAGTCAATGGCAGAACTAACCCTTAACTGTGTTAAAATCCCTTCCTCTCAAACAGACTGCCTCATTTGCTAATGACGTATTATATAACTTTGTAATCAATACAATAAAACCATGTCTCAATCTGTCAAATAATAAAATGAATTTTTCTAAAAATACTATGCCTCTCATCCTAAGATAAGCAAAAGAAAACAATTGTGGTAGGATGTTAGCCAGCAAGAAACATCCCCCATGCCCAACTGCTTTGTGGCATAGAGAGTGTTTGTCATTGCACACTAGGAAGTTTTCTGTGTGAGGCCTCACAATTACGTGCCTTTACACAGAGAGCTCTATAAATGATGACCAACCAGGAATAAAGATGGTAGCAACCATATCCTTATACATGATGCTCCCAACTTTAGAGAGAGATAAGAGACAAAAGAGCAGAAAGCTACTGAGGGCAGTGTTAAAGATGTCACTAAAGGGATTCCTTTGATTTAAAATGAGTCTCACATTGCTGACCAAAAGATGTGACTGAGAAAATAGAAATGCAGCGATGATAGTAATAGTACCTTAATGCTGTTTATATTAAAATGAAACATGAGAATTCTCGAAGGACTCTTTGATAAGATAATTGTCCTGAGAATCTAGGAAATCAATGACTATGAGCCACTGTTTCTTATGGTGGCAACAGAAAGTGTCTAGTTAAAAGTGGTGGTAAGGGTAGGCATGTGAAGAAACATGGTTCTCACACATTACTAATGGAGGCATAAAATGTAATTGCTGACGAAATAGCCTGATGTTTTCCCAAAAGAATAAAGATACAGCCAGCAATGATCTAGCCACTCTCCTTCTAGCTATGCACCTACAAGAAGTGAAAACATGTCCATAAAACTTTTTATACATAAACACTGATAGTAGTATTGATTACAGAAACAGCTCAAGTATATATCAACTGATGCCTAGGACAAGAAAATGCGGCATAGCTGCATAATGCATTACGTTTTATGGATAAGAGCAATGGGATACTGACTCATATGATAATATAAATGTGCCTTAAAAATATTATTCTAAGTGAAACATAAAATTGTTAGGCTACATGGTGCAAATGCTATGTGTTATTTTATTCCATTTACGCAAAATATTACAGCAGGGTTTATAATATTGCATATAATGAGCAAACAATTTCAGAGATGGAAAGTAATGGATGTCAAGTGCTACCACGGAGTTGGAATAAAGCAGAGAATGACTGCTTCCCCGGAGAGATGGAAATGTGTCAGAATTAAATAGCTCTGATATTTGTGCACCTTTGTAGAAATTCTAAAATCCACTGAGCTATAAGTTTTAAATGTGAGTTGTATTGTGTGTGAGAGTTAGGTTTCAATAAAAAAAGAATCAGAAACACAAACTGGTTGGAGAACATGAAAGGAGAGAATAAAACCATGTTGCTTACCTGGTAGCAATGCTCTCAACAGTGCAGGCTTTTTATGACGTCATGCCCATATTACTAAGAAAGAGCTGACCCATTGCCAAGTGTAGGTATTAGAGAAGTACACACTCAATCAGCTAAATACACCATTATAATTCTTTCACGCTTTAATGGTGGGCACTTGTACATTCTAGATAAGTGCTCTGCTCTGAACACCCTCAGGCCAGTATTAGTCTGTTTTTCAAACTACTAATGAACCTCCGGAAGCAAGTTATGCCTAAAAGAGACGTAGCTTATTGAGCTGGTGGTTATGGAGGCTGGAAGGGCCCCTGACAAACGGTAGAGGGAAGAATGATGGTTTTGGTTTTGATTTTTTGTTTTGTTTTGTTTTTTTCAAGATAGGGTTTCTCTATGCAACAGAGCTCTGGTTATCCTGAACTCACACTGTACACCAGGCTAGCCTCGAATATACAGCGATCCTCCTGCCTCTGCCTCCTGAGTGCTGGGATTAATGTAGTGCACCACCATGCCCAGCAAAGGGAGACTGATGAGGGCAAATAAACATTTCACAAAATCGGAAATAAGATACTGTCCTGCCTAAGATCAGAGCCCCTAGCTGACATAAGAAATTCCAATTATACTCCACCTTTTCAAGGTTCTGCTACCTCCCAGTGTTGCCAGTCTAGAGACCACACCTTCAGTACATGAACTTCGATGAGATAGGCTTACTATTGTGTTCAAACCACAGCAGAATTGTATGCTCTGGTTTTCTTATAGAACAAAGTTAAAAATATTTAGAAAATGTTTAAATTTTGCTATCACTTTCTTTTAAAACAGTACTGAGGAGCTGTGGAGAAGACTTAGAGGGTAAAATGTTACTAGTGCAAGCATGAGAAACTAAGATAGACCCTGCAGAACCCACGGAAAAACTTGGCATCTGTATCTCCAGTGTGTGGAGGCAGAGACGGAGGGATCTCTGAGGCTTGCAGGCTAGCCATTCCAGCTGAAATAGTGGGTTCCAGGTTCTGTGAGATTCCCTATCTCAAAATACAACATGGAGGATGACTGTGGAAGAAATCGACTTTAACCTCTCACTTCCACACACACACACTCGAGTATACTCATATACAGTGTGAACTCACATGTACATGTAGACACACACACAAAGCCAAGATGACCAAGTGATCTCAATATCTTTAATTATTAATCTTTCACAAAACTAGTACTATCTCTAGCTGTTAAGGGGCTTTGAGCCTTCAAGGAGAGATGTTCAGGCACCAAGTCTGCTTGGACAATAACTGCCATATAACCTCTATCATATAACTGCTATTTTAATTTCAGTATAAAGTTGGATATCAATGAGTTTACACTGTATTTCCTATTATATACACTCCTTCTGAGTAATAAAAGGTTAAATTCCTGGACTTTAGACTTTCTATCAATTATGACTGTGCTTCTAGTACCATATATAGTATGAGACTTCAAACAAGTGGCTAAAACATGAATTCCATGTTTCAAGTGTAAAAGGAGGTATTACAAAGAAAATGCAAACAGACGCATGTTATAAACCATGCAAATGTATACGGCCCCTGTTAACATTATCTTTAAGGCAAAAATATTGCATTTTGTCGCATAACGAGTAATTACTTTTGTGCTCTTGTCACTTATTAGTCTATCATCCAATAACGTATGCTCAAGCACACTTGAAGCAAAGAACATACTTATTTAAAAGCCTTTGACCAAGATGTGGGCAATCACACACATTCAGATGGATTCTAAGATTCTTCAGTGACTGCCCAGACTGACAACACATTTTGTGTGCAGTGAAGACAGTCATGCAGGGAGCCAAAGGTGACAAGACCCTAGAGTGCCTTGACAAATATTGAAAACAGAGCCAAGGGCTGTGTAATAAGGAGGAATTTTCCCTCTTTCAAAATTCACATTGAAACTTGTAAATTCTTATCTCTGTGATCCTGAGCTCTCAGCCTAGCTCAGGTATTACAGTAGAGTTTAAAAGCATGTTTTGATGATGGAGTCTCCTCCCCAACCCCAACACACATCATGTATGTAGAAGAGGTAAGTAGACTTATAACCCAGTCCATTTTTAACAATTAGTTATTCAGTAGAATATAAATTACTTCAGTGGACTATAAATAGGTTGATGGTGTTAAGAAACAAATATTAATCAGAGTTTGATATGCTTTGTTTCAAGCACCTCACCTGGGACAAGCTCCTTTTTGCCTAGTCTCATTCTTGAAAGTTCAGAATATTGACCCACTTCAATGCAGATGACGGATGAATGCTGGATCATTATTCAAGTCTGTGAAGTTCACCCAATACCCTCCCACGCTCGTCCCATTCCGCCTTGACCTTCAGAGTTGTCTGCTATACTTGGCTTCCCTCCCATTCCAAATTTGTCCCTGACCCCTTTTTTCCATGTAGATTGCTGAACTACATGGGTTCTAGCTTCCTAGTCTGTAATTAACAGCAAGCATTTCCAGCAGACAGTTACCATCCTCATTTAAACACAGTTCCTTGCACGACGTAAAAATCATGAGGAAGAAGGAGGCAGAAATTCCGAGATTCTAGTGAGCATATGGGAAACCATCCTCTGTTTTTCATGGCTGACTACATTGACATTCTCATCACATGCTAGTTCCTCACCACTCTGCAGCTCCTAGCAGCCATGACCGCAGCACTCTCTGAGCTTCTCTGTCCTATAGATCCATGAACGGTGCTCTTCACAGTAGCATTAGGTGACATTGAACTCTCCCGCCATTGGTTTCCCAGGGCAGTTTTATATTTCCCATAACATTTAATGGGTTGTCTGTGTCATCATGGATTGTCCTCCTCCCATATAGCCCCTGCATTGCCGTCCACGGAACACTGCTCCTTGGCACGTTTTATAAACTCCAGCACATTTAGCATGCATTCTTCTCTTGTTGAAATAAATAATTAGAATATTATAGGTCAGGGAAACAATAGCAATGATGTGTAGCAATATAGAAAAGTGATTGACAGGACAGAGTTAGTTGTATTATTTCAAACATATCATTTATTTTGATTTTAAAAATATCTTTGTTTTCTTACTAATAAGTGAAGAAACTAATTTTCATATTAAAATGTTATGAAATTAAGTAAAATATGAGTGTTACTTTCTAAACTCTTTCTCCTTTCAAAATGAAGATTTTTCTTCTAACTTTACTAACAGAAGGTGTCTGACCATTTTAATGTCAGTAACAGCCATAGGTTACAGGTGAATTTGACTCAAGGTGAAAATCTAACGCTTGAAAGCCACATAAAATTTATATTTTCCACTGTTTCCCGGTTACTCATTACACTTATTGTTTCCTATTCTCAGCTACCATGTTTAACCTACTTTAAATGTTTTGTTTATAAAGCACACAATAGTTCCTAAGTTAAAACTGACAATTTACCATCTCCTGTAATAGTAGTATCAATTCATAAAATGAACAAAATATAAATAGACTCTTCCAACACACTTGAGAAGTGAATAAATAATTTAATGAGAAATTATTTGGACTCATAAATTTCTGATATATTATGTAATGATAATTTTCCATCTGACCATTGGCAGATCAGTTAACCTCCCTAAATCCCAAATGTCACCAACATAAACTGAAGATAAGTTATCTACAGACACAGGGGTTACAAAGATCAAATTATATTATACTTATCTTTTGATACCTCTAAAAATTGTGTAATTATTTGAAATTATTTCCCCTTCATCAAATAATATGATAACTTTAAAGGTTTCTGTACTGTATTTATTGTATAAAGTTGCATTGAAAGTGTTGAAAGTAATTCATTTGGTTTTTAATCAAAGCTTGCACTGGTAGACATGCAAGCCGAGTATATTCTAAGCAGGTTCTCTATCATTGTGCTACAGCCTCCATCTCATTATTACCTCTTCTGTCTCCCCTTGTTTGAACTGCAACATACATGTTTTTGAACTCAGGTAAGTATCTCCGATGTGTGTAGCCCTGTGTAGTGAGCATAGTCTGATGGTACTATAATGACATCTTTTCTGCATTCTGCTCCTGCATTCCCTCCTCTCTCTGACTGGCATGATCATGGAGTGACTGTGAAGTCGATGAATACACAATCCTTGCCTTTGGGCCTCTGGTTTCCTTGCTGTTATTGAAACACAAGCAGCTCATCTCGTTTCCTGACAACCTCTTTCTTTCCTGGGCATCCCAGTCCCTGCCTCAGGGAGACCTTCCCTGCCACCTGGTACAAGGAGGCATCTTCTCCAGTCAGTTTCTAACCTTTATCTTAATATTTTGTTTTTCCCAACATTGCCCAACATCATTGGGCTTTATGAAGGGGGTGTCATGAAGGTTATATTCTCTGTGTATTCTCAATAAAGTCTGGAGATAAAAATTATTTACCCAAAAAAATGAATTTGATGAGAAGGCATCCCAAGCCTTGGCTGACTCTGCTATGCATTTATAAGTTATGTTACCATGCAGGGCACTTGTCTTCTCCAGTGCTCACTTTCTCTCAATGCAAAATATGTCTGTTTGTCAAATTAATCAATTATGGGTATACTTCATGTCTTCAGCTCCTACAGGCTTTTAATTTCTCAAATGTTTAAAACTTCACATAAAATATCATTTCAAAATAGTTTTTAGCTACTCAAAACATTTTAATATATTATTAAAATATGAAATGGAAAAATATAACCAGAGAAAATTCACTTGGTGATTATTGAAGTAGTTACAATAATTTTATGGCATTTAAAAATTACCTTCTTTTCAAAGGTTCTTTTAGTTTTTGTTTTACTTTATTTTATCAAAGATCAAAATCTGCCAGATAAGTATTTTTAATAAAACATAATTCAGACTGGTATCAATCTGTTGGTCTCAAATAATGCTACAGGTTCAGCGTCCAAAGAAGGTTGAATTGGAGCCATGCACCACTGTGCCTGGCCTTAAACTCTTTGAATATCTTTAGCAAATGAAACTGTCTTTGCTTTTTGCTATGCAGCACTGTTTACTAAGACGTGTGTAAGGAAGAAAAAGCAATTGCTGGTCATCCTTGCAAATTTGGTTTGTATCTAATGACTCTTGAGCAAGTTCATTCTGCTACCCTTTGAATATCTGACGCTGAACCCTTTGGTCTGCTTGCTTCCTTAATGGCCTTTTGATGCACAGGACTGGAAAACATTAATGTATTAGAAGCTGCTGTGTCAACTGTGTTGTCTGATAAAATAATGTGAATTCAATGGAAGGAATACGTTTTCCATCTGATGAGACAAAGAAAATGCTAAATTACATTATTTCAAATACACACACACACACACACACACACACACACACACACACACACACACACACACACCATGGTAGTTTTGACTACAAGTCTAATTTTATAACTTAAAAAAAAACCTATACAAATATGGGAACCTCTGTCTAAACATTTTGAGACTAAACATTTTTTACTGGAAAATTACTGAGAGTGAAATCCTCTAAAAATCAAGATTCCTCGTTAACTCATTCTTCGCAGAGTAAGCCCATAGCACATGAACCAATGCGACCTGGGGTACTGTACTGGGGTACAGTTACAAAACTGTAACTTTGGAGGCAGCAAAACACAAATATGTTAGTTCTCACTGTTATACCTAGATCATGTTTCCTGACTTCTCTGACACTCAATTTCAACATCTGAAAGTTATAGCTAAACTTCACCTCCACTCTAAGGTTGCTATTGCTGTATGAGACATGGCAAATGTGTTAGGCCTGTTCTACCTGTTGTTTTGCTCTTTACTTCCCATGACAAGTTTTAGGCACTAACTACTATCAGTTGAGAACGGGGCCAGCACGAGCAGCAGAGAATCCAAACACTGTCCTGCACAAGTCATAAACTATGAAGGGCTGAACAAGACCAAGTTATACAAGGTTCCATATGGCCATCTATCTGTAGAGCCTACAGAGAATCTCAGTGTCAGTTCTTAACGCCTCCTACTGAAGAGTCATATCCTAAAGTCACATGATTTTCCCCCAGCAAGGAACCCCTAATAATAACAGAGGAGAATGTGGAGAGTGAGAGGAGCCCAGTGGTTGAGAGGATGTATCATCTTACATTTCACTGTTATCAAAATTATTTCTGCAAATCTGAGTGTTTCAGAAGCCATGTATCTACAATGGAGATTGGGCAAATACAAAATCCCAAAATATCTGGATGTAGCTAAAAGGATGCTGGGAATAAACAAGAGTTAAGTTCTCACATTACAATGTATACTCCCTTTGACCCACCTCAGAAAGTATAGGTAGATATGGAGGCATATGTGCAAATTAGAGCGTGCTGAGCATTTTATATTCATAGCAAAGATGTTAGAAATGTCTAACCACTGAAAACATTCTAAGTATTTGTCAAAGAGAAAGTAAGAAATATCAGTGTTTTCCATATGATCCACTGTACAGCTCTTGATCATTCTACACTACTCTTGAAAGATGTTTAAGACACCTAGTTAAAAAATATATAATAGTCTTATGCTTGGACACACCACCATTTGTATTAAATACATACACACATGGTATAAAAATGTGTTTGGGTATTTCTGATAAATTCGTAGAGTATAAGTACATAAACCCAAATTGGTACTGGCTTGTATTGTACTTTGAAAAATCTACTGAAGGCTACCCATGGATAATCTTTGTATGTTTGTCTCATGAGAAAGAATTTGTATGGTTAGAGCTAAAAGAAAGAAAATTATTTTTGTAAACATGTATGTATTGTATACATGTATATATAGCTCCTTCAAATAGCAAGTTAATGGGAAAAAATCAGAAGCCAGGTAACATTAATGTTCTACATAGATATAGTCTCCAGACTCCTGTGAAGGATGCTGAGGTGGAAATTTGCTTCCCTAACCACATGCAGCCAATAAAAGCTTAGAGACTGCAAGAGTGTGCCAAGTGATTATCTGAGTCCATGTAAAGAAATAAAACTGTCTTTTGAAAAATGATTGAGGAATTTCAGAACTCATAAAACTGAAGGAATAGAGTGGCTGAGAGCTCAAGACCAGGCTGGGTAGCAGACTACTCAGGGTTACGTGGCAAGACTCTGCATAAAAAGAAAAACAAAACAACCCCTAAAATACCAAAACCAACTAACCAGCCAAACCAACAAATTATTAAAAGAAAATAAATGGCTATCCCATTAAGTGAGTGCCACAAAATAAGCTAGAAGAATGGAGGGGAGATAACAATAAATCTTTTATCAGAGAAATTTAGACTTTGATGTAAGGAATATATATTTAAAACAAAAGTCCTCTTATTTGAATTTTGATTATTTCATTGACTTGACTTCCCATGATTTGAATCACTCATAGTTTTCAATGGATTCCTAGATTCCCCTCTAAAAGTATCCATTTATTTCAAATCTTGGATTTCTAAAATACAAAGACATCTTACCTGTGATAACCAATAAAAAGCCTTTGGATTTCACGCAATGGCATACTAAAGGTATGACATATTGTAAAAATACCCTATTAGTTACTTTTCTTTTGCTGTGACAAAGCACCATGTACAAGGCAACTTACAAAAGTGAGAGTCTACTTTGAACTTAAAGTTCCAGAGGGATAAGAGTTTATAGGGAATGGTTCTGATGCTCTAATCAGGAGTCTGCATGTGAACTCTGAACGTCTTGTTCCCAGTTGATTCTTGATCGATAAATAAAGATGCTAGTGGCCAATGACTAGGTAGAGGAGGCAGGACTTCCAGGTTCCTGCAGGCAGGCTAAGAGACACAGGAGGAGGAAAGAGGTTCGCCGTGCTTCAGAGGGAGAAGGAGCCACCAGCCATGTGAGATCTAGGGTGGAGTGCCCTTTAACTGCGTTCCCAACTGGGCCTGGGGTAAAGGTAGGAGACTAGAAACACAACTAAGCTGAGAAGAATTAGGGTGCTGAGCAGGAGAAGGAAACTGGGCAACTAGTTTGAGGGAAGTTTTAGAGGTGTTGAGCTGGGAGTGAAAAGAAGGGCATGTTAGCTGTGGGTGGCTTAGAAGTGTCTGGCCATTGAGTTAAATGTATATTAAATATAAGGTATTATGTGTGTGTCCTCACAGAGCTTAAAGTGGGACAGTAGAAACTGCATTGCTACAAGGGTCCATCACCATGGGGTAGAGTTACAGCACCAAGCAACTCACTTCTCTAACCACAAAGTCTCCCCTCAGTGACATAGTTCCCTCAGCAAGGAGCCAAACCTCCTAAACCTACCCAAGCCATGCCAACAGCTAGGGACCAGGTAGTCTGATGCCTGAAGACATGGGTAACATCACTGAGACCATCACAAGTATGTCCTGTCATTTTGAGGACCCAGCTCCAGCAGTTAGCATGCTCATTCATTGGGTTTAAACATTTTCCTCCAAGTCCCTGCAATGCTAGGTTAGTGACTGTTGTGAGGGAAGAATTCAGGAAGTTGCTGCTGCTGCTGCTGCTGCTGCTGCTGCTGCTGCTGCTGCTGCTGCTGCTGCTGTGAAGGTGATGGCCAGAAAA
The DNA here is from genome assembly GCA_028551405.1 of Uromys caudimaculatus. Taxonomy (NCBI): domain Eukaryota; kingdom Metazoa; phylum Chordata; class Mammalia; order Rodentia; family Muridae; genus Uromys; species Uromys caudimaculatus. The sequence continues at coordinate 20,360,515 of CM052713.1, forward strand.
TGGCTAGGATATGTCGCGGCACAGAGCACCTGAGATGCAGGAAGACTAAAAATGCTGCTATCAAGTACAACAGACACCACAAATTTCTTTTCTTTTCTTTCTTTCTTTCTTTTTTCTTCTTTTTGCATTTGAAGAGAAAGTAAGATTATTAAAAATAAAGCAGAGCAAAAGAATCCTGGGAATGTGCAGTACTTGGCAGATGTGAACATACTGAGGCCTGACATTGTAGCCCTAAGAGTGCTGTACACCTACACCTTACAGATGTGCTCTGAGCTGGTACACTCAAGCCTACATGTGCTGTCACATCAGGTGCTTTCATCAAGAGCCTGAACAGAATCTGCTAGACAAATAGTTTTTATAGCACTGAAAAACTAGAGATGTGTTTAAAAGGGAAAAAAAAAATTTTAACTGTGACACTTCTTGCTGTGCTGGTGGGTCCTCTGAACAAAAATTCAAAGTAAACACATTTACCTCCAAAATGCAAATGAGGAGAAAGGAGCCTGGCTCACCTTTGCTTTGTTTTCTCTGAAGTTCTAGGTGATGGAGTAGCATTTCATTCCCTTGCTATTTTGACATGCTATCGTAAACACTGAGTGCACAAATGTATTTGTTTGATTTTTGTAAAAGATACTAAATACAAAGAGAGTTCTTAGATTTATCATTATGATGAACAAGAAAAGCCCTTAAAATTAAGAGCTGAAATTTCTAGAGACGAAGGAAAGCAAGGCTGAGCAGGGAAAGAAATGGTCCAATCAGGACCACAGGGTTGGTCAATTTAAGTGATGGAATCAGAGCCCAGTCTTCAGTCCAGAGATTTACCCTCAGCAGGCCACTCATGTGCTTTCCAGGAGTTTTGCTCTTGCACAGATGAGCAATGGCTTGAACTTATAATTATATATATTTCCCACTAATTAGTTGATCTTGACCAATGTGCTTCAATTGGTGTAATAGTTGTTACTTTGATTAAGCACAACAATGGACGCTTTATTTCAGGCCACTTATATTGCAGATAGCAAATATTTTCCATGTATGGTTCTATAAAACAAATGTACATGGAGTAAGAAAATACACATCGTAACATGGGGATGTCTATGTAAATTAGGTAAAGTTAGAACAAGCTTGGTGGATGATCTTAAATAGGGATGGTTAATAGAGGAAAAAAAATGAACTTCAAAGTAGAATTGGCATTTGTGGACAGAGAAACCTGAACAAAAGGGAAGGGCAGGGTCAACCCACTGTCACAGTACTACCTATGGGTCTAATAAACACACATTCTGAGTTCCATTCATTTCTCCTTACACCATGATTGTGTGTGTGTGTGTGTGTGTGTGTGTGTGTGTGTGTGTGTGTGTGTGTGTGTGTGTTTCTGTTTCTGTTTCTCTGTCTTTCTGTCTCTCTGTGTATGCCTGTTTCTCTTTCTGTGTCTCTCTGTTTCTCTATCTCTGAATCTACATGTTGGGGTCAGACGTCGATCTTGGTGAATTCCTCTATCACTCTCTACCTTATTTTTGAGACAAGATCTCTCACTAAACTTGGAGCTGACAAACTGGGCAAGGTTAGCTGGTGGGTGAGATTCAGGGCATTTTCTGTCTTTGCCTCCTCGGAGCTAGGACACATGCAGATATGCCCAGCTTTTTATACAGGTGCTGCGCAGCCCAAACTCGGGGCCTTGGTTGTACTGCAAATATGTCAGTGGCTAAGCTATTTCTTTACTACCTCTGTAGTGTCATTTTTCTCTAGAGCACTAAAAGTTGACAAGTTTCTCCCTCAGAGAGTCTTTTCAGATGCTATGAAGAAATGGTAGACAGATGTCATAGCTCTCTAAACACGCATGTTTATCTTCCTTCCCCTTAACACAAGAGTGCCTACAGATTCATGCAAATAAAGATCCATACTAGTATGGATTATGTATGTCCTCTTTTTTTATCCTAAGACTGCTGCTAAAACAGCCTGTGTATATGCATCCACCTTATGCCTTTTATCCCATAGTAAATTGGTTACAATTTGCATATTTATGTTATTTTCTATGGCTTCTGCTGGACTTTCAGTGGAGCATGTTCCCTTGCTATGTCTGTATCTCAGTCTCATATATTTCTCAGACCCCTTCCATATTCAGCTCCCTGTATATCATCTCTGACCTTGAGGACCAGTTTCTCTTCTTTGGAGCCTATCACAGACCTCTGTGTCTTTCCTACGATAGCAACCCCTTAATGCTTCATGCCTTTTGCACAACTGACCTCACAAAGCACAACCTGTTTTGAGACCAGAACCTGTGTTTCAATTCATAGCATATGATGACAGCAGCTCATACATGACTGTAGTTTAATAATGTGGTCTGGGGAAGGCTCATCATCACCAATACAGAGTGTCTCCATAGCTAAGCTTCTGTTGGACCCCTTCCAGAACTAAGTTACAAATTTGAAAAGCTAACCCAACTATCTGTATTTCCCTTCTTGAAGTACTTTTTTGTTTGTTTGTTTGTTTGTTTGTTTTTTTCGAGACAGGGTTTCTCTGTGTAGCCCTGGCTGTCCTGGAACTCACTCTGTAGACCAGGCTGGCCTCGAACTCAGAAATCCGCCTGCCTCTGCCTCCCAAGTGCTGGGATTAAAGGCGTGTGCCACCACTGCCCGGCTGAAGTACTTTTTAATTGAACCTTAAAAAGTAGTTCTAACAATCAATGAAGAAATATTTAAAGCATCTGAAACCCAACAACTTATTGTTTGATAATGTATTAACTTACATACGTTCTCTAGGGGTTCATAGTATCCTAAAATAAATACATGCTTGAATTGGTATTTCTTTTTTCTGTGCTTGCATACAAAGGAGAGTGGCTTCATGTCAGTTGCCTTAAGGAAGGCTGTTTCTCTCTTGAATTGAGAACCAATTATATAGCAATATAGCCATATTTTAACTTTACAAACAGATACTAATGTACATTAATCGCAGCATATAGATGATGCTCTGGACCTTGAAGCATGTATGTAGGAAGAATGGTAATGCTTCAGCAGAGGTCTGCATGTGAATCCCTCAACACCAAACTACACCATTTTGTACACTGAAACATCTATATACCCCTATCACTTTACAGAAAGCATGACATAAAATCTCACTTGATAAATAGTGAACTGTACATGGCTTATCCATACAGATGTTTGGCACATATGACACAGACTAACATCAGGGCTATCAACTTGATTTTTCAAAGGAATTCATTCCAGTATAGCCATTTTAGAAAATAAGTGAATAAGCTATTTCCAATTTAGAGTAACAACTGTGAAAACTATCAGTTTCCCTTCTGATTTAGCATGTCTACTGTTTCACAGCTTGAGAGAAGAATTAGTCTCTTCCAGAGATGAGCCTCCAAACTTGTTTATCTAATACAAAGTAGTTAGCTAGTCCTGGAACTATGTATACACAAGCAATGAAAATACACTGAGCATGCTATATTAATATATTTATGAATATATGAAACAATAATTAAAAGAAGCAATTGATTTAAGAGGTAGTGAGGGAGGGCATGGGAGGGACTGAAGGAAGAAAAAGAAATGGGCAAGTTATGTAATTAGATTTTAATTTTAAAAAGCAAAACAAAAATTTAAAAAGCTATCAGTTTGATGTTTCTTTCTATGGAATGCTACATTGCATGAAAAAGGAACGTTTGTTTCTTTTTTTGCATTTTTTTTTGTTCTCTACAAAAATATAATAACTTAGATTGGTAGTTTTAAAAACATTTGATAGAGCATTGTTTAATATGAATCATATCTTCCGTCGACTCTACGTGCTTTTACTTGTTTCCAACTTCAGTTTCAAAGTTTGGGGTTCAGCCTTTGATAATGACTTTTGCCCTCAGCTGCTCCAGAAATATGCTCATAAGTTTAACCATAGCCCTTGCTCTCCTCAGATAGTGTTCAATTTGATATTTTAAATTTCCTTTCTCCTTTGTATATGTCTGGCTTAATAGGGATAATTGTGCTGAAGGAATGTGGAGGGCTTTTCTAAACCAGACGCCATTATTCTGTAAAACAGAAAGATCCCACAATCAAAGTCAACTTCAACAGAGTGTTCTTCCAACAAGAAACCAAAAGGCAATATGTTGCAGCAGCTCACCAAATTATCTTGTGCCAGAATGAACAGGGTCTGACCATGCTCTCTAACAGAATCAGCATGCAAATTTCTAGCATTTGACTATTGAAAAGCTGGATTTAAAATTACTGCGTGGGAGAACAGAAAAATATGTGGAGGAGTTATTGTGTTAGATTCCACAAGTTTCTGACAGAGTGATGCTGAAGCAAGAGCAAAAATATACATAGCATATCTGTTGATTTCTTATAAACTGTTCAAACTATAATCAGTGTATCTGCCTGTAGTCTATATCTCCTTATATAGTTTATATGCAAGATACTTACCAACAGGTCGGCCAAATTAGCAGGAAAACAGGATTACTGTGAAATTCATAAAGTAGGGCACTTTGTATTTGGTTCCAGGGTAGTCATAGACAGAATCATATAATTGATATAGAGTATTTTAGTTACCATTCAATAATCTGTTCATGTTATAATGTATTTTAATAAGCTATCAACTTTCTAATGACTTTTTAAATTATATAAACATTAATAAGTGTCCCATGGAGTAAAACAGTTTATAGCATTATGAAGCATAAGACTATATGATGTTTGCTTCATGCATGAGGAGGAGGACGTACCTGACCCTTTAGGATGCTTAGCCTTTAGTAGGTAGACAGAGAAAGTAAAGGGAAGAGAAAGGAAAAGGAGGGAGAATAGAAAGATGATTGGTAAATTTTTACCAGCATTTCTAATTACTTGGATCTGATATTTCAGAAGTAAGGAGGAACGGAGAGTATTGTCATTACAGCTGGAAGATCATGAGTTTGAGGTCAGTCTGGACTACATAACAAAATAGCCTAAGCTAAACAAATAGACAGCATAGCCAGGAACTAGAAGAAAGAGAATGGGAATACAGGTAGCCGGAAAGGGGAGCGGGTTGAGAAAGTCTAACACATCCCTTTCCAATTCCAGTTGTGGAGTCATCCCTAGGAAGCTGAGAGATAGAGATTTCCCAAGTAGAGTGAAAAAAACATATTTATTCAAGCATACAATACAATATTTCATTATCCAATAATAAATTTATTATGTCAAAACAACAATCATGACATTCTATGAATGAAATCTAGAATTTAAGTCACTACTGAGGGACCTTGACTTTAGAGGCAGGAATTTTAGGGACAGGTGTTTTTTTCTTGTTCTGTACTCCACACTATCTGGCTTTTGAGGAAAGCATTATTCTGACCTTCCAAAGATTACTATGACATTAAGACAGAAACTAGTCACATGCTTTCTGTCTCAGTTTTAAGTATTTTCCATAGGACATACTTAATCTTCAGTTCCACCACACTGCTACTAGGTGGGGCAGGGGTGACTTGGTTCCAGTGGGCTTCAGTTGGTATCACCAAAGGCAGCTATGGTCCCATAACTTTTCTTTCTCTTTCTTTTCATTTTTCTTTCAAAAACTGCAGTGGACAAATAAGCTCTAAGCTTTAAGGATAAGATTTCAGAAGTAAGTGTATGGGACATGATACCTGGATTAAAATACCTTTTTTGAGGGATAGAAGAAAACAAAAGAGAGCCTGAGACGTTGATATAAAACGACAGGTTTTATGTCTTGCTGCGCCATTTGTTAGTTGGGTAAAAAGCAGCCCGCCTCCTGACTTCTCTGAGTCCATGGTTTATCATATCAGCACTTCAATCATCACACTCATTTACAGATTGTGTGAGAAGAAAAATGAAGCCATGTGGTGCAGCGTGATTTGGAAAGAACAACCGATAACCACCCAGATATAATGCACTAATGTTTGAAATAATCCTAGAAGTCTTTTCAAGTTCATAAGATTTCACATAGAAATCTGATTTCTCAGTTCTCATCAACAGTCTGAAGTTCAGGAAATGTTAAATCCTTATTCTTCCTACCTAAGAATTAGTTGAAATCTTCTGACTATCCCTGCCCTTGGTCCTTGTGTGCTCTGACCAGGAAAAGCTCACCCAGAACTTTGACACATTAATATCAACAAGACTACGTAAGCACTTTCACCTTAGCCAATAAGTCTTGACCATGGACATCCTAAACTCTTATGTCTTGTCGAAACTTCCCAAGAAGATTCCAGATTCTCTTGCTTTCCCTGTTTGCACTTCTGCTGTGCTTCCCCACTTAGAGGCATGCCAGGGAGAAAGAAAACAAAATTACATCACCTCTATAGGAACTATGACCCAGGGATACTTTTCATTTCCCAAATTACAGAAAAACTAAGTGTTCAAGCAATGATCACTCAGCCATCAGATCCATTTACTTAGCTCAGAATTGTATTGAAAATGTAACTTTGGCAACTGTTTCCTCCTCTGCCCTCTACTTTGGAAAGAACTGTGCACGGCAGAAAAAAATCTTATGTTGATGCTGAACAACAGTGCCTCTGAATGTGCTGTATTTGTAAATGGGGACATTTTAAAAAAATGGTTGCACTAACACGAGACTATTAAGAAGAATGTCAAAATTGACGGTGTTAGGGTGAATGTTAAATCCATCCAACCAGTATGTTTTTTTAAAAGAGGATGTTTCAACATGCACACATCCACTGAGGGATCCAGAGCAAGAAAATGGCCAGTTGGAAACCAAGAAAGACTGCAGAAGAAGCTGACCCTCTAGCCACAAGGATCTTGAACTTCAAGGATCTCCAAAATGGTCATCAAACAAATGTCTGTTGTATGAATAACGAACTTAGGCTGTTATTGTCTGTGATAGTGCCAAACAGGACCTGATAAAGGTTTTTGTGTTTGAAAGGTAGGAAAAGGGAGGTGGGGTTAGGGAAGATTAAAACACAGAAGGTAAAGAAGAAATGTGTAAAAAAGGAAGCAGGACGAGCCAAACCCTTGAAATACACATGGTCAGTGAGAATAAGGAACAAGGCTTTATAAAGCAGTCTATAGAAAGAGAATAAATTTAGATTATTTGGAACTTATATCATCTAAGCTTTGCATTGTTATCCATATACTTCTCAAGAATATAGAATGGTCATAGTTCTATAGTTATTATGCAAATAATAAATATTTCAGTAACAACAAAAAAACCTGGCATGTCTTTTACAAACTAAATCTACAATAAAGTTTTATGCTCAAAGAATTTCCATGTTTCTGTCAATGATTATTTTAAAGGAAAAATAATTTGTTACAATTTGTTGCAGTCATAATATTCAATCAGAAAGCAGTTGGTTACTCCAATAACAGTAAGGCCACTGCTCAACTAGTTGGTACTTCTTGTCCAAAAGGTTGATATGGTAGCTTGCAGGCTTCACAGAAGGGAAAAAACGTTCATGACTATCCTTCTCCAGCATCGTGGATAGCAATGTAAAAGCTGGTCATCCAGGAGAAGGCTCTGCACTGTATCCTACAATAAATGTCTGCCTTCTTCAGCAACAAGTTTTCATCATCTTGTTCTAGAGGCCATCTAAGAATAATGGTAACAGCCTCTAAAGCCTCTCTGATCAACAATTCATAAGTACCCCACATATAGCACTGAGATATTTGTTTAATAACCAATGGTTTCTGGGAGCTGTATTGTCTACCTCCCTTTATATATGTTTTTTTAAATTAGCTTACAAAATAGTAGCTACCATGTGACTTTTTAATTTAGAGTTAAGTTTAAGAAATCCTCTCCCCGAAGACTCATCTCCCCAACCTGCATGCTCACTGTCATTTAAACATTCTTATCTTCAAGTATCCCTCCCTCTGACTTTCATATTACATGTTACAAGAAAATGACTGTACCATCCTGGCAGGAACGAAACTTCTAATGAGATAACTGGGCCTCACATTTAGCTCTGAGCCAGTACATTCCAAATTTCCTCAGGAACCTCCTGTAGTGGGAGGAAAAGGGTGAAGCATGCTCCATGCAGAGGGGGAACTTGTCTCTGAAGAGGAGATTTTATATAGCAATTTCTCACAGGTGCTAGGAGAGATGGGCTACCATAAAGATCAGCAGGACTTGACCAGGACTGATAGGCACGATTACCCCTCCCCCCCACCCCCATATAAACCTAAGCTTTATGTCCAAACTACAAAAATTAGGAGCTTAGACTCCCTGGACTCTGATACTCTTCCCAGTGTGATCACATTGAGTCCCCTTTCTCTGCTTCCGCCATTCCTTTTTCCTCTTTAATTGGCATTTTGGAGGTCAATGAAGGAGCCCAGCTTGATGGACTCCACCCAGTAACTTGGTGACCTTTTCCAAATAACATCTACTGTCTTTGTCCATCTTTTTAGGCTATTGTCAGACCAATCCCACAAGGAAGCAATAATATATATTGTATAGTTACACAAGACTACCATAATGATACCCATTATTTCTCCCCAAGAACATATTTTTTTTTCCATCAGTATTTCTAATATCAGTAGCTACTTTAACCTAACATGCAGAAATATTTTCATAAGTTGCTTCAAAAACCATGAAGGCTATAGAACGATTAGTGATAGCTTTTTAGCTAGGAGGTATGATAGAGAACAAGATATTTTATGGCAATGTAAATGAGTCTCCAATGAGGGATAAAAGACATCATATGTTGGTCAAAACCCCAAGAATGTACAACAGCGAAAGCACACTGTAGTCGCCTGTGAGTGTGAGCGATGATGAAACAAGGCAGGATTATCAGCACTGGCAAATATGCCACTCTTACCAGGGATCTCGGTAACAGAAATGGTTGTCCAAGTGTCTAAGCAGGGAATAATACATGGTGACTCTCTAACTTCCTCACAGGAGCAACTTTAAGCCTTATGCTTGGGGTGAACATAGCTACCAGCACTGCCAATTATGAAAGCAGGTCACATATCATGATAAGGATAGGAGACTGTCTCTTTCTGAGAGTGATGAAGGACCCACAACTCTATGGCAACACTTTTCCATTAAAGCAGATGCTCAGATCAGCTTCCCTTATCATCAGTCCCAGCTTTGTTCCATTTGACCCCCCTGCCCCCGGCTTCCTTCTCTTGAACAGTGGATTTCTTCTTTAAACCTGGATAATGGCTCAGTCATACATCTCAAACCACTATATCTCAAATCCAATGTTGTCTTCCACATCAACATTTCTAAGTCACAATCACAATTCTTCCTATTCTAGGATGGGTTCTCAATCTATGTTGAAATACATTTAAATACCATAAAGGCCCCCTGCCCTATTCCTTAAAATGTTTATCTCCAATACTGTTTGCACATGCATGTCACTGTGGCTCCCTGGAGGATAACTAGACTGTCATGAAAAACAACTGTCTTTGCCTTGGCCTCTCAAGATTGAGTTTATCTGTGAGTAAATAGCATCAGGCTTTCTCTGGGTTTCTTTTTACTGAATGGTACATGCTAGACTAGTCAATGTAGGCAGGATGTAGGGGGAAAAAAAAAGACAGAGTCTTCCAGAAATCTAACTCTAACTCACAACCTGTTCTATTTGTGCCTCTGACATAACTGTTCAGAATATGTGTGGAAGATTTTAGAGATAGTCACATTCTTTTAAAATGTATAGCTTCCTCTTTCTTTAAGAAGTTGATTAGCTGAGTGTGGTGTCAGATGCCTTTGAGACCAGTGCTTGGGAGAGAAAAGCAGGAAGATCTCTGTGACTTAAAGGACTATATGTCAAGTTCCATGTTAACTAGGACACAGCATAAAATCCTGTCTATAGATAGATAGATAGATAGATAGATAGATAGATAGATAGATAGATAGATAGATTAATATAAGCCAATATAAGCTGAACATGGTGGAAAATGTCCATAATCCTAGCACAAGCAAGAGGATGGATAGCCATGAGATCAACTGTAGCAAGATTCTATCTTGATAAACAAACCAAAGCAAGAAGAGTCTGGTGTGCTCTGCCAGTATTTCCAACTTTTGCTTTAAAAATACAAAGCTTTTTCAGTACACTGGATTCAAGTCCACTATGTTCTTACAGGGATAATACATGCCTAAATCCAATGCTAACCATGTGAATTGAGCTGACTGAGAACAGTGGAACCTAGATCTACTCCATTCTCCATGTACAAAATTAAAGCCTGGTTAAGACTGAAGCTGACTGGTAACAACCCAGAAAGATGCATGTATGTGTTACTCTTAATGAAAGTTTTGTCTGTTTAGCTTGTATTCATCATGGCATTTCTGTATGTGCTTATTTTCATACATTTAAATATGAACTGCTCTAAACATAAAGTGTTGGTTGCCACTGGGAGTTTTCTCTTTCTACTCATGTATATTCCATTAGTATATCCTTTTGTGTATCTTTTTCCTAAAAGATATATTCCCTAAAACTCACCGTTATGAATAATTTAAAAATCAGTACTAAATTTGAAGCTTCGGAATCTCTATTATCTTACATTAAGCAATAATTTAAAACATTGAAGTATCATTTTATAGCAGCCTGATAATTTATATATGGCATGTGTTTTACAGACTTCTCACCAAAATAAAATTAAAATCTACACCGTACAATAAACATTAATTTTTCAAATTTATTCTTTGGTAATTTCATACAATGTGTTTAGATCATACATACCTCCTACTCCCTACTTCCAATTCCTCTCAGACCCTCTTCACATCCACCTCACAACCACACATTTCTTCTTTTCCCATATAAATTTCAATTATTTAATCTCTATAGCAAGGATTTACAGGATATCTGATTTGGATCAGCATACTTACAGGGATTGATGTTAAAAGAATACTAATGATTGATTCTGCACTCATACAGTTTATAGCTAAATGGACAGAATCACACCTACCAGACATTTTGTGACCCATCTAGCTAAGAACCAGAGCTAGGATGATATTGGAGTCCTGCCTGTGGCCAGCAGGACCCACTGATTGCTTATTGATTTCAGGAAAGACATTTTAATTCTAAATCAACTTTTAAAAGAGACAAAATAATTTTTATTATTTTACTTGCTCAGTATTTACTCTCCAACCCCTAACTTGAGTAAAAATAAAAGTCCAATGTCAATAAAAACAACCTAGGAGATGTGCTAAAGTGTGTGATGATGGATACTGAATTTGTAAACACAGAGATGTTCCTATAGCACTTGCAACTTCATTTATGTTATTGAAGATGTTGTGGATGGCCCTGGTGCCACCTGTATTTTTATGTTAATTCTGCTTTTCCAGGAGGGGTTGTCTTGAATGAGGAATGAGTCACATCCTCAGGTGACTTCTTGTGAACCTCCCCAAATAAATAAAGGAACCAATCACTGGGCGAGTAGGCGGGACTTCCAGGTTGGATGGAGAAATAGAGGAAGCAGGAGAGAGTTAGGGGCTTTAGAACAGGGATAGTGAAAGGGCAAGGTGTAGCTGCTAGGGTTTCCTGGTTTCATGGCGGGTCTGCCAGGATCCACCACCAGAGGAGTTAGATTTAATATGGCTTACAAGACTAGGATTCAATCTCTAGGGCACAAGATTGTTGTGCCCAGAGATTGTGTTACCATTGTTTCTGAACTAAGTTTGTGTGTTGTTTTCCTTCTCACAGCAACTCAACTGGGTTCCAGAGAGAAAGGTATGGTGGCAAAGTGTGGGTTTGCCTGATGTGCAACACAAAGGCCATGGGGTTTTGAAGCCTGGGGCTGGCATGGTAGTGAACCACCAGTGGGAACCTAGCGAGCTGGGTGGAGAGATTGTGGAGCTCTGAGTCAGAGAATCTACTGAGATGAGAACACCTGGAGCCACGTGGCATAATGTGGGAATTTGCTGGCTTTTAAAAAATATTTCCTGCAACAAGAAGGGAGGGACAGTAGTGTCGCTCATATTCGTTTTAGACAAGTGAATGTTTTAGTCTAAAATGAGCACTGAGGCCAATGGGAAGAAAGAAATCTGGGATATGGAAAGTATAGCAAATGTTCAAAAGATGAGGAACACAGTATCCTCAGGATCTCCAGGCTTAGAATGACTAAAATTAACACCAAGCTGGCGTGGCCATTGGGTGATGAGGATGTTTGTGTAGAGGTGAATACAAGCAGCACACTAGTGTCCCCTGCCAAAGAGATGGCCTATGCTACATTCAACCCATCCTTGGTGTTTCTCCTGATATGGATTATTACCTAAGTAAATTCTTCATTTCTGCTCAGTGGTTCATTCACAGACCATTTCCAGCTTATGTAAGCTTTTCATTCTGAAAACATTACGGATGTGGCCTTTCGCAGTTAACTGAAACTACAAGTGGAGTTGTCTTGTCTTAAGACCATTTAAAGAAGGGTCTTATAAGATACAAATAAAATCTAAGGTCAATACTAGTATAAAAATTGCACATATTGACATATTCCTTTAATTTACTCTGTCTTGTTAGCTTAATTTGTAGAATGGCATCACCAAAGAGAAGTGACATGATGACCTGTGTGATCTGTTCTAATGGTAAATGTTTATGGCCTTAAAATTAAAAGCTAAGGTGATCACAAAGGAAAACTAAAGAACGCATGGACCCTCGTGGAGCTTTGTTATTCACCCACCTTAACATTGCATTTAGGATAACATTTCATATGAGAGTTATGTCACAGCAAATCAGATTAAATGCTCTACACAGTTGAAATTTCTTACCTTTTGAAGGGAAAGCAGAGAGTTAGGGCGAGCAAGCAAAGCCCACCAACTTAATTTCACTAACACACAAATGCAGGCCAACTATATAGCTGCTCTCCTAAGGAAGCATGACAGCAGATGCAAAAGGACCTCTTGTGATTGCTTTCTAAGCCATAGGAGGAAATTTAGAAATCAGGGAGATTTGACTTGTGGGGAAAGGATAACACATTCAAGTAGCTACTCAAAGGTGCAATAAACAATATCCTTTATCAAACTGAAAAGGTGAAGAAGCAAAGAACAGCCTAGCTGTGTGTGTGTAGAGCCTGTTTGCTGGTCCTCACTCTCTGAAAACAGTCTGAAGAAGTGGTTCCATTATATATGTACTCTCATGTGAGAAAATATCAAAGATTACACTATGAAAATCCATATGGAATAAAAGGCATTTCCTTGCCAATTACCACAAAGATTCATAATGCCAAAAGCTATCATACATTCATATTGGCTAAGGGATTATCAAGTCAACCTGTTAGTGATGTCAAGTTTCTTTCCAGATGGAAGGAAAAAGACACCAGTGCTAAAGAGATCAATGGAAGTCCAATGGAAATCATTTGTGTTTGAGACCATAAAGATATTGAAATCACACTGAAAATGAGAATGTCAATCAAACAAGAATTAAAAAAAAAACAAAACAATTTCTGTGTACTGTTTTTCCTTTCCAGTTCAATCTAGAAAAATACTAAGTTCAAGAGATAGTACATGGAGATATATATCCACACCTGTGGATACCTGATTTTTGAAAAATAAGCTAGAAATGTACACTGGGAAAAAAGACAGCATCTTCAAGAAATAGTGCTGGCCAAACTAGGTGTCTATATGTAGAAGAATTCAGTAAAATCCAATCCTCGTTACCCTGCACAAAACTCAACTCTGAATGGATCAAAGACCTCAACAGAAAACCAGATACATTGAAACTAACAAAAGAAAAAGTAGAGAATAGCTTGAACTTATTGACACAGGAAGAGACTTTCTAAAACAGGACACTGATGGCACAGGCACTAAGATCAGTAATTAATTGATCTTCTGATCAATTGAAGCCAAGAAGTTTCTGTAAGGCAAAGAATCCCACCTTCCAGGCAAAGTGGCAGGCTTCAGAATGGGTAGAGATATTTACCAATTACATATTTGATAGAGAGTTAGCAACTAAAATATATATAGAACCAAAAGCATAAATGCTAGATGTCAAGAAAACAAAATAACCCAAATAAAAACTTGGATACCTAAACAGAGAGTTGTCAAAACATGAAAGACACATATTGGAGAAACACTTAAAGAACTACTTTAAATTTTCATTTTTTAACAGTTAGAATGGTCAAGATCAATAAAACACATAGCAGTTCATGCTAGAAAGGATATCAGGTAAGAGCATTCATCCATTCCTGGTGGAAGTACAAATGCATACAGCTACTATGTAAATGGATGTGACAGTTCTTCAGAAAGTGGCCAATAGATTTGCCTCAAGATCTAGCTATGCCATTTTCTTGATATATAACTAAATGACTCTATGTCTTGCTGCAGAGATAATTTTTCAAACGTGTTCATTGCTACTATACCCATGATAGCCCAAAATTAGAAAGGAAACCCAGATTTAAATTCATAAATATTTTATATTTTTCCTTCTATACAGACATGAACTTTAAAGGAATGCTACATGGAGACATGCAAGAACACTGGAACAGGAATATTGAATGGGAAGAGGGATGAAAGAAAGGATAAAGGAGAAAATCTGAGAAGGGTTAATGAACACTGGAGACCATTTCATGGGGAGCTACTACTGTAGAATGTCCTTAAAATGCATATAAAAAAAGCTCTAAATGAAGTCACCAAGTAACAATGGAGACAGCGCCTCAACTAGAACTTTTGCCATCAAGTAAAACCCTCTATGCATTAATGGGTTTTATCTATTTGAATCAGTGTCCAAAGGGAACCTATTGAAATACCCAAATACATCAGGCTATTTTCAAGGCTATTAATTGCTCTTCCTAAGCTGATTGTATGCCCCTGTTGCAGAAGATAGCACTTACAGATCTAATTGAACATGGAGAAGTAGATATGGAGCCTAACCAAAGGTTAAGCTTTATCATTAAAGTGGTAGCCTTGACCCTGTACTGAGTAGTTTTCATGGTAATCTGCATGCTACTAGAGGAGAAAGGTAATCACCAACCCACCTAAAAACCCTACAATCAACAACAGTAACATGTCTTCACCTTTTGCTGGTTTAATAGTGGCACAGATGTTGTAGGAGTAACCAATCACTAGCTGGTTAGATTTAAGGCCCACTCCAGGAGACAGAACCCATGATGATACTATCTGGTTGGCCAAGAACCTGAGGCTGGATAAGTCAGGAGCCAAGGAGAAAAACCAAATAATATTGTTTTGCTAAAGGAACATTGAATAAAAATGGTTCCTAAAGATATTCTGCTATACTCATTGATCAGTGTCTTCCTTAGTATCATCAATGAAAGTTCATCATGCTGTGGAGGGGAACTAACACAGGGACCCAGACTCACAACTGCAAAATGTGCAGAGAATGAGAAATTTTGGAACATTCGGTCCTGATTGGAATATAATCATCAAACCTATCCCCCCTCCCCCCAAGGCCTTAGGAGCCATGTGGAAGAGAAAGTGAAAAGAATGTAAGAGCCAGGGCAGTTAGATAACTCTAAGGAAACTGTTTTTCAGACAGAGCAGTACACATATGAACTCACTGAGACTGTGGCAACACACACAGTGCTTAGCAGGTTCAAGCCACATGGGGTCCCTGTGCTGAGAGGAGGACATGGAGAAAGTTCCCAGCCCTCAGCAAGAAGCCATTTCCAATCGGCATCTGCCTTCAAGGGAAAAACCATCTTTTGCCTATGGCGCTGAACTGGGTACATAAACCATACTTAGGGGTGGGCCGCATGCCCAGTAGTAGATGTTCCAACACAAAATAAACCCAGTGATATTTCTGTCAACTTTGTTTCATATTGCTTTGTTTGAGCATTTCTTTCTTTTTATTTTTCTTTGTTTGTATATTATGGTTTCTAATTTTGTGTTTTAACAGTTTTTTTCTTTCTGACTCTGTCTCTGTCTCTGTCTCTGTCACTGTCTCTGTCTCTGTCTGTCTCTCTCTCTCTCTGTGTATGTGTGTGTGTGCATGTGTATATGTGTGTGTTTTCTTTGTTTTGTTTTTACTCTGGTTTGTCTTTAATTGCCTGTTTGTTTTCTAAAGAGAAAAAAAATAAAAGAAAGAGGATGTGGAGTTAGATACATGGGGATATAGGGAGGCTCTAGCAAGAGTCAGAGTAGGGGTAATTGATCAAAACATATTGTATAAAAATAAAAGATAATAGACTTCAACAAATGATTTTATGTGCACAGTAATTCCTGAGGCATTTCCACTAGTAGGAATTATCATCTTTCCTAAAAAGTAACTTTACAAGATCAATGAGTACGTTGTGAATAATATGCCTTGTGATTCTAGGCAAGACATGCTTCCTCTCTCATAGCCAATCTTTACTGTCAACTGGATTGCATGAGGGGTACTAATGAGATTATAGTAGTGAGCTTCCGAGTGTACCAGTGGGCACATTTTTTGAGACCAATAAGAAGACCACAATCTGAATGTGGGTGACACTATTCCAAATGCTAGTTATCTTCATAGATTAATTAAAAGAAAAATAAAGAAAGCTCACTAGTACAGATATCGCTTCCTGCTACTTTCTGTCCACTATGAGGTGAACAGTCTTTACTTCACTAACTTCTACCACTATGATGTTCAACTTTACCACAAGCAAAGCACAAAAGAATCTCTAGCATTGTAAACTGAAAACATGAGACAAAAGAGGTCTTTTCTCCCTTCAAGTTTTTCTGTCAGATATTTAAGTGACGATGATGCAAAGGTAACTACTACAGAAAAATTGGTGCCCTGGAAGTGTGGTCATGGCTGTTGTTTGAGTATCTGAAGGAGCTATAGAGAGAGAGAAGAGGGAAAGAAAGAAAGGTTTGGTCTGGCCTTAGGCAGGACAACATATATTCAAAGTAAGGGAGTATTTTTGTCATCCATGTGTATGGATGACCAAAATTCCTACAGAAAATATGATGCAGGCCTTTATAGGCGCAAAAATGACTTCTCTAATCTACAAAAGAAACTAGGAATTTTAGTCTTTCCACAAAAAGTATAATACCTAACTCCAAGAAAATATAAAAAATACAGGGCAGGGGTGTTAAAATATTTCTTTTGTGCTGAGAAGGCCCTTGTCTAAGGGGGTAGTTCTGGGTCCACTGAAGAGGAGTCCTCTTGTCATGTATCAGGAGGAGAATCTTCAGTTGATCAGCTGCATAGGATTAGATAATTGCCATAATATATTCCTGAAACGACTTGGAAAATAAATATTAGAGGGCTGAAAAGAGATGATTTGGTTACAGAGTAGAACTGAGAGATTTTCTGGGAGGGCTGGGGGAGAGAAGCAGAGGTGGAAGAGTCAGAGTGGGTCAGTGAGAGAAAGCGGGCATAGGGTTGATTCAGGGTGAAAGTGACTGCTTCCACTGTGGTATTGTTGCACCAAAATGAGTTTGCAGAAGTAGCATGTAGCGACTGAATATCGACGGAAGGGAAAGGAGAAAATAGAGGACTGGTATAAAGAATTATTATCTGTCCTGTAGTAAAAGAGATTAAGCTCTCTTTTAGCCAGAGTTTCTTCATAGAATCTAAAATATATTTTTGCTGATATATCAGGAACAAATGGGGCAGTTGTAGGGTGACAGCTTTTGAGAGATCTTTTGTGGAACATTTTGTTTGGGTATAGAATGAAGTTCAGTAAGGAAAAAATTAAAAGACAGGACAAATCATAAGTCTGAGGATAATACGGGGGAAAGGGTTGACCCAGGGGAGGAGCCAGAGTGGGAGGGAACTAGAAGCCCATACATAAAATGAGGCTTGTGGTTAAATATGTGTCTGGTCTTTGTCTCCAGGCAACATCTCCATGCAGGTAGGATTGGTGGGTACGGAAGCAGCATTGTTGGAGGAGAGCACACATCCCAGCCTTAGCAGCAGTCAGATCTAGTCTTTTTTAATTCTGGAGTATTTTGGAGTGGACCTGTCTTTGATGGATGTTAAACTGACTGGTGCTGATGAGATGGAGGTGAACTGATGCAAAGGAGTCCAGATGTTTTAGTTCTGAATCTCAAGAACATCTAGAGTGGCAAGAAGAAGGATGAGTTGGACGGCCCATGACCCACTCATTAGTACCATTTTAAAGGTCACCCAAAGTGCTTTTTGGGGTCTTGGGGAACCCACATTTTATGTAATGGCTTCATGGCTGACAAAAGGGCAAGAGAGGAGCAGCAATGCCTCATAAGAGGTCTGTCCAAGGGACCACAATAAAGCTTAATAGGTGGAAAACTCCAGAACATAAGCCAGGAGTAAAAACTGTACTTTACAGGGACAGTTACATGATTACAATATTTACTTCAAAATTAATATAACAAATACATCAGTATAACATGAGGTTAATTATAAAGTTAGCTTAAGGTTAAAGGCAATGGTATAACTGGCTGGACCATGTGCCAGAGTTCTTTAGAAGGATAAGACAGCTATAATTAGCTGTTTGTTTACTTCAAATTTCTGCATAAAGAATAAATACCTGGAAGCTTTGTAAAGGAAGCCAGCTAAAGTCAGCATCTAGGGAATGAATCTGAACAGAAAGACTCTAAGTGACAGTCCTCTCCTCCACATATGGCAAATTCTGTATATTTGCTTCAAATATTAACATTGGCAGCTATTACTTAATGAATAAAAATGGAATATCTCAAGTAAAACACAATTTTTACTTAGAAACAAGTTGTTAGGGTAAAATTTTTTAAAGTTAGGACTATTATCTTAAATTGCCCTATGTGGTATTTGAAAACATGACTTGATACATAGTTTTGTTAACACCAAATAATTATGTCTATATTTCAAGATTATATAGTAAATTTTATGTTTCATGAAGAGACAACTTAACTCTAAGTTCTCTTCCCCAAAAAGAAATGATTTTCAATTTCCAATTTAAAAATACTTCCAGAGACAGTAACTGCCTTGCCTTCTCCTCAATGGGAACCTCTCTGGAACACTCCAGAACAGTGTTTCTCAACCTGTAGTTTGCAACCCTTTTGGGGATAAAATGACCCTTTCACATGGGTAGCATATCAGATAACCGGCATATTAGATATTTATATTATGTTTATTACAAAAGTTACAGTTATGAATTAGCAATGAAATAATTTTATAGTTGGGGGTCACCACAACATGAGGAACTGTATTAAAAGCTTGTAGCATTAGGAAGGTTGACAGCCAATATTCTAGAGCATCTAAGTTACTCTCAGAGTCAGTGACTGCTATGTGAAGAATAAATGATTAGAAAATTTTACAAAGTTTTCTAAAATTAACTCTATTAACGGAACCTTATAAAATTTCTCTGCGACTTCTACTCAACCTTATAAAAATTCTTCACTTCAAACAATAGATGAAAGAAAAAAAGCAATCAAGTCATGTTAAATCTGTAACAAACAATTTACATGTAACATGAGCTAAATGAACGAAGGCTGAAGCCAATTCTTTATTCCTCTTGTTGATGGACAAATCTCTAGGTCACCACATCCTGACAGCAGTAAGAGAGTTTCTTAACATCATTCTATTTTAAAAATAGATTGGATGCTTAGAGGCATAATTTTTAAAGAAGGATGACCAAAATAGATGAGATTTAACAAATAGTGGTTTTTAGAATTTCTTAGAAAACATTCATACATCATTGTCAAAGCCCTTAAACTCCTTGTAAGCTTTAAGCTAAGAGTGCAGGCACTGGCCCTGGAAATCTCTATCTCTGTAGAGACTATATTATATTCTCAAAGCACTACAGGTGAGCCCAAGTTGGAGAGAATCTCTCTCATCTAAGTCATCTCCTTCTGAAGAATCTAAAGGCCTGAGATGTCACTTAATAGAATCGTCTGTTGAGTCTACAGATGCAAAATCAACTGTCAAAGACTACACTTGGACATTCTGAATAACTCTCTAAAACTGAGTTTGATGACAGTGTATCTTGCATCCTCCTTTAATGAGGGAACATGGGTGCTTAGGGGTCAGACTAGGAAATAAGATACCATTAAGAGAAAGAATTGAATGCCAGGGGAAAGGGTCTGACCAATTGAACCAGCATGCAGGTTCCATACCAGTTGGTGGCAGAGTTAGGTACAAGGTCCCCTGCTCATGGCATTCTCAGCACAAGGAGACACTGAGAGCATAGTAATTGTTATTTGCCTTTCTGTTATTTAAGACATTTAGGATGAGAGTGCAGACTCTGAGATCCTCCACTGGGCAAGAGAATCCTTTCCCCTGTCATATGAGACACAAAGAGTAATTTATCTTTTCTATAGATAAGAAGGATTTTTTTTTTCTGGTTTGTTAGAGCTGTCAGGTCTATGCATCCAGAGGCAGAAGCAGCAAACTTCTGACAGGACGCATGTCCCACACATCCTTGTCCTGTAATGAGGCTACCATACTACTAACTCTGGTAGAAGGGTTCTCCAACCAGGAGAACTGCACTCCATCCAAGGGAATTAGTTGAGCCTGAGGAATTCTTGCCATGAAAGTGTGTTCTAAATTTAACCCATTTTATTCAAGTATTCAATCTTTTAAACCAATTTTTAAAATATACCTGATTTTGAATATTATTTTACACTAAGCAAACTTTAATTTAAACTTGTCTTGCATTACTTGCTTTAGGCTTAAATTTTGACAACATATATAGAATTCTGTTTGATGGGAGATTAAAAATTGGTCTCTTACACCAAGGTTGTCTCTATAAATAAATTACATTTATAATTAGCATGACTGACCAATAACTTGTATATCTTAATACTTTATAAGTTAGTAACTCTTCTTTTAATTTTTTTTCCAGTAGTGACATTATTGAGAATTCTGGAATTTTGGTTTCTTTTAAAAGCACAGAAATATCATAAAATCATGCTTTCATTTTAATCCCAGATATAGGGATATAGGGCTGCTTTAGACTGTCCAAAGCAGCTGACTATGATTTGTCTTGTACTCTAAAAGAAGCATGGTTCTGCCAACTGCAGATTATTTCTGTGATTGTGTGATGCTTGGAATTCTGGGAACTTTTCAGAGGGTACATACTTTTCAGAGGGACAGAAACCAGGGGGATAGAGGGTAGAAAAAAGAAGAAAACCCACACAAAAAAGCAAAGAGCTTAACATTATCCATGTTAAGTTTAAGCCTTATCAAAATACAATTCTAAAAGTAAAGAGTTTTTAGTATCAAAATAAGCTTTAAACCACAAATCAAGTCTCCCAAAGTCTAGGGACCTCATTTTTCTCATCCTTTTACTTACAAAACACCAGGTATTTTTATGTGGCTCATCTTTAAAGCAAACTACCTTAGAAGGCTAAAAAATTGAATACAATAATTACTAGAAAGATACCACATGATCACCTTGACCAAGGTGGCCATGAAGTCAATGACACACTTCCATAGTGATGAGGTTATCAGCCAAGATGGCTACAAGCCACATGGTTACTAGGTCATCAACCACGATGTTTAAAGCCACAAAGTTGTTATTTAACACAAGATAAACCTAGATCATCAGCCTGGATCATCAGGGAAGCCACATAGTACTCTAATTACTCTAAGTACTCTAACTCTAAGGTTAATTCATTAGATATACAGCATTTACCTAAAAAATAGTAGAATCCAAGTTACATATATGGCGTGCTATACCAAATTAATAATATCTATATAGAGACTTAATTATTAGCCCTTTTTATTACAGATTTTAAGCTAACTTCTAATTTTATAGATCATTGCACTATATTCAATGAACTTATGAAAACTAAAACACAACGATAGCAAACAAAAACCAAGAAAAGGGTGTAGTAGTTAAACACCTTCCCATTTGTAACCTTTACAGAAAAGAGTGTATTTCTTAATTGCTCTCAAGCACAAAGTGTCTTTTCATGGGCTGTTCTGTTTTGCTGTCTTTCTCTGTCACGGAGTCACATGTTCAGCCTGACCCAGAACAGAGCATTGGAGGAGAGTTTTAAACAAACACATTTACTCTGGAGCAGGTGGGCTGAATTCCAACTCCAGAGCCAGCCTTTTCCATAGAGTAGAACAGCATGAAACAATTTTTCAAGATTATCTTATTCAATAGGCATTTAAATCTCTTTAAGACTGAACCCAGTGATCTATGTATCTGTAACCGGTTTGTGTGTCTGCAAATAGGGTAGACCATCTGACATGCTTTGACCTCTTAGCCATTAAAGATGCAAGCAAGATTTTCCATGTTTGAAGGGACAGAAATACAAGTGGGCCAAATGCACAAAGCAAAATGGTTCTATGATATCACACTTAGTACTAGTTTAGAAACCCAGCAGAAGTGATAGCAGGCATTCCAACTCTGGGTGAGGTTGCAGGCAGGCCAGAGCCATGAAAGGGATAAAAGTGAATTGTGAGTCGTATGAGGGAGGGGCCTCAGATCACATTACCCTTTTGTCTTACGCAGTTATCTAAATCAGTTTAATTATCGGTTTAGTTGGAATATGGGCCAGCAGTGGCCCAACTGTGCATTGAGCAATGTCCATTGTACATTGAGACCAGATTTGAACCAGGAGCTGAACAAGGGAACTCTATATGAGGTCTCACAAATATATAGCTTTTTTGATTAGCCTTCAGCCAGGATGACAGTGTTTACTTTGGAATGCAGAATTTGGAAGCCACAGTGGGGTCCAAATATACAAGGGTCAACACACAGGCACTTAGAGCATCCTAAAAGATTAAAAATGACCAAATGTGGCTAGAACATAAATATTCAGGGAAGGGGGTGGTGTCACCCAGATGTGTAGATGGCCAAAATGCCTACCAAAGAAGGAGGGATGCAGCCCCTTATATGGACAGAATTGACTTCAGCAGTCTGTAAGGGAAGATGGGAAGTGTAGTCTTTCAACAGGAAACCATCAGTTGTGACTAAATCTCAGATGGGTTGTTACTGGAGAAGAGAGGTATTCAGAAGATGTTAGAGAAGCATGTCAGAGCAGCCCTAAGGCAGAATAAGTAAGTCTTACCGGATGATTGTGGTGAGAGACCAGATGGGCAGAATTCTGGGAGTAAATATAAATGTTTCAGGCAGCAAAGCTGATCTTCCTGAGAATTTGACTTGAGATCACTTCTGTTACATTGTGGCAAGACGGCCACAATTTATGCTTGTCCTAAGATTTTCTGGTAGGCTGTGTTTAAGAGCCACAGACTACATTAAATTTTGCAAGGGAAATTTCAAGCTTTTGCAGCCTTCAGGCTGTGGCATGGCTATTTCTGGCTGCTTTTAGCCAGGTTCACAGGAGAACTGGGTTGAAAGGCAGAACAGAAAGACTTGGAAAATGTACAGTTTGGCCAAAAAAAGAAGACATTTAGAGTTATGGAAAACAAGGGCATTATTGTTAAAATGATGACCATTACTGTTAAAAAATCAAGTACTTTGAACCAGGACAGCAGAGAAGATACCTTGTGTAGCTCTGGACAATTACTTTTGCTGAATTCAAAAGCTCCAGGAGACATAGCTGCGTAGAAAAGGCTTTTCTCATGTTAACCACTCAGACACTCATAGGCCACGGCAGGCAGCTGTAGATCAGGCTACCAGATGAACTGATGGCCAGTTTTGATCTTCTTGTGATGCTAGTTTTATAGGCATAAAAATTTCAAGAGTTTCAGAATCATAGCAGCTTCTATGCAGATTCCAAGAGGGGGCAAGAGGATAAGCAATGTATGACAGGGTCTCCGGGAAGACAATGTATGAAGTTGTCATGTTGAACCAGGATTTTCAGTGGGAACTCTAAGATGATACAGAGGCCAAAAATGTCTCCTAAGAATAGCTGTAGCTTCAGTGGCAACTCTAAGATGATAGAGAGGCCAGAGATGTCTCCCGAGAGTAGCTGCAGACTGCAGGCAGGTCCAGTCCAAGAAAATGACACCAGAGCTTGCAAAAAAGCACAGCCTTAGATGTAGAGCCTCACTTTGGAACGTGTATCATACCAAGTGTCCTAATACAGAGGTGAAGCTATAGGTAGGGTAAACGTTTCAGTCTCCATATTCTCCTACTCTGATCTTTCAGAAATATATATCACCACTGATGGTTTGATTCAGGTTTCAGAAGAGACTTTAAAGTTGGCTTTTGAACAGTGTTGGAACTATGAAGACTTTGGGACTCTTGAATGTGAATTACATTTGTTTTTCACTATGACTTAATAGTATGGGGCCAGAGAAACAGTGTCATGGTTTGGATATGGAGTGCACCTCCCCCGAAGACTCACATGTTGATGGCTTGTTTCTTGGGTAGCAGTACTATTTGGGGATACTTCAGAAACTTTTGGGAATGTAACCTGGCTGAAAGAAGCAGGTCACTGGCATTCCCTCTCTGATTCCAGCTTCTGGTCCCTTAGGAGGTGAACTGACAGCTCTTGTAATGATGATACCCCATCTCAGCCCTCTGAAAACCCTGAGCCACAAGGTAAAAGCAATATTATCTCCTTAAGGTTTTATGCCATATACGTTATCACAGCAACTGTAAAACTGACTAATACAACCATTAAAAAGGCCTAGAGAGGGGGGAGGGGCACTATGAACAAATCTAGATGCTTTGTCTCACTGTGAATTTAGTTGTCCCTTGTAAGCCTACTGCCCTTTAAGTTTCTTTATGCTGACAAGTGGCACTCTTTTTTACATCACATCAGAAGAATATGCTCCTCCTTGCAGAAGCAGAAGAACAAGGCTCTGCTGTAGATAAACATGGATGAGCAGCCTACCTCAGTATGCTAAGGAATAGTGGAACATCTTACTTTTGACAACTGGATGAAAAGGCCAATGAAACCATCTCAAGTTTTCACAGAAAGGGCTATAGTTTCAGAAGACCTCAAACAAATCATCTGCTCAGTGTAAAAGGTCAAGAGAAGGCCACTGTTGGACAGCTGTTTACAAAGTCTAGTTAACATCTGGATCCTTAATAAATGAGATAAAAATCCTGAAATGTTTTGCTGCTGCTTTGACTGAATTCTTCATCGTTACCCTGTTTCTGAGAGCCATGTATTGATGCAGATTACCAAAACATTCCTTGTATGCCTCTGTAGGTAGACATGGAAAGCTACTCAAATGGGATTATGTGGAGAGAGCAGGGACACAAGTGAAGGGATAGAAGAATACACCTAATCAAAAGATTAATTTTTCATAGATTTGAATGACATTCTATTTTAAGAAAATGTCCACATTTGTCATTTCACTTGATCCTCACCAAACCCCCAGAGGGTGACTTTAGAGAATAATGCTCAGAGAGTTGACACAGCTCAGCTAGGCCATACATCAGGCAATCTGCAGAGCTGGGCCTGATAGACAATCTCATCTGGACCCCCATACGGATACCACCAACGTTGACCCATAAGTACTGAAATTCTATTAGCATAGGAACTCATTAAAATCATGTTTACCCTTTTATTAACTTAAAATCATATTTATTTAATAGATGTCTCATTAGCCTATTGAAGTCATTACTGCCTGTCAGTCAGAGAAAGCAAATGAATGAACACCCTTCACAACAGCGCAACCAGCAGGGCAGTAATTAATGACTGCTAATAGCAGCTTCGTGTTCATGCACATTGATTTTCAGATATGTAATGCATATTTAGGACTTCTGGGGAATAGTATTCTTTTGTTGCATACCAAGAACACATCTCCCGGTAGTTATCACATCCTTGGAATGACCTCTTCCTGATAACTTCTTCACATGGAGGTTCCTTCAATGCCCTTTGCCTAATTGGATTTGAATCTTTTGATCAAATGCTTTCGCATTGATCTCATTTAGATGGCAAGGGACAATACATTAAAGATACAGCCTATGTATAAAGGCTTTGAGAGGTAGAAAGACGTGAGTCCTCATGACAGGTTGCAAGGCTCTGTGCTTTATCCACAAGAAAGCAGATACCCAAACGCTTAAGCCATATATAACTGCTACAGATTTCAGTTTCACTTATAGTTGGCTTGGGTGGTATCAAGCTGTTCTATTTAATATGAACAACTGTACTGCTTTAGTGAAACATGCATCTTGTTTTCAATAACCCTGAGGAAGATGATAATTTGTGAGATATCTTTTATCTGCATATATGTATACATATGTGAGTGAATGATGTATATGTAAATGGTGTGCCTGAGATTGTTTTGTATGTGTTTGTGTGCACGTGTGCATTGTGTGTGTGTGTGTGTGTGTGTGTGTGTGTGCGCGCACGCGCTCATGTGTGCAGCACATGAAACATCTGTTCCACTGTGTGTATGGCATGGAGCAAACACCCTGGGATGCGAGTCTTCAACTTACACCTTGCTTGAGACAGGGTCTTGTTTTCACCACTAAGGGTGCCAGGCTTGCTCGGCTTCCTATTTCCGGAGAGTCTCTTTTCCCAGTCTCACACCTGGCAGTAGGTGTGATGGCACTACAAAGTATAATACTGCACCCAGTTTTATGTGGTTTATGGAGATTTACAACCAGGTCTTCATACTTACCCTGGCAAGAGCTCTGACCATTGAGCCATCTCCAGAGCCTGCATATTAGACCTTTACTTTCATTAATGACAATAGTTTTTTTTTTTTTCAGTCAAAATCTAAAAATCAAGAAAACATTTCATTTTCTCTCACAGCAAAAGAGAAGCAGGAAAAGCAGTCTGGTCAGTTTGGCTATGTGAGGTCCCACTCTTGCCCTCTTATCATTAAGAATTTGGAGACACCAGATACCTATCTACTGAGAAGTTATAATGTATGAGACAAGGTTTTAGAAATGAAATGTTCTAAAATAGATAAAGCAACCACCTAGTAAAACTGATAGACCTTGAAAATATGCTCAAGACCTTATTATTATTTTTATCATTGCCTTTAATGTTTGGTACTTCATCAATGAAGAAAACTGGAAATGAAAATCTAACCTACGCAGTGATTGATGGTAAAAATAAATATGCTAACACATTTTACAGATTTGGATATTTTTTAAAAGTTGGTATTCATGTTAGGAGAAAAGGGAATCAAAGACAGTTGTTTGGACCTTTTAGATATTTACTACTTTAAAAATATTTTATGCTTGTGTATGATTGTGTGCACACACGCGTGCATGTGTGTGTGTGTGAGTGTGCATGTATATGATAAAATTAATCTTTTCCCTTCATCTAAATGGCTGAGAAAATGAACTAGACATTGTATTTCTTAATAAGTTGTTACTTTACATCCACTTGCCCTGTACTCTGTTTTTCACCTTGACCTGCCATACATTAATTAACTTACTGAACAAGGGCTTCTCTAGATAAAAGTAATTAGATTTATGTGAATTTGCCTAATGAAGTACAGCTTCATTTTCATTCACATGCACACAGCTTTTTTGAATAGTGTCAACAAAAATGTGATTTGGGCTGTATCTGGCCTTTTGTAAATATCATATGCATGCATGTTTTAAGAAAACGTGTTTTGGAAATAGCTTAAGGATTTCTAATAAGGGAAAGGACACATTTGTAAGTGGAATTTTCATCCTAGGGGCTTCTGGGTCCCTCTCAAATACAACTGATTACATTTTTTAAAAAGAATGGCCAGCATTTTGTATAATTATGAAAAATTAATCATGTTATTCAACTGTTTTGATCATTTTATTGTATAATAAAAAAGTAAATCTGTTCATTGGATTCTCTATGATTGGTAAAAATACTCAACTTCAAACCAAATGGGTTACACAAAGATTACCTAAAGGCTGACATGGAAATCAATGAAGATGTCTGTCTAGTCTGGGATAAGTCTGGCTCATCATAGCCCCCACAGTAGGCACAACTGAGTACTCAGATGGAAGAGAACCCCATCAACATTATAACATGAGTCTCAGCAAGCAAAAGTGCTCCAATATAACGTTCTGTAATGGCAGAGCCTGTCTCTTTGTACACTGTCTAGTACAGTGACAGCAAATCACACATGACTGTGGACCATTATGACTCTGGAATTAAATTATAACATTTTAGTAGTCACACATGTATAGGTCTAGAGCCTGCTGTGTTGGGCAACAAATACACATGTACACATATAAAGACATATAAATGTATATATTTTCTCTGAGATTCAATGGTTTTAATCAGAGTCATTTCATGACCAGGTTTAGAACTGTCCATTGGATCCTGATGGGATTATTAGTGGTTATACAACTGATGTCAGTGACTGGCCAGTTCAGTTAAGGTTGGTGTGTGTGTGTGTGTGTGTGTGTGTGTGTGTGTGTGTGTGTGTGTGTGTGTGTGTGTATACGCACACTCTGAAGCCCATCCCCCATACATAATTGGTTGTTGACAGTTCTGTTTTTATGTAGATTTGGTGTAGTCCAGTGAAACTGCATTGAGTTCATGATTGAAATGATTGCATCATATCTAGAAGATGGCATTCAATAGCCTTTCTTTCGTGTATCACTCAACTCTTATACTCTTTCTGGATCTTCTTTGGCAATATTCCTTGAGTCTTAGAGTGGGTAATATAAATGTCTCATTTATGATGAGTACTGGAAGTACTCTCAGTACCTTGAGCAGTCATATGCGTATATTAAACACCTTTCACTGAAAAAAGAGGCTTCTCTGATTAAGGTTATGTATAGCATTTGTCCATAAATATAAGCATACATAGATAAAAGGTAACTTGCTGCCATGTAAATTAGGCTAAACAACTCTGGTAAGTTCTTCTTTAGGGGCCAAAGACTCATCATATGAAATTCCACACAATTCTAGCCACCTGATTTTAGACAAAAATGTCATAAACAACAACAACAAAAAATGTTGGAGTAGAGAAAGCATCTTCAACAAATGGTGTTGAGAAATCTGGATGTCCATGTATAGGAGCAAATGAAACCCTATGTCTCACTCTCTGTAGAAATCAACTCCAAATATATCAAAGACCTCAGTGTTAAACGTAAAACCATGAAACTCTCTGAGAAAAAGGAGGGATCTGGATGCAACATACACACATAGATTGGGACTCTCTAAATCCAACTTCCATTCCCTGGGAAGTACAGCTCACAGTTGACATGGACCTCATGAAACTAAGAAGCTTCTTACAGCAAAGTAAACACCCAATCAAGTGAAGAGGAATTCCACAGACTTGGAAAAATCCTCATCCATACATCTGACAGAGGATTAATATGTAGTATATATAAAGAACGCAGAGCAAGGTATCAAGAAAACAAATCAATTTTTGAAAACTGGGCTATTGTTATGAACACAGAGTTCTCAAAGAAGAAATATAAATGGCTAAAAATATTTTAAATCATGATGTTTAAATATTTCAACATCATTAGTCAACAGGGAGATGCAAAGGAAAAGCACTGGGAAATTGTTGCTTAGCCAATCTCAGAATGGCCATCATAAAGAAAATGTGTGACAATAAATGTTGGAGTAGATATGGGGTAAGAAGAATGCTTGTTTATAGCTGGAGGGATATACACTGGTGCTGCCACTATGGAAAGCAGTCTAATCATTGCACAAAACTCTAGAAATAGAAACAACATATGACCCAATTATAAAATCCTTTGGGAAGTCTAATTAGGGTAATCATTATGAAAATGAAATTCTGCAAGTGTAATGAATTATCAAAATAGATTTTGTGTGGTCAAATTGTAGTTAAATCCAAGATTTAAGTATTCATCATTAAATATTTCACATTCTGAATTAGCTTCCTAGAACCAGAGCCATGTCCCTTTCATAGAGATTACTGATAGCTAGGCTAATCACCAAGTAGGATCCTGCTATTTATTTCCAAGTTAATTTGAAAAGAAGATTAGAGATGGGACACATAGGTCGAATCTAGTACTTTTGATGAATATACGGACCAGAAATGACAGTAAGTTTCCTTCCGGATTAGGAGAATTGAGAATATTTCATTCTTTAAAGCCAAATGAGGGTGGTTTTATAGCAATGATTATAAAACTTGAGTCAAAGCCAAGGAGACTAGCATCTTCCCTAACTGTATGCTTGTTGAATTGAGCAAGCCAACTTTCTGTTTCTGGTGGTATAGCTTGAGGAAGGATGATGACTGCTGAGCTCTTCTAAGATTGTGACTTGTGCCAGGTACAGTATGGGACACAGATAAAGTGGAAAATACTGTCCATCCTTTATGCAGAGACTTAGAAACCAGGTTGCTTTCTGGAATTACTCATGGATTTGGCTGTGTAGTGGTAAAGTGTAGACATAGGAGAAATAGTAATAATCTCTCCATTCTACTTCCTAGACCTTAGAAGACCAAAGCAAAATCCTTCCATTATCCTCATGACTTTGTATACTGAAGGTATAGTTGGCTGTGTGGGAAAAGAAGAGGATGTTTTACCAGAGGAGGTATTAGTAAAGTGTCCCACTTGTGGCATCAAAAGAGACAAATTTATTCCTCCTCTGAGATGATTCTTCACAGCACACCGGCTACACAATTAAACATTACATCAAGGAAGTCATATTTGAGCATTCTAGGGAGATGTTTACATCAAGAGAAGCCCTAGCAGCAGACAGATGCAGGGTAATCCAGAGTTATGTCATGGGCATTTCCCCAACTCTCTTCATGCTTCTAGTAAAAATAAAAAAATCACAATCTCTGCCTTTGTTGACATTCTTCCTCTACCTGAGAAATTGAAGACTCCAGGCCCAGAATGGGCAGAGAGGAAGCAAACCTTACAAAATTTTCTCATTTACTCTATATAAGCTAAGACACAGTTCACATCTCCAAAAAGGAAGAATGAGAGGCTCCAGTTAAATAAGAGTTTATGCTAACATGGACCACGTGGTTGGCGAACACTAGATCCCACATGTCTTTAAGAAGCAAGAATGTAACTGTGAACAATCAATTCAGATGACTCGCTGAAGGACTTTTGAAAAGACATGCTAACATGGATAGAGGAAATAGCATGAGGGCTCAACCCACACAAAGAACTATACACAACTAAGAAATGCTGGGAGGAACACACTCACTGGTTATACAAATGAACCCTGGAAACACACATGTAAGTAACATTATTACAGACTGGTAAGATATTTACGTATTTAAGAATGTATATGTATATTCTTATAAGAATGTAACAACAATTAATGAAGAAAAAGTCATAAATCTGAAAGAGAGCAAGGAGGAGTATATGGGAGCATTTGGAGAAAAGGGAAATTATGCTAATTATAATCTCAAAAATAAATAATTTAAAAATACTGCAAGCTAAACATGAATGGGTAGAAAGACTATATAAAAACTTCTATTATAGTAGCTTCCTAAAATATATACAAAAGGAATTTAAATAGAGTTACCATATATTAGAGGAGAGACTACTCTAACTAGATACCATATGCTATCAGCATTCATCACAGAAGATATTATTTTGTAGTAGAATTAACAAAGTAACTCACAACTGGACAGCATGAAGAGACTAAGAGACTTGGGGATGCCCAGATTTGAAGGATGTCTTTATCACACCTTTCCCCTCAAAGCATAGGAATCCTTGAAGAACAGAAGGTGAAAACATTCTAAGAGACAGAGGTGTTAACTGATTTAAGGAAGGAACATTTCCCAAACCCAATAGGGAAAATGAACATATAGTCTCCGTGAGACTATAACAGCATTTGTAAGACCTATACAAGCTCAAACTAAACAAATTACCAGCACTGAGGATAGAAAAGGGTCCAAAGTCTCATCTTAGCCATGAAGCTAATTGCAAATGATAGCTGTCAGGAAGGAAAATCCGTTTTCTTCACTGGGTTAACACGGGGTACCCTGACCACAGTCCAGGACAGGTGCACACTCGGGAGGAGCCGGTCAACACAAATCAGATTCCTTTTATGCTGTTGTAGTTGTTTCTATTCGTTCACTCATTCATTCATTAATGTGTTCATTTTTGCTTTCTCTTCTTTCTTTCTCTCACTCGTTCATTCTTTTGTTGTTTGTTTCCTTTTAAGAGAGAGAAAAACCAAGAAGTTGTGTGATAGGCAGGGTAGATGATCTGGACAGAGTTGGGTCATGGAAAAGAATGTTATAAATGTATCCTCAAAGAATAAAAAAAGAGCATGAATGGGGGATTTAACTGAGTACAATAAAAGCAGTGAAAATAGCTCTAAAAACCAACATAGCACACACTTGTTTCTACCAATCAAGCTGAGACTAGTCGATTGAGTTACAAGTATATTTCTTTGTATGTCCTTCTGGCTACATTTTAACACTATTCTATCTGGAATTTTATTAGTAAACAAATATTCTCAAGTGAGATCACAAAACGTGAAACAGAACATGCTAGTTGATTTTTGTAGACTTTGTGTGGGTGCCTCATTGAGGCAGCACCGTCATGGAGGCGGAAGGGAGGAGGGAGGAGGGGATAATGGGCTTGGGGAGGGGAAACTGGGAAGGGGATAACATTTGAAATATAAGTAAGTAAAATAACCAATAAAAAGATTTTAAAAAAGACTTTGTCAAAAATGATCAAAACATTTGCGCATGGTGCTCGAAGTTGGCACTAGGACCTAGGATGATAGGCATGTCAGAAAATCATCACAGCTAGGCTCCAGAGGACCACATGGGGGAGTCAGTAAGGCACCATGAAAGATGAGGACCCAGTTTCTAACTTTATCTCTTCACTTGTTGAAACTTGCCTTGTTGAAATTGAGACAAAATGTCCATGGGAGAAAATAAAGGAATAGTTTACTACTCTATTGACAAGGTCTATTTAACTCCCAATCATTGGACTAAACAACACAGAGAATTCCCTTGATAGCCTCTACTGGAACTCTCTTCACATCAGCTTCAGCTGTCCTATCTTGTCCTGGGGGGGGGGGGGGGGTCTGAGTTTTAACGACAGTTTAAACTCAGTTTCAGAGGAAAGGGCAAGATATGCTAAAAAAAATAACTGGGTAATTGGTTCAAGTCCTAGCACTTTGTTTTATTAGAAAGTTGCTCCTGATTAAGTACCTTTCTTAGCAGTTTTGAGTATCCATATATCCATCAATAGAATGTAAATAATGCTTCAGAATTTTAACAAAAGGAGTTAATGAAACATGTAAGGTATGTAGTATTGGGGCTTAGCACATGCACAAATGTTACCCAACCCAAGAAGGATTATGATGTCATGGTTCCTAAACTTAAAGACTATTCATAAATACAAGCCTGAAGATAATATACACTGCAATGTAACAACTCCTCCCAGATATGTGCAGACTATTAAGGGGACACAGACATAGATGGCTGAATTCACTGAGGAGGTGGAACGGTGCTGTCTGATCTGAAGCTCGCAGCAGGTACAAAAGGTGGTGGGCACGGAGCAATCCAGGCATAGCTAAAGGCAAATGCAGAGGAGTGTTTGCTATATTTGGAGAGTGGAGAGAAGCGAAGTGTTGCTGGAACATATGGCATGTAGGGGATGATCAGGAAATGCTGCTAGAAACGCAGACAGGGTCAAAACACGAAGGACCGCCAGTATTCTGCTACAGGGCTTGGCTTCAATCCCACAAAGGATGTGGAA
Source organism: Uromys caudimaculatus (assembly GCA_028551405.1). Taxonomy (NCBI): domain Eukaryota; kingdom Metazoa; phylum Chordata; class Mammalia; order Rodentia; family Muridae; genus Uromys; species Uromys caudimaculatus. The sequence goes on from CM052713.1 coordinate 20,393,727, forward strand.
CCGAGACAGGGTTCCAGCAGAGGTTTTCAGCGGGCAGTGAAATGAGTGGAATTGTTTTTCAGGAAACATTATTTTGGCATCAGACTGGCTGATGTATTTAAGTTCAGAGAAAAGGGTTTAGGTGCAGCAACAGCCTCCTACCTGGGCTCCCTGCCACCATTTTAGACACACTAAGACTAGGGTGACCGTGGAATGTGCGGTGCAAACCAGTTCATAAAGCTGACCAAACGAAAATCCCACTTAATGCTGGCTAAATTACAGAGCAATTACTTCCACAGCAAAACATTCTGCGCTTCATAAGAGGATTCCTTTGAGGACCCCAGGGTTCCCTTAAATAGCTCGTTTCTCAGTGCATTTGGGCAATCTTACACAGCTCATTAGCCACTTGGTAGAGGGCGGGAGAGTTGAGAAAACTTTAAAGATACACTTTTAAGCTTCTTATTGAGAATATTCATGGGAAGAAAATGAATCTTTATTTGAATTTATCATTTATCAATGGGCACAGAAATTAGATTTATAAAAGCCTTGATATATAATTTACAGATAAGAGGAGGAGAACATGTTTTGCCATTCCACAGAGTGCTTTCCCAAATTTCAACCACATAACTAAGCACTCTTGTGACAATATGAATAGTCAGGCACATGGAAGCAGAAACACAGAGCCTTGGCCTCTGAATAGGGAATTTGCTATCTCTAAGTTTGAATGGCGTGCATACACTTAGGTTAATTGCTTCTCTTTGTCATCAGACAAGTCACTTGGTTGGTCATTAGACAAATGCTGTTTGTGCATTGCTACACAGATTAGTAAAACATGTACTTGAATTGGGGGGGGGAAGAGAGAGAGAGAGAGAGAGAGAGAGAGAGAGAGAGAGAGAGAGAGAGAGAGAGAGTGTTGTGTGTAGCATTCAGGCACAACTAATCAATATAAATTTTATTATGAATAAATTCATTTTTATGTCAACAGGATAATTTATAAGATGCATATAAGTGTTGAAGAAATTCAGTGCTAAAATCAGATAAACCAAACAACGCTTTTGTGAACCTTCTTTGAGGACAGCTTTCAAAGCACTTCTGAGGTATCCTTCCTGGAACCAAATCCTCTGTAGTGAATTTTGGAGGGCAGACAGGCTTCAGTTTGAGTCTAATGCTTATCAGGTTCCATATGGCAGGCATCTTACACCTATTATCAATGAATGTCTTGTTGCTAATAATTAATATGTACAGGCTTAATAAAAGAGCTCACATTCTACTAAGGCAGAGAATTCCTTGTTGAAAACAGAAAGGCATGTGCCAGCAACAGAAAGCTGCATTTCAGCACTCAAGTCTTAGGTTTATAGACGTCTGCTAATAAAATGTTTTTATAGGTAAGAGGTAGTATTCCTTTCCATATAGATATATGTGATCGTCTCGCTAAACTAGAATAAACATGGTATAAAGAAGTAAGTCTTGTAGAGTTTTCCAAAAGCCTGAATAAAATAAGTCTATCTGTATTGAAAGTAAAACTTGGCTCCTTCCTGTTTTGTCCAGAGGCCACTGTCACCATCTCTGATGATTAGCATCTGTCTTGAACCCAGAGATGTGGAAAGCAAAACAAATGAGTGAATGAATAAAGATATACCCTGGGTACCTGATGTCTTCTTAAGCCACATTGCTAATACGGTAGGTTTGGGCATTTAAGCCTCTTGTATAAGAAAAATATGTCTCTGTTAGCACTTATATTTTAGACTTTTCTTATTAAAATGAAAAATTGATCAAAATGGGCACAGTTTATATCAGAAGAAAAAACTGTCCATGTCTTCAGAAGCCATCAAGATAAACACAAGATGGATTAAGGAGAGTTCATGATCATTGTGAACTCTGTAGTTTGATAGATAACCATGATGTAAATAAGAAACATCCACTCATGGGAATGTGGGATTTTGGAAGCAGAAATTTATATCCCTGACCACATTTAATCCTTGATATAATTCTGTGATAAGCAGCAGAACTTCCAGCTCCCATGGAAACCGATGGTGAAATTAAAGCTCCGAGTGACCTACCCAAGGTCAACCAACTCCAAATGGTATAGGCAAAACCCAAATCCTTTCCCTTAAATCTGTAGAAAATCTGCACTCTCTGTAGGTGAAATTTAGTCATGTTGTAGCCTGATTCATTGATTTGTTCCTGTCTTGAAGGAAGTCAGACAGGCAGGCAGGCAGGCAGGTAAGTACACAGGAAGGCAGGCAGGCAGACAGGAAAGAAAGAAGGGAGGGAGGGAGGGAGGAGGAAAAAAGGATGGGGAGAGGGAAGTAGGGGGAAACAGAAGGAAGGAAGGAGGGAGGAAAGCAGGCAGGCAGGCAGGCAAGCAAGCAGGCACACAGTCAGACCGAAAATGCTAGTCAAGGTTTGGCTGCAGTAGGTTTCTACTGAGTTTTTCCCTAACCAATGTTGGAATAAGTGACTCTCTTTACCTTCCCGTTTTAAATAACCCAGAATCATCTTTTAGATGTATATAGAAAGAACAGCGACTTTCAGACAATGGTAAACAGCACTGAGCAACTGACAGTTGAGAGACGGGAAAGAAACATGACATGCTTGCCCAGGGAGTCAATGTCCAGGGGACAGTGCAGAAAGGACCTAAGGATCCATCAGATTCACTGATTCAATAAAACAGACATTGCAGTTTAGGGAGCCAATGTGGCAAGAATTTGCATGTCGAAGTCTGAAGTAGGAGAAACATAACTTTAAATCTCCATATAGCTTTGTAAGTATCTGGATGAACATTAACTTAACATACTTGTGGAAGGAGACTACCCAAGACTGAAGGTGTAGAATATGGGGAAGTACTAGAAAATGAATGCCTGACTCTAGGAGCTCATAAAAGCTGGGAGTAGGTCATGGGTCAATACAAGTTGAAAGAGCTAGTCATTTACGAGGATCTGGATGGTGCTCAAAAGAAGGGAATGTCAACTATAATCTCATACTAATCAAATCTGTCAAAGTAAACACTAGAGTCAGCAGAAATAGAATAGCCAGCTGTTTATTTCAAGATAAACATCGATAATAATTGTAGTACTGGTGACTGAGTTCAGTATCTGTGATAGAATTAACAGTCATTCATGGCTTGTCATTATCTCCAAGCCATGTGACTTTCTACATACAAGATATTGCAACAGAGATTTTATTATCTTGAGATATACTTTATACCCTAGCAGAGAGAGGGAAGGACATAGCAATGTAATAAATATTATATTCTGAGTCCTAAGTGCCGCTTAAAATATAAAGATAAGGTATTTAGATAAGGTATAAATATAAGGATACCTGAGTGGAGATAGGAGGAAACCTAAAAGGCTCATACATTTCCCAAGGCTGCTGAGGCTAAAGAGCAGTGGATGCCAAGACTCTGAGAGAAAAGTAAGCAATGAGTAGAACAAGAGATGAGACTAGATCTGAACCAGAGGGTTAGAGCCTGCAAAGCCAGTACGACGCCTTTGTTCTCTAGTGGAGATCAGAGAGAACTCAAGGTTGAAAGGATGGGTCGGACCTGGGGTCACACATACTCTGATAAGGCACTCTGGCTGCTGAACAGATTATGCTTCAAGGGACAGTGCTAAGAACCAAAATGACAAGACAGCAAACTATTCTAGTACTTCAGAAAAGTGGCATTTGTCAAGGAGTGAAACCATGAACCTGTGAGAAATGGTAAGATTACGCATATGTCTGAAAAAAAAAATAGAGCCTTATAAGAATTTTGTAACAGATTACACCCGGGTAGCACTGTAAAAGAACAGAGGAATCTGGAGTGATTCAAAAGCTTTTCTTGTGGTTTACTCTTTTTTTGTGTGTGTAAGGTGGAGTGAGAAGGGTAGACTTGCTATTAACTAAAAAAGAATAAAAGCAATGTTTTCCATATTATTAGACATAGAAACTCATTGACAACTAAGTTATTAATGTGCAATTTTCTGTAAGAAACTATCCTAAAAAATGCATAAAACCTATAGCCTGGAAATTTTAAAATAATATTTAAAAAGTAACGTCAAGGAGTTTTCCTTCCAAAGGAATAACCTCTGCATAATTGCGTCTTTTGAAGGAAGTAAGGAAACACAAAAGTTTAGGTCTTGCTACAAAGTGAAGCCTCTCCTACATTAAACATAGAAACACTAAACAGCCTACAGTGCTTCTCCAAATAGCCCACTGTGCAACTTGAGCAGCATGTATTTGCAATTTAACTTCTGTTTTTGCTGAACTTATTTTGTCAATGCAGCTCCTCTATGCTGCATCACCATCCTTTTTACAGATGTGCACAGCAGGACTTACCATTAAATACTGAGACTGCCAGAAGTGGATATTCTTCATATTGCTCATTTGGCTGCTAGGCACTGTATTGTTGTCATGATTAACAGCTATTCTTTCATAGACAGTATAAACAGGAGAGTTACATGGTCAAGACTAGAGTAGGAAGTAAGTGCATCCAACTTACAGGCTGACAGTGTCATTTTACAGATGTGGAAACTGAGGACCATAAGATGGATCATGAAATGTCATGGTCCAACCAATAATTCGTGGTGGAGAAATTGTATGTAAAGCCATTATGAAGAAATAACATAGAGAGAATGGTTAAATTCAAATAATTTGTTATATTGAAGATAGTACGTGACCCAACTTAGCTTTCTGTTGATCTCTCCTGTCTTCTCTACCCAGCTATTGGAAATCGCAGTAAACCAGGCCAATAATTTACAGAACAGGTCTCACAGCCAAAATGAAGGCTTCTTCCCGAGACCATTAAGCTAAAAGGTCATATTTAATACCAACCTTTTTATCCTGCCCAGACTCAAAGCAGTTTTAGGATTTGTCACATGTAAGTCATAAATAATGTGCTTCCTCTTTGTACAGTAATCTCACCACTCATATTTTGTGTCCAAAATCAAAATACAAAGAAATGGAAAGGTTAAACAGAAACATGAAGGCGAGTTGGTCATTCCCGTTAATGATTTCAGACCCCCCTACCCCCAAGCTTTGCTAGAGTACACAGTTAGCATCAATGTCATGTCACACAAAGGGAAATACACACAAACAATTGTCCTGTCCCAAGCATAAAAGTGTTTATCAGAGCTATTTATCAACCACAGAACTGTAAACCTTCCCTGAGGAAGACCTGTAAACCACCCCAGGTCTGAAGCTGTGTTCTATCTCCAGCAGAGCCTGTCAGAAGATGATATGCCTCTCTTTAATCAATATCAACATTTTTGCACAGAAGGGTTCACACAGAATACTGTCCCCCTTCTAGGCAAGGAAAGGCTGTATGCTGTCACTCTCTATCCTTCTAACACGAGCAACTGCCCCAGTGAGCCAGACCTGAGGATAATGGACAATGACTACGTATTTCTAGGTCCCTGTTATTGTAAGCAAGCCTCTTATTGCAGTCAGACTACGGGATAAACTGGCGTGGGAGTTTCCCTTTAAAGAGGATACTTTATATATGCTCAAAATTCCATATCCATAAGAACGCCTATCAACATAAATTAAGCTCACATTTACAAAGAAGATCTCATGTTGCATTCTCACTTATTTTTTTATTAGTCATGTTTCACTTTCAAATTAATATCAGCATTTTGCTCTAGAAATCCAAGCATGAGACAGTTTTCAGTAAGATGGGTTACCCCAAGATCTTCAAGTGCCCAGGGTGTTTGCTAACTCCTTTTTCTCTCCTACCAGGCTTCACTACCTTATCTAAGGAAATTGTTGCCTATATTGATTTCAGAATTTAGGTTCCAAACAACTGACTTACCAAATATGAACAAAATTGCAATGTCTGTGTCTTATTGTGACCCATACATAGACAGTCAAACTCTCAGAACATGAGCGATGCAACCTGTCACCTACTTATTGCGACTAAACATCTTCTTGGTATTCATAGTCCACTTCATGTAATGCCTCACCTTGGGAATCACTGTGGAAGTGGTGGCCATGGGACTCTCAGTGAGCACAGGCTAAGATCCACAGAGGGACCTAAGGGTCAATACTAGGGAGTACCATCATAATATCAATCTAAGTCAAAGAGAGGGCTGGTGTCGTCCTTCAATAGTTCCTTTTGCCCCTGTGTGACAGTGCTATTTACTAATCAACTGAGACTCATGGCCTGATTCTTGCTTTCCCTAGCCACTGTCAACAGAGACAAGCCTGTGGATTGAGCAAACATCCACACAGCTGTGCACCATGCATCTGGGACTTCCTATTCTAGTCCCATGTGTTCCTCCAAATAACCCACGAGATCAAGGGGATACCTTACAGATAAGAAAAATAAGGTGTCAGAGGCAGCAAAGCATCGCCCACAGTTTCATCTTTAGTACATGAGAGAACCCAGAACTGAAGCTAAAGAAGGAAGATGATAGTGAGATCTTAGGTAAGCAATTACAATTTCTCCTGCTGATCTTGTGTTTTGCTTCTTTTATTTGAAAGTACTCATCTGAGGGTGTCAAGGGAAAGACTGAATACTAAGGATGTCATATATTTTTGCCAAAGGAAGATTTAGCATGATGAAGGGCCTGGGTCAGTATCAGCAGACACTCCACACTTGTCTGGACTGCTAGATGAAAACAAGCTCTCATTACAGACTGTATGCCCATTTGTATCTCCTTGTTTCCACATGGTTTCAATGGCTATGACTGGATAGCTTATACCAATGTGGAAACCAACACAATGAAAGGGATTTGGCAATTGAATGGTTAAAACTTTTTAAGGTGCCAATCATATGCATGCTCAAGTTATCCATCTGGCACCAAGGCCAAAGGCTAAAGACTGTATGACATATCGACATGAGGAAAAACTGACTAGTGATCACATGTGAATGACTACAAAAGAATAATTTCAGGACTTTTCATTTTGTAAAGATGCATGCATGTATATGTGCATGTGTGCACACGCGCGCGCGCGCACACACACACACACACACACACACACACACACACTCATACAATGACAGCACTACTTCTGGGCACCATCCTTTATACCTTAGACCCCTCCCCAAGAGTGGAGAACTAACTCCCAAGGTGCTGCAAACACAGCTAGGAGAATTTCTTCATGTCCAAATCTTCTCGTAGGTCTGCTTAAGGCAGCTGCCTTTCACAAGGTCAGGAGCTCTTCGGTACTAATGTCTAATCCCTCTGGATGTCCAGTGGCTCATTCTGCTAACACGACACAAAAGAACTGGCTCTAGTTCTCATCTGTCCTTCAGAAATCCCTGTGGGGTGGACCAGTTGAGGCCTTCCATTCAAACCTATCTGCTCTCTCTGCTTGGCTCTCCTTTCATAGCTTTCCACAAAAGTATGGATAATACAGTTTCAACCTCTGATTATACTCTACTCTACCTCCAAGTCTGTTTGGCAGAGCCGTTTATGAAGAGGAGAGAAATACCTAAAACTCGTATGCCAACTTAAAAGAAGTTTTACTTAGCAGACTCTTCATCTCTCCAGTTCTGGCAGATCTCCAGGGTCTCAGGACCATCTCAGAGCACAGAGATTGTGTCAGGTGTTCCTTGGACCAGTCACATAAAATAAGTTCATTTTTAAAGATATATGTTAATGATTTGGCCACACAAACTCTTTCTAGTTTCCAAAAACCCTCATGGAGCCTGCCTAGATTTTTTTTAAGCCATCGCATCTCATGATGCAATCTTAAAACCTTGAAAATGTTGCTGCCCCCATTTGCATCTGCTTCCTTATCAAGAGTTGCAGTGCTGACCATGGTAGTGACTAATCCCTTGCATAGACATCTGAGTTTCTGCTTAGTGCAAGGCACCTGTGCACCTAGCAATGCAGTCCAAGAAAAGCTCATGTCCCATAGTAATTGGAAGACTATTTATCTGGTTTTGCTGTAACTAATTTCTAGACATTTGTTATCAGGACACTGCAGCGTATTGTCCCATTGTCTGACAGATAACCCTGCTGTTGTTTCTACATAAAATCTGCGATTCTTTTCTATTGCTATTTCTCCAGCTTACTATTTCATTTCCTAGCAAGTACAGAGAACTGGTCCCAAATTACTCATAACCTGGGTCTCTTGTAAATGGGACAGTATCCCATCATGATATCAATCACCCACTCACACAGGTAATGGAGGTGAGCCCTTGCCAACCACATGGTCCTCCCTGGTTGGCACCCATTGTCTTGAACAATAAGATGGGAATTGTTTCCCAAGGTTTTAGTCTCAAATGTAAGACAAGATCTCCCCCCCCCCCTTGCCTGGGAAGTAAATGAAATTACACATTGTTCTCTGAAATGTGATTTTTATCAAACAGTTTCCACATATTAAAATCCTTGCTTTCCCTTTAAATAAAAATATCTCCATATCCTATAATACACAATACCTTTAAAATGCCAGACAATCAGAACCTTCTGTGAACAATTTCACATAAAAGAAGTAATCAACTTTTCCTAGACAGCCAGGGTGGAAAACAATCTCCAGACAATTATCTTGTCCCTTTGTCATTTTTATCTTAGAAATCAAATTTAATTCTTAAGGCTGTTGAGCTTAAAAAGAAATCTTCGGAACCATCATCTGGAAAGAAGGGAATTGGGGCCTAGGGAAATGCAGAGCCGACCTAACAACATTCACTCTGGTTTCCAACCCTATGACTTCATTGTACAGTAATTTTGTTTTATTGTGCTGGATGATAAATGTCTTAATAATTGAATATAAAGGGAGTGAGAAGATGAATTCACTGAAGCAGATAATTTGATATTTCCATTGTGTTTGCTTTACTGGATTATCTGTATGGTAGGGTATGGAGTGTGGAGGAAGAGCTGAGTGAATGTGTCCTGTGTGAAAGTGTGCTGTAGATACAGGCCTAGTCAGGTCAAGGACACCACAGTCTCAGACCCATGGGATGATGGTAAAGCCTTCAATGGGCTAGGCCCAAGGAAATGGCGAAGACTTCCAATCTGATATCAGCTCAGATATGTGTGGCCTAGAGGCTGCTCCCTGAACAGAGATTAGCTAAACCTGTCTCCTTGATCCAGCTATATACCATAAAACCCAACATCTTTGTTTATCTGTATGCAATAACTGCCTCCTAGTTGAACTGTATATGATGAACATGCTGGACTTCCTGGATGAGATGGTTTCTCCATCAGAGCCCAGTCAACTGGACATCAGCTCTTTCTCTCTGTGTGTTTGTCTTTCCTTCATTCCCTCATTGCCCCAGCTAGATCTTCCCCTGGAAATGTGCTGGAAGGAGCACCAAGGCTAACAGGATTACTGGGTGCCATAGGTTACACACTAACTAGACAATAGGACAATGATCAAAACTGTGTTCTGTGTCAGGTTAACATAGCCTTATATGCATATTTTGCCATTTACCTATTCTACTGACCTCCTGTCCCTGGGCAAGGTGTTCAATTCTCTTGTCATTAGTCTCCCTAAAAAGAGAGATGATAACAGAGGCACCCTCATAGGCTCACATTGAAGATAAAATGAGTTAGTGAGTAGGGGTGTGATCCTGTAAAACGTGCCAGAGCCAGAGCCCATAAGCATTGCTGCTATGGCTGTCCTTATTCATGAATCACTTTTCTCCTATTCTTTCAAGTTTATTTTAAATTGTCAACCTTTTCACCTACATCAAGCCAAGATAAGGAAATCCCATGCAGGGGATTAGGTGGGTGGAGCTGTCTCCATTACCACTGACAAGTTGTCTCTCTTATGGAAAAGATACACACAGAAATCACACAAAGCTCTCTGAGCAATACAGTATCTGTAGACTTGTCTTAATTATTGCAGATTCCTTCATAATCATTTTAAAATAGATTCTGGACAACTTAAAATGCTTAGCATTCTATTAAGATAATGGGAAAAAATCAAATGTAAGGATTTTAACAATGCTTTCTTTTAAATAGATTTTAAATTATGTAATGCATCTAGTTCTTTAAAAATCTTTATGAGCCCACTTCCATTGGAAGAGACTCCCCCACCCCACCCCACTCCATTTCCAGTGTATAAAGAGACACACTAACAGAATGAAAGTAACTTAGCAAGGCAATTTACTTTTGCAAAACAGTGTGCAAAGACCCAAAGGGCTAGCAAGCAGACAGGTGCAAGAAGGTCGATTCATTTTTATCTGATCACAGGGTGGTGATCGTGCCTCAGCCGACTGGTGGGAGCTGGGCCTCACAATCTGGTGTGTTTTGTTAACTCATAATCTGCATGAAGGGGAGGGTATGATAGAAACCCAAATCGTAGGGGTCAGGCATCCAGGGTTTGGGAAAACAAACACACACACAGAAAATTTCCAAGGTGAGGGAGGCTTATAAAACGCTGCCCCCCTGGCAGGCTAGCCATCTTTGATTGAAAAACAAAACAAAACATTTCTCACATTGTTTCCACTAACAATCTATAATGCATACTAAGGAGTTACTGTTAATAGTTGAGAAATTGAATTGTGTTCTTAACTTTGAAAAGGATAAATTTATGTAGAAAAATTGGATATAACAAATTTGAATGCTCTTTATGTGATCATTTGTTCCTCTTTTGAGGCTAGTTCATCTGGAGGATATAACTTATGCATGTCTAAAACAGGGCAAGAACTTTGACTAAAACTAAGTATAGGTAGAATAAAGGAAAAACTGTTTAAATGATCCTTCTATTTGTACAATATCAACTTCTGGTTAGCTCTTGTTGCAGAATAAAAATGCTCACCGTGATCTATGGACGGAAGGCAGACCTCAGCTCCTGGTCCTGGCCCTTTCAGTTGTCTCTTGTCCACCTAAGTTAGATTTTGTCTTGGAAGTGGTTTATGTGGACAATCCATGTTAAAAACATTACATAAACATCTTCATGTGTAACTTAACAACCAGAAGCTCTGGGAAATGGTTTTCCATTTGGCTTTCCATGAGATAACTCAAGGAAGTTTACAAAAATGAAAAGCACTATCAAATTATTTTGGTATGTATGACTTTAGCTTCAGTATTATACCTTTAAGGCCTCATGGAGCATTTTCCTGGGATAGAATAATAGGAATTGTATCGGCTAGTTTTGCGTGTCAACTTGACACAAGCTGAAGTTATCACAGAGAAAGGAGATTCAGTTGAGAAAATGCCTCCATGAGATCCAGCAGTAAGATATTTCTCAATTAGTGATCAAGGGCAGAGAACCCCTTGTGAGTGGTACCATCTGTGGGCTGGTAGTCTTGGGTTCTATAAGAAAGCAGGCTGAGCAAGCCAGGAGGAGCAAGCAAGCAAGCCAGTAAGCAGCATTCCTCCATGGCCTCTGCATCAGCTCCTGCTCCTTGACCTGCTTGAGTTCCAGTCCTGTCTTCCTTTCATGATGAACAGCAATTGGAAGTATAAGCCAAATAAACCCTTTCCTCCCCAACTTGCTTCTTGGTCATGATGTTTGTGCAGGAATAGAAACCCTGACTATGACAGGGACCAATAAATGTGTAATCCTGCAAAGCCTGCCTGAGCCTATAGGCATTGCTGCTGCTGTTGTCATTATTTCAAATTCAAGAGTTACTTAAATTTAGAATAAGGTTTTTAAGAATGCAACTAAGATCATCCATGTCTCTTTTTAAGGTACTAGAAAACATGAATTATGGAGGGGTACCCCAAAACCTACAGGTTCAGAATTCTTTCAGAAAATCTAGGAAAGCCATTCAAGGAACTGTGCTGTTTTTAAAATATAATTACGTATGTCTTTGGAGGTAAGTTCTAACTGTGTAGACTAGAATGGTTTCTAACTTAAGATTCACCTGTCTCAGCTTCACCATTGCTAGGATTTCAGCTTTGCAGAGCCGCTTACTTCAGATAGTGTGATGCTTTGATGCTTGCTTAAAACATGGCATAGTAAAATCAATCACTTAATTTTTCCTATCATTTTTATAATGAGACATTTGAAATTATTGTTTTAAGGGTAAAAGTGTATAATGCGTTATTGTTGGCTATAGTCAACTTAAAGGCTATACATTAAAAGAAATAATCAAAGCACAAAAAGACAAACACAAATCTGCCCATTTTATACACGAACTTTTGATAAATTAAATTTCATGGAGGTAGAGTGTAGAAAGATGACTATAAGAATCTGGGCTTAGGCTAAAGGTGAAGGTGGGTAGAAGTTGTTGATCAAAGGGTACAAAGTTACATGCAAACAAGAGGAATAAATTTTAAGGAATCAGTGTGTTATCAATCAGTTCAAATTATTCTGATTTACAATCAAGGTTGAGAACAACCTCACCGTGAATAGTACTGAAGACCTCAATCAGGCATTGTAATTTGATTCCACTCAATTAAGTAACTATCTGGTACTTTACTGTACATTTGTAGATCCTAACTGAGCTTCTCTATAGTCTTCCAAAGTCCATCCTTCTCCTGAATTTCCTGGCTCTTATAATAACGAGAGGATACCAACTAAGCCTTAGGCATTGTGTGTGTGTGTGTGTGTGTGTGTGTGTGTGTGTGTATTACTGATCACTGAAACTAGTACCTTGAACACTATTTGTTTGGGTGTATGAATGTCTCTTTCTCTCTCTCTCTCTCTCTCTCTATCTATCTATCTATATATATATTTCATTTTCATTTTTTTTTCATGCCACTTGGATTAGCTGAAATTTAGGTTTTGGCTAGCTACTGTACTTCTCATTTTATACTCATCTTGTTTCTTCTAGAAGCCTTCCCTCATCCATCAAATCGAATGTAATATTTTGTGGGCTCTGTTTTTATTTTCATCACAACTTGTGTATACCATTGATTCTACTGAGAAACACACATAATAGCATATTAATCATCAGGAGATATCATGAGCCAATGAATAAAAACAATCGCCTCCTATGAGCAAAGTGCTATGGTAAACCTCATATGACTCATGAGTGTTGGTACATGAATTAACAGTCTTAATAACTTAACACTTAATAATGCACTATGGCACATGACTAATCACAGCAAATGGGACAAAGAGTTCAACGTACTACTACTTCAGTACATACCAAGTTAAAGGCCAGCCTGGACTGCACAATACTTTATCTGAAAATAAGCAAATATGTATAAAAAAAAAACAAAAAATTATGGATAAGAATTTGTTTTCAAGAAGTTAATTTAAAGACTTAGAAATAATAAGAGACACGTCTGGCCTCATGGAGACATGACTTGTGGTTTACAGCAGAGAATTCTATGGGAACCTTCTTCTTTACATCTTACTTGGCTCTCCTTATCTGATCTCTAATCTCTCCTTTATTCTGATGAAATGAGAACATTGTAGTCCTCTGTACATAGGCTGACCATAAGTATCCTGGGAGATATTGTTTCAAATTGTGTAGAAGGCAAAGAAACAAACTAATATATTTATGTGATTCTATAAGAAGTCATTTTAAAGGCATAAGACTGAATGCCAGGCAGACAGTGGTTTGACCATGGCTGGTACTACTGGAAGTTTATTCGCAGCCCAAAACACTTCAACCACATCATCTCTCCGTTCCCCATTCTGCCTCCAAACCCTCCCGTATCCCCATCCTTGCTCTTTTTTAAATTTATAGTAAAGCATCTATTTAGCACTAATGGTGTTGGAAAACGGGACAGGAACCAATACCACAGGAACAAATGACTTTGTCCTTTAGAACATCACAGAGTCCTTTAAATAATAAAATTCAAAACTGGGTTTTGGACAATGTGGCTCAGGTTCACTAATGAAAAAGGAGGCTATTGATTTGAAAAAAAGCAAAGAGTTAGGAGGAGAAGGAGGCAGAAGGTAAAAATTATGTAATTGTATTATAATTCCTCCCCAAGGATTGAGTGAAAAAACAAGAAAGAGAGAAATGTGAATAAAACAACAGACTTAAAAAAGACTATAGATGAGATAGATAGATTGGAGAACAGTGCACAAAGATAATACAAAGAATATAATAAAAATCTTAGAAATATGAGTTTAAGGTGGTAAAATATCTATTGATATATAAAATACAGAAATTAAAAAAAATGCTGAGGAACATCCAGATGACTGGTATAAAGTAAGGCATACTTTATATAAAACAATTGTAATTTAATACCATGCAGATTTCATGGTATGTGGACTTAAAGACACAAGATAAAATTAAGGCCTCTTTAGTAAAAGAGAAATGATAACAACTAATATACGTTTGCCCTCTCGTTCTAATTCAATCTTTTTTGAGACAGAGTTTTGCTATGTAGCCCAGGCTGGTCCCAAACAGTTTTCATCATCTTGCTTTAGCGTCCACAGTGCTGGGATTTCACACTAGTACCACCATACCTAGCGTTTAAATTCAGTATTGATCACAACGGGATTTGAGAAGAGGAACTTATAGGAGCAAAGAAAGAGAAAATGGCAGCCAATCACAATCAGATTTCAACCATAAATCCAGAAAGGAGATATGCATGACAGAAGACAGCAGACAAAGGGATTAGAAAGCTGGACAGGGCCTTAGACACAGTTCAGATTAACCCTATATGTTACTCGTCTGCATTGCAGGTAGACGAACCCAGTGCCTTGCTGAGGTCACCTCACTACACATCCACAGGAAATTCAGTTCTCACTTCAGATAGCTTTGCATTTACTTGAAGGATTGGCTAGAATCCTTAGATATGATGATCGGAGTTTATCTTTGAAGAGTGTCACATCCAGAGACCCAGAGCGAAAGAATCGATGGTGGTGTATGTTCTCGCTGTCAGGTTTCACCTGCTTCAGCACAGCGTTCCCCAGGACAGAAACTTGGCAGAGGCCAGTTGAATTGGGAAAATATATCCTTCTTAGACATTCAAAAGTAATAATGTTGTCTTGGAACAAGGCCATAATCATTCATGATACCTATACTGCAGATGAAATAGGGGGCCATACCCTTAAGCATAGTTAACTGGTACCTACTAAGTGATCCCAGGACAACACATTAGAAAGTGAAAACATCTATTCCATCTCCTGTTTAATTGATATTTATACCAGACCAACTTCTCAATCTGGCTCCTTATGAACATATTTTAACTATCTTTTCTACTTTAAGAGCAAGCCAGACTTTTGGATTCAGTAAAACAAACGTTAAATTAAAATTCAGTCTCTCCATTTTGATACTAATGAAAACATCTCCACATTTCATGGCCTGGATAGATATCCTTACTGTTTCTTTGCATCTTTACCACTCTGCCTCTGTCCAGCCTTTATCACAGACTCATAGGGTATATTTTTATTGTCAACATTTTTATATCAAATTATAACATTAAAAGAAATCTCGCTCTCTTATCTCTTTCTCTTGCCTCTCTCTTACCTCTCCTCATTCCCTCCCCCCCTCTCTACACATGGTCATGGCCGGCCTCCACCTCTCTACTTCGCTACTCTCTCCCTCTCTCTGCCTTTCTCTGCCTCTACTACCCTCTTAACTCCCCTCCCCATGCCCTAAATAAACTCTATTTCTGTACTATAAAAAAAAAAAAAAAGAAATCTCAGAATTTTTAAGACAAGACTAGTTTCTTTTAGCTAGGTACCTTGGATAGATTTTACTTATGAAAGACGCCTGAGCACTGAATATTACAGGTTACCTAGGAAACTCACAGTGGCTACACTTAAAAACAACACAGAGCCTCCATGACTGAGGCTGAATGCCATTTTTAAAAAAGCTATTTTGAGGATGGTAAAAGGAATAGTTAACACGTGGAGATCAGCACACACACAGTTACTTCTTTATTTAGGCTTTACTTCCCTTTATTATTCTTCATGTCTATGTCTGCTAGAGTTGCTCTGAAGAGAAGTAAAACCTATAACAACTGATCAAGAGCGATGTTCTTTATTAGCCATGACCCCGTCCACAGGATGGAATAGTTTGGACTCTCCAAAGACATAAAGATAATTGTTAATTTTTAGATCTTCTAGCACGTAATAATGTGAGGAGACTGTGTTAGTAGCTTGTGTGGCCATAACAAAATACATGCCTGAATATATAGGCATGTAGTAAGTATCTACTGTTGCTTATAATTTCAGCACACAGTGGTGATTGAGTATAGCAGAGCATCCAGAGACAGAGAGGGCAGAATCCTACATCGAGTGGTTTTCTCTTATATACCCTGTCTAGGCCTCTGGCCTACTGGCTTGCCCCACCCATTCTGAAAGCACCCTCCACTACCAACTGAGATGTGCTTTCCCAATCATGTGGCAATCTTTTTTTTCCACCGATGCATGTATATGTGTGTACATTCATGAGTTAATGTGCACCACATGCATACAGATAACCAAGGAAGCATGACGAGGGCATCAGATAACTTGGAACTGGAGAAAGAGGCAGCTATGAGTTTTGTGCTGTGAATGGAACACCCTGGTCATATGCAAGAACAATAAGTGTTCTTAACCCTTGAGCCGTCTCTCTAACATTGACAGTAAACTTCAAGATAAACCTTCTCACTAACCATCTATCCTGCTACTCTAATTTAATCATAGTCGATGATAGTGGAAAATTATTAATGGTTCACCATTTTACTTTCCAATTTTCTAGTCCTGAATATTTGTCTTAATTAAGTGTCCACTGCATACAGACTGTATGAGGAATATAAACTGGAATTCAGTTAATACCTGGAGAGGTGAAAATGTACAGCTTAACTGGCAAATTCCACTTGCAGTGTGCAATTTTAATTCTTCACAATATTTACTACTGAGATAATACGGTCCTGTTATATCATTCACTATCACAAAAATGACAAAAATTGTCCTTTCAAATTCTCCTCCTGATGTAATAAATTATACCAAAAATGCACATCCTTATGGCTCATAAAATGAAGAGATAAGGCCCACATAGAGCGAGATGTATTTCTGAAAGCCCATCGCACCTTATTAGCTATGAGTCAAGGTCACCTTGGCTACAGCCAGTCCTAGAAGCACCAGTGAGAAAATTCCTTAAGGCCAGAACTTTGTCAGATAATCTGAGAGCTGTTGCAGTGTTGTCTGAAATCCAATTACCAAGTCCTTTATTACTACAGGCAAAAGTATGGAGCTTTTCTGTATCTGAAGGTGTCATAGGGCCAGAGCTCTGTACAAAGAGGCCTAGGAAGCGTGTCTGGGTGGTGATGCTGATGATAGACAGAGAGTCTGACAATGATGCCATGTCTCTGAAACCCACATTTCTACTCGACTCACTTAAAAGCAGATGTGAAACATGCCACGGGAGGGGGGGAGAGATTTTTTTCCTTTCCTTCTTGTTAGGTTTCAAACCTGGAACAAATGAATGTGGTGCCTATTTAACATGTCAAAGCATACCTGGCCAGCTGGCTCTTCCAGCATTCCTACTTGTTATAGGGCCCTCCTGACCAGTATACGCTGACCCCAACCCTGAACTTTCTAGCCCAGGAGGCTGAGCTGCCCTTCCCAATATTATCTAACCATTTTGGTTACCCGCCCCTTTCATCTACTCTTTGTGCATCCTGGCTGCTGCGTCAGGTTCCCTGCTTTCTCCTCTCCCCACCCCATCCTCCCTCGTCTCCTCAGTGGCTCAGGATCATGTCCACTCTGAACTTTCCCAGATGTTTCTGCCACTGGCTTTGCTCTCCCACAGATCTGCAATAAACCTCCTCCATCGTCTCTAGAAACAGCTACCTCCTTTCCTTTTTATTTCTTTTTGAAATCACTTCTTTCTCACCAACACTTTGGGTTACACAGTAAATAAAAATTATGCAAATATGATAAAGCAAGTAAAGAAGACATTTTAAAGATGAAATCTCAAGCCTGCTGTGTTTCGGTTGTATGTGTTTAAATCTCTAGGGCTTGATGTCTCCTTTTGTAGTGATTGGTTATAATTATAATCCTGCCTCAAAGATTTGTTAAGTGGCAATGAAAAAAAAGGATGAAGTGCCTGACGTGATGTCAATCAAACTTGAGTGTGAAGATGAATTCTGAGCTACAGACAATGTTCAGGGTGACCAAGGCTAGCACCCTCAGTGAGGCCCTTCCTTGTAATGCCTCTTTCTTTTCTCTCTAGTCTTCTCCAGTGGGTAAAAAAATCAGCAGATAACATACAGATATCTGGTTCCCTCTTCTGAATTCTGATTTAAAGTGTGCTCAGCAGAAGGCCCAGGACTTCACCTTTTTCACTGTCAGTGAGTACAGTGGGAGTGTCCAACCAGTTGCTGATGTGACTGAAGGCTCAATCCATAGGAGGCACCTCATATCTGATAGCATAAACCTGGTCAAAATCCTATAGATGGGGAGTTCATATACCTAAAGAGGGAAACTGTTACTGTTATTTTGCAAAGTGGGCTGTGCGTCAAATTGCCTTCTAAATTCTAGTACCTATACCCATTAGTAAGTGCAGCTCTCACCTCTCACAAGAGAAGCTTCTCCTTGGAGTGCATGATGGTTAACTCAGAGACTTATACCTAGACGAGTGCAGGAAATAAGTGACTGTGGGATGCTTAGCGACAAGCCAACATCTATAACACCATCATCCCCCAAAGGCTCCGAGAACACTGTGGAAGAAGGAGCAGAACAACAATGATGGCTAGAGGTTACAGAGTGCTTAGTAAAGAGTGTCTTCTGGATATGACAGGACCACAGCACTCATAAACTTGGGAGCATCTGAAGCTGCCAGCATAAGACCTGCATAATATGAAACCTCCCCAAAGAATGAATGGGCGAGGGGCTCATGAGGCCCTATTCTTAGTTGAGAGCTATTAACAGTCAATGGCTGCTGGAGGAGGACAAATCTGTTTCTTCAGAGGGTTGCATCTTACAAGTTCTACATGCAAATACATGTGTGTAGGTTGGATGGCCCCACACACATAAATGTAAGGGCAGTTCTAATTGAAATCTGAAAGGAAGAGATTACGAGGTTGCTAAGGGTATAAGGGGAGACTTTGAGAAAAGCTGGAGAAGGAAGAGAATGTGAATATAATCAAGATACATTTTATACAAGTATGTAATGGTCAAAGAGTAAACAGAGTATGGCAGATTATATGTTCACAATGTTATTTAACTTTTTAAAAAAATCATATTGCACACAGTAAGCTTGTCTGCTTAGTAAAAGATAACAAAATAAAGAGATAGATGGAATTATTGTCCTTCTATCTATCAGGTCAGTACACCGGATGCATGTACTACCAGGAGGGTTGAGACAGTGAAACTGTAGTTGCTTCAGTTTCCAGTCTGTAAGCTTGGAAATTTAAATCATTGCTTTATGATTACTTGTTATAGAAAACAAATCTCTCTCTCTCTCTCCCTCTCTCTCTCTCTCTCTCTCCTCTATATGATAAACACACAGGGAGACAAAGAGAGACAGAATAAGGGAGAGATGCCTTATGATACGCAAATAATGAGCAGCACTATGCAATGTCATGTCTACTGTCTGCTCATGCCTAAGCCACGCTATATCTACTTTAGAAGCAATTTTAGAAAAAGAAGTGATAGCCAGGAAGCAGAACTCCAGCACCACTATTCCAGTATTAACCAGTACTAACCAGTACTCCAGTCCTCTGTCTTAGCTGGTGAGGCTTCCTTTCCCCTGCTTATGACAATGGCTATTAAACCTTCGTTCTCTACAACTCGACTATTAAGCAGTCAATAGAGTACATATTGATTGTTTCCTGGAGTTCCCCTTCATTTGTTTATCAGAATATGTTTAAAGGAAAGGTTTCCTTCTGCCAGGAAATGCTGAAACCCCATTTCCCTTCTGTGCATAACATGCCTGAGTAGGTGAGCAGTAATTGTAGGAAACTGAGGAAGTATTGATTGTAAGACAAGGGCAGCCCTACATAATCCTTATTGACAAATACAGGTCAATTACTGCTCACCAAAGACCAAGGCACACAGTTGTTACTTTCACCCTGGGCTGGAAATGGAGCAACTCAGAACAATTAGAAGTGAACGACTCTGAAAGACAACTGGAAAGGGCAAAACTTGAGGAAGCTGTGGGACAAATTCCTCTTTTCACTCTCTGTTCTCGAGAAGTGCCTGTTCTCAAAACCGTGTGTGTTTGTTGATAATACATAAATAAAAATAAAGGCAGGGAAGAGCAAGTGTCAGAAGGGCACAAGTAAATGTTTCACTGATTGACTCTACAATTTGGTGTGGTGGTTGATCATGTTCATTTCAAAATTGCTCAGAGATCACATTTTAAGGGTTCTTCTTGCAAAATAATGACAGCTCTGCTAGGTAAAAGCTATGCTAATGAGTTTAATTTAATCATTGCACAATGCACGCATATATCAAAACATCACATTGTGCCCATAAATATATGCACTCACTATTTGTCAATTAAGAATAAAACTAAGACAAATGACTAGAGAAGATCTACCAGGAAAGAAACAGCCCCTGTCTCTGAGGCCCAACATCTTTCTCTGCTAAGCACATTACACCTAGGCATGCCAACTGCACTGCAGGCACTGAGATTGCATAAAAGCTGGAAACGTCCCAACAGAACCAACTCTGTTCCCATCACAGCTTCATTGTGTCTGTGCGGCAAGGTTTCAAAGCCGACCTGTCAGGGCTCATCACCACCATGCAGTCTTCTCTGACAAGACACTAAAAACGTTCTGAACTTAATCACAGGCACCCTGCCTTCAGGGATTCTCCCCTAAGAGAAAAAAGAATGACACAGTCTTGTAGTATTAAAGCTAAAACAGAATTACCATCACTGTTTTAGGAAAGGAAATTGTAGCGAGGAGTACATGCCATATTCAAGGGAATCCATAATCCATGTGTGCTTGGGGCACTGTAACCAGCAGGACAGATATAAAAAAAAAGAGTGATGCTTCACTAATTCCCTTCTATCTTTGGTTGCAAGGTTTCAGTAATTATGTTGTAGAACAATAAAATTCTGTGTCTGGCAGGAAAAAAAAAAGGATGGAAAATAAGCAAGATGAAATCCACGCCATCCTAGCTTCTGCTTTACCTGCTCCCTCCTCTCAATAATTGTATGAACTCCAAGACAGCATAGCAGCCATGCCAAAGCTGATCATTCAATTTCAGGCTCTGCCGAGTGTGTTACACTATGAGAGTGAGAACTTTTATACACCTCTTGGCGAATGGTCAATTGGGACATCCCAAACCAACTACCTGTCGTCTAGGATGTGATATGTAGTTAATGCACAATAAATTTTATGTATCAAATGAATAAAATTATATAAAAGCTGAGCCCTTAGAGGGCCAAGCCCAGAAAATTAATAAGTAACTACTTAAAATTTAAGCCATAAAATATTGTCGACTGAATGAGTAATGTTAGTAGAATAAATAGTTACGTGATAGTACAATATCAATGTTGGTTTAAAAGGAAAAAAATGTATTATGTTCTAATATATTAATAGGTGAGAGGGCAAACATCACTTTATACTGCATAACACAATGTATCGTTTTGAAAATAAATTATAGGTTCTGGAAAGTACAAAGATCAGTTTTAAAGAACATAAAATGAATTAAATGTAACTCCCTACGATAATGAATATTATAAATATATAGATGAACACGATGCAGCCAAAGCATGTGCAGCTGCAGAACATTGTGTAAAAAGGGAGATTTATTCAAGAAGCCCCAAAAACCAAGCCCGTGCACTCTATTTAATAATTATAAATTCCTCAATCTGAAAAGCTAGGAAAAGTCACTTCCAATTCACTTTTCTCACTGGTAAAATGATAAAAGTTTCCATTACAAACTTTATCTACTTTTAAAAATTAAACAATCCATTCAGCAAGAAAGACTTTTCTGAGATTCCCACTGTAGCCCAAACTGTCCTGTATTTGACAAAGAAAATCATTTTAACAACACTGTTAGGGCATATGCACACAGAAGATGGAAAGCAGCAACGGAAAGGTTAAAAAACCACTAACCTTAGGAAAATGTAGATTAATGTACTATATGATGAGAAATTTCAGTGGGCCCATAGCTATAAGTTAGTGAAGAACCAGCTAGCCTCCATCTTATAGTAAAGACAAACTAGGTTCATTCCTGTTTATGTTTAAAGCTCTGCTTCTCAAGATTGGGCTATGTCCCACCTGTAACCTTAACTACAAATGTATCCGGACTGCCTTTCCTAGGAATGCCAAGCATGTCTTTGTTTCAAAGAGTTGTTCATAACCATCTTGCAACCCTACCTCTGTTTCAAAGGCTTGTATGACAGCCTATGGCTACCTTTTATTCCTACCCTGCAACCACATCTGTTTCAGGGAGACTAACTTACTATGCTTATGTTCTGCTCCAGTAACCTTGCCTGTTTTACCCATCAAATCCCCTATTTAGAAACCCCGACCCTGTGCTATAAAAAACTTGTCTTCCTCTTATGCAATGCTGACCTCTGGAACCCCACCTTAGGGGGAGGCATCCATTGAACACGATTGAAAAAGTTTGCTTTACTTACTTACTTACTTACTTACTTACTTACTTACTTACTTACTTACTTACTTACTTACTTACTTACTTTAGTTTGGTCATGATGATTTGGGCCAGTGGTCTTTCTCCTTCCATCTTTCGGATTAATAATAGAAAATTCCATCATCACACACATGCCCTAAATTTGTGTTTGATGTCCTCATCTTTATATCTTTCAGACAGAGCCTCACTGGAGGGGGTGATTACTCTCACACACACAGTTTACTGTGTGTCCAAGAAACAAGTATGTGAAGCTGACTTTGAAAAATGGTGTGATGCTTTAATGTTAGATGATTCAGGAAAAAAGACACACCCTAGCCATCTGAGAATCAAGGTGCTCAGATTGGAAAAAAACATAATTTTTTTCTTGAGCCATTGTGATTAATTTTGATGAGAATTTATGTGAGACTGACCTGGAATTTCACACACACACAAAATAATCATTGTATTTTATCCTGTATTTTTTTTTTGTCCTAAAGGTAAAGGCCTCCCTATATAAAATTTAAATAGGACAGTAAGAGGACATGTAATGACAACTGAAAGTAATTCAGTCTATCAGCTCAGATAACCTCTTAAGCTATGAAATGGGGTTGACAATATGGAGAGCAGACGTGGTCTCAACAGTTTCAAAACAGGAATTAGCCTTCAATAGAGCTGAGCACTGTAAGCAGAGAATGACCTACTTAAGGAAATCATTTACCTTTCTAATCTTTAAGCACCTCAACAAAGTACTTTAGATATGCATTCTCTAGACATTGCTAAATTTGATTAAATATGAAATGCTGAAAGTTCATCTGAAGTAATAGCAAAGATTAATTTTATCTGTATGGGGGAAATCTATGTTATTCTCCGTGGCCTTTTATCCATGACAGAATTATGAATTCTGTAAGTATTGTTGATATATTATTGATGCAGACTCCAGTAACATTGAACAAAGCTTGAACCCAAGAAAAACCTGGAAATGGCTATTTACACAGGTGGCAGACTTCTTTTTCACTAAACAAAGATTCAAAAGTTAGGACCCATAGAACTTGAATAAGCAAACAGGATTAGAGGTTACTAAGTGTTTTATGCAACTCCAAAGAAATGCTTTAAATTTGTTTTCTGCATTTATTTTAAATTAGAGATATTATATTGAGAAGAGGCTGTTGTGAAAGCAGCAGAGAACTATCCACCAACAACACCGTAATCACTTCATACAGCAGGGATTGTTGAAGAGCAGGAAATAGACATCAAACCCCACAGGCAGAACTCATATTAGATGGAGCTTTCTATCTGTTCCACAGATTGATACAGAGAAAACTATTTCCTGAAAGATTATATGAATTAACTCTGGCAAACTCTCTATAATCTCTCCAGAGTAAAAGAGAGACAGACAGACATGGGGAAGGAAAGACAGAGAAAGAAAAGCACAGAGAGATATCACCAGCCACTCGCATACTTGGGACCCATAAGATTCATAGTTGCTACAATAGAAGATGAACAGATAAGGACTGACTTTAGCTATTAAAATTTTGTCTCATTTTCTCCACTTAATTATCTGTCACCTACAGTGACTCATTTTCTTATTCTCAGTCTGAATATTGTTAACTATGGAATAAAATGGCTTAAACAGAAAAATAATTTCCATTAAGAGGAAGATTTCAGTGATCTTACTTGACATCAATAATGGAAAACTTCAAGTGAGGGGCTGAAACTCTGGTATCTATAGAAGGGAAGTAGTTTCAGACAAATCTCAAGTCTTTGCTTTAGAAACAATGTTCTATATTCCTTTCTTCTAACCTATCTTTAGAAGCTGCTTATAGACCCAATGTGCACTCTAACTTGAAGAAAGTGAATTACTTTAATCATTTCTAATCAGATCATCTCAGAAAACATTATTGTAAAATGGCACCAGGTCCATGGTAAATCTGGTCTGGCTGACTCAAGTTGAGTCAATTCTATTATCTAGATGTCCCAAATCTGATGAAAACTAAATTCTCTACAACGCTGACTGGGAAGTGGTCCATCATTCTGAAAGAGCAACAGTTTAAGAGTAATATCAAGCACAGTGCAAATCCTTCAACATGAGACTAATTGCTATCCAATTTTCCTACTCTTCATAGCTACAAAATGATAAACTAATGAGTGTGATATAGTAAAAAAATTACCATAAATGTAGTTTCGGTGAGATAAAATACCACAAATGTAGTTTCAGTGAGATAAATAAGATGCTAGCTCTTTTCCAGTGTCTATTTGTCTTGTATACAAAATCACAACTGTCATATTTTATTCAGGGGTCATGATAAGAAGAAATCCAAACAGATTCTGGGGTCTTTCACTATTCAGAACTACCAAGGAAGTAAGGACAAATTCATGTTCTCTGACATTGAATTTCAGGGAAGAGAACAATTGTGGAAAATGTTTTAACTCATCCTGCTTTTGTAATAGCAATCTGAAATAAGATCATTAATTGTGAGCTAGCTCCTCACAAGTGGTTAATCCTACTAAGGGTGTAACTCAAGCCACAAATCAAAGATAGAAATTCCAAGTAAACATCTGAGGGTTTAGTGGAAGTGGGAAAAATAAAGAGTGTTAAGTTATATTACACATTATGGAGAGGTAGTTCTCAGAAATAGTATTTGTGATGATTAATCTTGATCATTGATTGACTGGTTTGAGAGACACCCAAGAGATTCTTAAATCATACTCCTGTCTATGTCACTGAGGGTGTGACAAGAGATACATAGCATGTAGAACTGCAACTACCTTCCGTGAACATAGGTAGCACCAGTTAATAGACCAGAAGACGAGATGGGAGAACAGGAAGAGAGAAAGAAGAAAGCCAGGGAGCAAACTTCACTCTTCCTTGTGTCTGCTGCTGTTGCTACTACCTCAGTATAAGAACCCAGCATCTTCAGACTCTTGATGGGGACCCGTGCTGGTTCTCTTGGAGTCTTCCAGATCTCTAGCTTCAGGCTGGCACTGTGTTACTGATCCCTCTTGTTCTGATTTTCCAGCTTCCTGGACTGAGTAGCGGCTGTGTTTTCTGGAACTGCAGCATACAGACAGCCATTGCTGTATGGCCCCATGGCAGCCATGACTGCCAATCTAATAAGTCCCATCTAGAAAATCCTGCCTGTCTTTTATTGGATCCTAAAGACCAGACACGGCCTTCCTGGTAGAATAAAACTCAGCAAGAATTTGAAATGTGAATTTGACATTGTCAATGCTCCAGTTAAATCTATATATTTACAGGGATCTATTAGAACACTGAAGGTTCAAGGGGAAAAAATAGGTTAATGCATTTTTTATTTTCTCTGGTGCTAGTTTTCAAAAGATAAACAATGAAAAACTGAACCCTATATCTAATTACCATTCTAGGGTTGTAGCAATCCTTTTCTTTCCATTGTTGAAGCAAAGTCTCTCTCTGATAATATCACTTAAAAAAAAAGAAAGGACTATTGTGACTCACAAGTCTAAGGTACATATATCATGGCAGGGAAATCACTAGTGGCAGAAAGTTGAGCCAGCTGATCAATCACACTGCATCTGCGTCAGGCGAGAGTGGTGGTTTGAATGAGAAGATCTCCCATAGGGTGAGATATACGAATAGTTAGTTTCTGGTTGGTGGTGCTGTTTGGGGAGAATTAGAAGATGTCACTGAAGAATGCACATCACTGAAGGGAGGGTTTGAAAAATTTTAAATGTATGACACTCCTAGTTTGTTCTCTTTGCTTTGAGCTTTGTGCTCCTGTTTCCTTTGTCTGCTACCATGCCTGCTGCTTGCTGCTGTGCCGTGATGGACTCTTTAACTGTAAGCCTAAATAAACTCTTCCTTTTATATGTTGCATCTGGTCATGGTGTTTTATCACAGCAACAGAAAAGTAACTGAGACACAGGGAGTTGTGATGACTTGTGTTAAGCACCACAAAACTCTTTTGGATTTTTCTTCCCAGCCCTGAAAATAACCATCATTTTAAAAGGATGATAAGAGAAGCATTGGGGAGATGAAGTGTTTATCATGCAAGCATAAGGACCTGAAATTGGATCCTCAGCACCCACATAAACAGGATGGTAGCATGTCTATATTGTCAGTTGCCAGTACAGAGGGTTGGTGGAAAACACAGGCTGGATTTTAGAATTCCCTGGTCAGCTATTTTAGCTAAACTGTATGTTTGGTGAGAGGCCCTGTCTCAGAGAAGAAGACAACCAATGTTAAACTGTTGCCTCTCTGCATGCACAGATATGCACATCACAAACATTCTCTCTCTCTCTCTCTCTCTCTCTCTCTCTCTCTCTCTCTCTCTCTCTCTCTCTCTCTCTCACACACACACACACACACACACACACACACACACACACACACACACACACATATACTGGATGGCCAATCAACTTTAGAAAAAGGCTACAATGGGTTATCTGATTCTCCTTATCACCCTCATATCATCTGGGAAATAGTGACTTTTCAATGAATTTAAGATGAGATCCCACTTGTAAAAACCACTCATAGTCTGGAAACTAATTTAGATTTATTGATCTGTTGCAAATAAGGTTGACAATGTACATCAATGACTATTACCTTAGCTCTTATTATATGCAAAGGATTAAGTTCTAGATATAAAGGACACATAATATGGACTTGAATCTTCTCAAAGTCTAGTAAATAATCTGATGGAGCACAATGATCATATTATACAATTTCTCCTTCCATTTACCCGAATTCTTTTTACCTTCAGTCTACACCATCCTAATCTTTCAATACTCTATTTTACTCCTTTGAAAAAACATAACATGATATTTGATATTTTCCAGAAAATATATTTGACCTTCAAATTCTTAGAGCTTTTTTCTCCAATTTTATATTACATATAATTTCTCATTTTGTGTTATTGTTACTTTATTGTCTATTTTTTTTAAAAAGATATATTCTTGTCCAGGCAGATGTCTTAGCAGTTAAAGGCAGAAATCTAACAACCTTACTGTGATCCCTGGGACACACATGGTGGAAAGATAAAAGGAGAAAAGCAACTGTTGCAAGTTGTCCTCTGATTTTCACAAACAACATGGCACATCTCTAACTCCCTCTCTACTAAATGGGTGTATAAAGGCATGCACACATGCATTCATATTCATAAACATGCAAACACACATACAGAAAAACAAAGAAACAAATTTAATAATTTATTTTAAGACATAATATTTATTCTTTAGGATCTCCTTTTCTCCAAGATAAAGAAAGGAACACTTATGGCTTCCTGGAGGTAAGAACAAATCAACCATGGGTATCTGTGTATCAGCTTTCAATTTTGAAGGCATTGAAGGACCTTCTCAATTATTAAAAGGATCACACAAATATGCATGCATATATGCACATACTGAATAAGACAAAAAGAATACACATGTTTTAAAGACAAGAAGGTATGTGTCTTAGTCAGGGTTTCTATTCCTGCACAAACATCATGACCAAGAAGCAAGTTGGGGAGGAAAGGGTTTACTCAGCTTACACTTCCATGCTGCTGTTCATCACCAGAGGAAGGCAGGACTGGAACTCAAGCAGGGCAAGGAGCAGGAGCTGATGCAGAGGCCATGGAGGAATGTTCCTTACTGGCTTGCTTGCTTCCCCTGGCTTGCTCAGCCTGCTTTCTTATAGAACCCAAGACTACCAGCCCACAGATGGTACCATCCACAAGGGGCCTCCCCCCCTTGATCACTAATTGAGAAAATGCCTTACCACTGGATCTCATGGAGGCATTTTCTCAACTGAAGCTCCTTTCTCTGTGAAAACTTCAGCTTGTGTCAAGTTGACACACAAAACCAGCCAGTACAGTGTGTAAGGAAATAGCGTGTCAGAAATAAAGTTGTGTATATTAACCTTTTTGTCTGTGTCTTTCTTATTACTATCATCTCATTAAGACCTTAGAAATGTCTGACTTTTGACTACATCAAAAATCGTCTTTAAGAAAAAACAATATATATATCCCTAGACTTTCACATTGTAATGTATAAAAACCCCAAAACCAAATTTTAGAATATCTAAATGTTAAAAATGAAAAATACATCATATAAGAACCTATGGAATGCAGCTGAATCAGTGCTCAGGGAATCATCACATTATATATTCTTAAAGACTAACAAAGAAACTGAATAAACATGATAAGCATCCATTTTTGGGAATTAAAAGATTAACAAATTTTAGGAAAGTAGAAAGAAGACTGTTGAGATGATTAAAACAAATAACTGAATTATAAAAAATATGGTAGGATTAGCAAGTAAATATAAAAACAGGTTCTTTTGAGAGATAAAATAATGGAGTATGCCTTTAGTTTCCTAGATGCCTGCAACACTCCAGAGAGGCAGCTGTTTGCTGTGGGTACCACTCTCCACTGAGTTGAGCACCATACCTGTCTCTCTCCCTGCCAGATGTCAGTAGTTCTCCCCTGACTCATTGAAACAATGCAAATGTTTGTCAATTCATCAGTTTTCTTGAGGGATTGAAATTGTCACAGTTGAGAACCACTGAAGTAACTGATTCCGTGTGAATGGAAGGGCAGGAGAGATGGCTTGGTGGTTAATGGCACTTCCTCCTCTTCCAGGGGACCAGAGTTTGTTTCCTAACATCAGGTTAGGGAGCTTATAACTCCACCTTGTAAGATCTGACACCCTCCACTAGACTCTGAAGGCACCCACATGCACATCCTGGCCCCTGCCCCAGCACATGCTCTGCCTGTAGATAAACCAACTACACAAATAAAGTTACCAGGAGGGCTATAGTATTTAGAGCACTCAAGTCCAAGTTCACTCTGGATTAAATGATTATTTCATCATACAGAGAGAAATTCTATTCCAGCTAATGATCACTTCTCCCTTTAGAAAATTTCAGTTCCTAGACTTGTGCTGTGACTGTGGTACTCTTCCCCCCTAATTAAGAATGTTATAGTTTAGATTTGAAATGATATTTAACAATGCTTGTAGTGAAGGCTTATCTTCAGCCTTCAGGAGCTAAGGTCTTAGATCTGCAGAGATGGCTCAGCATTTAAGAGCATGTACGGTTCTTGCAGGGGGCACAAGCTGGGTTCCCAGAAACCACATCAGGTTGCTAATAATTGCCTATGACTCCAGCTTCAGGGGATGTAATACCTTTTTCTAACTTTCACAGGCACTTATCTCACATGGGACAAACCCAAACCCATATACACATAACTGAAAGTAAAATCAAATTTCCATAAACAGATGTGTGACTTAGTGGGAAGTCTTGTTCCCTGCAGCAGATGACCATCGGCCCCTTCCTCTTCCTCTGACTTCACGTGCTAGCCATGAGGTAAGTGGCTCTTTGTCTTCCATGAGAAGACACAGTTCTTCACAACTCCACTCCAAGCCCAAAGCAAAGGGGCCAAGTGACCATGTGTTAAAAGCCACAACATTTGCTGGGAGTCAAAATAAACTTTTCCTCTTTATATGTTGCTATCTCAGACATTCAACTACAAACACTGCCTTGGAGAGACTTGGAAACACTTAATCAGACAATAACTGTGCACTACTCTCCACTTATCGAGTGTTTACTGGGACTCAGTCCCATGCCAGATGGCATGTAAAGAGCATAGAAAGCTGTACTATTGTGGATCTGCTCTCAAGAGCTCCCACAAACCTCATACAGGAAGAGGAGGATTTGGTGGAATGCAAAGTGAGTCCTTCTGTGTAGACCAGTACCCATAAGAAACAGTGAGAGAAATGAAGACAGAAGCAACAAGAAACTTAATGACTCAGAGGGTCTCACGAAAGAGCTGCTTCACACATGGGGGCTCCTGGAGGTAAGGGTGGCACAGAGTTCTTGCTTTGTGGCATTGTATACCAAAGTAGATTGAAAGTTGTGACTATTGAGCTAATTAAAGTTTGACTACTCCATTTGAGATGCACATTGTATATCCACTCGGCTCATTGATTTCCAATAGTTTTCTGGTAAAAGTGTTGTGTTTCTGTCAATTGTGTTAAAGGCCAAATTATTAGTCCTTGGAGAAGATTCACATCTAAGGGGAAATTCCTACTTATCTCATCTCAGTATGAAATTCCATGTAAGCAACAAC
Source organism: Uromys caudimaculatus (assembly GCA_028551405.1). Taxonomy (NCBI): domain Eukaryota; kingdom Metazoa; phylum Chordata; class Mammalia; order Rodentia; family Muridae; genus Uromys; species Uromys caudimaculatus. The sequence goes on from CM052713.1 coordinate 20,424,095, forward strand.
TTTAAAACATAGATACACTTTCAAAGTAGACCCAGAAATGATAGATTTTGTTTTAAAATTGTTCCTCCAAAGCCTATTTCTCCAATCAAAGGAAATCTGTTCATGAGTTAAAAATATGAATTTCAAATTTTATACTTTCAGAATAATGATAAAATATTTAGTAGTATGAATTTTTAAAAGCATTTCAAAGACACTAAAAAAGAACTTTGGCTCTTTTGGTGACATAGATGATCACTCAGAATAGGAAGAATGAAAGAGTATCATCACAAAATACATGGTAATTCAAAATGACTGAAATATATAAATGAAACAAATCCCTTCCCACAATAGATCTTACAGTTGAACAAAATTATGGTAAATACAAATTATGTTGCATTCTGATATTTATATTTATGTTGCATTTAATATTTTCTAGATGGAGACATCTTTCCTATGACTCAAGTTTTAAGGCCTTGTTTTAATCTGTGAAAGTGACTTTTCTTCTTGGGTATTGGCTCCACCGTCCAATATAAAATTTAAAGTAGTATAAAAAGCTACAGAAATCCCTTAGAAACTAATCATGTTGAGAATGGGAGATTGGTGGCCGGAAAACCTGCTGAGATGAGGTTACTGTATCCTTCACACAAATCCAAACCTGCAACCTGTTTGCAGGCTCATCCCCACCACTGAAAAAGACTCACTAGTTCAGTATTCAGAAACCACCTCAGCATGGGGCAGTTGCTTCTAGACATTTCAATACTGCAGACTCTTTTATCCTACGAGGCTATAAGAGCATTAGTTTGGAGTCTATTAGCTTACAGGTCATTTTATTTTGTGCTTATTCATGTACACAATTAGACATGACTCAAAGGACCCCACTCATCTCTGAATTATCTATTCAGTATGATTTAAAATACAGCTAACTTTCACTCTGTCTTAGCAGCCTAAGGATTGAATTTCAGAGGAGTAATCTTGATGATAGCATATACTCAGCTGATCACTTTCCAACACTTATACCTAGAGATTACTGGCAAAATTTGACAGCTCAAGGTCAAGAATTGAATTGCCTTCTTACACAGTTACTGATTCTTGCATAGTTAATGAGGAATGTAGCAAAAGCTGAAAGTCTAAAGTTTGGAAAAGATTTTAATTCTGTGATCTGTGGAATCAGGGAGAGAATTGGGGGAAAATAGAGAAATAGAGGAACATGTTAGGATTCTAAATAAAAACCTATTATTGAAATTTGTAAAAAAAAAAAAAAAAAGTTCCTTATAACAGATTGCTGGACATTAACTTAAACAAAATGGTGAATCTAAACAGTGCTTTGTAAACTGAGCTATGTGATCCTTGAAGTCTCGTTAATCATCTGTGACCCATTATGAGAATTTTAAAGAGGAAGCATAATTTATAAACATGATCTTTTCTGTCACACATTACTGTCTAGTAACAGTAGCTGCAATTAAGGACATTCACTTTCTCTAAGACAAATTTCATCTATTCATTAGACAGTATACACAGGTCCAAAGGTGGTTGACCACAAAAGTTATGAGTGGAAAATCAGTATAATAGTCATCAATTTAGATGTGTTCGAAGTATACACTACACCTGAAAGTTTCTCATGAATGGCAATCCTGACAGCCTTTGAAATCGTTCCACATTCGTAGATGTGGCCAGGATGGAACGTTCTGGAGCCCTCTGTCTTCTGCCACTATTTCCACCTACTGAACATGGTTGTGTTGTCTGAAAATAGGAAGTCTCACTATTCACGCTGTGTAAGTAACACTGAATAACTTAACACCTCTTCCAGATGTGGCGTTTTGTTACGCTGTGGTTTAGACACTTAAACCTTTTGTACGCATTCCAAAGCACCTTAGTATTTTTTACAGGTTTCAGCACTAAAATAAATTTGCAACCTTAAGAAATTATGGACAATATTGATTTTTTTTTACTAACTTCTACCTATTTGGAAAACCATATTAATATTTATAATCATTTTTTTTTGCACTAAAGTAAATGTTTTATTGAAAAAGAATCCACAAAACTTGCCTGGTTTACTCTCTATTTTCAGTCATGAGCTTTATGCTTTGCTTAGAAATATTTCCTTCAGAATTTCATCTTGTTTTTTTTTAATTCTGAATTAAATATAACTACATCATTTTTCTTGTACTCTTTCTGCCCTCTAACCTACCCTAAACACTCCTTACCACTCTATCTCAAAATCAGGGCCTCTATTTTTTTAGTTGTTATTGTTGTACAACACACACACACATACATACACACACACACACACAAATATATGAATGCCTAAATACACAAATATAACATGCTCAGTTCGTTTTGTGTTACTTAATTTTTAAGTTTGTAAAATATTTTTATTAAAACTTTATTGTAGATAATTTGCAAGTAAAATAATAGCTTCTGTGAACAGTAACACCAAGTGATGATCAAGTAATACATGAACTAATAGACCTATCAGTTTTATCAACTAATTTTTGGTCTCTGGAATGTGGTTATGAAAAAGCTCCATCAACCACAACTGAAACTGAATAGTTTCAATCATTAAATAATGACGGTGACAGCACTTTTTATTATCACGTTCGTATAAATGCAAGACACCATGACATTTTAATGAGAATCATAAGCTCTTTGCGGGGAGACTATTCAACATAACCTCCATAAGAAATGTCTTTTACATAGAGAACTTTTCTTGACATGAAAATCAGGCTAATAAAATACAATTATAGAAAACCAAGATGTTATCTAATACATTGTTTAAAAGTTTAACCACCATTATTTGGAGCAATACATGAAAAATGTACTCAACAAAGCTCCCAGTGTAAAACAGTAAGGCTGCTCAAACAACTGCTTTGGTCAAATTTGTGGTAAATGCAAATTTTGTTGTCCCTGGATATTTAAAATATGGTAGTACATTAAGAAGGCTTCTTTACCAGTCATGAAGAGAGAGGGAGGAGAGGGTATGTATGGTTCATTGTCTTTAGAGATAGGGGATCTAAAGTACAGAAGAGTAGATTCTGTTCTCAACACAGAGTCTGGGCCTTACACAATGCAAGTTCAGCTCTCTCATGTTAGAGAAATTTGCCTCCTTATTTCTGTTTATTTTGATAAGCTCTTAAATTTGGTATTTGGCTCTTGGAATGTCATCCTTTGCCAAAGAGGCATTCACAGATTTGGGTATATGTTGTCATTCATGTTAACGATATAAGCTAAATCCAGGACAAAACCCCAGGGCTCCTTATATTTTTAAGCACTATAAAAACATCTACACATTGTGTGATACTGATCTCAATACTTTCCAGACTTCAAGAGAAAATTATTCTGCCATTATCAGCATAAGTGATTGTATTCAACAATATTACATTTTTACAGAAATGAATCATATTTCAATATTCAAATTCCATTCATAACATATATACCTAATTAAGAAGAATGATGTTCATTTCCTGGTAGCAATAACTCAATGATAAATATAAAACATTAAGAACACCACTTTTCAAATATTTCATCAACTATGAAGTAGGGAGCAAAGCCTACAGCCTTCATTTTAGTCAAATCCAAGCACAATATGAAATGGAAGCTTCTTATGCCATGAGGAGTTTAATGATTATGCAACAACTAAGTACATTTTTAAGTCTGTTTTTAAATTTCTATGGACTATAAAGGAAGGATACAAGTTATAATTCTGTGTAGTTAAAATTAAACATATGACATTAAATGCATGAGCCAGAATCCATGTAGCACTCTTAAGTGTCAAAATCAGGGTGGACAGGGTTCATTGCCAGTGCTTGGACATTAGTGTCTGCAATGAGCAAATGAAATTTAATCGGAGACAAAATACACCAGTGTCTATAAAAATGGGCTTTAGATAAGGATAATTCAAAGTATTAACCTGATTATGTATGAGTCAGTAATGGAAAGCTACTAAGACAAAAATCTGCATTTTCGACCATTCTCTCTGGAACTCTTTTATCACACCAAGGGTCTAGGATGAAAGGCACACATCACAACACCACACAATTTATTTTCTGTTGCTGATCTAATATTACAGCTTTTCATAACTCCTGTAACACAACACAAATTTGTCCTAAAAAGTCACATAGCTCTCCTAAAATCAGGGAAAATTCTGTGATAATGCTGCTAATGAGAACTTCCTCTCCTTCTACCAGAGAAGACCCTGTGATTTTCTTCCCTTCCTCCTCTCTTTTGCCTCCCTGACTCCTTCTAGGCATTATCTATAGAAGATTTAATTGCTTTTGGGTCAGTCTAAAGGATTCATATAATGATTGGACATATTCACAAATACAATAACAGTAACTGCATGTTTGTGTGGGTATGAGAGAGAGACAGAGACAGAGACAGAGACAGAGACAGAGACAGAGACAGAGACAGAGTCAGAAGAATGGGTGGAGCCTTTTCAAAAAACACAGATTTGGGGAATTTTGTGACATCTAGGTCAGCCTGATTTATTCATGTGTTATCTACACCTAGCACAATAACAGAAAGGAACTAGATAATGAATAAATTTTATATTAATGTTTTTATGAATTGAAAGCCTATAAATTTATTGTTATATCTGATACCCAAAGTTAAGACTAAACTCTCCTTGATAAACTGTACTATCAACAATCACCTGGTTTCGGTCCTTATCATAAATAACAGGTCCTGGGATTTACCCTGTCTTTCGTTTGGTAGAACTGGGGATCGAACCTTGCCTCTCAGTCACTCTATCACTGCACTTTATTTGCCTGTAGTAACTTGTTCTTAGTGGGAAAAGCAAGAAGACTTAACAAACAACACAACAACGCCTTACCACCCCTATGAACAGTAACACAGCACTCTTCAGAGTGGAAGCTGCAGAAGAATCCGTTAGGGAGAAGATAAGTCCATCCTCAAAACCAAGAAGATATTTAATGGAATTCTGAGCAGTATCAACCATGTCCAAACAAAAGCAAAGAGAAATTTTAACTTAATCCAAGGCAAGAATTATTCTTTGCAGGCAATAAAATATCTTGGCTTAGGAACAAAATGGCATCACTATCCCTAATTGACAGAGGAAAGGAAATGTGTGTTCCGAGTTAATTTCTTCTAACTAGAATTAATGGCTCTGGCAGGTGCTCCCCATGGCTAAGTGTTTCAAAAAATAATCACCATGTTCAAATAATACAATAATCACCTTTATTTGAGCAATGGAAGCTATATACAAACCGTGATGGGATAGAAATTAAAAATTATTTGTTAACATATTATTTAATTCATGACACACCTATCTCTGTGAAATGAAAAACCAAAGAGCCTGAAGAAAGATTGGTGCTCGCACTTCTGGGATTCTCTGTTCACACCTTTGAGCACAGGCAAAACCACCACTTCTGGATCAAGAGAGACCTTTACAGAACCTTTGGAGCATAGGAAACAAGGGACAGCTGGGGACAAGATCCTTCTGATCCCATTCTACACCCCAGAGCGGACCCTGAGGGGC